>CM061151.1:11549893-12749893 GCA_030710495.1 Labroides dimidiatus | reverse complement strand
CTTTTTTAAAATGTCTCCTCTCCTTTTATATGTAACTGGGTGTGTATTACATAAAGTATATTCTTATACAGAGTAACCTTATACTCATCTGTCATACATTTTTTTAATATTTATTTTAATGCTCTTGCCCGAGGAGCAACATGCACATATTTAGTGTGTATGCGTCATTAAGGTCAAGGTCAAGGTGTCTTTATTCGGGAGACATTTGTCTCGGGCAGAGAGGTCTGCTGCACAGATAACATACTCATCACATACTTCTCACACATTCAGGATAAGACCAATTGCATAATAGATAAAAAAAAAAATACATGTACAAAAAAAATGCATTAAAGCATCTCAGTGCAAGTTCAGTGCAATGTCAGTCAGCATCACATGATTCCAGTCTCTTTTCTCTGTCCATCCAGAGCAATCTGCTCATTAATGAGCTTCACTGACAACGGGATGAACCAGTGTTTGTACCTGTTATGTTTACATAGAGGAACCCTGTACCTTAGTAAAACATATTCAGAGTGCAGTACATGAGACGTATCAGATAGAATATTGTCTGCAAGCCTGAGGGTTGTTTGTTCAAACAGATCTTGCGGGGTTGCAGGTGCAGCCATACCAATGATTTGTCCTGCTGTTTTTATCAGATCTAGTCTCTGGGTTTTTGATTTAACAGTTAAGTTGCAAAACCAGCTAGTGACTTAATAGTTGCTTTGTAGAAAATCAACATAATATTTCCACATACACCAAAGACTTCTTATCTTGTCTTGATGTTGGGTCTCTGTTAATAAAATTTTATTTCCGTATGTATGTAACATTTTTTTGAAAGCGCCTTGAGATGTTTGTTATGAATTGGCGCTATATAAATAAAGATCGACTGATTGACCAAAAACTTGACAAAGAAAGTACATACACTGATGGATTCAGACACAAACACTTTCCACCTGTATGTGGAATGATAAAAAAAATGTGTCATTGGTCCTTAAATGTGTCCTAATAATACAAATTTTAACTGTAACTGACTGCATTTAAAGAGTACATATGGACTGACTTTGGAATCTGGTGTGCGTTTTTGTTGAAAATATACCATGATATGACACAGAGCTCCATTTTTCACCCAATCCACTGAAATAGAAACTTTTTTTCTGAGTGACAAACCACACAGTCCGCTCTGGGCAGCTCTTCGTCTCAGCAGCAATTTGGATTCATTGTTTGCAACCCCAGATAACTGCCGTGGTACTTTTCTTCACTCTCAGCCATTTGCTGGGATGGGCCAGACATTTTAAAGTGGGTCTAATGCCATAGAGAGAGAGGGAGAGAGAGAGAGAGAGGATGGCTGGAGAGAGAGAGGGAGTGAGGTGGAGGTAGTAGCGGGTGGGGATGATCAGATTGAGAGTGAGAGGTGAAAAGAACAAAAGAAAATGAATGGAGAGAGAGAGGACCCCCCTCGCAGGTCTTCATTCCTGTCCCCTATCTCATTACCCAGGCTTTGACTCAATAAAGAGTGGATAAAGAGTGGATAAAGAGGCACACACCCACAGGCTAACACCCCCTCCCCCCTAAAACACCTTTCCCCAACCTCACTCTGTCTGTCTTGCACTGTCACACACAAAAACACACACTGTCCCTTTTCTCCCTCATCCTGCGCCTTCTAATCTTTAAATCTATTTCCCCTCCTCTACCTCTCTCTACCTTCAGTGTTTTTTTAGGCTAACTTTTCAAAAGTTGTGTCCATCTCCCTTGCGCTCTCATTCACAGCTCGTCCCTCTTCCTCCCTGTCCTCTGTGTTCCCTCCCTGTCGGTGCTGTGTAATAGGAGTTATTTTCATCCCTGTCTCTCCGTGACTGTAGCCGCTGGATGGCTGAATATTTACATTTTTCACTCACTGGTGACCTTTCCCTGTTGCCGCTCTGGGAGCTCCAGTCTCCTTGCTGCTCTTCTGTTGACAGACTACTGCCTGCAAATCTCATATGGACACAGCAAATGGTACACACATGGATGCAGGGATAGAGGGTCCAGAGACTAGAGAAAGGTGGAGAAAAAAAAAAGAGACTACTGCAACCAAGGTTGACTGCTACATGTCTGACTGATAACAGCGTGAACAGACAGAGGTGCTGAAGGTCTATTTGCATCTGCAGACTGCAGAGATATGGACAGAATCTGGTGTAATCTTTCACCTCTGGTGTCATCTTGATTGTGGGTTCCCGTCAGCACAGATGGTCCGCAATAAACAGCTTGAAAAGGGATGTAAATCTGGGACTCCAGGCATGCTCAGTGCCAGAGAAAATACTTGTAAATAAATGTTTTTGTTGGGCAGCAGACGGTACTTTTCTTTCCCTTTTTTTGAATGAGTGGATGAGTTAGCTGCACACCAGAGCTGTATGAGTCATGAGCAGAGATCTGCTGAGTAGGGAGAGAGAAGGAGACTTGAGGGCCAGGTTGTTCTTCGCTGATGCTCTGCAGTAATGGTAAAGTTGAGTCAGTGAGCTCCTCAAAGTTTGATGAGAGTTTACGTGCAAGAATCCTGAAACTGGCGGAGAGGGGTTGAAAACAAGGGCAGTGTTTTTAAATGTTAGTGACCCTTTAACCTGAGCTCTGTGAGTGCACCTCCCCCCCTGGGCAGTGTGTGCATTTTCATGTTATTGTGTAAGTGTCGGGATTATTATTGAAACAATTCCCCCTTCAGAATAAAACGTTTCTGAGTTGCTTCACTCTCTGTACAAGCTTTACACGACCTTGCTCTTCCACACATCAGAGATCTTTTTTCAAACAATGTTCCAGACATATTTCAAAGGTGTTCACTGTTTTTTTCTCTAATGCTCCCTTTGAGCTCCATGGAAGTACAGCAGAGATCGCCTTCAGTTTAACACACCTAACTCACTGCCTCTGGATATTAAAGTAGAAACTAAAAAATTTCTTTAATTTAATGAAGCTGCAGCACCAACAGTCTTTATCCTACAGGTTAACATCTTCATGTCTGCTTTGGTTACACATTGCCCCAGTCTGAGCAAACACTTCTGCTGTACAACTGTATCTCCACTTTCTAGATCAAAATATCGAAAAACTATTTGATGATCCGTCACAATGTAAGGCCAAATGAACAGTCCTCTTCTGTAGCTAAGACGCATTTCGAAGTTCATCTGGTGCTAATATAACAATTCAGCATTCAAATTACCCAACATCAGTGCTTTTCTCCCAAATTAAAATAACAAAATTGCCTGTTTGCATTACTAGACCCACACAGCAGCAGCAGTATGGACAACATGGATGATTACAGCAGCCTGTAACAATTTCAAAACACATATAGAAATGTCAGTATTGCATGATGATAGATTTGGAGAAAAAAAAGGAACCTACTCTTTAAAGGAGCTCCTAATACCAGCACAAAACGATTCCAGAAACTCAACACAAGATTTCCCCGACAGCTTGCAAATGGAAGCAGATTAAAGGTAATATGCAGCCTCAACAAAAATACAAGAGCTTCCTCTGATCATTCCCCGAGTCTGAGCATCAACCACAGCGGCTGGTGTTATTTCCAGAAACACAGAGATGTATTCCATACAGCATTATTTTGTTGTATCCCCCCTCTCCACCCCCTGGCATTTCATTACTTATGCCTTCTATTAATAAACTGTATCTCTAATCATTTGCAAAAAATGATTTAAGAGAAAATAACTGGAAAGGCTTGGCTGATTGAACTTTGAGCAAACAGGCAGACATGCTTTTTGTCTGCTCATGTTGCTATTACTGCCACACAGAGAAAACAGGCAGAGGGAGAGAGAGAGAGACAGAAACAAATAGTTGTAGTTTGAAAGCTTTTGTTTGCTGTGGGAACACTAATTATTTTGATTAGTATTTAAGCGTTGTTGAGGCCAGTTTCTCTCTTTTGTCTTTTCTAAGCGCTCTGCTCTCCTCTCTTACTAACAGACAGTGTCAGGGGGGCTGGTTAGACTACAAATGAATTTGTCTTCTGGGTCTATTCAGTGCAGCAGGGATGTTGTGACTCCACAATCTGTGTCTTCAGAAAAAAAAAAAAAACGAGGCTCAGAGAAATTGAACTAGTGGCATGGTAGCTAAAGTGGATTCATCACAAAGACGCTTCTTCTCCACTCCTTTTGTAATAGAAATATGAAACACAGAGGGGTGAACACAGACTGCTGGGCACAGAGACTGAACAACAGATGGGTGGAGGAAAAGAAAAAGCAACAGATGTAACGCTGGAAAGAAGCAAATAATCTATAGGAGTAATGTATAGGCACAGACACACAGACAGAAAGATAGAGAGATAATGCATATAGACAAACAGACAGGCATATAATGTATATCAGTATATCAGTATATCAGGGAGACAGGCTCACAGATGAAAAAAGATAATGTATGAAGACAGACAGGCCAGCAAAAAGTAAATGTATGACACCAGAAAACTGGCAAAAAGATAATGTTTAGGGCCAGGGAGAGAGAGAGAGAGAGAGAGAGAGAGAGAGAGAGAGAGAGAGAGAGAGAGAGAGAGAGAGAGACAGAGAGACAGAGAGACAGACAGAGAGAGACAGAGAGAGAGAGACAGAGAGACAGACAGAGAGAGAGAGACAGAGAGAGAGACAGAGAGACAGACAGAGAGACAGAGAGAGACAGAGAGAGACAGAGAGAGAGAGAGAGAGAGATGATGAAGTATCTTAGCAGGGAAACATACAGACATACAGATATAGACATAAAGATGAAACATAGTGATAGATGCAGACAGATTGACAACGAAACAGGAAGAGAGACATGCAGGCAGACAGTGTGACAGATAATGTATAGTGACAGACAGACAGACAGACAGACAGACAGACAGACGGACAGATGGACAGACTGACAGATAGATAATGTATGAGACAGACTGACAGATTGAAAGAGAGATAATGTGTAACCGCAGGAAGACGGACGGACATATACCCTATAGTTGCAGGGTGAGAGACAGTTAGACAGTCAGTCAGTCAGTCAGTCAGACAGACAGACAGACAGAGAGACAGTCAGTCAGTCAGTCAGTCAGACAGACAGACAGTCAGACAGACAGACAGTCAGACAGGCAGACAGACGAATGGACGAACGGACGAACGAGACACTGTCTAGAGGCAGAAAGGCAGGCAAACAGATGGATAGACAGACAGATTACATAAAGAGACAGACAGACAGGCTGGCAGGCAGACGGACTGATGTCTAGATCATATAAAAGGACAGACAGGCAGTCATACAGACTGACGGACAGATAGACAAATAACGCATAATGGCAGGAAAAGAGACATATGGACAAATAGACAATCTATACAGACAGACCTGGACAGATAATGTATACTAGCAAAGAGACAGGTAGACAGACCAATGAATAGATGATCTATAGAGACAGACAGACAGACAGGCAGATGGACTGACAAATGGACGGACAGACGGACGGACAGACAGATGGATAGACTGACAATCAGACAGGCTTACTGAAAAATAGACAAAAATAGCAGTGGCTTCACACTCTTTTGGTCTCTGAGTTGATGTGTGCGTGTGTGTATGTGTGTGGGTTTGTGTGTGTGTGTGTGTATCTGAGCTTTATACTCCCTTAAAATCCTGTGTGTGAATGGTGGTACGTATCAGGCACCTTCCAACAATAATGGCTGCCTTGCTAAACGAGAATGATGAGACATATTGGGGAGGTGATCAAAGGACTACTATTTACAACCACTCTCAGCCGGCGGACTTGACGACCCACTGTAAGCACACTGCACTGTACAGGGAACGTCTTCCATCATGCTTTTACTGCCCATCACTGCTGCTGTTAGACAGGGGAGATGGCAAAGCTTTTAGCAGAGTGAGATACCGGCCTCGCACTGGCCGCCGTGTATGGGCAATGCCATCAGAAAAGAGAATGAGGGAAAGATAAGGGAAATGGAGGCTGGTGGGGAGAGAAAAAAGGAGAGCAGAGAGAGAAAAGCGAGAGAGAGAGAGGAGTCGGTGGAGGGGGAATAGGTTGATGTGTGCCTGCTGGCTGTCAAAGGAAAATGCTTTGGTTAAATGGAAACTGATATCATGCAAGTCATTCAGGCTCTTGTGGATGGACCGGAGAGTTTTTAAAGAGTGAAACTTAAGTGTGGTGAATCGAAGAGGAGGAGAAGAAGGGTTCTTACCTGGAGCAGCCAGTAGCACCTGCGGTGGAAGGTGGGGATGATGGAGGAGTGGACGTAGCAGCCATACAGACACTGGAAGAAAGACAGAAAAGAGGGCATTAGACTGCAGAAAAGTACAGGAAGTAGGCTGACCATGACAGCTGTGACCTTTGACCTCTTTACCTCCTCATAAACTCCCACATGAACCTGCCAGCAGATGGTGGAGCTATTGTTCACAGATACAAACCCTCAAAGTAAAGGGGGGGAGGGTAAACCATGTGAACGCCCCAGCACTCCTTAAAGACTTCTTCCTTTCTTTTCCTTCCTTCCCCTTTCCTCCACTCTCACCCTGTCCTGCTTGGAGGAAGCCCCTGACAGGATGATTCAGGTGCTCTTTATTCCTTCTCCCTCCCTGCAAACCATCCCCCACAGGGCACCCAGGCACATAACTAAAAGTACAGTGTTATTAATATCCTTATCGTAAACAGATAATACCACGCCTGGGGGCTCGTTACGCAGAGGAAGCAAGCCAGGGCAGATAACACCTCCTGGTATCGGTCGGAGGGGGCCAGGAGACATTTTTCACCAGGCAGCATTGGAGGCAAACGCAGCAAAGCACCATGAGGAGCAAGGCAGTTCTCAACATCCTCCACCCATCCTCCTCAATCCTTCTCTGGGAGACCCAAAGCCCTGACTCCCAGGTGACCCGGAGGGGAACGGCTAGTCGGCTTTAGCTTGTTTATGGCCACAACAAGATTGTACACCACTCCTCCAATGCCACAAAACCCCCTCACCACAGAGGAAATATGTTGTGATTTTGAGCGCAACAATATTTGTGAAAGGTGAGGGAGGGAGGGAGGGGTTGTTTCTCTCTAAAGTCTGAGGGAAGCGGTTAGGCTCTTGCAGGAATAAATCAAATGAGCAGTTCTGGAGGGTTGAGCTTCAATCCAATCCACTTTGGTATAACTGTTTGTTTAGAAATCAGGAGAAATCACAGCAAGGGTGATTTATACACTGTTAGTCAGGCATACAAACACACACAAGCACTGACACGGCTTCATTATTTAGAAGTTGTGTGTTCAATAAGTTAAAGCCGATGTCCTCAGGCTCTGTTGAGGCAGTAGAGAAGAGGGCAAGAGAAGAAGAGAGGAGAGTGGGGCACAGGGCGTTTGCTTGGAGGACCATGTGATAAATAGGTGCCTTGAAGTGTGTTTTTCTGCTTGTCTTGTTTAACTAAAACCTAGTTAAAAAGAGCAGGGGCCTGCAGAGGAAGTCAGTCTGTATAAACACTCATTTGCACACATCAAACCGGCTGATTAATTATACCAGAGTCCCACTGCACAGCTACAGACTGGGCGTACTTTGAGAGTTGCATTATACCAGTAAAAAACAAACACATCACACACAAATATAGAGTGTGTGCATGAGCTAAAACAGTCTCACATAAAGACATCCCATGACCAATTCAAATGTTCCTCCAGGTGTTCCATTGTTCCACTAACATCCATTGTGAACTGATTTCAATACCACTGAACTCTGTGTGAGAGTTTGAGATAGCAGACTTCCTCCCGTTCTTATTCTATTTTATTTTTTTAATTTTTTTTTTTTTGCAGTACTCTCATCCATTACAGCTGTCTGAAATAGGATGTATACCTCCTCCCACTCCCATAGCTCTGCCATCCATTACTCCACGCTGGCAACAGACAGACACTTCCTCCCACTCCCACAGTGCATTGAACATCACATTACTAGCGTCAGCCTCAACCGCAAGCAGCTCGCACTTTTCTGCTGTGCAGCTCTGTAAGTATTTATGACATAAAGTCTACTTTGTGCTCTTTTCAGGGATTAGGCCGCTCTGATGCAATACAGCACCTTTATCTTTAAGGCATTAAACTGTTTATGCATTTCACTACAGCTATGTTTTTGCAATACTTTTGTGAAAGGTGCTTACAAACAGAAATGCTAGCATTTTGTCTATTCAGTATTTTACTTCAAATTCCAAACTGACAGATAAAACTGTAACTCATACATGCATTTATTTTCACAGCAAACATGAGAAAGGCAGACTTTTTCCCCGTACACTGCTCATAAACTTGGTGGAGAGTTTATTGGTATCTTGTTTATAACAAGCAGCAACCTTTGGTGTGAGAAATTGAAGGCAATGCGGAGGTTCCTTGAGTGCCCACTTGGGGCTGTCTCCAAAAGTTAAAGAACTTCATTAAGTCTGCTTGTGGAATTCTTATTTGACATCAGTTAGTCACATGAGCAGCAGGAAAGAATGGAGGGCAAAAACAGTGTTAAAAAACGACAGCATCTAGTGAACACTCTATGGAGCAGCAGCACAGGATTGTTAATCGACCTCTCTTTAGAGTGTGGTGTGTTTACAGCAACTGACAGCCACAGAAAAACTGAGGCATAAAAATGACTTTAAGTCTTTGCTACACTTTTGCAGTTGCGTACAGCAGCCCTTGCTAATGCTTTACATCGTTTGTTTACATATGATGAAGCCTTCCTTTCACATTGCTGCCAGGATGAAATCCTATTAAACTACCCTATAGCTATACTGTTTATGGCAGGGTCAGTGCCATTGTTGGAGAAGAGGAAGGCAAGAAATTCTTCATCATCGAAGCAAAGGTGGGTAGATATCGTTCATGCAGATGCGTGGAACTGTCTCTCTGTCCCAAAGGTTTACTGTCAAGCCTTGACACTAATTTTAACCATCTCCTCAACTTACATAAAACCACAGAGTCACATGAACGTCAGAGTGAAAGTTATTATAACTAAGCTATGGTTAGCTAGTTTGCTACTGGTGTCAGTAAGTTACAGCTGGAGTTGTTCACATCAATTAAAGCACATCAGCCATGTTAGAACGAGTAGTACATTGACTGGACAGGCATTCATTAAAACACTGAGTATTTATTTCACCTTATAGTTTATGAAATGTTAGCTCTAAGATGTGTAAACATTGACCATTACCATTGTTAAGTTATGGGCTCTCTTGAGCTTTTAGCTTTAATAGCATTATTCCACAGTCTTCTCCTTTTTCTGATAAAAAATCTTCAGAAACACAAACAGCGCTTACTGGCTAATGCATCCAGTAGAACAACAACAGTTAGGCTACATTTTTTAAGTTTTCAAAAACATAGTTGTCAGCAGAGTTTGGTTTCCATATTGTGTGGAGCAGTAGGACACTTTTTTTGTGGCCCACTCTTTAAGAGTGTGATGTCATGTAAAAATTATAAATGGGGCTAAGAGGTATGCATAAGTTAGCGTAATCAATGACAGCTAGCATGTTGTCACTGTTTGACTTATGATCCCAGCTCCACCTCTCGAGAAAGAATTTGCTTTTCAAACACCGCCATCATTTAGCTTCAAACATCTCCTCAATGACATCACTTCAGAACGTTTGTTTCGTTTGTCGCTATCAGTACATCTTTGTCTCTCCTGCTCTGTAAACTTGCTGTCTTGTTCATTCTGATTACTAAGAGTTTATTGATATATCATAGTTAATACCGCTCTAGCCTAAAGCGCTTGGCCCACTGAGAGAGTTTTGTGGTGTGGCTGTGTGCACTTGGATGATGCTATGGCGTGCTTCTCAGGATTGACAGGTGGGCTGGTGCAACAGGCCTCTGTGACTCGGGCGACTGGGGAGCGAATAAATTAGCCCCCAGGCTGCTTTCCTCTCACTCTGTTTACTCCATTTCTCAACCACACAAAGCAGCGTGCCAGACAAACAAGCAGCTTAAAGCATAACACAACTGTTGCACCTGTCAGCGCCGATACACAGTGGGAATCAAACACATTTTCACACACACATAAGCCTGTGCTCTCACGCTACACTCCCACAGAATTAGACAATGAGTTCTTAAGCACAAAACTACTCATGTGGAAATATTCACAGACTCACTTACACACAGTTATGCACACAGACTCCATCACAATAGAGCGAGACAGAAAAGGCCAGCAGAGATCGTTTTGAGAGCACAAGCACGCCCACATACACAAAGCTCATCATACTCAAGCGCTTATCAGTAATTCAAGACGCATATCAGTTACTGGTGTTTCTGCTGCTCTCTGCATGCTGAGCGTCTGGGTAACAAAGTGACAGTAGCACAAACCATTATTTGCTGTCTTTGGTCTGTGACTGATGACAGCACATCACAGGGCAAGCAATTAAACCGTAATTACACACACATGCACAAATATCTGCTCATAAAAAGTGCAGTTTCCTAGCGTGTAATTATGAAAAGCATACAGGCAGTGAAAGAAAAAGTCATGTGCACACACAAAAAGACATGCACATTATTGGCTGTTTAAGGGGTGCAAATGAGCACAAGAGAACAATGAGACACAACAGTTTTATAGAGGTATTCACAAGCAGCATGTCCATAATGCATTCAAGCGCTGTCACCGCAGACAGCAGGAAAAAAGAGTTACAGCGACGTGTGTCCTCCAAAGTCAGACACTGATGCAGCAAATTCATTCGCTCTTGTCACTCAAGTAAGCAGCCAAGGCGATGAGACTCTGCCTTGGCCCAATGAGAGGGTATTATTGCCTGGACTTCACCCCCCCCCCCTCGGGGTGTTAAAGCCGGCCTAAGTGAAGCAGCATCGCAGTTCAAACAGGGCAACCAGGCCAGACATATCAATGATAAACAGTTCAGCCTAAATAAAGCCTTCACAAATAAAGGCAGGGCCACCACCGGTTACCTGTCCTGCCCCTGGCCTGCCTGTTACCCCGGCGACATCTCGCTCACATTCATCCATCATGGCTGACAGGTGTCAGGCAGAGATTGGTTTCTAAAATGCAAAGTCTGTGGAGCCAAAAGTGGCGGCGGTTGTAGTGAGACTGAAATGGAGGAGAAACTCTCTCATTAGACCATAATGATGTGTGAAGACAGACCTAATCAGAGCGTGGCACCTTATTTATGTTGGCAATTTGCTGTTTTCCTGCGGTGATGCAAACGTCTTACTGTCAGAGGGTGCCACACATTTGTCTTTCTACTAGATTGTCAGCCCAATTGCGGTAGACACACATACACACACACACTCACTCAGACAAGAATTTTTGCATAAACAGACAACATGCCTAGAATTTTTTTTTAGAAAAACTCTTCCTGATTTTCAGAACACAATCCTCTTTGAGCTCCAGCATCATGCTATCTTCAGTTAAAAATAAACATCTCTCTTTATAAGAAGAGGATTAAGTCTTCTGTGTCTGTGACATGATACAGGTGAAGCATGAGGACATAAAAGGGTAAAAACAGGAAGTAAAAATAGGAAGTTTAACCAAGCCTGGCACATGAGATTCAGGACTTTCAAAATAAAAGAGAAAACAGTCCATAACTCAAAAAATAATACTAGAAACAATAACAATAACTGAATTACATAAAGAAATTAATACAAGAATAACTCATGAAAGAAAGGACGTGGAACACAAGGTAACAACTAGAAAGTAAGACAGGAAATGAGGACAAAAATACAAAACAAAAACAGCTTAGATTTATGACTGGGCAAGAGCATCTTTTCAACAGCTGGTACTCATGGGAAAAGCAGTTTAAATCCCGGAATAACACCAGCAATTACTTCCACAGATCACCAGAATCACAACAACATGACAACTCCTCACAGTGCCTTTAAAACTACATTAGGACGCCTTCATTCTGCGTCCACCTCAGTGACATCTGTTGACAGAGCAGGACTTGGGTAAAAGTATTTTGTAAGAGGAAGTCTCCTCCATGCTGTCTCCAAAGTGTCAAATGTATCACTCAGTGAGTTTCTGCTTTTGCATGAATAATGTAAATAAAGACACTCCCAGCCTGTGTGCTGTAAATAGAATTGTGTGACAACAACCACGTGGCGGGAATGAAGGTGCATGAAGAATATCTTTACAGGAAAAGTCACTTTTCTAGCTAAGGTTCTTGTTTGCTTCAGTTCACTGAAGCGGTGACATTAATTCCTCTCTGTTTCATAACCATCTTGAAACAACTCACACAAGCTTTAAACAAAGTTTTATCACAGGGTAAAAGGAACTGTCTATGATATCATCCAGCCCACTCTTTCATTGACGGTTTTATCATTGACTCATCTATTCCTCCAGTGTCCCCGAATGTTTCCTTAGCTAACATTTGCTCAGACACATCATCACTCTGGATGTGAATAATCTACAGTCAGACCTCGTGTCCTGTTTTCAGCTCTCCATGTACTGAGTGACTTGCTTTACTCTGTTATACAGTTGTTGACGTGGACATCCAGCTGGTAAAGTCACTTCTGGCTCACTTCTTCATTAGATGGAATGTATCATTTTGCGTGTGTGTGTGTGTACTTCTGTGTGCGTACTTACTTTGCTTGTGTCTGTTTACACGGATGCCTGGGGCAGGTGATTCAGCCCGGGGCAGAGCAGCATAAATAGAGCTCACACAGCAGCCAATCAGGCAGCACTATCAAACCCCATCCGTGGAGAGAACGCAAAATCCATACTCAATAGAGAGTCATGGACCATGCAAGATTCAAGCTACCCCAGCCATTGACAGCATCCATGATGACTATTGATCAAGCAACGATTCCCGGCTCTATACAGACGTGATTAGATGACTTACGTCTGAAAAGTGCCACTTCCAGTTTGGAGGATGAGCTCATTTTCGAGTGATGCCATAATGCTCTGCATTTCACCTGCTGCCTTTTACAGACAGACGCTTTGCTCTACTCTGCTCTGCTCTCTCCCAATCGTTCAGCGAGAATCAAATTATCTGTAGAGTCTGGTAGGGTGGCACTCTGCCCAGAATGCCCATAATATACAGTATCTCTCTAGCATTTTTGGATTCAGAGAGGAATGCACAGCTCCTGTATGTTTCTGGCACAATCACTGTGACTTTTTTTTCCCATTGAGGGCTTCCTCCATTAAGATTCCTCTCCTTCATTTCACTCCTTTAAATAAGCCACCACTTCCACTACTTGTAGAGTTGTAACAGTATCATTCTTCAGTGCATCAGTGAAGACTTAAGCAACGGCTGATGAGGCATTATACATAATAAATCAAAAGAGGCTTAGATTTATCTCCCTGGTGCTCTCCGTTGGACCAGCTGCAGCCTCTAAATCAGTCAAAACTGAAACAGGCTACAAAATGAATTGGCAGGCTGTGCCCCAGCTAAAGGAGAAAATCAACCAAAACTCTTCAACAAAGCAAAACAAATGATGCTCGGGAAAAAAAAATGCACGTGTTATGGGAATGACTGGGTCTAAAAATAGCATTTTCATTGTAAAATAAACACAAACCGTTGATAAACAGGCCCCGAAGAGAAGAGAATTAATTAGCCATGCTGGACGTGTAAACACAGCTATACATCAAGTTCAAGAGGAAAACAATAACAAGAGTGAAGCGGTGAGAGAGAGACCCCTGACCGCCTTCTGTAGCAGATGCTTTACATCTCTCTGGCTGTGTTCCTGACGCAAAGAAAGACAGAAAAATCCAGACAGAAGATATTTTAGGAAGATGAAGTTGAATGTAGGAGTAAAATATTAGACAGAGAGAAGAACAGAGACAGAGAAATAGATGAGGGGACATGGGGTTTACAGCCCTGCTCATGCACATGCCCGTGCACGTCTGTCTCCCTGAGTGAAGACACGGTGTCTGTTGATGCTAATGCTAGCCAGCTGGGCTCACGGCCAAAGGCATTAAGTGGAATCGAATTCCACCAAACTAGCTTTAATCAGCAGGTTTTTAAGGTTAGAATTACTCTCCCTCTCCTCCAGCCCGCTGGCCAAGGTTAAAGCAGACACAGGCAGGGGCTGGGCTCAGCTAATGGGATGGAAGGGTGGCAAGGGGCCCATAGCGTGCCACCACACACAGACACACAGGCACACAAACACACCTCTAATCACACTTGCAAAATAGCAATCATGCACATAATGCTGCAGAAAGAAAGACACAGTTTTACGTCTGTGCCTGTGCGCGCGCGTGTATGTATGTGTGTGGATGGGTGTGTGTGCACGAGGCAAACACAAGCACCCCCCAAAGATGCATAATGCACACAATCTTAAGTGCACTGACACACAAGCTGCATAAAAACTCCCAGCAGCATCAGGTCACAGCCAGACCACATGTAAAATTCATCATCATCTTCATCCAAGAAACATCACTGTGGCAAAGCTTGGCAAAAAAATAAATAATATATATATATAAATAACTGCAACAGACTAATGCAACCATGCTTTTCATTAATCTACTCTTTGACTTTGCTCGCTATAAATAGCCGCCAAGGTAAAGAGTGAAAAGATGGATGCAGGCCATAAATGCAAATGTACGAGCTTGATACACTTATGTCTGCGTGGACACATCTGAGTGCACATTACGTATTCATGCATCCAATAACGTTTGAGTTAAAGGGCAACTGCGACAAATACAAACAAATAAACAAACCTTCACTGGTTTCATGTTACGTCGCAAGTTCTGTTATAAATGTAGCACCACACAAAGGCCTTTTCACTTCAAGTAAGCCTCAGAGGAACGCTGAAAACCTCCACACAAAGAGAGAGGTGAAGCTGTTGGCTAGTGAATATATCAGGATGATTTTTATCCTCCATAAAGAGCCAGCAGAGGCCTTGCCTTGACCTCAGCCTACGACAGCAGTCAACACATTGATGCCTGTCAACAAAGGAGCGCTCGGTTAAACCTCGCAGTGCTGCTGACAGCTTCTCTAAAGTCAAACTGTGTTACCATAGAAGCCAAGCCATGCGCAGAAGTCGAAGAATATTTTCCTATTTTGCTTTTGCTGCCGTTCCTCTTATCTTCCTCCTCTCCCCAGAGTTGGCACGACACATAAAAAACACGGCCTTACTTTGTGGAGATGTACCACAGATTAAATTAGCTGCAGTCAAGTCTCTGTTTTGAAACACTAATAGGCTGTCTTGTGCAAATTGTGATTGAACTTTCTGCATCTTCATTCAGAGAAAAAAAAAGAAAAGGTTCCACTGATGTCTACATGAGGACATGAGCAAATTATACTTATGTGAAGGATGACAGGTTGCAAATGGATGTTAAGTATCTGAGTAAAAGGTAAAACAGCAAATGGAAACCAGTCATTATCAGGAGACACCACTTCCGTGTGACCCGACCTGTAAGCTGACCTTTTGATTGCCTGTCGAGAAGAGACGTGGAAAAATCATCTTGTAGGGAAGAAAAAAAAAAAAAGAGTAATGGGCATCTGTTTGCATCATAGGGGCTATCGAACAGGACAGGCACTTCATTCCATTAAAAAGACAGAGCAATGGATGCAGCAATCAGCTTATTGTGCCACAGTTTAGAAAGAAGAGGACATGGGTCAGGTTTTAGCTGTTATTTTTGGTGGGCTGGAAACAGCTGAGTCGGAGGAGACTTTCCCGTACACCGTGTCTCCGTCGCGCTTAGTCAAACCCAAATGCATGTGCTGGCGGATCGCCAAAGGGATGTCAACACAGGACGAGCATGGCTATGAATTCACCTGCACTGAGGATGGGATAAAGGAGGGAGAAGTAGGGGACTTAGGTAAAGTTTAATAATAATATCTGACTCTGCTCCAGTTTTCTTTCTCCAGACTTTGTCCTCAAAAGCTGAGCTCCTTTTAAGTCCTTAAGGCATGCCTGTCTTTGAAATTACATAATAATTAATAAAGAAATGACACAGTGGGGCTGCTGCTGCTTAATAAACATAGATGGCATTGTTTGAGTCTGTATGACCGACCATTAACCTTCCCTCGTGGAAGCTGAGGTAGGGAAAAAAGTGCAACAGTGTGGAGAAGGAGAGCATGTCCTTTGCATTAATGAGAGCTAACCATCCAACTCACTGTTTCCCACTTTAAACACACATACACACACTCATGGGCTGGAGACCTGCTGAAGATGACATCACAGACTCTCCTGCCGAGGGTTACGCCGGGAAGACATGCCGCCTAATTGTAAGAGAGCGCTCACATTTGTAATGCTCTGCAGTTCTGTTAGGGCTGATTAGCGGCGGCTCACGGCTTCTCCCCCCGCCGTGATCTATAGGCACTCCAAATTTTCCAATATCTCCGGTGTGAGCAAGGAAGAGCTGAGAGAGACTGTAAATCATGACGATTCCTACCAAGCGAGCAGTGGGGGGAGAGAAAGGGAAGAAAGGATGAGAAATCAGAGAGAGGAAAAGAGGGAGAGACTTGTATGGAAACATGAAGGGGGGAAGAGAGGAACAGGGAAAATTATTGAGGGAACGAGGTGATGGGAGAGGACGGGTGCACATATAGAGAAGAGGGGGGCACACATCAGGGAGACATGAGATAGTTGGGAAGGAGAAAACTGAGGAGAGGAGAAGAGTGGAGATATGATTACCAAGGAAACAGCATGAGAAAAATTCCCGCCGGGGGGGGGAGAAAGAGACGGAGAGTGTGGAGCAGACAAAGAGGAGAAAGAGCATGGTAGGGGGAGGAAAAGAAAGGGAGTGGGAGGACAGAGGGAGACAGAAGAGAGGAGAGGATAGAATGAATGCTAACAGGGAGCCCAAACCCAGTACTGAAGCTTTATCCTTCACAGGCGGAGGAGCAACAATCGCAAACACATTTTCTCTCGCCCCGGCCCTAAGAGAGATAAAAAAGCAATTTGTATTCTATTCCTATTCAGCGTCGCTTGGCCTGTTTCTCTGCCTGCATATTTGTAAACACAGCTTTGTCAGAGCAGCTTAATCTTCCCAACACAAACACAGACTACAGGAAGGAGGGGTGAGTAGGGGTGAGGACAGAAGGAGGGAACGGTGACGAGGGGAGTAGAGGGTAAAGGACGAGCAAGAGGGAGAGTAGGAGGTTTGTGGAGCAGCGGAGGGGTCATGGAAGAGGCCGGACGAGGGCATCAAGGATCAGAACTCGTTTCCGTCTCTGCTGTCACAGGATGCCCCCATGTCAAACTCTGAAAGTCCTACTGTGTGATGTACAAACACACACTTTCACACACATATACACACAAATTCCCACCTGTCATCGTGTCTACCCACTGGCCTAAACTTCCACAGGCTGGATTCCTGACCGAGGAGAAAGAAAAGGGAGTCTTCATTCGTCCTCATCCGGCCTGGTTGTGACAGATGGAAGAGGTGGCCCCTTGTGTTACCTTAACTGTCACTACACCCCCATTTAATGCTTATCCTGCACATTGCTCCTGCTATGGACCTTAAAGGTATGCACTTTTGGGTTTTCCAGGACAGAGGAGTCCACTTTCTCAAAAGGCCAAACCCACAGTTATTTTTAGAGATGCAGTGCCTTTTTAAATTTAGCTAAAGATCAGAAAAAACTACAACAAAACTGCCTGAAGACTATAATAACAGAATTAAGAACAAAAATATTTGTTGACTCCAGTGTTCACAGCTGCAGCCTACTGTAGCTAATATTATATTTTTATTATTGCCATCTTAGCATTTTGAATGACCTTAACTCACACGTTCGTAGTGTTAAACAGTAAACAAAAACAACTCGGGTACACTTGGGATCAACTTTCCTCAACTCTGCCTCTGCCTGCCCCACTCGTTCACAGTGATCTCATCTCTCCCCTGAAACGCCTCCACAACTCCCTCTGATGCCAGCACATCCATTGGATGGCTTGGTCCCACCATCACACCTCTGTGACAATCATATTCAAGGCCAGATGTTACAGAGGCGTAAATATCGCACCTCTCACAGTCAATATGAAAAACAGTGGTGTTAAAATCCTAGCAGCTGCATGAAATGAGGCTTTGTTTTGGATTTGTTAAAGACATTATGAGCCTGACATGTTCTTCAGGCGTAATATCTGAAGAGAAGAACCGGGATCTGATTTTACACAGGCTGCCATGAGTTTAAACTCTTCTACACAAGTATTCCTGCTACTATTACTACTAATACAACCTCTGCCAGTGTTGTTGTTCTCGAGGCCAGGACTCATGACTCCAGTTGGATTTGAGTATTTGTGACTTGGACTGAGACACTTACTGTCTTAAAGACTCTGAGAGTAGAGAGGAAAGCTCAGAGTTACTATTAAAGACAATTGCTGTATACATATATGTATTTTTTGCTGATTTTTCAGTTGTCTTGGTAGTACTTTTTTGCCTTTGACTGTAGAAAGAGAGACAAGAAATGTGGTGAGTCGAGAGTGGGGGTACACATGAAGCTAGGGGCTATGGCCAGGAGTCGAACCAGCGACTGCTGCGGCAATGACTATATAATGGTGTGCATGCTTAAAACCGCTTGGTCAACTATGTCCCACTCTTAAAGATTTATCAGTAAATACAGGAAAAAGTAATCACACGTGGGATTTATTAAGAAGCACTGAGGAGGCGAGGGAGACAAACTCAAACGTTAACAGACATCTGTCCAGGATTCCCTCCAGAAAAGTAAAAGATATGCTAAAATTAGCCTACTTTGATACTTTTAAACACAAACTCAAGACCAATCTATTTGGTTTGGCTTTATGTAGGGTTGTTTTATGGGCTATTTTAGGGTTATTTAATTTAATTCTACCTGTTTATAATCTCATTGCTGCTTTTATTACTAAACTAACAGTAATGTTTGCAAATTAAGTAACTTAACCACTGGTTCAAGATGCAAAATCAGTTAATTTTTGCAAGTGGGCTGCTTCTTTATAAATGAAATGAAATGAAATTTGTTTTCTACACATCAGAAAGTCTCTTTTGGTGACTCAAGTACAGCACCAATGTCTATTTTTTTTTACAGCTACAGCTACAATAAACGATTATCTCTACTAATCCTGCTGCCAATCCCTGAAGAAATCTCTGTTCAATCCTTTGAGGGCATGTATATCTTGCATACAGTACAGGAAAGAGAAAAAAATAAGGTCAGAAAGTTTCACGTTCAGAAGTAGTCATGACCAGGAGGAGTTACATAAGTTCTTGGACTTTCCTTGAGGCTCTTGTCTGTGATAGAATACTGAAAACATACTTTTATCTAAAAGTTTCATTCTAATAGTACTGATAAACTCTTGAAGACTGAATTTTTATAAGAGTAGGTGGAGTGTTCAAACTTAATGCCAGGAAAGAAAGGATATTCAAATGTACTCCTGTCAACTGAAATCTTTGGATGGACAGAAATTTTGACCACTGACACTTGGTAGGACAAACAATACTGCAAACACTATAGATTCAGCCGGAGAGATTGAAATAGAGAGGAGAAAGAGGAGGAATGAGAGCGGGACTTGGAAGTGGCGATCGTCTGGGTGCACATTCGCCCACAGAAGCGTGAAATTAGGCGGAGCAACACCTGCCAATGCACATTGCATTAAAGCGCACTAGGTTCACACCTCCACTCTCAGGCCTTCCATATAACTCTGTATCCTACTCTCATTCTGTTTCTCCATACTCAGAGATCTCTTTATTATGGCCCACAGTGTCCAATTAAAGACCGATGGCTGCCCCCCCCTCCACTCCCAACCCTGCGGGGAAAGATGGTGCTCCACTTCAGAGCCTAGCAACAACCTTCATCAACCGTGCACTTCACTTTTATTCCCATTCTCCTCTTCCTCTTCCTCAGTCATGGCAGATCACCCAATTTGGACAGCCAGGCTCAGCAGCGGGATTAGCAGGATTGAGAACAATGACAGTAATGGCATCGATCATAGAAAGATGGAAACAACAGTCTCAGCCAGACTGTTTATTCTGCCTCCTACGTCACATCCACTGTGCAGAGCTGGGACTTTGACAACAAAGCAAGCAGCTGAACTCAAAAAATAATAACAACAAGTCTGCTTGTGGAGCTGTTTCTCTGTTATCACACTTACCCTTGAGTTCGGGTCTATCAGGGGTTATAAAAGGTCAACAGACTGAAAACAGAAGTGTGTTCTGGAGCTGACAGCTACACAGATAACCAGACTGACTTGCGAAGGCACATTCAGTATTGACAAAATTTTGCTGGAGCTAACTTTATTCCTCATTTGCTGCTGTCATGGTTTCAACAAGTGTTAACCCGAGGCAACGTGTCCTTTGTGGAATATTAATCCATCTCTATTCCACTGTAGATAAGCATATAGCCAAAAAACTTAAACTTTACCAATCTGGCTGTTCATGCGTGGGGAGACAGAGAGCCCTGCAGACAGACACGAAGCCAAACACAGAAAAAAGACAGATTTAGAGAGACGGGGACTGCCACAAACAGAGAGACAAGTAAAGAGAGACAGGGTGAGCTGCAGACACACAGCAGGCAGATGGAGGAGCCTAAGAGCCCCCGGGCAGCCCTGTGATGAAGACAGTGGGGGACGCATCTGAAGGAGTCCATGTTATGTTTGGACTGTGATGAAGGGAAGGAAAGGAGGGAGGAGGGGTGTGGTAGGCAGACAAGAAAGAGGGAGAAAGAGGGAGTAAGAGAGAGAAAGAGAGAGAAAGAGAGAGAAGGAATCAGCCAGTGAGCCAAAAAGAAGGAAAGGAAAGCAAATGAAAAGTGACACTTTAATTCAGAGGGCTTCTTCTGCCTGAGTTATTATGAGATGTTTGTAAGCTGGCTTGTTCATGCATCTCTCCTGGCCTCGTGCCTGGCTTTCCTCTCACTTAGGGAGACCTGTGGCACTAACCTGTCTTTATCTGAGCAGCACAGTGGGGGGGCAGCACTCTGCCACCATCCTCTGCTTTGATCCACCCACTTCCACCATGGCTGTCTCAGCCCTCTTCCTCCCTCACTCCCTCCTTCACCATTACTCGTATGCAAAGTGTGTCTCTGTGTCCTGTTGCTGCTTTGATACGACCAAAGTCCTCTGCTACGGCTGCACTCATAATTAACTGTGATTGCTCTAATCTGGAAGGCGAAGGTTAGCTTAGGCTTCACAGAGACACTTGAGAACAGCGGCGCAGCAGTGTTACAAATGAAGAGTGGACGAACAGAGAAAATGTCATTAAATTCAGTTATTAAAGGCTTGATTCTGATTGGATGATCATTGTGTTGTAAGGTGTGCTATTGCTCTAGAGACCACTCCAACGGCATCACAGACCAGTGATAGGACTCTGGAGGACAATCATATCAGTTTTTGGAAAGTAGTCTGGTAATCTTTGTGTCTTTGCTATGAAGGAAAAAGGCAAAAACTGACGAAATACAGTGAGAGAATAGAAAAATAACATTAAATAAATAAATAAATAAATACAACAATTATTCTTAGAGCTGCTGCAATGATTTTTAGGAGGCACCAGAGTTTACCTATTGTCTTAAAAGTGTCATTTAAAGGATAATGTACAGTGAAATGGTTGTTGTGGTTATGTTACTGTAAAACCCATTCACTATACATTTTGCTGCTTAATACATGGCCACTTACTTAAGAAATTATTAATTCAGCACAATGCATTAAACTAGAAATAGCTTTTTTGACTCATAAATAATTATCTTTACTATATTAAACACAACTTATTACACTCACAGTTTGAGCTTTATCCATAGTTAACTTAGTTTTTTAAGCCTTCTTAAGCCTCTCAGAGTTTTGCAGTAAAACAAGGTTAACAGGACCAAATGACTCAGCAGCTGGGCTGAATGAGCATTTTTCTGAATTGTTGCTGTTAGATTCTGCAACCTTTCCAGTTACTAATACTGTGGGGTATCTACTAGTTCTACTAATATTTAAACTCAAACTATCCCACATTACGTTCTATGCGAGGTGTCCACATTTTGTAGTTAAATTACCACTCTCTTTACATGGCACCAGTTATAAGTCAGTTCAACCAATTTTCAATTCTTTTCTCATTTTAGGCCTGAAATGCAAGTCATATATTGTGTCTATGCTGTTGTAGCAACCTGACGCTCGCTGCAATTATGCTATTGATGTAGTATTTCAATACTTGACTACCCAGATGTAAACAAGCACATCACAAATGGCATCTTCTGGCTCAGGGCTGTTTGGAAGCTTTTTAATTTAGAAAATAGAAAAGAAGCTTCTCTGTAGACTGTGTCTGGTTGAATATATATAGCCATTTAAGTGGAACAATTTGTAGAACAGGTACAGGTACTGAAGTTTCATGGTGCTAGCGCCGCTATAGTTAGCCAAACTTGGCAAACCAAATTGAAACCTGTGTGAAGCCATATTAAATAATTTATAAATAAATTGTGCTCAGTGTTAAACATTTTTAGTGTTTTCTTACCCTTTAGACCCTTTAATGTAAAACCTGCCCACTGTATATGAGCCCTTACTAAACATAGCACAAAAAGTAAGATAATGTGTGTTTGGTAGGTCATTTATTTGTTGTCACAATACTTCTTAATGATAAATCTTATACCATTAAAGAGCCTGTTTATTTCCCTTTTAAATGGCACCAAATTTGTAAGGAACGTGCATTTCTGGGATGAGCAACAGAGCTGAGTATGTGGGTTGCGCCCATGAAACATTCGCCAAATCTTCTCTGTCAGTGCCAAACGACTTATTGACTCTTGTTCTGAGCTTCTAGTACTTACTTTTTGTGCTAAGTTTAAATGTTCTACAAGAGGCAAAGAACAATAAGGCAAAGACAGAGCGAGAACAAGAGGTCAGTGAAGATAAACACAAGCAGAAAGGAAAATGGCATCGAAACAGAAACAATTTGACATTCTGGCTGGACAAAGCTCAGTGTTTGAAGACGGGTGCCTGACCAGGGTGTGTGATTTCCACTGTAGGAGGCTGTTTTGGGCCAGAGCCTCAGCTAGGGGAGCAGACAGATAAAGGAGACAGACAGATAAAGGAGGCAGACAAATAGTGGAAGGGAATTATAGGTGCACACAGAGACATGGGCTAAAACGTACCTGAAGTACCAGACAGGTACAATCTGGCAGCCAAAACAGACAAGGACAGAGAAGGGGTGCAGCAAATTCAATCGGGCAGAAAGAGTGCACATACAAACACAAGCAGACGGACAAACAGGAACATGGATAAATGCACTGTAGGAATACTCTAAGGGGATGTGATGAGAGATGTAACGGCTGAGAGGAAAGGAGAAAAGAACCAAAGTCAAAATGAGAGAGAGAGAGAGAGAAAGACAAAGAACAGTGATGGTGATGGGGGTGGGAGCTAAGTCGGAGTGCCGACAGGTCTCCAGAGGTTGTAATATATAGCATCGTTTCAATCTCTCAACAGCAACTACAGGCCTCCTTTTTCATATCCCTGTACAGTCTGAGGACGCAGAGATACTTCTGTCCTTCAGAGCACAGTCGGCATTCAAGATGATATAATGTGCTCGTTTTTTTGACATTACATCCCCAAATCTGGATGGTTATTTGTGGCTGGACGGGCTCGCTGTCCCCATTCTCTCCTGAAATCTCAAGGTTACTAATGGTAAAGGATTGGAATAAAATGCCAACGTCAAACGTGTTTCTATGTTTGTCTTGTTACTGCTTCCCATCTCCCAGAGAGGTTGGAGACCGATGGGTGATTTATCTGCTGCATGCGTCATTAATCCTGCAACCATGCATGCCTCTGCTGAATAATTGATCACTGTGCAACTGTAACTAAATCTGTCAAAACAATGACACCACATCGCCTTTTGTATCCCTGTACTTTCACCAATACCTTCACCCAATACCTCCCATACCTTTGTCATGCTTGAGTTGTTTGACAAAAGTGCACCTAATGCAGCTTTTCCACACTTTTTTACCCATTAAAAAGTACAACGGGTTGTTTGTTTGGAGTGTGACTCTGTTATTCCACCACCAGAGGGAGTTTCCCCCACACTGTGTTTACAAGGAAGCACACCATTTGCCCAAACACACAAAACAACAAAATAAAGATGTGCTTGACAGCATAATCTGACAATGCCAACCCCTCCACTCCACTCTCCAGTCCTGGCAGTCCTGTGAGCCGGTCTGAGAGCAGCAGTGACCTCCTGAGGTGATCGGCTCTCAGCTCTCTGTCTAGACCTCAACAAACAGCTGCTCGGTCTGGAGCAGAAGGGCAACGATGACCCTTAATTTATGTCCACACCCCTCCTCCTGCCTGTCTCTTTGACTTGTTTTTGCATACCGCGTTTAAAGTAATAAGTACAATATCTCCTTGAATGCCACAGAGCTATAAATCAGAAGAAAATAGACCTGTCATCTTAGTAAACAATGCATGGGACCAGTTATCATTAAAAACAAAAGAGTTCCGGAGGAGGCCTCGCTTTGCATACGGATGAGGATGGAACCAATCTAGCAATCTCCTTGGCTCGTCCTGTAAGCTTGGGGAGGTACACATTTACATGCACAGGTACAGACACAGACACACACCTTAACAGGAGGAAAGCTCCAAAAACTGCTTCATTTTCTTCTCTTGAGATTCTGAATGTGATATTTATGACTCATGTGCACCCGTTAAAGAGGCTACTTTAGATGAAATTTCTCTTTTTGTATTTGAAGGTATGTTTACGTCTGGATGTCAAGATGGTCAACACAAGAATTTGCAAAAAGAACTCTTGTAACATACAATCTGAAACCACAGAATGTATTATGGTTTGAAAGGCAAAAAGAGCATTGCATCGTAGACTCTTCAAAGCAAAATCACCGTGCAGACATACAGGGAGATTGGATCCAGAAGACACTGAGAGAAGTTGATTTCCTCCGACCTCAATACACAGGGAAGGCTTCACAAATAACACTTTGATTATGATATTTTGGCTCCATAATGACTTCCTATGACAAATAGCGTGTGATCACGGAGTCATTCAATCATAACATGTTGGTCGAAGTGACATTACTAAGATTTAGGTCAGCGCTCAGAAAATGAGCTCGGGATTCGATTGCACAGACGACATTGTTCAATGTCACGACAGTGCCATGAAAATTTAGCATCATTTGTTATGAAGTGCTATCAATGTTTATGACAACCAATCCATCGTCAAGTAAGTTGTACGTCAACCTTTGTGTCATCTTTACGACACATGGATTGCAAGAAATGTCAGGGAATGTCATCTCTGTGTGTCCGGGCACCGCAGCACATGTGATGGATACAACATCCAGAGGAAAAAAGCACACTCTTTAACACATGTTTGCAGAGCAGAGTTCAAACAGGCTTCATGTTAATCAGACTCCAGTGTTTCTGTGCCCCTGTGTTGTAAGGTGGCGGGCGGATGGCTCCCGGCAGCGATTTGCATGCAAAGCTGCATATCCTCCTTCCATAGCAGGGGCCCCTCTGGTGTAAGAGAGTGGAGGTTCCTGATGGCACTCTGCCCTATCCCTGCCTAAATGAGATTGCCCCTCCCCTCCACCCCCATCTCCCCTTGCTTCTCCAAAGAGAGCACAGACATAGACACTGGGATGAGATATAAAACACAGCTAGACGGATTGAAAGAAGATAAACACAGGAGGAGGGAGCAGAATTTGGAAGTATGGAAGTAAAAATACTTTGTTTTCAATACTTTTGCGTATTTTCTTAAATATTGATTTTTTTTTTTTTTTTTTTTTTTTTACATTACCTCTTTAATACTCATTTATCTGGTGGTCCTTTCATTATACTTTCAGACTTGTTTTCTACAGTTTCAACATCCAAAAAAGAAACTACAAATATAAAAGAAGTTGTTTCTGAGGGTCTCTCAGAGGGAAAAGGTTCAAACTGTTGTCCTGCATAAGATTTCTTTTGCGTACAGCAAAGTTCTCGACTAAGAGTTTGCGTGCAACTGTGCAACTCCTTCTGGCACTTTGTTTTGTGGCGTTTTCAGTCTTACCAACACAGTAGCTGAGGACAGCCTCTTCTAACTTTGATTTTTGTAAGGTACATACCCACTGCCAGCAACTGATTTGTATAGACATGCACAACCCACCTCTGATGGTCCCTTGTTGTGTTAAGCTGAGGAGACTTTCAATCAACCCAGCACTCAATAAGCCTGTTTTTCACTTAATAGCGCAGTGCTGTTTTCTGAAAATACATTAATATGGCCTAATGAGGGAGAAAAGTGTAAGAAAGTGGCACTACAAGCTTGGTATAGCAGAGTAGCTGCTTGCAATCGGAGTGTAAAGTAACAAATTACACTTTACTGCACGAACCGTCATTCCTAAATGGTTTGCACAATCAGAAAAATTTCAACGGTCTGTGAATGCTGAGATGTTGCTGCTTCAGCCAATATGTTATAGGTTATTATGATGATTTCACTCAGGCATTTGAGGATACCAGCTTTTTATTAGCTGGATGACAGAGAGCTGATTGGCTGATGTCTACTACCTGATTTTGTACTCTTTGCATTTCTGCTTGAATAACATAGTGGTTGATAGCAGTTATGACGCTGCATGTCTGATATAAAACGTGAGTTTGATTATGGTACTACTCCCTTCTCTATCAGTATACACTCTAGTATATTAGCTTCACTGGCACATGGGACTACATGGGGGCGGGGGGGGGGGGGGGGGGGTTTCAAAGGTGTGTTGGGGAGTGGTGTAGCCTAGTGTGCCACATGAGGCAAAGCCCTTGAGCAGGTGGACTGGGTTCAAATCTAGCCTCTGGCAACTTTCCCGCATGACACTCCCCACTCTCACCCTGATTCTTGCGCTGTCCTTGTCCTCTCTAATTAAAGGCCAACACCAACAAGCCCCCAAAAAGAAACTTGGAAAAAAAAAAAAGGGATGTCATACATATACAAGACTGTATGACAGTACATCTACTCATATTGCAGATTTCCCATTCAACTGATTCACAGTTGAATAGGTTCTGTTTAAAGGTCCAAAAATGTGCCATGAGGTTTGGTTAGCTGTTCATGAAAACTAAAGGTAGAAAAGACTTTATTTGTCATTGAAAAGCTTAGATTTTCTCACTTTACTTGAGTAATAAAGTTGAGTCAGTTCTTTTTTTTTGTTGCTAAGTGCTGCAGTGGCAGCTTGCTGCAGCAGCTCACTCTTCTTTGTTATTTTTTTTCTCCTTTTCCTTATCATCCAGTTACCTCTCTATTTGGAACCTGTCATTACTTTTTAGGGCTTATTTGTTGACCAGTGACACCAAACTGCTTGTGTTTGCAATGGTGCTTTTACCTTTTTTGTTCCTGTTTATCTGGGGATCCTATGTGTCACCATGGTTGCATTGTTTACACATGAGACTTCAGCTGTTAGCAGAATGTAACATATTGATGCTAACTGGTCCAATGTTCCCTGCAATCTTAGGAGAAGGAGGTGAAGACGATGTGCTGGTACCGCAGTGTGCTGAGAAGAAACCCCATCGACCTGTTCTTCCATCCATTGTTATAGGGAATGTTAAATCTATCTCCAATAAGATGGACAAGCTAGTGGTGCTAACCCAGCACCAGAGGGAATACCAGAGTTGCATCATGCCATTCGCAGAGACATGGCTAATGGAGCGATCACTGGACACCAATGCCACATTGGAAGGATTTACCATGCTGTGAGGGACAGGATACAAGAGAGCACTGAATAGACTGGCGTCCAATTGACATTTATTATATTATACTATTTATGAATTCTTGAAAGTTTTGCATAATACTTTCCTTGTATTGGTGCTGTAATTCTGCATTTCCCTTCAGGGATAAATAAAGTCTGTTCTATTCTATTCTATTCTATTCTATTCTATTCTATTCTATTCCAGCAGTTTTTATACAGTCTGCAGTTCTGTCTCAGTGAAGAATGTGTACTCTCAACACTCCTAAAAGAGAGGGAGAGCGAGACAGTGAAGTTCTTCAGTCAAGATGCTTGGGCTAACATTTACCCAGCTGCTGATTCAGTGACCCACTATGAATACAGCAGACAGACTAAAAGATGATTCTTCCTCCAGCAGATGATGACAGTAATGGACTCCGGGTTCCCCTGAAGATGCCTCAGTTTGAGAGCGACTGCTCCAGCCCATTAGCTAAAACAAGGTGTATCCCTAAGTGATGCTTGATGAAAATGAGGATGGCCATACATCTGTGTTTACCGCGCCTACAAACAGGCCTGCAGCAGTAGTTGTACCATACGGTAATAGGCTTCAGTGAGGCCTGCAAAGTGCTGCGACTGCATTTTGAGAGTGGGTAGAGTTGCAGTGCAGAGTCTATAAAAGGTGAGAAGCTGAAAGAAATCAGTGCAAAGTAGAATCTGTGTCTGAAGTCTGCTTTAAGTGTAACACAGGTTGTTATCTGTCAGGGAGATGCTCTCTTATATAGACAGCCACAGACTTAATTAAAGCTCTTTCTCCTGGAGAACATGTTTTGGCTGTGTTGTCTGTCTCTGCCTTGGGATGAATTCATTCTGCCTCTAAGATATGAGCCATTTGAGCTCAAACATGTCAGCCTCTGTCTGCAGCTGCCATCCTTCAGATACACTCCAGTCTGTGACAGAGGGGTCCGGCACATCCTCTGTGGGCTACATGAGAGCTGACATGTTCCAATGGCTCCACCCACCGCCAACCCTCCTCTTTCTCGAGAGGCCCCACTGCTCCTGCCCTGTCTCATTATGTGGGCGAGATGTTTGGGGGTCTCTCAGTGCCATCCTGTCGCTCTGTCAGCAAGCATAATGCCTCTCAGTGGGCGCTGAAGCTATCGCAGCACACAGTTAGTTTCTGTGGATCTGTGGATGCTCTGTCAGCATGTGGATGGCTTCCTTATTCTTAAGGACACTTTTCTTTCTTTTCCTGCTGGATTATTCTTGTATAAGTTCAAAACAAAGCAGGGAACAGATGTGGATGGAGTCCACGGTAATGCACATCTCAAATGTCACACAATTCTTCAACCAATCGGGGTAGATAAAACACCTAAATTTGCTTATGTGTCTTTTCAATTTGTGCCAATAGCTGAGGGTAAAATTTAATTTGGCGGTGAGATTTACAGAACAGGATGACAGTGGGGTGTAAGGGAGCACCACTGAGACCTGCTGTCCAGCCTGCAGATTAATAAAAGCCTGCGTTGAGATCTGCTGGATGACAAACAGCTAGAACCACGAGGCACAAAACAAAAGCAGAACAATCAACTTTCTTGAAAAGGCTTAAATGACATTTAATATATTTACTGGCAAACGTAAACATAAATTGACACCGGGAGGCTGAGGGAAGTGAATACAATATCTCTGATTGCTATTACTGGCATAAGCAATGACAGTGTGGACTAGATTGGTATGGTATATTGAATTTCATGTTCTTTGAAATGAAGTCTGAAATGTGAGATTCGTCTTTTGCCGGCGTAAAGCGCTCACCACACCCCCCTTTCATTCCCTCTCATTTGGACGCTGGCACATTCAGTTAACTAATGCGCGGTGTATGGCAATGCTACACTATTACCCCATTCTTTCAACTGCCTGTCGAAGGGAGGGAACATCAGATGTGATTTGGAGATGCTTTCTTCTTGTTTCCGTTTCCCATCAGAAACTCACCTGCTGGGGGAGATTTGCTCTCTATAAATTTCTCCTATCTGCCTCTGAAATGCTATTCATCTCATTACAGTTGATAGGAATCCTCATTACATTAGAGAGCGTGCACAAGCATATGTGTGTGCATGTGTGTTCTCATGCATGTAAATAAAGACAAGAGATAATGAGCATAGAGAAAAGGAGTAATAGAGAAAGAGAATGAGGAAGGGAAGAGTGTGTTAATGAGTGTGAGATGTGCTGAGGTCGCTGTGTTTGTTCTGTAATAGTGTTGCCGCAGAGCACTACCACCTCAGGTGGGTGATTAGCAGTAATTATATAATTACATAAAATGTGATAATAAACAGCACAGAGGGAATCAGCTCCATCATCTACTTTGCTATACCTCATATATACAAATACTCTTTCCCTCATGCACAAACAAGTAAATATAAAAGCACAGTTCTCGCTTTTTAACAAGTCCACACAGCCTCTTTTCACGCACAATTCTGTGCCAACTCACAGGGTGAGAAAGGGAAAAACCGTTCGCACACAGATAACTCTAACCCGATACAAAAAGTAATGGAACACTCACACTTGTCCTCCACGCGCACCTGTGAGTAAAAAGCGATTTGCTCCCTGACACTCAGTAACGGCCAATAAAACAAGTGCTGACTCGCTCCCAAAGGCAGCCGAGGGGAGCGGGGGGACAAATGAACACAAACTGGGAGTAAAAAGCAGCTCCCATGGGGATTTTGCCTTTTCTGTAGTCCTTATGCTCCTTCCTGCTTGAGTGAGAAACACTATCTAAAAAGGAGCCCGCAATTGTCCGTCTCATCCGCTGCAAAAAGACACAAGGGTTTAAAAAATGTGGGCAAGGGCCGATTGTCTGATGCATCCCTTGAGCAGGATTGGAGAGCGACTGAAGTGGCTGTTTTATTGCTGGGAACACTGAGGGCAAAAGCAAAATGTGCGGTGTGAAAAGTGTGAGGGCGTGTGTCTGTGTCTGCATGTCAGAGTGACTTTCAGTAGGACAATGAGAGAGTACATGTGGGCAACATGAGAAATGGAAGAATTACAAGGCCATGAATGAGTCATCGAGAGGAATTACCTGTAGGGGAGGGTTGAAACTCACCGTGACCCTCACTGTGAGTCTCTTCCCAGCCCCGTGATATAAGCCAAAAAAAAAAAAAAGGAGGGGGAAAGAGGATGGAGGAAGGAGAGGGCAATGTCAGAATCCGGAGGAAAAATGGAGGATGGAGAGTGAGAGAACAGCAGGGGGTGGAAGCAGGGGATAATTACTGCTAATAAAGCCTAATGGAATTCAGGCCTCACGTCAGGTGCAAGATGATCTGATTACGGCTGGGCGGCTGGGGGAAATTGGGAACTGATCTGTTAATCCCGCCAGCCCCTTTTGTCTCTCTTTGGGTACAGGAATGTGTGCATATGTATGTGCATGTGTTCATAGTAATGTAAGAGTATGCAAAGTTAGTTTAACTTAGTAAAAGCGATGCACACATGAAGTCATTTAAATATTTCAAACTTATGGTTCCACTGCATATATTTCAATATAAAACCACAGGATTGCAAATTATATCAGAGTTTGTCTTTTCACACGTGTGCTTGTGCAGCTCACTTATCAAGAGTGTGAGTCACCAGGTGTGTTCGCTGACAGTCACTTGCTGAGACCCATTATCCTCTCCACTGTGTATGTAAGTGCACGTGTATGTCCTGTGCCTGTTTGTGTGTTGTGTGCATGCTGTTTGAACTTTTCAACTTCCTCTCCCTTCCCGGGCCCCCTGCTGATGACTGCTGACCTTGGCTGAATATCACAGTGGAGTGACACAGAGGTCATGGAAAAAAAGCTTTCTTTCCAACAAGTGAGAGAGTAACTGAGAAACATGAAAATAATGACTGTAAAACTAAATTAAATATATATATATATTTATTTATATAGAGATATAGATATAGATATAGATATAGATAGATAGATAGATAGATAGATAGATAGATAGATAGATAGATAGATAGATAGATAGATAGATACAAACCCCATCTGCGGTGAAGTTGGGACGTTGTTTAAAATGTAAATAAAAACAGAATGCAATGATTTACAAACCATCTGTGACCTCTATTTAATTGAATGCACTACAAAGACAAGATATTTGATGGTCAAACTGAAAACTGTTATTGTGTTAAATTAATATTTAATCATTATTAATGTCATTTTTGCAACACGCTCCAATGAAGTTGGGACAGGGACAAAAAAATGCTCAAAAAGTTGATAAATGCTCAAATAACTCCTGTTTGGAGAATCCCAGGGGTGATCAGGGTAATTAGGAACAGGTGAGTGTCATTAGTAGGTTCAAAAGGAGCATCTCCAAAAGGCTTAGTTGTTCACAAGCCAAAATGGGGCGAGGCACACCACTTTGTGAAGAACTCCGTGAGAAAATTGTCCAAATGTTCAGGAATAATGTTTCTCAGCGTGCAATTGCAAGGAATTTAGGTATTTCGCCCTCTTCAGTGCACAATATTATCAAAAGATTCAGGGAATATGGAGAAATCTCAACAAAGAAGCGGCAAGGCAGCAAACCAAAGTTGGATGCCCGGGACCTTAGAATGCTGAGGAGGCACTGCATTGCCAACCGACATCAGTCTATTCAAAATATTACCATGTGGGCTCAGGATCATTTCAAAAAAACACTGTCAGCTACCACAATTCGTCGCTACATCATCAAGTGCAACCTAAACCTGTACTATGCAAAGAGAAAACCATTCATCAACAACATCCAGAAGCGCAGACGCCTCCTATGGTCCCGGGCTCATTTGAAATGGAGAGTGTCAAAGTGGAATAGTGTGTTGTGGTCTGATGAGTCCACATTTCAAGTTGTAATTGGACAGCAAGGGCGTCGTGTCCTCCGGACAAAAGAGGAGAAGGATCATCCAGACTGCTATCAACGCAAAGCTCAAAAGCCAGCATCTGTGATGGTATGGGGGTGTATTAGTGCTAATGGCATGGGCAACTTGCACATCTGCAAAGGCACCATCAATGCAGAAAGGTACATCGAGGTTTTGGAGCAACACATGCTGCCCTCCAGGCAACGACTTTTTCGGGGACGCCCCTGCATCTTTCAGCAGGACAATGCCAGGCCCCATTCTGCAAAAGTTACGAAAGCGTGGCTTCACAGTAAAGGAGTGCGGGTACTGGATTGGCCTGCCTGCAGTCCAGATCTGTCACCAATTGAAAATGTATGGCGGATTATGAAGCGAAGAATACGTCAAAGGAGACCTTACACTGTAGAGCAACTTAAACTGTACATCAAGGAAGAATGGGAAAGAATTCCACCTGCAAAGCTTAAAGAATTAGTCTCCTCAGTGCCCAGACGCTTATTGAGTGTTGTAAAAAGGAGAGGTGATGTAACACAGTGGTAAACATAGCTCTGTCCCAACTTCATTGGAGCCTGTTGCAGACATTAAAATAAAAATGATTAAATATTAATTTAACACAATAAAAGTTTTCAGTTTGACCATCAAATATCTTGTCTTTGTAGTGCATTCAATTAAACAGAGGTCACAGATGGTTTGTAAATCATTGCATTCTGTTTTTATTTACATTTTAAACAACGTCCCAACTTCACCGCAGATGGGGTTTGTAGATAGATAGATAGATAAATAGATAGATAGATAGATATAAGTCCAAAACCAAATCTCAAGTGTTTAAACCAAGGACTGTCCAGCTGTTGTGCGCTCTAAACCTGTGCAAATTGGTGAATAAAATATCACCTATTTAACAAAACATGCACAAAGGGTTAAATGCACCACAAACTGTCACAGACGGCACAACATCATGGTTTCTTATTACTGTGTGCACATATTTAAATGATCTATTATGTATCTATATTGAGCAAAATCAACTTCATTTTATGCCACACACACATTTGCAGTTAAGCCATCCACTGAAAGTTAGTGGGAACCAGTGGTGTGCAAGGGGTGTGTTGAAAAACACAAGCTTAAGTGCTCCTTTCAGAGCAAAATGCGTGCCAAAGTGCCCTCCTGGTTGGCAAAACACACTAAACTGCCCCCTTGGCTGGTTAAAACATGATAAACTGCTCCCTTGGGTGGAAAAAACGTGCCAAAGTGCCTACCAAAACCTGCAGAACTTGGTGCCCTTTTCAGTGGCAAGAACGCGTTGTATGTGCCTTTTGTTTTTCTTTTGGTACCTACCCTTCAATAAGTCTGTGCACACTACTGATGGGAACTCTCTAAATGACCAACGAATCTGTAAAGCCTTTTGGTGGTGACTTCCACCGGCGGTTATTGACTTCCGGTTGACCCTGCTGGCAAGCCAGCTCAAAACAACTTGCGTGAAATCATTAATGCTAGACAGGGCTCAGCGTAAACTTTTTTAAAAACATCTGCACTATGACTCCACCTCTGGTTTTTGTTAATTTTGTTGCTTTCTTGCTTTTAAAAGCTGGTTATTAGAGTGAGTATGACAGCTGGGCTAACGTCATCATCTTTGTGGCTTCAATGGCGACGTAAACAAAATGTTCAACCGGACAAGCAAAACCGGCAATCCCAATGAACTATGGGTAGTCAGGAAAAAGGTGAATATTTGTGAAGTGCACAAATTGTATACATAAATTATATAAAATAAATAAATATATACTGTATATAAAATATATAAATTGTAAAGCTCATTTCACACCTGCAAAAAATTGCGATGCAAAGGGTGCAAATGCAGACAGTTCGTATCCACAAGATCACATGGGCACTTATTGATACTACATTAACTAGTTTCAGTGACTTCCCCAATCAACTTGTTTGATCAAATGCTAACCCTCATACGTCAGTTGCATGTCCTTTATGGGTCCAGTGTTATTTACTTCTATTTTGTTTGTTTCTGATCTGGTCTTTAATTGTAGAATCTTTTCTCAGACTTTAAACATAACATATTTATAATACATAAAAGCCATGATGGATTTGTTGTGTTTTTTTTAATCCATATTTAATGTGTGAAAGAGAGTTGACGCACTAGCCCACAGTGAGAGAGAGAAGATTTACATGCAACTTTTTCACCTCAAAATCAGGCATTATAGACCTCAACAATGATTTGAAACATTCTGTGAGATCCACAAGGTGTTGCAGACATGAATTTCTATGGCTTCCCTTCAGGGACCAAACATATGTGACATGACGGGACCAACAGTGCTCATGAAAGCTGATGAGTTTGGGTATACGAGTGTTTCAGGAGAGAGCATATATGCACCATATGTGCAGAGATATACAGAAACAAGAAAGCGCATCTTGTTACCTGAGTGCATACCCTCGAAACAATCTCACACTCAAAACAATCTCTGCCTCATCTGCAGGAGACCATCTCCACCCTGCCTTGACTTCTGTGATGTTTCCCGCTCTCATCTGGTTTCAGCCCAGCTGCTGCTGAGAAACAGTCTGAGTATGGTGAGCTGAGAAAGGAGCAGTCATCATTGGCCCGGGCAGAGACGCCTTTCTCAGCCTTGCTCTATCTCTCTATAGCACCTGCTTCGTCTCCAGATGAGATCAGGAAGGTGGGGCAGTGGAGGGCAAAGGAAGGGTGCAGCACAGGCACGCTGGAAGCGGGAACAGAGGCAGATGAGGGCGAAGAAGAGAGATGGGTAAGAGGAAGGCTGTGCACTGAAGATATCAGCCCATGCCTTAAACCAGGCTCCAGGCGCTCGTTATCATGGTTTGATTTCTTGCTATGCTGCTCCACATTCTCCACTCATTGTAATGGCTGTTGGGTGTGAACACGGACGTGGCAGCTGCGAGTCAAAAGGATTAGCCATCTTAAAGGAGGAGAGATGTTTATTTTCGAGTGCTACGCTTTTGGCGTTATTATCAAAATGAACATCCAATGCATCAATCTAATCCCTGAAGGAAAACCAACCTCCAACATTTAAAAAGACACCCTAGGTGTAGTCAAGTTGAAATAAACAGTAACATAACGCATGTTAAGTCACGGCCTGCCCAAATGTAAAATGCCACGACTGGTAAATCACAACATTTTAAAGAGCACTGACAATAACAGCAGACACAGAAAAGGCCTTTTCCTCAACAGGATATGGTTGCCTTTCAGCATTTATAGAAGTGGGATAATTTCTCAACACCATCAGGAGAAGATGAAAGGCCTATATGAATCATTATGTTTAACATAATAGCGTATTGACCTTGTGTTGTAGGAGAGAAAATACACTTTGAGCCAAAGAGCGAACACGAGAACAGTCCTTTCTCTACTGCTCTCTTTATTCTACTCTTCAGAAACAAATATCCTGCCTCTGTGAGACCTAAAAGCTGCCTGATAGTATCATTTTACAGCGCCAGAGTAATTCTTACTTAACTCTGCTGTCACTCACAGTCTCAGGAAGGTGTTGTAATTCTTTTTCACAGCGGTCTATCTTACCAGTAAGTCCCTGAACAACTGGTCAGGGTCTGTTTGCCGGAACCATGTTAGGCTTTTAAAGGTTCACACAGTGTATAAAAAGGTTTTTACTGCAAGCCAATCTAAGAGCTTGTTGTGTTTTTACAGAGTATCATCTCTGCTTGTTGTGTGAGGGTGGGATAACATATTGGATGTTTATTAGACCTGGAGTCAATGCCCAGGCCAGAGCGCTGCTATAAAACTGCCCTCTATAGCCAGTCAGTGGAGGCAGGCGACTGGGCTGCTAGCCTGCACAGGCCAGATGCCACTGGGCAGTGAAAAGCACTTATGTCCCCTTATCCCCATCACCAGCAGGTCACCCTGGAAAGGTCTGAGAGTCATGCACACAGAGGAGAAGTTCTCTTTGTTTACTGGAATACTTGACCTCTTACAGTTTGTATACTAGAAGCTCAATGAACACTTTAAGGACGGCTGATATCGTAAGTGCATTGGCTCACTCGGCTCAGAACAGAGACTGTTTGCCAGATTCAGATTCAGGCCTGGCAGAGCACACTGGGATCCTCTCCCTGCTTTATTTTTTGGCGTCTTCAATTTTTAACGGGCAACCAAAGCACTGGCCACGGGCACTTTAGGGCGCCCTGCAGCAACATGAGATGAACTTGGCCGACACACACTCAGACAAAGTGAATCGTGCACACACATCACGTTAACACCTGGGCAGTGAGGTGCAATGCTAGGTGCTCAGGATCTGATGGACACAGTCAGTCTCTTTCTCATCGATCGCTTCTATGGACCATTTAGCACCTCTGCTACTCTGGGGGTCACAGCTGTGTCTGTGTGGTCCTACAGCTCCACTGTTGCACACTTGGTAGGGGGATCAACACAGACGGAATTTCAGTCAGCGTCTGAGGTACTGTAAGGGAATAGTTTCAATGTTATGGAGCCGAGGGGAACCAGCCCCTTCTTTATTGCTCTTTAATCAGAGCAGTGCAGGCTGGGTAAAGATCAATGATCTCTGAGTGTTAGCATTGACTGGGGCCTACAGCTCCCAATCAAGGGCCCCTCTCCCACCTAATGTTACATTTAATGAGCCAATTAGTCCACAATGGCGTGGCCGGCATCTTAAACTGTTGTTTACTCTGCATTCATTATTAATATCTCATAGTTAGGTATGAATAAAATTAAAAGGAGCGGCGAGACCATTAGCTCCCCATGGTGGATGCTTATTAAGATAGGATGCTTTGTTATTCGAGCGAGGGGTGTGGTGGTAATTGTTCGTGGTGGGCAGGATATGCTGGTTCAGTCGCAAGAGTGGTTTGATTTATACAACCTTGGAGATGTTGATGCGTGTGTGTATGAAAGATGAAGCGGTGCGGTTGGCACTAATGCCTGTGAGGGAAGCACAACAGCCTGCATCCAGCGGCGTTGGATGCTGCACTGGCGCCCTCGTAAGCACACTTTCCGTTCTCGTCCTCTTTTCCTTAGTCTCTCCCCTCCAACACTCACAGGTGAAGTATGAAAATGGGCTTTATCTCCTGTCTCTGGACATTATCGTGTTGTTTTTTTCTTGCTAACTCAAACTTTTGCTGAATGGTGGATAAAAGGTGTGGACGTGCTAACATTATTTTGGAAACAAGGGGAAAAAACGGAGGTGAGTTATAATCAAACACCTCCAACAGTCATCATTCGCACCCATGTTCTGCACCCTTGTTTTGGCAAAGCTTGGTGTAGTCAGGGATCAGGACCAGAGCCTGCGTATGGAGGTGGGGTGGTTGTTTTCCCTGTTTGGTGGTTCCTCATGAAGAAGATAGAGTGAGAATGTGTATTTGGAGGCTGGAGCAGAAAAGAATAAATCAATAAAACATTAAAATCGCTTCAGTCAACAGAGCAAGACCCAGCTGCATCCAGCTGCTCTTTCACCCAGAAAGATTCTCAGCTGCTTCTGTTGAAGGGATTAAATCCAAATATTCATTAGAAAAAGCCGGGTGCACACCTCAGAGGAAGCATTTGGTGGATAAGAGCTGCATTTCACACATGGGCTCAATTAAACCTGTTCAGACGATTTTTGGATATAATATAGAGGTTACATGCCTGAGGCGTGGTACTTATGACCAATCAGTGTCATTCTTTAAGAATTCATTACGTTAAATGATCACTTAACAAATTTTGAGTGCTTCATGTTGTCCCCAAGGCAAGGGGCTTGACAGATACTGGCTGAAAGGAAGAGTCATTCAATTATAACAGAAATCTGCTACAGGCAGGATTATAAAGACTAACAAATGGCAACATTTGAGTTGAATTCTCCCTTCCTGTCCTCCGTTCTCCCATCCTTCCATTCATCTACAAGCTCCAGTTGGAAAGCAACAGGGTAAGCCTTTTCTGGTTCTCCTGCTCCTTGCCACTGAAGCGGCGCATAATAACTCATAGCCAACATCGGGTTGGAACGCGGCAGCAATTGCTTTCAAGCTTCCACTTAAAATAGTCCTGGTGACAAGCCTGCTGCTTTAAATAAGCGCCTCAGCCTGTCTGGAGAGGCTCCTTAATCCCAGTGGTGAGAGACACTCCAAAAGGAAGACACTTGGGGAGGAAAAAAACAGAAACTCCTGCACTGGAGAGAGCAGTGCAATTTACAGCAGGTGACTCTGGGAAGCAGGATTCACCAGAAGGGCCAGATAGAAGGAGCAGCAGATAGTGTGCGGGGGGAGAAAAGGAAGGGGAATAAACATGGGATGGAAATGAGACTGCTTACCTACAAATACCTCTGTGCCTGCGCCCACACACCCCAAAAATAATTCCCTTTAGGGGCACTCCAGCACAAATTTAAAAACGGAGCTGCTGAAAGAGAAAAAGTCTGGAAATTCCAGCACAGACTGTTATAAATATGCACGTCTGGTGGGAAGCAATAGGCCCAAATATCCACATTGAGTGTTTTTCTAGCACTTACTCGACTTCTGCTCCCTGGCCTCTGTCTGTCTGCCAGGCTGTGGAGTGAGCCAGCTGGGTGACGTAATCCTGGGCCTGAGAGGTAGATAAGGGGGCTGTGAAGTCATCCCGTACCTTAACATCCCCCAAACACACACACACATACACTCCTCTGAGAACAGTGTGTCCAGCACAGAGGGAACATTTTGGCCTGTCCTCCTCACTAACATTTTTTCCCTCCATCTCCCCTGTCCCACCCTCTCATTCTCTAACTTCGCCCTCTTTCTCCCCCACTGTTTCCCCCCTCTTTTTCTCTGCCACCCTATCACTTCCACTCTCCTCCCCTCCTCTCCACTCCTCACCCTCCCACCCTAGCTCCCCTCTATACCTGAGGCTCTTGTTCTTTTATAGCAAATTGAACCTTTCACTCTGAAAGAAATAATTACTCTCTGGAGAGAAAGGGGGGACTGCCGTGGAATGCTGATATGACACACAATGTCACCTTGCCACTCAGGAGCTGCCTGCACACCCAGTGCAGAGAGAGGGGGGAGAGAAGGTGGGGAGAGGATGGGAGAGAGCGGGTCAGGGAGCGGGAAAGGGTGAGGAGGGTTATGGAATAAAAGTGACAGAAAAGTAACAGAGAAGGGAAGAGAAAAACATGACAGAGCGAGCGAGGGGAAACTGTGAAGAAGAGAAGACGCGGAAATGGTGACCAAAAATTGGGGGTAATAAGAAGAAGAGACTGTAAAAGTGAGGTAAAAGAAGAGGACGCAACAGGATCGGTAACCAAAGGGAGGTAAGAGGTGACAGTGTTTGGGGTCAAAACGTGAGAAGCGATGAGCAATAAAGAGGGACGAACTGGGAGTGACAGTCACAGAGCTCTTACTGGGGTCAAACCAGGAGCAGATCCATCTCCATCCAGTGGCATTTGTGAGCAGGGGTGCGTGGGAGGGGGGCTGGAGCACAAGAGCCCTGAGCCGGATCACTGCCATTTCCACTTATTACCCATCATGCCTTTCAGCAGAGCGACCATGCGGTCATGTTCTGGCCCTTGGGAAGCTAAATGGCCCTCTGTGGACTGAAGGCAGAGGGGACACAGTGGGAGGATGGGGAGGAAGAGAGGAGGAAGAGAGGATGAAGAGAGCATAAGGCCGCGAACCCTGTGATACTGTCACAGGCCCTCAGACGATGAGCCCAGAGCAGATTCGGTGCAGGGAAGTCCAGGCCGGATCAAACCTGCTGCCAGAAGTTTCTGCCAGTGTTAATTTCATCAGTGAGAGCTCCACTAAAATGAAGCTGTCACAACAGTATTTGCACAATGAAAATACGTTGCAATGGATAAACAAAATTGCTCCCTAGCTAACAAACTTGATGACAGTGTGTGGTATTTTGTCAATAAATTAGAGCTCAGGAACATGAGGAAATGTCTACCACACTCAAGGGCTTGGGCGTGAAGTATGTGTGCGCACACAAACGAATGTCATTAATTCAATTATTATCTCCCCAATAATCATAACCATGGTAACTATTGTCATTAAAATATCATTAGGATGTTTTATTCCTTTGCTACTTTCTTTAGATCAAACAATGATTCAATAATTGGGCAAATTATAAATCTTCTGCACTCAATTCTTTGAGGACTCCAAAAGTAGATAAGTGTGGTGTTGGGTGACATTAGCTAGCTTTAATTTGCAGTATGTTTCAAACAGCCAGACCGTGTTTACAATAACATGCTGTAAAACAAGGTGTGTCCAAGCTTTAGGTTATTTTCTTTCCGGCTTTTTATGACAGGACAGTGGATGGAGTAGGAAACAGGGTGGGAGTGGGGAGTGACATGCAGGAAAGTCGCCACAGGCTGGACTTGAACCCAGGCTGCTCACTCAAGGGCTTTCGCCATATGGAGTGCAGCCTAAACCACTAGGCCATCTGCACTCCATGTTCAAGCTTTTTTATATTGAGATATGAATTTTAATTAAAGTTACCAGTTTGCTGAAATCTACACTTCAAGTGGTTCCCAAAGTGGGTGATGGGGGGAGAGCATAACATTGTTGGCAAAATACCCTCAAGATGACTAAGGACCTGGTCACACTGGCCAAACGTTCCCTGCTGAATTCAAGCCCGACTGGAAGCAAAGTCAGGGAAGTGTACCGCGTCCAAGCATGGAACGCTTGCGGTCACACTGGCCAAATGAACTGAACTTTAAGGCTGAACTGTGTTTGGCCAGTGTTACCACGCCCTAAACCAAGGTAACGACGATATCAGCGGCATTATTTATTTCAGAAGTGTAGCAATATGTTCATGTAGGTTGTCTAGTTTACGACCAATCAGCTAAATTTAGCATCCGAGGCCTTTTTGTGTGTTTTTCGACTAACCTATTAGTGTATTCCCATAGCAAGGGTTCGCCAGTTTTGGACACCCTAATTTTTGGGGTCCCATCCTGAAAAGTTTGTGTACCCCTGTACTAGTCCACTATAAGAAATGCAGACACACAGTTTCCATTCTGCATAGGGAGAGATAACCATTACTGATTGCCTACCTGAGTATTTAAAATTTAATCCAGTAAGCATAAAAGTAAACCAGGCACAGGCCTCACAAGGGCAGTTCTCTTTGTTGGTAAAAATGAAAATAAGTTTGTGTCTTCGCTGTAGTGGGACCAGTAGTATTGGGACAGTAGAGCTCCAGAAACACTTCTTACAGCTTTGTCCCCCTGAGAAGACCTTAATGTTTAGACTGTGACTGACAGGATATGATGCTATAATTACAGCCAAAACCAGATGCATCTCCAGTTCGTCTCCACTCACGGTATCGAATCTGATAGCTTTCAGTTCAAGTCAATGTGATTACTCCATGTCTCAGTTCCAGCAAGCTGGAGCCCTCTGCATCAGATACTCAAGACTTCATTTTTTGCAGGATGTTGGATCATCCATGCATCTATTTGCACCGAGCAGATCGAGCAGGATAGGAAATTGTGAACTGTACCTATATTAAAACATTTGGTCACAATAAGATTTTACAGAATCGTCATGAATCGCTCTCTTTAGCGTATGTTATTCTGTGATTGGCTGACGTGGTGCACTTTTGACCAGTAGGAAAGGAGTGTCATTAGGTTTGATATACAGCTTCTGAAAACATTTGAAATGTTGCTCTAAAAGTTTTTTTTTACAAAAATTACCGGTATTTCAAAAAGGTCCAAAAATACCCAGACTGACCTTAGAATTAAGAGTTTTATCTGAATGTTATAAAACATACACTTAAAGCTAATCTTGACTTTCAGATAAATACAAATGCCTTGAGAATGAGATGAATAGAGTAACAGAACTGTAACTTAAAGAATTAAACTGAATGAACTCAGATCTTCAATCTCATGGCTGCTGAAAATGTTTCAAATGCAGAATATCTCTGAGGGTGAGGTGACGTAGAAAACAGGCAAGAAATCTGTAGAGCTCACACTCACTTCTAGGGCAGCTAGCATCCATTGACACTCCCACCATGGCTTGTGAAATGAGGGTTATTTTTAATATCTGCTTGGGTGCCTTCAGAATAATGGGCGAATATTACTCAAGGTCACATCTCATTTGTCAGGCTGTGAGTTGAAGGAATGGACCAGTGCACTAAGGCTAACATTCAACTTTTACTCCGCTGATAAAAACCCACAGCAGCTTTATGAGTACGAGCAGTCTAAAATGGAAGAGTAACAGGCGCTGGTAAGACAGAGGTGCGAGGCAGAGAGTTGTGGACAGCACAGCATGGAAGAGAATAATTTGCAGAGACGGACAGAAGGGAGAGGAGCAGGAGCTTAGGCTTGGACCAAATTGGAGAAAATCCATCAGCTTATTGCCTTGTGATGTTATAACAGAATGCCAAAGGTGGCAGGAAGGAGTGGCTCTGAGGATAAATCATGTTGCCTCTGCCTCCATGACAGCTTTAGTCACAGTGACGTCCACAAAGGGGCTGTAGTGATCAAACAGGAGCTGTGATGACTTCATCCAAATGTCACACACACACCGCACTACAAACACCACATGTCTCTCTGGGCGAGCATTATTTGATCCTGGGAGACAGGCTCGTGACAATGTGACAGCTAGTCACATATCTGAGACAGTGAATGACAAGACACAGTCTATCTATAATACATAGAATAGTAAAGCAGATACAAAGGACACCATCACCATGTCATGCCTCACAGCTATATTATTAATCATAGAGGTTTGCAGCTTACTGTCCAGCAACGGTAAACTATTTCTGTGCTCTGCCACTGTGTGCTTGCAGCCCCACAACCCCTGATCTTAGGTTATTAAATCCTACAGCCCCCAGCATGCATCTCCAGCTAAGACGCTTCCAACCCTGGCCAAAGACTTTTATCTTCCTTCCCAGCACCGGCGTGGCACCTCCATGATGCTTTCAATTTTCTGCTCTGTGCTTCTGTGTTTTATGGCCCCGCGCAAAGGTTCCAGACTGACTGGCTGGGCTGACCCGGACTCCCCGCCCGATGGTGCATGTACCGTGGTCGGGGTGACATCAAGGCCACTGGCCAACCAGGGACAAGGCCGCGTAGCATCATCAGCCAACCACAGAGGACTCAGACGCCCCACGAATAGATACACAGGAAGACATCATGTTCTATGCATGCAGAGCTGTTACACAAAGAGTGATCTGGCACACACAAACAGAGCTAGGCTGAAGTGACAGCTGATGAAGTCCTTTATTATTATTATGACTTCTTATGAAGCCCATCCTTTGCTCTGAGCTCAGCACGGATTCATTGGCACAGGCAAAGAGTCTGAGTCAGTCTTTGTTTTTGTTCCAGTTTCTCTGGAAGTAGGTTATGCAAGGCTGAAAGGGAAACAAAACACCATTCGAAAGAGGCTCAAAAACTAAAATCACCTGCACACACAGATGGATTTAATAAGTAAACAACCGTGTCTTTACAGGCTGTGCATCCAGGAACAGGGAGTAGTCCTCTTTTATTTAGACAGTCAAAAATAAAGTCAGAGTCATGTCTTTATTTCTGTCTATCCTCTCTACTACTGCTTATGACTCTGTTAACATTAGCTCTAAATGTCAACTTATTTCATCTGTGACTTTCACTCGTGAAAGCAATGACGGCCAATGTAGCCTGTGCGGTCACCAGTGCTGTAAGTAACACCTTACTAGATCACAAATGACTGTAACTCCCCTTGCATTTGTGGGAAGCAGTAGTGTATCCAACTTCAAACTGTATTATCAAAGGATTTCGGTGGATTGGAAGTATGAAAAAGGGATGAAGTAAACAAAAACATATCAGGTGTTTCCTCCTCATTCAGGAATTTATCTTCCACTGAGCACACATTTCCCATGACCCCCCCATGTCCCCTGGCTGCAGTTTGAGTTGCTTATACCGTCTCTTGGCACTCCATGGATCCAAAATGAATCATTACTTCGATTAGAACTCCCCTAACTTGGCTTTCTCCAGGTGTAAATACAAGGTTGATGAGAAGGTAACTCAATAAGGTGGATTTAAAGCGACTGTTAGATGATGGCTGATGACCCAGCCTTGTATCGAAGAGAAGCTCTCCTGCAGGACTTCCCTCCCTGGTGCATGATTTGGTCCGGTTCCTTTTATGTATTTCTATACAGTCAGAGAGGGCTCGAAGGGCAAAGTTCAAGACCCCATCAAATCCACCTCAAACCCGGGGCTTTTCACACAATTCAATCTAAATCCCATGCGTGGTATGAGGCAAAGATGGAAGAAGCTAGCTCCCTTGAAATCGCTTAAATAGTAGCGGAGCCTTTTCCTGCGCAGGGGAATATAGTGTGATGCATTACATCTCTCAGACTAGCACCCATAGCCCACCGCTTAGCTGATCTTTGAAAGATATTGCTTATAAAAGAGATGACTCCAGGCGACGGCCAAGTTCTGTAGTTTTATTACACCTTGGGGCTACAGCGGCCTGTCTTTGGAGAGATAAGGTTGTACCCTTTTCATTTTGTATCCTCCGGCCGATATTTTAAGCCGGCTTGTTAAGGGCAGGCGAGCTGAGTGCTGGAACAGAGTTTGATGCATGGCTTTACAACAGGAGCCGGGCCCATAACGCTCAAAGGCCGATCATTACTGACCTTAATAGCCCAGTCTGCATCTGGGCTTGATTGATCGTGCCTAGCAGGTTGTGAAATGCGCCATCTGGAAGGAAGGAAGGTGAGATGGGCAAGCAGAGACGAGGGAAAAGGCAGGCAACACCAGCCGAGCACGGAAAAAAGGAAGGAGAAGAGAGCAAGGGGGTGGGGGGGACAAGGGGGAGGGAAACACAAACCTAGACGATCTTGTGCTGAAATTGATGGCCAGAGTGGGATGCTGTGGAAACTTAACTGCACTAAGAGGCCCACCAAGCACTATAAACACTGTCCCTGACATAAACAACAACACTTAGCCAGACTAGGTGTATACAATATTCATCTGAGGAGCTGCTGCTTGGTAACTCTTGTTTACTTGCTCTGTGCACTTGGATAAAATCTGCTGCCTAGGTGAGACAGAAGGACGGGAGAGTAAGTGTGATATGTGAATAAGTCTGATTTTAAATGCACGTGCGTGTGTCCATGAGGGATGAGTGAGGAACAGAGGGTGGTTAGGTCCACAGAGTGTCCCACTACAGCGCTTTATATCAAAAAGTATGCATAATGTATGATCCTCAAGCACTACAACAGTGCCACAAATTATCATAAAGCACTCAATATTCTGCTACACAAATGAAGCCAAAACAGTGTTAGGTCACTATTTGCATACACCCCCTCCCGCAAAACAAAAAACCTGTTTTCAAATAACACAGCGTTAACAGTAATATCATTTCACTCAAAAGCACCTTTTATCCCGCTGAAGTCTATGAAAGCCTGTCCCTTCTGTCAAGCAGCACATGATGTGTGTACGTTCATGCATAGTAACTGCATCACTCAAACCACTGGTGCGCCATAAAAATTCAATGCTTAAAGTATTTAAGTTGGCAGAACACCGTCGAGCAGCCCCTCTCGTGTCAGCTGAAGCTCCCGGGAGACCATCCAGCTCGTGTTCTCGATTACCATACTCTCCTCTCAGTCAGTCAGTAAGTAACAGTAGTACAGTAGGGTGACCTAGAGTGGATGTGGTACAGTAAAAAGGACTCTGTCAGACTTCTTTTACACCTCATAAGGCCAGTTATACAGCTTGCTGAGTCATTTGAACAAGCTAGATCAAGGGACTTCAAATGAATGCAGAGAGTGTTTTAGTGGTCTGACTTTTAATATCTCTGTCTTTAAGTTCCGCATTCCAGAGAAAACCAGTGCAACACATAGCACATCATGCAACACGCCAGAACTTCGGTGTTTAAAAGTGTTTAACAGCAAATTTATGAGTGCTGTAATCAGCAGCACAAGATTTCTTTGGGGCCAAGTTTACGCAAGGGAAGATGAAACATCTGGCAGAAGGTGAGTACAAAAAAGAAAGGGGGAGAGGATAAGGTAGCTTACAGTAAAGCTGCACACATTTGCAGGATGGGCCTCATGTATGCGAGCTCGTAAGTGTGTGCAGAAGGGATCAAGGCACATGCACAATGCAGGCTTGTGAGAGAGGTTTTGATAGAGAGATCGTGCAAGCGTGCCGGGGATTGTGCAAGCAGGAGTGTGTGGTGTGTGTGTGTGTGAGAGAGAGCGAGAGCGAGAGAGAGGGAGGAGAAAGGGGAAGGAGATGACAGAGGGCCAGGTGGAACGGAGACTTCTGTCGCTGACTCAACACCTTTCTCATTTTATTACCAAATCATCCATGACAAACAGCCCCGGCGTTTGCCAAAGGTGAGGCGGGCGGGATAAAAGCTGGGATGAGCGCAGAGGAGGTCACCTCGATGCTGCAAACATTGCATCAGTAATGTAACATGTCTGTGTCACTTCAAATGTCACCTTTACATGATGCACGCATCCATGTGTCATTTTTCAATACGCCAAGTTGACAGTGATTGCCCGCACTTCCTATAGACTCCCGAAGTCGCATCACAAAAGGGCTGACGAGGGAGAGGCCTTATCACCTGAGTGACTACCAAAAGAAAACGCTCCGTGACAACACAATCAATAGAGGCTGTAAAATATGAAGCACTCATTCTTTGTGCTCATTCAAAAACAAGTCAGCCATAATAATGTGAAAATATTTGTAACTAAACTAAAATAGAAAGACAGCGTATCTGTTTTATTGGGTGTTAATCATGTATCGCTTCCTGTTTATTAAAGCATCTTCATCGGGCTATGAAACAAAGCAGGATTGTCTCTGACCCTTATTTAAGGCCACTTATTCAGAAGCAGCTATTTGGACAATTGCGTACGAGTGAGCGCTGTTAGAGAGCAGGCCTTTCTCGCCATTCTTCGATATCAATGAGGAAAGCCGAGGCCTTCTTTAAGCTACGTGAGAGGAAGCAGATTAGCCTGATTGACGGCCATAAGATGCTAAGGATGGAGCTCCAAGCGCAGCAAGCCAAGGCGTTGGAGTGGAATGGAGTTCATTCATGAGTTACGAGTCTGTTTCAGTGATGTAGTAAAAGAGGAATAAATCCCCCAAACAGCCTGCAAACAAAAAAAAAAAAAAAAAAAAAAAAAAAAGAAAAAGAAAAAAAAGAGGGGGAAACACAACCTCAGGCTTGTGATGGAGACTCATACAAGACAACAAACTGAAGACTGAGACACTGGTAGCTGACACACTCATAGTATGCCAGAAAACCTCACCACAAATCAACACCAGATATCGTAAACAGCAGAAAATACACATCAAACTGCCATGCCACTTCAAACAACTTTTTTTCCCCCACTTTAATGTTTTACCCACAGTCAAGACAGCACAGAAAGCAGGCAAAGAGTAGCCCTGAGGATTGTCACACTCTCCTTTGTCAAGTTTATTTTTCAAGGAGATATTCCCTACTTAAGAGGCTGAGGGAGCGCGTGTAAAGTCCTGGACAGACAAGGAGCACGCCGATATAAATACCAACAGAGGTAAGAGCTCTTCTCTGCAATCACAAGGACCCAGACCTGCAAGGACAAATGACCGTCCCTTACGTTGTCCCTTGGTCCCTGTGCTGAAAGAGGCCGGGTTGAGGTTAAGGGGACCTCAGCCCACCAGCAACCATAAAGCTGCGTGTACAAAGTCAATGGAAGGAATGCTTTTTTAGTTTGAGATAACCCACTTTACAAACAGGAGTATCATGCAAGAAGAGTGACAGTAAGAGTTTAGACCCAGAAAAGAAATTAAAAGGCTCAGACAGAAGGCTTGTGTGCATGTTAAAGATGAAGCAGCTAAAAATCTAATTAGTTCTCAGGTGTCAGTAAAGGATGTTCCTCAACTTCCTGTTTATTATCAGCCTGATAGTGTCAAAGCTCCCAGCGGAGACAAAGTGTGAGGGATTAACATGTCATCACAGAAGGGGAACACAGACATTTTGACAGTTACACTCGTGAGCCGGGGCTTCATCTAACACCTGCCTCACACCTCCTGTCCAGAAGCGCACCTGTTCTGACACAGTGTGGAGCTGGGAGCCGTTCCTGGAGCAGTGTTTACACCTGTCCCGGCCTTACAGCTACACACCAAAACAGAGAGGAATAAAAGAGGGCAAGGATCAGAGAAACTGGGGGAAAAGAAGATGCAAAAAAAAAAAACAAGAAATTGATGGAAATTTCCTGCAGAGAAGCTGGGGCAGAGTAATGGCAACGCCTGAGCACGCTCAGCGGCGCTGTGGTGTCGAGGTAACATTGATGCATGGTGTGACCTTACTTGTAATGCCAGCCTTAATCTACGCAAGTGGAATAAATGAAGTGGGGCCGCTGCGGACGTGTCACCCAGACTTATAAAGACAAATCCACCGCCGCTCTCAGCTGTGTACATGTATTCATAAAAGTCAGAGAGACGTCGAGACAGAGTGGAGTGCCCAGTGTTGCCGGCTGGCTGGCGACAAACGCATCCTGGCTCACGGTTGTCATGGCTGCGTGGAGCTGTCAATCATGAGGTGTAACACACAGAGAGTATGGGAGAAGTAAAGGTGAAAAATAGACAGTAAGGAGAAAAAGAGAAGGAAAAAGAAAGGGTAAAAGAAGAAAGGGAAAGAATGATAAAAGGGTCACTAGAGAGATAATTGTTGTCTTAAAATATCATATTTCATACGTTAGTCTTCATTGTACGAAGCCTTTCAAATAATAAGGAGCACCAATTATCACCTGGCTGTGTTTAACACTTGATTCTCACTGGTCAAAACGCCTCAACGAGAGTGATTCTTACGCAAAAGCAATACAGAACACATTATTTCTGTTCAACCCATGTAAAAGAGTTTGGAAAGTTTATTTCTGCCTGTTGACACTGTGGCAAAAACATCAGTTTGCATCAGCATTAATAACTGGTCACTAATATGAGAGCAATTGAGCATAGCATTAGCACAAGTAGGCCATAAAGTCAAGTTCAGCCAACAGAACATCAGCCACTCTTAACACCAGCCCCCATCAGTGGACAAATCAACTGATTATATATTTTCACATCCAATTAAGAAATGGAGCTTCGAAACCAAGCACCTCCTTTCATACCGAGTCTGATCATACCAGCGGCGTGTTGTCCTGCATGCTCTATTCTGCCTTTGCTGCTGCTCTCCCTGCCTTAGCTTTTCATGTTTGCACATAAAAAAGAGGGGTGTGCTCTCCCCATCTTAGGCTTTGGCATTCCACATAGGCATGTGGAAGGGCAGGGAGTTCCCATACATTTTTTTTATTTTATTTTACAAGATGGGTTCCGACTAAACCATTTGTTTTGACAGAGAAAAATGAAACAAATTTGTCCTGCAATCCAGAAAACAACAGCAGAGCTCCCAGAGTTCACAATCATTCAAACGTAACTTCAACCATAAACACAGTGACGATAGTTTCAGTGTTCAAATTTGTGACCTTTGCTTCATTTATAGTCAAAGGTGTGTCAACTGCACAGCTCTGAGAGGAAGATAAGTTAGGATAAAGGTCAATATAAATATTCCTGCTGAGATTTCATTCATGTTTCTTTCAATAGATTGTTCAGTTTGATGTGTTTGAGAACAAGATTATTTTTAAACTTTCCACTGTTGTGGAATTGGAGGGACTTATCTTTTAGCTGTATATGTAAAAAAAAAAAAAAAAAAAAAAAGTTTAAAAAAAGTGTGAATTGGAAGGGAAATTAGAATTTAGAATCCTGACAGGATGAGCAGGACCTTGATGGGAAGCAGAAGACATTATTGAAATGATCGATCATTTATTCTACAATGTCAAAAAAAAAAGTTAAAAAAAACCTTACTATTTCAAACAGCCCAAAGGGATGCTCTCAAATTGTATCTTTAGTCCATTCAACATCTCAAAAATAAACCTTGTGATAAAGAAATGACAAACACAGTGAAGCCTTGTATTTTAGAGTCTGAAAACATTTGAAATTATTGTTTAAGAAACCACCATGAATCAGGGATTATCAAATTGTTTGGTGATTAAATCTCCTCAACTGACAAATATATTAATCACCAAGCTTAACACTGTACCCTAAAAACATTCATAAAAAAGTACCAACAAAGCCTGCTGTTGAAGAGATGAAAATCAAGCTTTTTAAGTATTTATCATCTTAAAAAAAGATCGTTGCATTGCTCTGAATCTCTGGCTGTGTTTTTCTCAGGCACTCCAGGGAGAACTCTGGTGGAAAGGACTCCTACAATGTATCAATGTGTTTATGGCCTTTACTTAAAAGGATCAATAAGGAGGGGAATAACTTTGGAGGGGTATCTAAGCTTGTGTGAGTATTTGAAAATGATTTGTGAGGACAGCTCCTGAACCTCGCACTGATTCCAGACAAACTGCTTTATTGCAAATTCCAGCGTGCTGACACTAACACAGCTTGTCATAAGCGCTCATTACTGTTTAAAGACGGATGTCCTGACAAACAATGTTTTCTGCCGAATAGCCGACTGGCTGTCAAGTTAGCCGCAGTCAATTCATACTTGGCCGGCTTTATTGGCATGTAGTTCAAGTAAGGAGCCATCATTGATCACCGTGCGTTTAGTCCGTTTGTTTCCGAGCAGTGGGAGCCGACCGGATTGACAACAGGTCGAGTGGTGATAGATGCCGGCCTGACAGAGGACATATGGATGTTGAGTACTGACACACATGAGGGGCTCTGGGACGGGGGTGTGTCCAACATGCCAACAGTCATATGTCCACTATGAGGTCTGCTCCCCCTCTTCCCTCTCCCTCCTGCCCCCTGTCCAGTCCCAGCTCTGACATGGCTTGATTAATGCCTCCGGCCAAGATGATGATAATAATGATCATAATTAATCAAGGGTTCTTCCTGCACCTCTAGGAGCCCAGCGTGACCTGGAAAAAACACAGCCAGACTTCTTTTCCTCTGTTCTTCCTCCTTCTCTCTCCTCCCCTCTTCTTCCTCATCTCTCTGACAGTCCTGAACCTCGGCCCGGCAGAAAGAGCCATGCATTATCCTGCCATCACCACTTCTATTTATATCACACCGTCTATCACTATCTCTTACTCTCCTCCACCCGCCTTTCCTCTGCCGGCCTCTACAAAGTGGAGTTTTCTTAAAGCTGTCCCATATTTCCTCGTGGAATAACGCTGCCTATGCAAATGGCTGGGAGTCAAAAAGGCAACAGCCTGGGTGACAGTGAGGAACTAACATCATCATTTTTTTACAGGTACACAGAAGCAGCGTCCAAAAACAAGAGTCACCACCTCTTGCTGCCTGGGAGCCTGGTAGGAGTCTCCTCCCTCTCTCTTCCTCTCCCTCTCTCTCACCCCGTGTGAGTGTATTCCTGATGATTTGACATGTGTGTCTGCATGAGAGCATTTCCGTGAGAAGACTTTGTGTGTCTCTCAAAGATCTAGAATATATGCAGCGGCAGAACGATATTTTAAATTCCTTGGCGGCTGCCAGGTAACAGTAGCCTGGAGCAATGGAAAAGTTTTTTTTTTTTTTTGTCTCACCTTCTCTTTATTTCCCCTGGTGAGGAGGATACAAAGCTCTTTTGCTCGGCTGAGTCGTACGTGCCAAGCATGTGTTCAAAACACCTCCCTCCTCCCACAGCTACTCAACTTCATATTGCATAAAGCTCGTCTTATTTTTTTTATTTACATTCTCTTAACATGTTGTGTCCAACAGTACTTGGACCTGAAGGCAGGTGCTGACAGCATTTAAACGTCACAGAGGGCATAAATGTAACACTTCAAAAAAAAGGTAGTGTCATCAGGTGCAGCTCTCATTTCAGCAGCATAAACAGCACCTTCCTCACTCGGTGATGCAACAAAGTGCGCCTATTGGTATCAGAATATGCAAGATCTGATTTTTCCATGAAACGTCTCTCTACCTGTGGATTTTTATTACTTAGTGCTTTGAATCAACAAAAAGAGAGAAGGCCTGCACATCCACTCGAAGCCATAAAATGCTCAAACTCTTTTTCTGGTGGTGATTAAAAAAAGACCGATATCACATTAGTGCATAAAGAGACAGTACATTTATTTTACAGTCATCTCATTTTAACATTAATATTTTAAAGAACAAATTATTAAGAAAACAGTCCACATGGTAAGAAAAAATACATCCAAAGGAAGGAAGAAAAGTGGAATTTTTAAAGCTCCTGTGAGGAGTTTTGGACTGGTTATAAAACAGACTGAATTTAACAGCGATGCCTTCTTATGACAAACAAAAGTGGACAGAATCATCAGCTACATGACAAACCATTTCTACATTACGGTTTTTAATGCCTGTAACAGCTGTGAGGGGGTAGGTGTCACCCTGTGCAAAGTTGATTATCTCAAGCTGGCCTTTGTCCTCCACAATGTCCATCAGCACACAAGCTTTTGCCACCAATTTAGCCATCACTGTGATCAGTTATTCATCCAGGCAACTCTCTTGAAAACTATAAAGCACGACTTGCCTTTGGCAAATGGGAGGATGACTCTCTGCATCAGCTGTGTGCTTGGCCAACAAGTATTTGAAAGTCAGCGTTCTCCAGTGGTAACTCATTTCACATTGATGGTAAATGCAGCTGTGAAGCTCAATTTGAGATTCAAAGGACCAATGTCTTTAACCATTGCTGTTCAAGATCTCAACATTAAGATCTATGGATATAAATAAGTGTGTGTGTTCGTGTGTGTGTGTGTGTGTGTGTGTGTGTGTGTGTGTGTGTGTGTGTGTGTGTGTGTGTGTGTGTGTGTGTGTGTGTGCGTATTATAAAATTTAGGAAACTTTTGTCATTTTAAATTTGATTGCATAACAAATAGTAAAAAGTTTGTATGGGCCAATCTGCTGTTCCTCATGTTTGACACGGTTCTCGCGTTTACAAAATGTCCTTCCAAAATCAGTAACAAATCCTAAAAGCTATTCTCGTTTTAAACTCTAAACTGGCACCAAACAGTCTGAGGGTGGTTCATCGCTCGAGCATCATCTGTCTGCATCAAAATGGTGTGAAAGCGTGACCAACACACACAGGCTTCCATCCAGGAGTTATTTTTATGTAAACAAGCAAAGTTCGAGGACAGTTTACATTCAGACTTCAGTAATGTTTTGATTGAGCATGCTTGTATTGTGAAGGCAAAAAAATGATTATTTGTTACGAGTGTAAACGTATAAAATCTCTGGAGTAGGAGGCTGTTTGACATCACCTAAATTCCAGTGTGTCTCACTTTAAGTTGTAACCCATCACTTATCTCTGTCTGTATTAAGAGCTTTAGATCTCAGTGAAATCACGACACCTACCAAATCCCTCTGTACCTTTGTGCCAGGCCCAGCCAGCCGCCCACTGAAGATCCCACTATAGAACAGCTGTACATGACATCAACAGAGCCCGACCCACACACGGCAGGAACAAAGGCAGACCTACATTTACCCCCATACCAACCAGGTGGCCTACATTCCTCAAATTGCATAAGACACCGGCTCCTTTCTTGTTCTCTGCTCCTACAGCATTCCGAAATGTCTCACCAGACTCCTCTGCCAAATTGACTCCTTAAAACAAACAGATGAATGCATGGAACATTACCTGTTATTATCGTCATCATTGACGCTCAGACCCAACCACTAAACACATATGTACTAAAAAATGCACAATAGATCTGAGTCCATCTGAGCCAGAGGTGCACTCTGCCGATTTACAGCACCGTTCCTCTCTGTATAAGCACCGTAATGCTTTACGATCTGACTCCAACTCTGTGTTGACGCCCTGAAATGAAACTGTTGCACCACACCAATGGTAAAACACAAACTACATTTTCCCCTGTGGATAGTTTGAAACTTGTGTCCAACTTCATGACAGACTCAACTCACGGACACAGTCAGTAAAAAGTTAAAGTGATGGTTTTCTAAAAGCAAAGAAATCCTGTTGCCCAAGGCTTTTCCACACCCATGCAGATGATGACAATGGTGACAAAATAATGTCAGATCTAATTCATATTCAGGGTCATATTAGTTATATTAGCCGTCATTGAATTGTCAAGGTTGCAGACGTTGTTAACACAAAGCTCTTTTCTGTTCGTGGTGTTTTCAGAATGGCCAGTTTTGCTTTGAATCTGTTGAGGTCACAGTTCAAAGTACAGTCCTCCCACGGAGGCCATCCTCAACCTACCCAGCAGAGACCTTGAGCGTACTGCAAAGCAACAAATGATGAATGGACTGATGAATGGACACTAGAAATAAGAAAATGGTGGTGGTGGTGGTGGGGGTAGAAAGAGAGGGAGGGATAGAGGATGTGTGGCGTCAGGGGAACAGGTGAAGCAGGCGTTGCTGGCAGCAGAGCAGTCGTCTTCAGTCATCAGGCCAAAGTGAGGAGCCTGGAGGCACAAGCGCTCTGCCAAGTGTTTGTCTGAGAAAGTCTGAAACAAAGGCCTCTTATCACTGAGGGAAAATACAGCATGTCTCCAATAAACACAAAGATGTTGTTGATAACCTTGCACTTGTGCTGAGCATCATTCCTCTCCAGGAAGCTAAAGGCAGAGGGGAAATATTGACAGATATGTTTTCAGATTATATTCTCATGACTGAATCAATACACAGACGGGCCCATCTCTTCAGAGCCGAGTTAGCACAGAGTCATCATGAAGGTCAAGCAGTTAGTCTGTTAAAGAGGTAGCTCGGCACATGATTTGGCAGCACATCCCCACTTCTTCGTGGTGAGGGGCAACCTTGAAGAGTTGATTAGCGGTGGAGACGGCTCCCACGACACGGAAGACCCCACCGCCTCATAAAATCCACGGCTCGGTTGCAGAATAAAGGAGTCTGGGAGAGGGGGAAGAGGAGGGAATTCAAGGCAGAAGAAGTGCCTGGCTACCTCATCTTTTACAGGACAAATTAAAACCACGGCGGAACAAGTCATAAAACAGGAAATAATGAATTCAATTATACTTTTTAGTGTTTAGGGGGCTGCTGGTGAGATGTGCTGAGTGGGCACCGCGAGCCGCGCGCACAGCAGCGGGCACAGACTGATGACTATGTTGGTGGCGCAGAGCTTTTGCTGAGGGCTGCATGTGTGCTGACTACATGTCTGCATGCCCCCAGGAGCAGTTTAGACCTCGACAGGGCCTTCATTAGCAAATGAATGACACTTAATTGGCCTGGCAAATACACAGGATGCTTGTTGATTATGAGGAGGGTTTTTTTTTTTTTTTTTTTTTCGAGGCAGTGCTCGTGCTCTGACACGCTCTGAGGTCCACAAACAGCAATACACAGCTCCACTTGCAGAGACGTACCGACAATAACTGTCATGTCATCAAAATGACAGACAATTCAAGGCTTTGCCGTGCCAGGTTCAAAAGCAGGGCTTCAGCTGTCAACAAAAGGATTCTGGGACATATTCTCTTTCTCCAGCTGATCCATACCACCTCTCTCCACCTCCCACCACTGATTTCTTTTTGCTCTTTTTCAATCCGCTCGAGCTCGTCCCCTGGTATTGCTAACACCTCAGCAGGAGGGAGAATCACAGACAAGAGTCCTGGTGTCCTAGATTCAGCAGAGCTGGCAAGAGGACGGCACACACTGGCCTGTCTTGTCGTATTCGCTGCCATACAGGAATGAAAAATTAGCCAAACAATGGAGGTTCAAATACAATACAGATGACCCCACGGGACCCTCGCTCACTGTTTACATACACACACACATTTAAAGTGGCAAAGAAGAGGATGAGACTTGTAATGGTTGCGATGGATTCTCTATGGTTTGGTATCACTAATACCCTCAGCACACTCTTGTTTTATCTATGTGTACAAGTGTGAGTATTTTGGTATGACTATCATATAAAGACTTAAAGGATTAAAATATTGATTTGTGACTTAAGATTTGTGGATTTAAGAGTGAACAGAAAGGAAAGAAAGAGATGTACATATGAGAGAAGAGAGAGGGCAGGAAAAATAAAGCCCAAACGTTGTCTTGGGAAAGTCAGTGTCGCCTCTATGTGCCCCAGCCGCTGGTGCCACTCACACACTGCCAGCCTGCCAATTAAAGCCCTGATTAAAACCGACAAAGTGTCTCCAAATGAAGAAAGAGCTGTTGGAGGTCTTAACTGCTGAAGCCTGTCAATTACACTGCCAGAGGAAAGTGGTGAGGGAAGAGCAAGAGGGTACGGCAATGACACACGAAGGGGGGGTTAGAGATGAATAGATCGCTCATTTGATGCTCTACGACTTTCTGCGCTCCTCCAAGAAAGATGGAAAACATTTGAGGAGATCTCAACTGAGAACTTCAGGGACATTATTTGTTCCTTTTCCCCACTTTTTATTCTAAGAGACATTTTTATAGCAATTTGATGAAAAATGAGGGAATCTGCATGAAAATTTCCCCTTTTCTTTTGGAATAACGTGGTAGATTTATGTGATATCACTCTAAGACAACACTGTCCTCTTTGTTGCCTCTTGTTGCATGTTGCCACTGTAAGTCATAGAAGCTTCACAGCGATGGGCTCAACAGCAAAGCCCTCAATCCCAGATAAACCACCCACAGTGTACATCAGCTCCTAAAATATGATGGTATTCGTGAGGTCATAAATCTTGCTTTAGCGGGACAGGGGAAGAGAGAAGAGGCCCTATTCTCTCCTGCATCGTTACAGCAGCATCCCCGCGGCCCATTCCACCTCCATTTAAGCTAAATGTCAACTTTTCAGCTCCTTTTTTTTCTCTCTCTCTCCTTTTTTGCTTCCTGCAGATGCCATTTGTTTTAACACAAGGGAAGGAAAGTTAGAAAATAAGTCAACAGGAAGAAAACTACAAAGAGTTTGTTGTCAGCGGCTTTCAGGGCTGAGTGGATCGCCAAGTGGTGTACAGTTTACCAAGAAGAAAAAGAACTAAGTGGAGATAAAATGGATTCCCGATCCGTCTAAATCTCTAACCCGGGAGCCAATGATATGAGTAATGAGGGCTGCGATTTGTTAGAACAACGCCCTGTACCTGAACTGAGAGAATAATTTCACATCCAACTGGAACTCTAATACCCTAATACTTCATAAATGTTATTATTATTTAGACATTAATCATCATTAAGAGCCCTAATGATATTCTTTCAGTTTAATTAAATTGGAATGGGTTTTTTTGTACTCCACGGTGCCAAGTGAACGTACGGCAAGACGCTGTGGAAAGGCGCTCAATCATCTCCGGCCAGATGGCTGTGGATTAAGAAATAACTGGTGAGTAAATGAACGTGGGCTGGATAGAAACACGGAAGCACCTATGCTGTGTTGCTGTCACTGTCACACTTCCCAAACATGCAGTGGTATTTTTAAAAATGATTTAATATGTCACAAGTTATTTGCGGTCTTTGGACCAAAATGGCGCCTTTGCAGGAGTCTGTTTAAAGTAAAAGCAACAAACTGTCCAAAGTCCACCTCTAACAGGGAGACACTTGAGCGTTCGTTGAATTTATTCATCCTCTCTGCTGTTTTTGTTATAGTCACCTTGTAAAGGGTCTGCTGCTCTACCGTGGGAGGAAAACATTGCGATGGTGTCGGTTGAAAAAAAACAAAACAAAAACAAAGAACAGATGAGAAAACGCCTGCATGCCTCATAAAACAGAGCTCACCATAGAACAGCCATTTCCTCCCAACACATGGTGGAAAAACACAGCTAGAGGATGGACAACAGAGCCATCACAGCGGCCATCTGATACCATTAAAGCCCACTGAATCCCACCACTCACCACCTCTGTGTCCTCCTCCTCGGCCTACCTTACATCCTTCTTTTGTGTCTTATTCTCTCAGATCGAGGAATGCAGCTTTAGAGATTGAGATAAAGACATTAAGTGTGGAGAAATAGGGAAGCCAGACAGGAGGGAAGAGGAAAAGAAAGTCAGAAGATGAAATAAAAGAAATAAGGGCGAGGGTAAGAGAAAGGGCCCTATTTTTCAGATCAAGTTGAGGCCCTACGGGGCATGCATTAAACACTGTGTGAGGCAGACCTCACCCTTTACTACTCTATCGGCTTATTCAGAGGGGAGGCAGCCACTGTTAATATTTCATGGGCCAACCAACAGCATAAGGAGGTGTAAGCTCACAGGAGACTCCCTTTCTTTACCCCCTGTGCTCTGCCAGACAGACTTCAAATAATCATTGTGCGCTTGTCACTGGATCATGTGTCGTACATGAGACAGCATCGCCTTCTCTTTCTCCCTTCGCCTGACGATGCAGAGCAAACGCATTGAAGAGGAAGGCTGAGTGGTCAACGTGCTCGTTCAGCGGATTAGATATGGTGGCCTGTATCCTTGAGCTGGGGAGGTGTAGAAAAAGGCTTATTTACCCGTCATTGAACCACATAGCCTCATACGGCTGCCTTAAAATCCATCCTATTAGGAAAACACTTTACTGTTATTAAGTTAGACAACAAATAGGCACATGTAACCATAAAGTGGACATTATTACGTCTTAAAAGCCTTGAATGTCAAAGGCGGGGGGCCGTCATTTTGCCTAAGAGTCCAAGTTGTCCGCTGCACCAAAACGAGACAACAGACTTTTTTCTTTAAAGCCAATCATGAGCCTTTAATGGGCCATTCGAAGATGCTGCGTCAGACATCCACAAATGGTGCCATCCTTCATTGGCACCTCTCAAGTGGCTGCATGAGTTGAACAAAATAAAAAAAAGAAGAAGCAGAAGCGGAAAGCAGGGCAGAGCCTCGAAGAGCACAATAGACACACAATGAATCCAGCGCTCTGGTCGCGGCTGTATAAGAGGCACTTTGCTGACTGTGTCCCCCGAGTGCCAGAGCAAGAGGACAGTCCTTTGTGTTGCAGAAGTCTTGGGCCACTGAATTCCCTGTTTCAGCGATTCTGTGCCGGGGACAGATCCCGAGAGGTGCTGCTTCTCCCCGGGCTCCCCTGCTGTGACTGACGTCCACCTTCTGTTCACATGTGGAGGGGCAAATGTGGGCCTCTATCTGACCCATTTCAATGACTCACTGCGACTGTACTTGAGCGCAACTGTCCTTTAAAGATGTAAGCGATGACAGAAGAGGTCACCTTTAACCACTCAGGAAATAGACGGTGGAAAAACTGTTTATGCAATAAAAGTAAAGTGGATCATGTTCACTCAAAAATGCATCTTTTAAATCTTCCAAATGCATTATTTTATGGATAATTAAATCACATGTTAAGGTGCCACACTGCCAGTCTCCTGTTGGTTTTAGCCGTTTATCAAACCACTCTTACTCTGTGAGTGCTCAGAAATTCGCAGAACAAGAATGGCATTAAGCGCCTTGAATAGTTTACCGGCTAGCCTCGGGCAGATACAGAAACTTAAAGTACAGGTCTGTCCCTGTGAAAGCAGCTACAGCCCGTCTGGACGGAAATGTTTTTGTAAGCCTATCAAATTCATCAAGGGACTATTTTATGTGGTCATAAAAGAAAGAGTGATAAATACAGCGCCTCAGGTCAAAGAGTTGTTAAGTTCTGATACCCATGGTGCAGCTAGGTAGTGGGCCAGACCGGCTCTAGGCAGAGCAATTATTCCTGTTAAGAGTGATGTCGAGCCCTGTATGGCAAGGGTTAGAGAATTACGCTCAAAAACAAGAGGGGGGGGGGGGGGGTATGGATGGTAAACTAATGTTATTTCTTTTAAAGTGAAATCTTCAAATTTTGAGGAACAATGGATGTGAGAAAAAGTTGTTTTATGGGTGGGTAATTGAGATAATGCACCAACTGTTTAAGGAAATGAGGGCTAACATTGCTCATGGAGGGCCTTGAACTCACTTTGCAGTTGGTTCACATGGAGAGGTAGAAGAAGAGGTGGGGCTGGCGGGGGATTGTAAGAGACACTGAGCCGCAAATGAATGCAGGAGCCGTAGAACACCTTGACAGGCAGATATCTTGCTATGCACGAGATCCACCTCAGGGGACGTCTGGCTAATTTCCTGTGAAAACAGCAGACCACGGAGGCAGCAGGCGGCGGGTGGAGGTATAACAGCGAACAGGGAGGAGGTAAACTATTTTCAGTTCTTGGAAAAAGTCTCGTCAGAGTTCGCTCCGCTGGCAGTACTGACACGGGACAGGTGGACGGGGAAGGGAGGGGAGGCGGAGGGACGGGGATGAGAAGAATGGCAGTGTTGATGGCGGGGTTGTGTCTGGGCTGAAACAGCTGTGATGGAGACCCCTCCCCGTCTGTGGAGGAGCGGTTGATGGGATGTGATTATTCAGCATGGCGCCTCATCTGCATCTCGTTTGGGACGCCGTGGCCTCTTCGTACCCTGTCTGCCTGCAGATCGGAGCGACAAACACTCTCAACATAAACACATTAACACTCTTCCACTCCTTCTCTCTCACTTCCACACTTTCACAGAATATACCACATCTTAGTTTTCATTCCAAACAGCACCAGGGAGAGGTATGAATTGAAAAGCAAATGACAAATTCAGCTCCATACTCTCTGTCAGGGAAATATAGCTCCCCATTCTTGTGACACATTTGATATACAGCCATTGCAAATTAGCCACGAGACTGCAAGTGTGGAATGAATTGTTATTCCCATCATCAGCGTGATATAACTGCACACAGAACAACGGCAAAGTCATCTGCGCCGCCTTGATTAGTGAAGTACACAGGCTGGAGAATACGATTGTCTCTCTCTACTAGAAGCATGCTTGTTTTCCAGCAAAGGCCTGCGTGTAATCGAGGCAGCCTCTAATAAATTTGTACAAATATTCCAACAGAAACAGGATGGACGCTTCATCAGTGGGACGCGCTGATAAACAATGGTGGTCTCTATTAGCCGACGCCACTGTCAAGAACGTGCACGTCAGCCCCAACGAGTGCAGAGAGAAGAGAATCAAAGAGAGAAGAAAAGACAAAAGAGAAAGAAAAGAAAAAAAAAGGAACAGGGGAAAAAAGAAGGTGAAAGAGTGAAAACTGGGGTTGTTCTCAGAAAGGTCAGGCTGATTGTCTCTGCCCAAATATGCTGGCCTTTTCAAAATTAACTTGGCAAAGGCGATATTTCCACAAAGCCGGCATCATGAATCAAAGAAGCGTCTATAGTTCATCCCTGAAAGCAAAGCAACTTCCCTCCCCGAGCGCTCCTCTCCCTGCACTGACACTCCACCCTCCTGCATAGCGCTGACATCTTCAGTAATTACGTAATTAACACCATGGCAGGCCTAATTTCAGAGATAGTACGTTATAATTGCATTCAGTCGTTCATTAGTTAGGCCAAACATTCAATGCACTGTGCGCAGGTGCGGCAGGGGGCCAAAGGCTACTTGTTTTTTGGAGCACAATTGCAGTGTCAATGACTTGATTGGTTTCTGCTTGATACCGCTGACAGGACAGGTTTTTGTAATTTACCAATAATTACCCTGAAGCTCTGATACAATAAAAAAGTCACCGGTCTCTGCTTAGATAAACCAATCGGGGCGTGTTGCTTCTGCTCCCTGCGTCATGGTCTGCTTGTCTGGTGTGAGTAATGTCCCTATAATGGCTCCGTTGGAATGAATTAAATATCACAAAAAGGATGAAAAAAAAAACATTAAAAAATGTCACAAAAGAAGAGGGAAATGTCTTCTTCATGCAGGTGTACTAATGTATTAACTACAATGAAAACAGTAATTACCTGAGTGATAAAAGCACGCTAGGAGCATCTGAAAAAGACGTGCTGTTCAACATGATGTAGTGCATTAGTCAAAACAGCAGTATGTCTGTTTTTTAATGGATTTTTAAAACAACATGGGGAGCCAGTAATCTACAAAAACAGATCATAAAGTAGCAGCTTCTGCAGCAAAAACACAGGAGCTATTCACAGTCATAATTAAAAGGAATCTGCTCCGGGTCTGCTCTCCTGTAATGAAACACATTTCCTGTGATTAGTGGTGGGATACTATCACACTATTATGATGTTACAGTCTGGTCGGGCAGACAGACAACTCGGTCCCAGTAACACCAGATCTGTCCCGGTCCCTGTGATGATTTCTTCAATTAAGCCTTCCTGGCAGAGCAGGCCGAATGCTTAACTAGGCAGAATTGGAGCTGCCACTAGCTAGAGGTAGCAATGGGCCCCACTTCAACAGCTCATTCATCAGCCCCGGCGCTACCACTGGGCCACCTGTTCTGACACCACGCAGGGATGGAGTCATTTGCATTCTGCTCCGACCGTCCTCTTTCCCCTCGCCGCACTTTCTCCCCCCTTCTTCTCGTTCTTTCTTTCTTTGCCTTTTACAACTTTAAAGTTCCTCAGTGGCAGCTCTGGCAGATAATTGAATACCAAGGTTTGATTTAGTCTGAAATCAATTTGGGAAGGGGCTTTTCATTCATTATGCTCCTTGGCTTTGGTGCTACGTCTAAAATCCCTCAAACTTTGGCAGGGGCTCGAACGTCGTCGATTCAAAGTGAAATTAAGCAGCGCTGAGTTGGATTGACAGGAGAGGACAGGGAGAGTCTGTTGTCTGAAGGAAGGGTGGGGTCTCCTCCACTCCTCTCTCCTCGCATCCCCCATCTCCTGGGGAGTCTCTCCTCTGTGCACTTTGTCACCACCAGGTGCTGCTGTGAAATAAGGAGAGAGGCGTCGACAGGAGGCAGCCATGCACATAGCTTGACATTTTAGCCAGCTCCCTGCAGACAGATTTGGCAAGTGTGTGGGTGGATGTGTGTTTGCCCTTATGTGTTACAATTTGCTTCCGTGAGCTTGCACGCATGTGTGTGTGTGTGTGTGTGTTTGCATGGCTGCATATTTGCTTTGTGTGTGGAGTCTAGTGTTGCACATAGAGTGTTTACTTATTTATGTTAAAAAACAAAAAACGCAAATTTGCGACTTCTTTTCCCTCTATGTCTTTGTGACGGTGTCCAGACTGACACACTGACCACAGTCGGCTGTAAATCGGAGTAATGCATTATACAATATGTTGCTCAGCTTAATGGCACATTATACTGAGGTGTGTTTGAAAACAACTGTGCTCTTGTGAAGAAATATGGAAGTGCTTGGATGCAGCACATTCACTAAGCACTTTGCTGGGTGCAAGACGACTCTTTAACACAGACTGGAGGGTTGAATACCAGCTTTCAATAAAGAGAAAGGATAACATTGTCAAGTGAACAGCAGCTAGAGTGCTCTAACTGAGAGGGATGCACAAATGGACACTTGCCATCACAGCCACTGTTGGGGACATCAGTGGCAGAGATCACTGCGGGTTTTCTCCACTTTAAAAGCAATTTCTTCCTTCGCAGCCGAACCCCCCGCATTCACCAACTCGCGTATCTTCTCATGCGCTGGTCTCAATTGTCATCCGACAGAGTTGAGGCTGTGTTAGATTGTTAAAGCCCCCCGGATATGGTAATCCGTGGGCCGCTCTGACCTTGGGAGAGTGTGTTTGCAGGGTGTCAGACCCTCTAATTCATCAGAGACAGGCCATTAGCTAGCCATCCAGCCACACAAACATACATTGGAAGAGGAAGAAGGAAAGTTCTCAGGGAAACAGCAGCAGCAGCTCCTGTTCCTGAGATATTATTAGTTACTGCCTTTCAAAACTGCTGAATTGGGACACTTACCTGCCCCATTTTTTGCACCACGAGAGCCAAGATGTTGATGAATGGTTGTGAGAAACTGTCACAACCAGAACACGGAGAGAATAGGGTTAAGGACATATCCTACCAAACTCTTCAACATAGGGGACTTATGTCAGAACAAAGATCTCCACTCTCAGGAATCTTGCAGTTTCACTTTTGCTTTCGGTAACTGAAAAAAAAAGACAGAATAAAAACCAAAGCACCTGCAGAATTCGAGCACACTGAGAGTCCCTCTTTGCAGGATTAGTGAATGAAGGACAGGGTATGTAAATCCAGCGTTTTCAAAGGATTTCAAAGATGGTGAAGGGTTGCCATGTGAGGTCAGTGGTTGTGAACAGCCCCATATATCTAGATGCCAAGTGAGATGGAATAGTAATTACTCCTGTGCATCTCTGCACGCAGACACAGCCTCTATCTTGTAAGCAGCCATGATTGACAGCCTCAATAAGAGCCCTGTACCGTGCCCCCTGCCCTCCGCCTACACACCCCTGTGAAGATTTGGTCAAACCCATCGTCTGGTGCCCCACAGAGTAGGGCATGGGTGACACTCCCCCCTCTGATAATCCTGCCCATCACATCCATCATGCCACCATGAACGCCCCACGAGAGGGCACAACCAAGGGAATCTAATCAGGCAGTCTAATTGAGGAGCAGGGCTCGCCAATACCCGGGCAGGGAGGCTGGCTCTGCCTGGGCAGGCTCAGGGGACGTCAATAACACTCAGCGGGTGTCGATTCATCAGGCCTCCTTAATGTCATTAGCCCTGAGAGGCTCGCTTCACCCCTCTCTCCTTTCTTCCATCTATCCCTCTCGCTCTCTCCTGCCTCAAACTTTCTCTCCCTCACTTTTTTTTTTCTGTTGCCTCTTCTCCTCGCTGTGTCTCTAAATCTATCCATCTCCCACTCTCATTACCCTCTCCCTCACTAATCTTTCCACAGGCAATAATATGTTCACCTTGCATAACAAGTTGAGGACTCGCCTAGAGAGAGTTATATCTGTGTTTGTGAAATTAGCATGTGTACACTCTCACTTCCACCACCCACCTCATCGTCTTTCTGTCCTCCTCCTCATACCTTCATCCTCCCCTATTTCCAGCCCTCCCTCCCCTTCTTTTTTTACCCCAATATGCTCCTCCTCTTGCACTCCAAAAACATGTGGTGCGTTTTCCAGCTGTTTATTAAACAAAGCCAGCGCTTCCTAGGAGCAGGTGATGCAGTCAATTACTCCACAATTACCTGGGTAATTATGCAAAGGAGGAGAGAAGAGCAGTATAGCAGAAGGATGAAGAGGACCTTGGCAGAGGTGGATCGGCTGCGTTGGCAGTAGTCGGGGGCCCAAAATGGCAAGCGATTGAGTCTTTGACAGTGACAGTGCCAGAGAGGGTGCGGTTAGAAAGGACGATGTGCCCCCTCACCTGCCAAAAACAAACTCCCACAAACACATACACAACCACAAACACTCTGACAGCTTGATGCATGTGTGCATGTGGCTTTTCAGAGAGTGCAAGCTTGTTGGTTTTCTTGGACAATATATATGTCTCTGTGTTTTTCACTCCGCAGTTTGCTTCTACTCCTGGGACAATTAGGTGCCCTATACCTGAGAGCAACAAAGAAAGGTAAGGGGAGACAGGACGAGATAAGGAACCTTGTAGATAGTCGGTGAGGACAGAAAGGAAGAAAACAACAAGAAAACTGAGAAGAGGTGGGGAAAAAAATGAGCAAAAAGAAGTGTTTGGTGAGTTAATGTAATCCTCTGACTGATACTGATTTAAAAAGCAGTACGGGTCTTCTTTTTCTCGCTAACTTCCTCTTTAGAGTTTATCAAATAAAGGCGTATTTGGAAACATGCTCATTTCCCGTCCTTCAAACTGCACTCACAACCGCTAACAACCACAGCCGCTCTGCAATCATCCATATGGACTGTTTTACACATTGACAACCACGTTCATGTCAGGCGGAGCTCTGACAAGCATGTCTTTGGGTAAATTGAACCACACAGTGGCTATTCTGAAACAAAAAGTGTCAGATGGAAGAAGAGGGCTCGGCATATTGCCTGCCACGAGAGCTTTATGCACTCGGATTGAAAATATTTCCACTGGCAGGGTGAATAGTAAATTGCTTAGTGTCAGCTCATCACTTAAGGAGGATTGTTGGTGGGTATAATACTTCCCAGTGCTTCTCCAAATAGTCTCAAGCCAGCCAACCCCTCTTAACTCTCTCCAAGCGTGCTGACGTGCTGCTGTGGCTGGAGTCCTGTCTGTGGATGCTAAGCTCGCAGTTATGACTCTCCAAACTCGTCACTTTGGCTTTCTGTGCTGCAGATTTATTTACAAATCCCCTCATCAGGAAGGAGGTTAACTGACCGGGCAAAATGGAAATGACCATATTTTATTGAGGGGAAAAACATGGTGGAAAATTAGTGTGTGATGGGAAAAGTAGAGCCATTTCCCTCAGTTTAGTGTTTTACAGAGGCGAAAACATTCACCCTTGGAAGGAATGTGTTATTCCAGTTGTTACCTGTCTGCCTGTGCCTGGTAAAAGGTGCAGAATTAGGCGGTCACATGACTCTTCTGTGTTAGTGAAGATGGGCATGAGGGAATTACCTCACAGCTCCGTATCTCAAATCTGTGGGATTAAGCTCCATTAAACATGGAGCGCCGGCGAGCTTTATCTCGGGATTTCACTCTGAGACAGAGCGGAGCGCATAAGGAGGAGGGAGTCGGGAGGGAGAAAAAGCGATGAAACGTCCTTCACCTTTATCGACCAAATTATATATAAAAAAAGGAGGGATGAGAAAAATTGCTCGCCGTTCTACAGTACAATAGTAGAGAGGAGAGGAGAGGAGAGGCTTGGCCATCTTAGACTCATGTGCGTGGCATGCTTAAACACCCAGACAGCCACTTCAACACTGGCCTCCAACTCTGTAGCTGTTCCTGGCACTCACTTACACACACTCTCTCTCTCACACGCACACACACTCTGCTTAAAAAAAAAAGAAAAGAAAAAAAGGCAGCCTTTTCCCCTCGGCACACTGGTCACTTAATGAGAAATGACCACTGCTGAGCTTTTGCTCTCTGCCTGCACCACAGCACACTCCTTCTACACCAGAGCGACTAAATCTGCACAATCAAACAATCTCTGAGGTCTTAAGAGAAAATTGTTCAATTGATTCTTTGGAAAGTTATTCTGAAACTCACTTTTTGTTTGTCAATGAATAAACACTGGTGTAAAGGACAAGCAAGAAAGAACTGCACATTACTTTGGCGATATCTGCAAATATCTTCATGGAAAAGCTAATTTTGAGTAAGTTAAGTTAGTTTTCATACACAATAATGACTTTTCAGACACTTTCACAGGAAAAAAAGCTTTAACTGCAGGAGAGGAAGGATGCCAGAAAAGCATACCCTCATTTTCACATATAAAAATGATATAGCTGGACATTAAAGCTAGAAATCACACGAGATAAACCAACAGTAATGTCCACACAATGAAAACAGCAAGTAAAAGCGGAAGTTGAAATGAAACATCAGGAGGAACTAGAGTAAACAGAAGCCTAATGGCTAAAGATGAAACTATCTAACCACAGGAGCACCTTATCATGAAACACATAAGCTGCTAATTTTGCTCAAGCAATTAAACTGTGTATGAAACCTGGTTTTTCTTTTTAAATCTATACCATAGCCTGTGCTAAAGGTTTTTATAGCCCTGTACCTGAATAGATATGTACATGACCTCAAAATGAAACTTTACCCTGAAAAATATGCAGACTGCAAGCCCCGCGGGTCGTGGGATTGGTGGCGAACATTTCCGGTATCACTGTCATCAACTATCCTCTGCCCTTCCTGATCCAGCAGCTGTGCCTTCCAACACCTCCAGAATCCACTCTCTTTTCTCTTTTGCAATAATCGTGGTATAATCACCTCCTTCTCAATATTTATCACCTCCAAATCTAACACAACATGCTTAAATTCAGTCACTGAATTGGTTTCTTGCACGCAAAAATCAGAGTAAAAAGCAGGAATGGAAACTGGTGATGTGACTGGCATAGAACTCACACTGCCAACCAGTGTTTGGGTGGAGAAATGTGGACACTTAAATGTTTAAGCAGGCAGCACCCATAATGGCATTGGTCATTTTAGTGAAGCTTCAGCGTACGGTCGATGCAGAACTCAAAACCAGAACCTAACTTAAAGCTTCTATGCAGAACTTTCAGTCTGTGTTGATTTTGGCGCCACCTCTGGACAAAGGAGTCATTGCAACAAGTGTCATTAGTTTGTCTCAACAAAATTAAATCACCTTTATTTTCAACTACCCTCCAAAAAGAATACAAGGAATTTGACTGTTATTTGAACCATGCTCTCTGTAGAGAAACAAAACGTCTTAATCTCACAAGGAGGCATAAATATACATTTTAGTCTGTTTTATATCCAGCTAAAAAGCTGTATTTCAAATACTGTCTCACTCTGGAAAAGCCCGTCAGTACCCTCCCATTTCTCCTTGCAGATATAACCATGAATGAAGCACACATCACTCCATTTATGTAATCAATACATTATCCGTGCTTTTGTTTCTGTTTCCAGCATGAAAATGACCCATCAGCGCACTCCATACATTAACAGGACAGCCTCAGGAAGAAGAAAGAAGAGAGCATGCTGGGAGTCAGGGTGGTCCAGTGATGAACACCTCCTGTGTCCTCCCTTCATCCTCTTTTTTCTCTCACTCTCTTGCTCGACTCTCCCTCCTCTGGGCTGTTATTGATCTGATCTCCTCCTCTCTCAACTGGAGTCATGATTCATGTTGTTGTGAGCGGCCCTCACTCACCGCACACAGACACAGCTCAGTCATGCCCTCGCCTATCTATCTGTCCATCTGTCTCTGCCTGCTCTTCCTCCACCTCTCTCTCCCTCTCTCTCTCTGCCCGCCAGCCGCTCAACCTGCTGTCCACACAAGACTGTAGCAGCCCGGTGTGCCCTTTTGTGACACTATCACTATCTTCACTTTAACCTTGTAATCTTTTAAGAAATAAACACATTGATTTTTCACTGGGATCATCCTGTAAATCTTTAAATACTTGAATAATAATCTACCTTTAAAGTTTGTCAGCCTGCTAGCGCAATCTCATCGATGCCACCAACTTCCTGAGTGGTTATTGTATTACTGACAATACTGACAACACACTCCACTAACTAAGATCAGCCATGGACCATCGCCCACAGAATCAAGAAAGAAGCATCAATCTGTCAATCCTTTCTGTGTCCCAGTCAGGTGAGGTTTCCTGTATTGGGTCAAATTAAGCCACAGGCTCCACTCCTGGTGGACTTTCTGTCGATTCCTTTCAGTTTGAGCAGGAAGTTAGACCGTATTCTCAGATTCAGTCATGGGAGGTCAGTGGGAACAAACAGCAGTATCACTAGCTGTACTGGCACAGTCAATGGTTTATGATTGACTAAAGCCTGGCACACTACAAGATAACTGGACTTATTTTGGACCTACTTCCTCCCTTCTTTCAAAAGTGTTCAGAGTACATGTTTTGTAATGTTTTCTTCTTTGTATCTTTCCAGATTTCCTGTGGAGTGGTTTATGTTAAGAATGACTTTACCTCCCCTGACCTGCCCAAAAGAAGACCATGGCCGCACTGATTTGAAATATTAAACATGTTCAATATTAACGATCAGAAATCCTTTTGTGTTTGGGATCCCTGAGGACAGCTGAGCAGGCACTCTATGGATTGTCATGATAACCAGTCGCTACCTGAAGAAGGAAGGACAAAAACACATCCATCATGACACAAGCAAACGGGCGTATAATGTTAAATAGACGTTGTAAACTTTGTTTACGCTAGTTTAGATAGTTGATTCAATTAACACAATGCAATTTAGCATTAAGCGTCAATGTAAGTATGCAGAAATGAGCATCTAGCTAAATTTCATTGACTGTCATAAGACCAGAACACAAGACCAATTAACAGGAAGAGCCACAGAATGACTCACCAGCCATTTTACAAAATGGAAACTATTAAAGTGTTTGAGCACATAAAACAACAAAAATTTAAACCAGGATAGATTTAGCTGCACAACCATCCCATGGTCTGCCATGTTGGTTCACCCTAAAGTCACATATGATGGCAAGAGACTTGGGGATTTCTAGTTAAGAAGGAAAACGCTCTTCTTCTTGGTGTGTGGTGGAATATGCTGGCTGTCACTATTGTCCCAAAAACGACAAAAACTTTCAGCGTGGGCCAGGCATAATAAAAAACATTTACAGTATATGCTTTCACTTTTATTCATGTTGCCTCAAGATGATATGAGAGACGGATGTAGACTCTTTCTCCATGCCTGCCTTCAAAGATGGAAAGACATAATTATTTATGCCATTTTTTTTATTTGACAGGAAAGTCATGTCTTCAAACTCAACATCAAAGTTCATCAAAATATCTAATGAAAGTTGACTTTAGTTTTGCAATTTTTTTTAATTAAGAAGGTTTTCATGTGATGCACTGAAGAACCATACAGAAGCATAAAAAAAAATAATAATAATAAATAAATAAATAAATTTGAAGTGCAGTCTCCGCTTTTCAGATTTTGCATGAAAACCTACAAGACTGCCCTGAGTAAAAACAAATGCATTTTTTTTTCCGTCTAAAAAAAATAAAAATAAAAAGGTTAGGATCAGGGTTTAAAAAATAGGTTTCATCAAATCGTTTGTATGTGTGCTACATTCATTTCGTAACAGGCAATATTTCCCTGTTCATTCAGGGTGAGCTGGTCCATTCCCATGCAGAGCCGTGCACCAAAAAAAAGTAAGCTAGACTCAAAGAGAGAGAGGTAAAGAGAGAGAGAGAGAGAGAGGGAGAGAGAGAGAGAGAGAGAGAGAGAGAGAGAGAGAGAGAGAGAGAGAGAGAGAGAGAGAGAGAGAGAGGGAGAGAGATGTGTGTAGGCCTTGCAGCAGCAGGAGCACATAAAAGCCCGGCTTCAGCCAAGGCCCCTGCTCCAATGTGTAGAAATTAATTGAGTGAAAAAAATCTGCTGTTTAAGGTTGAAGTGGGTTATGGGAGGCAGTGTAACAATTGTTTTCTGTTTGCCAGGGGCTATATATCGTTCATTCTGGCTTTCTCTCTCCTCTCTACTCAACACTCCCCCCCTCACTCCCCACTCTCCCACCATCCCCCTCCCTCACCATCCATCCACTTTCTAAGCCTCTCTTGCTCCCTCCTCTCCTTTTCATCAGTCTTTTATTTTCCACACTCTACAGTCTTTTTGATTCATTTTTATCTCTCCCATTTTCATCTATCACGTAGGGGATTTTTAACACAATTTTCAGGCTCCATTTAAGAAATGAAGGTTTCACTGTTTGTCTGCTGGTGTGTATACTGAGTGGGAGAATTCAGTGCAGCATACATACATATGATAACATGACGTTCTCCCCTGAGATTCTGTCAGTGAAACTAAACAAATGTGTGTGAGAGTGTATGCGTGCATGTGCATCTGTCTACATGCATGCATCATTATTTAGTGACAGTGACATTAACAGGGGGACCAGGGTCGACACACAAGGCAGAACAAGCTTAGCACCCCCTTGGGCTTAAATAAATGACTCATTCTTTCTCAACACTGAAATGTGTGGTCGCAATACACAAATGTCTGGAGCTGCTTTTCATTTCAGCAGAATTAAAAAACATGAAAGGGAAAACTGCAAAATTAAAGGCAAAAAAACGTAAAACAAAAAAACAAGCAGCATTAAAAATCAACAGAAATTGAAGAAAAGGCGAGGAACAAATGTGCGCGAGGTGAACAGGTCACAGAAAGAGAACATCTATTTGGATTACTATGAAAAGAACAAAGTCAAAGCTGATGCATCAGCTAGGGATGGAAAATGGAAAATGTGCCAAGCTTTTACTAACCAGTGATGGAAACTAGAACTTGAGTTCAACTCCAGGACCAGGATTTGACTGCATTTTGACTTCAAAGAGATGATATTGCTTAAGATTGTTAAGTTGTTTTTGCTAGTTTATAGCATAAGACCAGATCATGTATACAGGTTCAAAGATTGGCTGGCATGAGTACCACAAATTGTATGTTTTGCTTTCAATGATTTTACCATAATGAAAGTAGGACCAGAGGAAGATATGCTCAAAGCCATCTAAAAACCACGAAACCTTTTAACAAATATCCGTCAAGGATGCACCCGGGAAGGTAAGTGAAATTCTAAAGATACTTGGACTGTGAAAATCTTAGATATAGCAAACAAACAACAATGTTAGGCCAGGATTATGCATTTGCTTTGAATCGACACAGTAACATAAACCTAAGGTATGCATAGCCCTTTTACATTGCGGAGACCTGGGGCCTCATGTACTAAGACTTGCGTGGATTTCCTACTAAAACATGGCGTACGCTCAAATCCAGAAAATGTCGTTTGCACAAAAATATTCAGATGCACACAAATGAATCCAGGCTCATTTCCGTTGTACATCCCAATCAACATGGAATTGAGCGCACGTGATGGAGTACCCAAATCCTCCCCGTCCATTTTTTATGCTTATTCGACACCTGCATTGATCTCTCTACCTCCTTATAACATACAATACTACTGAAAGTGGGGACATGACTCTAACTTAATTCTGTTTCTTTTCTGGTGACTCAGGCATGACTTGGACTTGAACACAGAACTGAGAGACGGTTGGAAGGACAGGTTTGGAGAGCTGGGACACAAAACTATCTTGGAGAAAAATTAATAATGACACTTTTAACTGCATCCCCGTCGCCCTAAGCAGAGGGGTTAAACCCGTTTCCTGTGTTTAACTCCTCTTTAGCACCCTTTCATGTTAAATATCAAACCTTTCAATATCACTCTGAGGAGAGCACAGTTGCTTGCCCTGTATAATTCTATACAAACACTTAACCATTCTCTTTGAACTTTGCAGCTCCACTCATTATACCTCCTTTGAAGAGTGAATGCTGGAGCAATGCTACATTTTGATTTTGCAGTTATTAAATGTAACACAGCAGCAAATTACATCTAAACCTCTGTGTTGCTGGTTAATAAAACATGGGCCATGTAGCATGCAGTAGCCAGCAGAATAAATAGCCAAGCAAATGAAAAAAGGAAAGAAGATAAAGGTAGCCGATGTGGAAGGCGTTTTGAGAATAACAAATTCATCTTTCTGCAAACGTCAATACACAAATATTTTTGCAGATGAGGCAGAAAAGCTGCAGTGGGATTGTGGGGCCAGCTGTACTCCCTTTTTGAGTAAAGAGGAGGTAATGTCACCGGATGATACCTCCTCAAAGCTCCAGTCCCTCTGTGTATTCAAGTATCCTAAACACCTCTCTATCTGAAGGATATTAAAGGAGCTGAGTGTTCCGGAGCCAGCGAGAGAAAGAGATGCACCTACTGAGCGTTTACAGCGTCCCAGGAAAACTGCTCAGCTTGACTTAGGGGTCTGACTTCTGCTGCAGGAGTGGCCTCATATTAACTGAGACTATTGGTGTAAGCTGCCGTTTCAAAGGCAGGAAACAGATGGAGGTAAGAAAGTGGAAAAGATAAAGAAGGATGCAAAGAAAAGGAAGCTTGCAGGTTCAATAATATCCTGAAGACACATCCAAGATATTTCTATGGATCTTTGTTATGCATTTTACAGGTTTTTCAGGGAAGAACACCGCTCTTTGATTCTGCTCGATACTCAGACCTCTGCTGACCCTTTGGTCCTGGCCTGTAAGACAGAAAATCCCACGAAATGTGAAAACCAGCCAAAAGCTGGTTTTAGATCATTAAACAGAGATTTTTGCAAAGAACTTGCACCCTGACATCAGGGGAGGTGAGAGTCAGACCGCTGCAGAAACTGCTTGCTCTCCTTTGAACTCCTACCTTCAGATTCAACTGAATGAAGCGATGGTTCGAGGTCTAGACCGGAGTGGGCCTTTCAGCACAAAACAGTGCACACTCCATCACTTGGTGCTGGGGTTTTTCCGCGCAGAATGAATCTCAGAGGAGTGCTCATGCATGGATCTGAGAACTCACAGGCTGCAGAAGCCTTGGCGAAAGTTGCCCATTAACATAAAACTCTGGCCCTGTGTTGCACAGGGATCTTGAGTTTTGCTCACGAGACTAAACAAAAGAAGAATTCGAACACTTAAAGTAAAATATTCAGCCATACAAAGCTTGCTTGCTGCCTGCAGTGCTCTGTTTTCTTCACCCTTTGTTCAAACCTCTTGCCCCTACTTTGAATATTTGGTGCTGCTTCTGCTCTTCTTCTCCCATTGAGGCAACGTACATCAAACGCCACCAAATATCACTTGATTTGGTGTACCAACATTGCTAATAAGGATAATGAGTGACATGCAGAGGCTGGGAAGAATCCCTGCTTCTGTCTCAAGAGGTTTTTTTTCTGCTAAATGCCCCCAAAGAATGTAAACAGTTCTATGGCTTTTAGTTTTCTTCCCTCCCTTGTTTTACTGCACTATATTATTCCACTGAATTGGCTTTTACCACAGGAGAAGAAGAATGTGTGTTTAGCTGCTGGAAAGTTTTCACTTTCTCACCAAACCCTGGAGCTAGGTGGGAGCTGCAGTGGGGATCCTTCATAAAAGCAGTCTCTAAATTGAAGTCAAACTCAAGTTTTGCAAGAAATTAAAATCTCTCTCAGGTCATGTTCTCGGGGATATTTCCTCATTCCCAGTCACAATAAAGACAGAGCGCCCCGCGGAGGCCCCCCAGCTTGACAGCACTTTGACATGTGGCGACATGTGGAGAATTAAATTATGGAAAGCTGTTGATTATGCTCAGCTTTTGATATACGTTCCCACCCTTCAGCAACCTTTTCAAAATTTAGCCCCTGAAATCCGGCTCCTGGATGGAAATGGTGATAGCGAGGTCAGCATTAAAGGCCGATTGAGGGGCTTAAATGCTGCTGAGTGATTCGCCGATTGTGAGAAGTAAAGAGATGAAAACTAATTACTGGGGTCTTAAAGGAAAAGCATGGTTAGCGTGGACACTCCCAGCGCTGCTGAAAAGACGTCCATGTGGGAAGGCTTTGGTTCAGTCACTAATAACAACATAACAACCTCTATTAAGCCATTATCCTGGAGAGAGATCACTGCTTTAATCTGCCATACTGGAACAAAACATATCGTACATTAGACAGAACAGATTTGAGGCCTCCCTCTGTATGTGCATGGCAGCAGCTTGAATATTTCTAGTACAAGACTTCAGGAAAAGTTATTTGCATCCTCATTGATTTCTGGTACCTTTCCACAACTTTATACCTAATGTTTCCAGACATAAATTAATAACAAGACTTGTATATCCGTGTTCCCATGCAGCCACTCATTGACTATACCTTATGTGCAAGCAGAAGAGTCATAACCATGGCAACTGTTCTTTAAAATATCACTCACAGATTGGTGTTAACTCCTCCACATATTCAGGTAATTCAGAAAGGAAGAGCTGGCTGTGTGAGCTCCACGGCAAAGGAAAAAAAATATTGAATAACAAAGCAGGCTTCAGGAGAAGAGTGAAGACAATAGAAGCAGAAATCGATTTACTGTCTTCACCGTGCAGGCAGCTGACTGTTGTCTACGAGACAAGCCTTTACGTTTGAATGAAAATGGGAAATATAAAGTTTTTTTTCCTAGCTTTTGGGCACTGTCTGTATCAGTAATCTGATCTTAATTTCACAGTTGGCTTGGAGTAGGGGCAGCAGGGAAAGCATGCACAGTGTCACCTCCTCGCAGAAACAGGGGTTTGTTTAGTGCCCTCTCACATCTGGCCGCACAATCTGGTGGTATCAGCCGCTGCATCGGTAAATCAGTGCTTCTCCTGCTGCTGAATACACATACAGCCACCCAACCAACTCCATTTCACAGATACTTTGCTCGTTTAAATCTATCTTCTGAATGCAACCCTCAGTGTGCAGCATGCAGCTGCACATGTTCGTTTTTTTTTCATGTATTAAGTTGAAAAAAGAAAAGATGGAGCTGTGCCTTAAGAAAGTCATTAAATTTAAGCTTTAATGGGCACAAACTTAAATGTTTAATTTGCTGTTAAAGGAAGGATCACGCTGCTTGTAAAATAAGGTGTTAAATGTTGAAGGTCATGTGATATTGAAAGCCAATGCAGTGTAGCATCCAGCGTGCATCTGCTAGCATCCACTCCATTACAACATTAGCAACTAATGTTTTGACATTTGTCTTCATTATTATCAATGAACAGAGGCGATTGAGCCACCAGCATGCTCCATTACCTTTCTTCATTGCACAGTTGCACAGTTGAAATCACACATTAGGGTGGATCCAACATGAAATGACAAGTTACGGGAGCTAAGGACGCTCCGGCTGATTATTTAGGAGGTGGAGGGTGAGAGGGCCGGGTGAAGGGATGGCGGGATGGAGCTGAGGCTTGAACGGGACTTGGGGAATAGGTTGAGAACTGTATTGGCATTAAAGTGGGAGGGAGCGTGGGGGCGCAGAGCAGCACAGCACACCTTAAGAAGAGAAGCTCATTTCAATCGGTATAATTAGCCTGTGGTAATGAAATAAGTCAGAGGCACTGCCACCTTCACTTAAGAGAAAATCGATCCGCGTTTGAGGGAGTTTATTAAAGCTTAGGAATAATGGGGAGAAGGGATAGAAGGGGTGGAGGAGCAGAGGAGATGGGGGGCCGAGCAGACATTAAAAGCTAATCAGATAAGGAGTGGTGGTAACTTTGGGGTAAGCGCTTGACAAGAAGCAGAACGGAGATCAGTTGGAGTTTGTCAAGGAAGATGTGTTTGGGGGCTCTGCTATTTCTCAGTAGGAAGCCAGGGGATGCTAGAGCTGTATGCACAGTGTGAGACCCACAGCTGAGTGGAGATGACATCACCCAGCGTGAGAATGAAGCCAATCAAAACAGAGAGGATCCAGACTGATGGACAGCCACTTGTCTTCTTCCAGAGTGGTTGCAAGGATCCCCGAGGAAGTTCAGCCTAAACAGGAACTGGTGTACAACTCGAGCTTGGTGAGAGCAGGGTGTGTGAGATAATCACTGATGGACATCTCTTCTCTGGGTGCCCCAAAAGCGCGCTGGTTGCTGGGGGGTGCTGCCTGCTCATTTATCCAGCCGTCTGGCCAGCTCACCTGGAGTGATGGGGGAGACGTCAGGAAGGCAGGCTGCTATTTCACGGCCTGTTAAGCGCTAATGCCGCAACATGCCCTGCGCTCCAATTTTAGGGAACAGGGAGCATTACCGCCCAACTCAAGGTTCTGTCTGTCTGGACTGTGGACTTGGACGGTAGACAAAGAGGTGAACGCAGGGCAGGACAATGAAATATTTAGAATTAAAGGACTGAGAGATAAAAGACTTGGGGAGAAAAGACACACAAAGAGAAAAGGTAGAGGGAGGGAGAAAGGAGTAGAGCCTCAGTTTACACGGGCTGCTGAGCCAGCACTGCGGAGCAGACAGGACAGCAGCAGCACACGCTGACATCTACTCCTGCCACGCTAGGCTGCCTCGCACAGGCCCCAGAAGGCCCCTCGCTCCCGGACTCACGGCCTCACCCTCCCCGGAGCCACTGAACATCAGTAGCCTGAAACCACCCATAACACTTGTCCTTTCTGAGCACTAAACCTGGCCCATGTAATAACCACAGAACCCCTATTAAGCACTGGATGGCTGGGGAATCAGAGCAGCGAAGGCACAGCATGAGTGATGTAAAGAATCTGCTGTAAAACAAGAAAGATTATGCACAAGTTATGTCAACCCAGAGTTTGAAGCTATGATATAAATTATGTATTCAAATGGATTTTCCTTTCCTCTTTCTAAATAGAGTAGTAAGCAGAAATGGATAGCTCTCCATCCCCTCCTGAGGTCTTTTACTTTCACTCAACAGAAGGATGAGCTCAAGTCATTTTTATGTTCGTACAGTAAACATGACTGTGCAGGATGGGCCATAGATCCCATCATAGGCTGGTTACAGCCTTGATGGATTACCTCTCCCTGTCAGTCTTGAGGAGTTGAGGTCTTTAAAGGACATGACTCAGGCCTACCCAGGCTGCAAGAACACAACACAGTCTTCGAAACATGGCAATGCATTAGTGTCAAATACAGAGTGTGAAATAGCAACTGTTGTCAGTTTTTTATGAGCTCTCATGTAGCCTTGCAGCCTCGATTCAGGCACTTCTTGTGCTCTTTTTATTCAAAAAGTTTACCTTCACATTTAGCACTGGCTCATAACAGCTAGACTGGTTTCAACACAACTCAACGAACAGCCATCAAACTCCGCTTGTGTGTTCATCTATCTGTGCGCTCAGCATGAAACTCATATAAGAATTGAGTGAGATTTAAATAACAATGCTTATATAATCCTGAAATTTGCCCTCACACTGTTTCCAGCATGTATTGCTTCTGCTTCGTATTGGCTGAAATTCAAACCGCCACCATGGTGCAACAATGCATCACATAATGTGCGTCACTTGATGCTCCTTAGCACACTCGGAAGCATCCTGGCAAGTCAACAGGATCACACAGCACACACAGCCCAATGTGTCGCAGATGAATTCAATCTTTGGTGCTGCCCTGAATTCAAGAATCTTTTATGTTTTTTTTTTTTTTTTTTAAACATTTCTTCAGCTCAACAGCAAATATCTTCAATGCTTTCTTGCCAGGAAATGTCTTCTTCAGAAAATGTTATTCTTAAAAAGCTGGGACTGTTGGTCACAGAGGTCTGGGTATTTTTATATCCTATAACAGCGTGTTTCTCCACGTCCATTGTGACAGGTACAAGACCACAGAAGAATACGGGACAAAAGAAGTAACTGTGATTCAGTGGCTGTGCCTGTTCAGAGAGTAGCGCTAAATAAAACAGGCTTCATTTCTGGAGCCTTGACCAGCATTGATGCTGGAAAATAGGACAGTGGCATACAGTACAGTTCTGTGTGAGCTGAACTGGGCCTTGATTATGTTGCAGACCTTGGGAAGGAAGAAAGATGCGGGGACACTGTCAACAGATGCTTTGCTTCAAACATACAGTATTTCTTGTTATTGTTTAGAGCTGGCTCTGGAGGAACAACTACATATTGTACTTGTACAGTTCCAGCCATGTGTGAAAGAGTGAGACAATCTATGCTCCTGCCAAACCATACCAGAATGTTCCAGGTGTCACAATGGAGGGATAACTTCAGGCCAGAAGTTAGAGGTCAGTCATGATGCCATCTTGACTTATTAACGGGGGAAAGGAGTACAAAAAGTACAATGATGTTGCAAACTTGTGTCTAGCTAAGGATGGGTCAAAGGTTTGCCAACATAGCTGTGTGTGGCAGTGAAAGAGGAACTGTCAATAAGTGAAACATACCTCAAAAAAAAGTTAAATTTACATGTATTTCCAACACGCTTGTTGAAAAGGAAAGTAAAGAAAGAAGATCGCACCTTTCAGCTCATACTCAGAAGAATGAGTTGATGTTTTTGAAGGACATCTGCAGTTTCTCTTTTCTGACTCACTTTTCACTCATTTAACAACCTCTGGCTGTGATCAATACAAAGATCCAGCAGCACTTCTTCCTTTTCTTTGTCTTCATATTTTTTGTATAAGTGTGAGATTTTTCCATGAGCTGAGGCTGGAACAGCATATTAGAACAATTCCATACTAATGTTGACTCAGAGAACTACATTATTTTTTTTTTTTTAGATCCAATGGACATCTTGTGTATGTAGCACAAAATCCAGCCATTGGATCTTTCAGCAAAAATAAAAAATAAAGATTTATAGCCTACCTGTCAGGTATTGGTTGATCCTGTCCAATACTGTTGACATGTCCTGACTTTTAAATAATTAATGAAGTTATGCTGCTGTGCCACGTTCGTAAATGTACGATACTACCTGTCAATCTGGACAATCCCTGATCGTTTCTGCTGTGCAGAGGGATTCATTCAATGGATATAACATCAATCCATGGATGAATCATACTTTGACTCGTGTTTTTTTCTGCACTCTTATGGGCACATGGAAAGAGAGGAGTTAAATGTGCTTTGATTGAGCCTGATGTGTTGAAGTAGAAAGGTTGAAATCTATGGTGCAAAAGGTGACACACCTGCCTGCAGGTGTACCCGACTCTTAGAGAGTAGACACTCTGATTAGTTTGATTCATTTAAGGCCCAAAAAAAGCAACTTACTTCATCCAAACTCTTTGCACCCTGCACCTCGTGTGACGCACAGATTTTGTGCTGCTTATCAAAGCATAGTCACACGCACCCTAATTTACTTTGGGCAATGAACTTCCCATCAGCAGTTCTTGACTGGTCCGTCTGTAAGCTGCAACCCAAATCAAGGAAAATCATCTTCTCAGGTGCAGTTTGAACCTAAAATAGCACCAAGGCACAGCATGCCAGTGTAAAAAAAAGGAAATAGACAAGTCGAACTGTAAACCAAAACCTCTGTCCTTCATTGTCTTCAATGTAAGAAAAATCCATCTCATGAAGTCAGTTCTGTACTTGCGTTTCGTTATGCTCTGTTAGCACATGAACAGATACTTAGCCCGTCTTCTGTAGAATGACAGGTGTCAATTAGCATTACAGGGCATTATCACCACCTACTGTCAAGGGATGTGAAAAGATTGAAAAAAATCCCTTCAAAATAAAAGCACAGGATTTTTTTTCCCCACTTGAAACTGGTCCAGAACCCATTTTTGGGTCCTGACCCGACAGTCAAGAATCAATGCTTATTTGATTGTCCAAGTCAAAATGGGTTCAGCAAACATTTTCTCCAACATTTCCCTTTCATGTTTAAAGTCAGGTCTCCTCTCCAACATTGCCAAGCAAAAAAATAAAGACAAAAGTAAACATTACTAAAAAAAAAAAAATGACACCCATGTCATATAAAAAAAAAAGTTTTTTTTTTTTTTTTCCTGGAGTGAAATGGAATAAAATGACACATTTTTGCTTGCAGTCTTAAGGGAGGTGAAGATGCAGAGCTAAAACATGAATTACAGGATAAGAATCATAATCTTCATGACGAGTCTAATACCAGTGTACCAGTAAAACTTGTCAGACTTAACCTTTTGTAAACCCTGGACAGCCAAAATCTGTAAAAGTATGTAACAGTCCAAAGGATGGATGTGCAGAGTCCCAACAGGTTATCAGGTCTCTGCAGAACCAGAGATGACACTGAGCTGGCTGAGCGAAGGAAGAGGCCATTTTCTTGGAGTGACAAATATCTGCAGGAGTACAAACAGAGTGCACGGCCCCTGTTGGGAGAATGCCTGAGCTTTGTCTTTGTCACACTGTGTGACACAGACTCACAGCACCGCTCCCTGAGGTGTGTGGCTGTGTGTACATGTGCACACACACAAAAGGGAGGCAAAATTCTCCCACCATCACATCTGTACCTGTACTCCATCTCAACTCATGTGTGAAAGAGAGAAGAGGCCAAACTTCACAGCGGCTGAAAGCAATGCAAGTGAAGGAGTCTGTGCTGAAATTTGCCTGGTGTTATATTGAAAGCTGCTAAAAAATCAACACTGGTGTCATCACTGTATGTCAGCACCTCTGATCGGGTGAGTTTGAGCCTGGATGAGTCAAGTATGGATACAACCGGGTCTTTTATGGCAGCGGCTGGTATGGGGAACGACTTGGAGCGAGGTGAGGGAACGCTAGCTCCTCAGCACTGCTGTGAGCCAGCAAGATTAATGTAGGCTCTCTGGAGCAAAGGCAACATCCAGAGCCTTAATAAGGTACAAACAATCGGTTCCACTCCACTGGCTTCCCAGGGAAAACTATTGTTGTGCCGCATTGTTTCTTGGTAAGGCTCCTTGGAGGCAGAGGGCCGACTGCAGCATGTGACTGTCTCGATTACAGCCAGGGGAGGGCTCACTGTAGACCTGTGTGCGTCTGTGTCAGGGCGAAAGCTGGCACTCTCCTCAGCCGTGTAGCCACCCCAACCCCACCTGTTGCACTGACCTCAACTCCCTGTACTTTCAACTTCATGTGATCCTCCCGTGTGGTCTTCCCGTCTTTCCTCTTCTTCCAGCAGTAGCCATCTTTTCTGTACTTCACCTTCTTCCTGTTGTACAATATCATCGACCCATTCTGCGGCCTGGATCCACAGAGACAGCACGGGATGGGAGAGAGAGAGAGGGAGGGAGGGAGAGGAAAAGAGAAGAAAAAAAAAAAAAGAGTTAAAATGTGTTAAGATTAGAAGAATTTTTAGGCAAAGTTGCAGCACAGCTTGGGGACTCAATTTAAAGATGTACAAAGAGGCCCGACACAAGTGTGCAGCAGGCGGGAAATGCACCAGTGACTCAGATGACAAGTCTTCTTTATGGTGTTTTTCTGAATTGGTATGCACACTTTGACAATGAACAAAGTACCTTTCAGCATATATTTCGAACACGGGGAAGTGTGTGCGGCTTAAGTGACACTCCTCACTGAGCGAATTACATGAAGGCCAGTGTGTGAGGCAGGCAGAGGGAGGGGCTTCCTTCCTTATCTCTCATTCATCCAACTTAAATGAGTTGTGGTGTCGGAGGTCCCTTGGGGGGGTAAAGAAGATCCTCCCTCACACTCTATTCATAATTCATTCTCACTCCGCCAGACCACAGCCTGTAGGCTCATAATGATATAATGTAACTATTTGATGATAATCTGCCTTTCCACTTCGATTTGTAAGAGAGGCATTTGGCGCTCAGTGTTAAACATTAACAGAAAGTGTGACATCAAACATTTATGACTTGCTCCACAATTAGAGGGTACTTGAAAATAGTTTTGTATGTGTGTGAGTATTGTTGGACGGCTGCACATCTTCAGTACAACTCCATACATTCGCCACAGTGTGCATCACTTTTTACAAACACACACACACACACACACACACACACACACACACACACACACACACACACACACACACACACACACACACTCACACAATTCATGCAGCTGTGATGATTTGGAGCTCTCCCAAATGAATACAGGTTTGCATCAGTGTTTGTCCCCTCACAGCCAACGTGTGGGAAGGCTGCCTGCCTATGCTGCTGTGGAGGTGGTGTGACTGTTGGATGGGGGGGGGGGGGGGGGGTAAGCCATGCAGTCAGCTGGTGATCCTTGTTAGCTGTGTGCTCACTGCTCACATGTGCACGAATCCAGAAACACACAAAACTAGGAAAACTCTCATCAAAGCTGAGAACAAAAACAGGAGTTGATCTGTGAGGAAAAAAAAACAATTGTTTTGCATTTTTTTTTGTGTTTGTTGTAATTTTTTTTTCACAAGGTTTATTTTTAACAATGCATGCATCATTTTGCAGGGCTGCCTTTTGGGGCCCGGCCGCGTGTTTATCTTGGTATCACTCATCAATCATTTTCCCCGGCCGGGATCTCAAGGGCCAGTGAAGAGGGAGGAGAAAGGAGGGAGGTGGGGGTCCCTGCAGTCCCCCCTCTGTGGCCCCTGACAGCACCTTCTAATGAGAGACGCCACTCACACACCATCATGCACACTCCTTCCCGATCTCCCTTTCTCCCTCCCTTCCTCTCTTCTTGCCGTCAGTCAACTCGAGCAGAGCACCAGGGAACGCTTTGTCTCCTCCCTCACTCTGACTCCTCTCCTGCCTTCTTCTCTCCCTCTTGTTTCATCTGTCTCAGGATCTCTCACCTCCACTCTCCCACACCGCCTTCTCTCCTGCTGTCTTCTCTTGTTGAGCACTCAGCATACTTTGCAGAAAACAACCATTTAAGAGACATTTTTACTGGTCAGTTTGAAAAGTGGAACTGCCGTGAGAAGTATAAATTGTGTTCAGGTTTACAGCATCTGTAATGTCACCGATCGTGGCCGCATGATCATAAATGGCACTCATGCACTAACAACTTTGCAGATTGCTGCAATCTCAACATGCACTTCTTCAGATTTGCATCCTAGATGTCACTTGAAGGACGCTCATTTGACATGCCTGCATCAGCACTCGGTTTCAATCAAAAACACGCCGAAATTTCCCTCTCCAACAGTGTGATCCTATTATTTGTTTCGATATCATTCCCGGTTTTGTCCTTCAAAAGATACAAGGAGTGCGTGCTTCTTAAAATGTGTCTCTGCTTGAGACAAAAAGATGGGCGCGGATGAGATAAGGCAGAAAATCAAATGACACGGGGCTATCTGATCTCCTCCGGAGCACTGGAAATTGGGGTGAGGCGTCGGTGTCAGAGGCTCCACGGCGTATTTATCGGCTTCGTGCAAAAAACTTATTCGCTCAGCTATTTTTGAGAGACTGTTAGGTAGATGCTATTTTCAATTCAAGGCGCTTTGGGCTCAGAGGAGAGAGCAGAGGCACCCTGGAGTAGGTCTAAGGCAGAGGCCTGTCGAAAACGCATGCTTTGGCAATATAATGTCTCCTCTCCCTCCTGCTGTCTCTCTCTCTCTCTCTACCACTCATTTTCTTCTGCTGTATACTTAGGCGCTTCAATTAATCTTATCAGAATTATACATATTTATACATGAGGGGGAAAAGCTAACTGCTCTGTTATCAAAGAAGCGTGACAGGAGGCCCTCTGTCTCAGATGCCTAAATGTGGCAGATTAATATGGAAATAAAGGGCCTCTGACAGAGTGCCCACAAGCTCCACAGCCGCTTTCTCTCCTCTTTGGAGTTTGCAGCGATAATAAGCTTTACCCTCAGGGTGGTGTTAGGCCTTGTCCAGTCCTTTAGGAATCATTCATTTACCCAGGTAATGGCATTCGCTCAATCAGATTTGTTCATTTGAAGAAGTCAGGGGAGGGTGGTGGTGGTGGGGTTTATGAGGCTGGTAACGTGTTCAGAGTGACAACAAAGCCAGAGCAGGGGGGTGGCCTGGAGCACACACAGGCAAAATATCACTCACAGGCTCAGCTTGACTGTGCAAGAGGCCGATCGGCACTAAGAGAGGAAGAAATCCAAAAAGAGAGGAGGCTAAAATAGACAGACAGGGAAAGAGAGCGAGAGATGAATCTGTGTGAGTGTGAGAGTTGTTCCTGTTCCAGCAGGGATCAGTGGAGAGAAACCACCAAACTGGTGAATCATCAGAAAAACCTAAAATAAACGCAGGGATTGTTCTTTTTAGAGTGCCCTGATTTTAACAACCAATATATTTACACAGAACACAACAGTCTATTGTGGCAGGTTTTGGGCAACTTCCCACCATTCATACGTTTCCCCGAACAAAACAAAGACGCGGTATTTATACCTTTAAAATAAGCTTTTAGTATCTGACTACTCAGCTGTACCAAGTATAAAATAAGTAAGTTTACAACGTTATAATTGTTGTCTTCCTGCTTTAAACAGCAACACTTCGGTGTGACAGGCTGTTTTTTCTTTTGTCTTGTGAATAAAGTTCAATAGAATGAAAAATGTCTGTCTTGGTGTAGCAGTAATAGCTCGACTCTAGCCTCCCCCCAACTCTTCCTCTCTCTGTCCAATTCCCCATGATGCCCTGGGTTTGATTAATACCATACATGCTGTTTTCCTCCCTAGCAAACTCAACTGGCAGAGTAGCCAGGGGGAAAGGAGAGAGGAGAGGAGAAAGGGGAGGAAAGGAGAGGAGCAGTTTGCCTAAGAGGCTTTGAAGATCGGAGGGTGAGCTGGTTGGGGCCTGAAGTAGCTCAGGAGGGAGGAAACACCTGCTGTTCTCAATTACCCATCAGAGCCTTCAGCCATCATAGCCTTTACCCTACTGTGTCAACAACCACACTCACACCTCCTTTTCCTCCAAACACATCTACACACTCACATACACACACACACACACCTGCATTGGGTGTTACACACTAACCCCATTAAGTTTAAATATGAGGCACAAATATGCCCCAGAGCACACATGCATCATGCACATGGGCACAGACCCCAAGTTTCTCGTCACCCTGTTGCTCCATCTCGGGACAACATTAATAGTGAGAAGAGTGACAGAACATCAATAACACACTGATGCTGGTCATTACTGCTTCTGTCAATCACAGGTAAAACACAGGTCGCACGTGTTGAAACGTGTCTACGAGCAAGCACACACATATCTGGAAGTGTTGACAGCGAGCAGAGGTGTTTTCCACATGTAATATAATTATACTTCAAGCAACAGCGCTCTATTAGATGCCACATCATGTTTGAGTGTGAGAGGAAAGGTGCCGCCACTGCGTCAGGCGCTCCTATCTGGACGCATCACGTGCAATTGATGACTCGCAGATAAGCTGTTCCCTTCAGCCCCTGCCAAAGAATGCATCAGGAAGTGGGGCGTTCGCTAAAACTACTTTAAATGTAAATCTGCCACGGCCTCAGGATTGAGATTCATTGTCTGCGCTGCTCTAAAGCCCTCCAACTCCCCCGCTAGTATTCGTATGTCGAGACGCCGCCGGGTCGCGTAGCTCTTTGACTGTCAATGAGGCCTTGTCGCCTGGTCACCGTAGCTGCCCGCACTTCTGACTACTCTCATCCTGAGCGGACTCAGCTCCCAGCCCTGAATCCTTAATTAGATATGGTAATTAAGGGAGTAAGGAGCACTGTGGCGGGTCAGTCAGCTGGAACAAGTTACGCAGCATCTTTTAAATCACATCCCATCATCCTTTCTGTCTTTGTAGCATGTTTGTCTTTTTTCTCTGTAATGTCTGCTAAGTTTTCACAGTCATTATAGAGATGATCTGATACCATTTTACACTCCCTGATACTGAGTCAAATACCAAGACTTGAGTATTAGCTGATAATGAGTACCCCTCATTGTCCAGTGCTACAAAAAAAAGAAAGAAAATTTTCGTATGGAAAACTTTGTTTACTTTTTGTTAGCTTGGCTTATTTTCAATGGCTTTCCACACATACTACATTGATTATTATTTTTGTTTACAAATAAAAAATTACCTTCAAACTTTATTTTTAGGGAACAGATGGTTAGTGACTGGACTGGTGCATTGACGAAAAAACTGGTAACTCAATACTAAATTTTAGGTAAATAATGATGAAACCATGACTTGCTTATGATATCAGACACCAATATTGATACTTGACACTGACATCGTATGCCAATACTGACATTTGATATCAATATCAGAGGCTGATACCACTACTTGAATATGAAACCATTATGACATCAATTCAAAGCTCTTGCCTTACAAAACAGTAACAAGAACGGCTCCTGCCTACCTGGAGTCCCTCATCCAGGTCTACACTCCCTTCCGCCTGGTACGCTCTACCTGTGAGAGACTCCTGGTGATCCCAGCCCAGCATGGCTCTAAATCTCTAGCCACTTTTCTCCTTTGTTGTTCCCAAACGGTGGAATAAATTACCCAACTCCATACAATCCGCAGAGTCCCTTTCTACTTTTAAGAGACGCCTGAAGACTCAAATGCTCAAGGAACACTTAGGCACTTAATCTGACCCTTCTCCTCTTTGTCCTCGGGGGTCGAATGTATCAGAAGGTCTAAGACCCAGCTCTTAGTGAATGAAAGCACTGAATATTGAATATTGTTGAGCATTCAACGATATTGCTGTTAGTCGCACCTACCAAGGTTTTCTCCTCCAGTCTGAATTCTTGCTTGTATTGTACGTTGCTTTGGACAAAAGTGTCTGATATAAGAAATTGTAGAATTGTACATCAGAGGTTGATACTGAGACTGTGTACCAATATAAATGCCCATATTGATACTTGATACAAACATTGGGTGTCAACCTGATATTTGATGCCAATATCACAGACTGTACTGATACTTGATACCTTGATACCAATAACAGAGCTCATAATAAATCATGATACAAATATCAGAGGCCAATACTGATAAATGAAACCAATACCAGCGCTGATTCTTATACTTTGTGCCAATATTTGAGGCTGAACACCAGTTAATATACCAGTTAATGCTAATATCAGAGGCCAATACTTCATAATAAAATACGAGACAAATACTTGTAGAGGTACCAGTGCTGTTACTGATACTTGATACCAATATCAGAAGCAAATCCTGATACTTGACACCAACATCACAGGCTGACACTGATACATGATGTCAATAAGACTGATGGTATTGGTTTTACTTATATTAGCATCGACCATAACAGTCTTCTTTAAAATGTGTTTCAGTTAACAAATAGGCAAAACAGTGACAATAAAAAGTTGTTTTTTTCCAGTTATACTATAGATCTCCAAGGCCAGATGGCGCATATTGTTTGTTCACCCAGCATGCTACACTTAATACAGCCGTAATGATGAGAGGCTAGCTGCGGTCCTGGAGTTGTAACTCAGAGAAAGGAGACGGATCGTATGCCTCCCCTTGTTCCCTCTATCTATACTGCCAGTGTCTGCCACAGAACTCCGGCCCCGGCCCGCTGCCCTCCAGCACAAAACAGATGTTCCCCTCGCACTTATCTCAATGAAAAAATCGCAGACAATTTACAAAGAATATAAATTATGCCCGTAGCTGCACATCAACGTCTCTGTCCCTATAAGACCTTGTAAAGAGGATAAGGGTGAATTGGTGAGGGAGGGTGGGTGTGGATTGTTGGGAGACAACATAAGGCGGATGGAAGCAGCAGGGGCGGAGGGTTGGTGATGGTGGCGTTCCTCTTATCTGGTCCGCAGCAGCCCGGCAGAATGAGAGAGAGGCTAGTGACGGGTGGTGATGCTGCTCTGATAGCAGCTAAGCCAGTTTCATGCACATTTCAGGAAGGCTGCCATCACTGCTCAGACTTAAAGCTCTCAACTCCTGCCAGTGGATGAGGTTGGGACATTATTTACAAATAGTCATGTCGTACACTGGTAACTCCATTCACTGTGTCAACACATGCTCACATAGCAGTGAGGGCTAATGTGCAGCTTTGATGTACAGCTTAGGTGACACAGAATTTGAATTTCAGTGCTTGTAAGGTTTCGGCTGCGGGGACATTTCTCATTCAGTTGTAACACACACTGTTGCTTTGTGTGTGTGTGGTGTGTGTGTGTGAGCAGACATAATGTGTTTAACTGGGTTGAAATGTTGATGACTTTTAACTGCATCCTCAAAAGGCATCCTCATCATATTTGCTATTTTCAGCCTTTAGTCAGTTTGCATATGCTCACTTGGAAATAGCGACTAGAGAGATGATGATTCATACCTCACATCCTCTCCGCTAATCTTCACAAATCATCCATGGTGTGTCTCAGGACGTTGTAAATAAAAGCGCCATCAGAACGAAGCCTCTTTACAGCCCGGCTCCTGCTGACAACTACATGCTGAGTGCATCGTGCATCTGTAGACTTAAGTCCTGTAGCATCGCCTTATTATGACAATTTGTAAAGAGGATGCTTTTGTACTTTCAATAATGCATGTGCAGTGGGAGAATTGCAAACCGCCTTATTTTATGTCATGGGGTAGAGTTGCTGTTCCAGCAGCTTGCATTCTCCCATGGTAAGGAAATACTAATGCAATTAAATCTGAGTCGAACTAGACTGCAGCGGGAAAAGGTCATCTTTTCATTATTAGTAACAACAACCTTGCTTTCTATTAAAATGAGAAGCAGGAGGATTCAGCCACCGAGTTAATGATGTGGCCTTGCACTTCCAAGACATAGATTCAGAGCAGAGGATCAAAGATTTATGTCTCTCCATGCTGGTTTCCTATTAAAGGTTCACTCAACAGGTACCACAAACTTGTTACTTTGACAGTACTTAAGATAAAAGTGTAAAATGGGTAACAAAAAGCATGAAAGAGTAGGAAAAGAAAAGTAAAGGAAGGTGGATCAAAACCTTAGATTATAAAGCTTGATCACGAACTGTAAGACCATCTTTTCATCTGTTCTTGTTTGAAAATGACCCAATGACTGCAGGGATGGCATGAACTCCATTAATGTGCACACATACAAATGGATATCAGTTTATTTCATTATCATTTACAGCTCCAGAACTGTTAACGCTTTTGGAAAGCGTCTTGAAATAATGTTTGTAATGAATTGGCACTATATAAATAAAGATTGATTGATGATTGATTTACTCTATTTGTTTCCCCTAATCATATTTACTGTAATTACTAGAATGATAGAGGGGGTATTATGCGCAGTTTCGGGCTTAATATTGTCCTTCTAAAACATTTGGGAGAAGCTTTAAATGATTTGGTGCTGAAAGAATTCTTTACTTATCTTATACTGGTGTCTTTGAAAACCCTCATTCTATAACGCTTTGTTAAAGCTGTTTTAAACACTCCAGAACCCTCCTCCACTGTTGCCACTGGCATTTATCTTTTTAACATGACAAATTATGAAACCTAGCAGTCGGTTTTGAATTTTAAATCTGAACAGGAGAGTTCTCAGCTACAAAACAAGGTTATGCGTTACATGTATTATGCCTTTTTTTTAAGGATTTTTACTAACTAAATTATTAAAAGTAACTCCAAAAAAGGTCATTCAACTTGATTCAAAACGGATGCAGCTGAAGTAACAGCTCACTTTATCAGCAACTGACCTTATAGTTAATTTCATGATGAACTAGTATCTCTGAGTCTATCAAATGTCAAAAAATGTGAAAGCGAGCCCTTTTAAGTTTCTAAAAAAACAGTGATATTCAACCAAAGGTCTGTTTGAATTCAAGTTGTTTGACGAATTCTGCCTGAAAAAGAGTAAAACCAGTAAATCCACCATCAAGAACTTTTAAATTATTGTGCTTTTCATCAAGTAGATGATTATCTGACTTTAAATTATATGCCTCCTTTACTCCAGTCTTTCACAAAAACTCTCCACCAGTTGCTTATTTTACCGTTTTTCTGGTTCCTAAATGCCTCTATCTGATATACACTCCGTTTTAGAGCCAGGAAATGTTCTTTTGTTGACACTGAAGTAAAAGAAACAAGATGTGTTTGGACTGTAATGTTGCTTGGTGGATAAAAATTGGTGGACTGAGACATTGGAATTGGTTCATGTCCAACTTTGCTGTCTAAGCCGGCAAAGGTTGATTTTATGGATGTGAAAATTATAATTCATGAAAAGAACTCCTACTGCATATATTGTAAAGATTGTGGGGCTCTATCTTTGATTATATGAGGGTGTAAAGAAGGCTGGAATGGGGCAAAGACAGGCTCCCCTCCCCATCATGCCTCATGCCAGACCGGGCTTATGGATCACCTGGACATGGCCCTCCTTGTCTCTCCTCCAGAGCAGTGCTGCCACGGTGCCAATGACCTTCCCCTATTGATCTCACAGTGACGGAGCACAGCTAAGGCCAGCTATTGAACCACTTATGATTAATTCAAAAATCCTGCCTTGTCCACAAAAAAGGTAAAAGAACAAAGCACAAGCAGTGGGAACAAGTGAAAAGAGAGACGCATAAAGAGCCAGCGAGGTCGAAAAAAAAGACCTCCACTTTTTAAAGTGAGACAGAACTTCAGGGTAAAAAGTGTTTCTTTACAAGCTGACCAAGCTATAAAGCACATCTCAGAGTCCCTTTTGTCACGAAAAAATATCAGCGCAGTGATGGAGGGGGTCGGGTTGAAAAGAGGGAGTGATAAAAAAGAGAGAGAGGCAGACAGGAAAACAGAGAACGAGAGAAGAGGAGAAGCTATTCTTCCTCTCCCGTCTCCTATTCCTCGCTCCTATTTTTGTCATGAGGATAGACCAGTGAGGGCGAGAGTTTGAAATTGAGCTGTAACTCTATCTGTGTGCTGGAGCGAATCAGAAAGTCTATCCCACCTTTCACCTGGGAATCACAGCTCTCTCCGTGCCCTGTCTGGTCGCCATACCAACCACAGCTAGGCATCATGGGATTAATTGGAGCCCAGGGCTCAGCAGCAGCTCAGCCACAGATAGAAGGAACGCGGGGGGCAGGAGGACGGACATCAGCCACGGTCAAGTGATGGTGGCCATGCAGATCAAATCGAATTTCAGGCATTGCGTGCATTGCGGGCCTGATATGGCGGTGAGGTAGCACTAAACATATTGGAGGCTGAGCCACCTCCGCAGTGACGCTCCGATTGGATTCCAGGATGAAGTTCACAGTGAAGCGATGGTTTTCTCCTCTGATCCCTGTGTGTGGTGTGGGGATTTTACACAAACACTGACACACTGTGATTCGCCTCAGTAAACACAACCTGTGCCAGAATGTTGAGTATACAGAGCAGCAACAGAGTGGAGCACACTGTGTCGTGTCTTGATGTGAGATAAAAAGGGGAAATGACAGGTGTGGATGAGTAAATACAAAGTGGTTTCTCTCAGCAAAGTCAATGGTTAAACAGAAAAATGAAGTGACTTTTGAATTCAGTTGTTTGATTTTTACTTTTAGCACTTTCCCAGGGACACCTTTATTAAAAACCAAAGGGAAAAAAACTACAAAAAGGTATGAAGAAGCAACAGCATCAAGTTTCAATCCTCAAATGTTTTGCTAGAATTAGAGATTTCATTTCTACAACAAAATTAAATACCGAGCCATGCTGGTAACTCCTGTTCAGTCCTTGGCAATTAAAAGTAGTTTTACTAAACATATTTTGCACATGCAGAAGATGTTCTGTTATTATAGTTGATTTATTGATCATCAAACTAGGCTTGGACCAGCCTTTTCACTGCTGCAGCAGAGCCATGTGTGGGGCGATCAGCATGATCCAGCTTTAGACAAAACAGATTAAAGCAGCTCAGCTGGCTAAAAGATCAGACTGTGGTTTGTATTGGGAAGCTTTCAGCTGTGAATGTGTGCAAATGTGTCAAAGAGGGGCAGGCCATCCAGGCTCAGTGAAGCTACCATGCCCGGGTTATGCAGAAGTTTATTTATTGATAATTAAAACAGACCCTGCTGTGGCTAAATGCAGTGGAAAAATTACACCAAACCTCTTGTCTGAGTCTCCGCTCTTCAGTGTTCAAATCCATGCAAAGTCTGAGTCACCTCAAAGGAATCCAAGTTCAGTCTCTATTACCCGAGTCAGAGTTGAGTCCTCATTATTGATACTTCTGTTATTTGTTGTTCCACGCCAAACTACTCACTGTCTGAACCTGGATGTCATGGTTTAAAAATCTGCACACATTTAGGATGGACATCCAGTATTGTTACTTCATTACTTTGTTAAAATATGAGAAAGCATAGTACCCCCTCTTCAGACTAAGATCCTGATGATGCTGTCAGTGTTTCATCCACTCTGATAAGCTAAGATCACTGAGGATGTCCTCAAAACTTAAAAGTACTTTTCAGCCCATTGGCTATTAGTCAGAATTTTTACCAACATGACATCTTAAACCTAGTGGCTGGGGCACTTTAACCTTCTAGTAGTACCATTAGCTTGGTAACAGTAAGGTAATCACCAGTTAACGAAGGCTAATTTTAGCCTTGCTGATCTCACTTACTTTCCTGAGTGTTAACTTTTCCCTTACATATCTAACATGTTGCACTGCTCTCTCATGCATTTGCTGTAAAATATTTAAAAGGGAAATGTGCAATTCATGGCATTTCTCAAAGCGTCCTTGCGGGAACTTTTGCTGAGCAAGACGACATGTGGATGCTCATGCATGCTCATACAGGTCAGCCCTTGCTTGAAACTGAATATATAAAATATGAATATATAAAATTACCAAAAAACAATACTAGTCCTCATCATGGAGTAAGAAAGTCCTCCGCTTCATATTCCACATCCCATTGCAGCGTTAGAGCCACAAGTCCTGGAAATCAGGACCTGAGTTAGACTTGAGTCCAAGTCCTAGACAGGCCAAGCGACGTAAAAAACGGCACTCATAATTTTGTATGAAAATTGACTTTGTCCTCTATGCTTTTATAAAATGATGTCTGGTCCCTTAGCTGAAACCCTTTGGTTTTTTTTTTTAATATTTTGGCCTTGGTTTTTAAGGTCCTGAGAGAAACTCGCTGTTTGGTGCCCCCTGTGGACAAAGTGATACCTACAGATGATTAAGTCCTGTCCATCATTGTGAATCTTTGCTGTGTAAATTTTTTTTAAAGAGTCCAATGAAGAGTTTGATTGCTTTTGAAGCTCATAAAGATGCATTACAATTCATTTTACTTTGTTTCATAACCAGATAAAAATTCAAGATTCAAAAAGCTTCATTGTCATACTAACATATGTTTACACATAGATAGCACAAAATTTTACTCTCAAGGTCCTGTATTAAAGCCTGATAAAAATAAAAAGAACAATACATAAAAATAAGATAAGAAGAGATTTGAGAGCAGGGTCAAAGACTCTGTGCGTGGGATAGGTGGAGTCCATCATGATGCAGGTGGCCCTCTTTTTGCACCTGTCTCTGTAAATATCCGTGGTGGTGGGTAGGCTGCTTTCCACAGCTACTGCTGAGGATGCTCTCCACCACACATCGATAAAAAGCTCCTCAAGACGGAGCTCCCCAGTCTGGCACACCACAGTTTCCTGAGGAAGTAGAGCCGCTTCTTAATCAGGCAGGAGGTGTGTGGCTCCAGGCGAGGTCCTCAGTCAGGTGTGCACCCAGGTACCCAAAGCTGGAGACCACTTTCACAGCTGCTCCTCTGATGTGAAGCTGATGTGCAGGGGAAGAGGGGGAGTGTCTGCTTCTCCTGAAGTCAACGACCATCTCCTTGGTTTCCTCCACGTTAATGCAGAGGTTGTTCTCTTTGCACCAATCCACCAGGTGTTTCACCTCCTATTTGTACTCTGAATCATCGTTGTTGGTGAAGCGTCTCACTACTGCTGTCTGCTGCATAGGAGCTTTAAATTGACCGTGACAGTAAATACAGATTAACGAGCAAAGAATCTACCTAAAATAGCTTTGTCATATTTGTATAAGTCAAAACCAAGAAAATATCCACTTAAGATTAAAAGTATACGGACCTTGAGGGTTAAGACGGTTGTTGTTTTTGCTGATAATATCATTTTCTCCAACAATATTTTCAATAAAAAGTGGGTTTGTTCTCAGGGCTAATCCAGCAGGCTCCCACGCTGAGTATATTCTAAAGTGCTATTATTTTTTTCATGTTTGATTTTTTTTTTACTATAAGGAATCAGTCCCTGGTATCAAAATGAAGACAAAGAGGAGAAGTAAAGAAATGCATGAAGTGGCTGACTGAGAGCATAGATGAGAGGGTGTGTGAGCAATATATGATGCTTTGGTTGAGACTGCTAGTCAAGTGGTCCCATAGGCCCTCACTGCTCCCTCACACTCAATTTCTCTGGGTATGTTTGTATATGATGACCCTTGACCTTGGCCTCTGGCACATGTTTGAGAGCACTCCACTCCTTCTCTGATGCATCAGCTGGGGCCAGGACCTCACAGATATACAAACACACACTGGACTGAGCCAAGCAGGGGATAAGTCAACTCTCCTTCTCCTGGATGTACACACCGACAATGAAAGGCCATACCAGGACAGTGAAGATGATAGACGGTGTGTGCCTTGGTTAATTTATCTACCTCCATGAAGCTACAGACTCCTACAGCCATCTGTATGTACACACACATCTGCATACACTCATAAAGTAGTCAGCAAGACGCACCTCTAATCATGACCACCTCTGCCTTTTCATTTTCCGAGTTCAGTGGCCCATTGAGCTCCCACACATTAAATCACATCTCTCCACCATAAATGATCCACACACATACATACAACACACACATTCTGATGTCCTTTTTGTGCCTCCTTCTGTTCCTCTAAACAAACTCAGACACACAGCAAACACACACAGAGACACACTCACAAATGGCTGGCATAACAGTAGGCATAGCACAATAAATCCAGCACAGCTTGAGGTGGACTAAACACAGATGCAATGAGCATCTAGCCATGCCTTCCAGGTACAGAAGAGGTGGAACCCCACTATTCCAAAAACCATAAAATGTTTATCCTCAGTCTGGCACAGAAGCATGACTTTTACACACTTCCACACGCACACAGGCTTGCCATGCCGGCCTATAGCTGATTGACTATTTCCCCCATATTTGACACACCAGTGAGTCTGCTCATCAGTCACCTCAGCAAGTAGGCCGTGAGAATTTGTTGAAGGGGGAGGTTTGGCGGTGGTGGTGGAGGAGGAGGAGGGGGAGTCAAGGCAACAGCCACAGCATGGCAAAGAGTTTGCTTCTGGCTCTGTGCTGTGTGTACAGCCAGGCGAGAGGAGATGAAAATGAAATCTAGGTTTCATTCATCAATGTGGTACACACAGTTAGTAGTATACGCAGCTTTACAACTCATTGGTTCCCCATATTTCTCTTGAATCTTGTATTCCCTTGGGTTTTCTTTGATCAGATGATGTGTAGGGGGGAGAGGAAGCCGAGGGAGATCCTCGACTGTCGCCCTGAGACCCTGTTAGATGTTAAAATAATGTTATACAAACTAAAACATGGCCCATATCCCTGTGTCTGATCGCAGCCTGGTTTATGTGCTCCCTTGTGTTAGTGAGTGACAGGCCTGCATACAGCTGGAGCTAATCTCAGCTGGAAGCAGTGTAGCAAAAATATGCATATATGTTAACTGAGTATTGTTCCCTTTGTGAATTAATGTTTCTCATAGGAAAAAAATGGGTCATTCTTGATGAAAACAGACAGACAGTGGGTTTTGTATCATAAAAGAGCCCCGCCATCCCAGCTAACACACACATAAACACACACTAACATGCTCTGCTGCTCTGTCCTGCTGGGCAAATTCTTGTAGGACAATGAGACACCACTCTGGCCAATGCTGGCAATATGATGAACTACTCCTGGAAGCAATCAAGTGAATTTACATCATCCCTTGACATTTAGTCCCACACTTTACACACTATCAGTGTGGGGCGCGTCTCGTCTGTGTTAGTTTTTTTGGGGGTGTGGGTGTGTGCAAGTGTGCGAACGTAGAATTAAATACGTTTCTCTGACATTTAGCCTCGCTGTCCACATGGCGCTCTGCAAGGAAGAGACATCGTAGGAATGCCAATCTCCAGTCTTTGCAACACATTATATTTGTGTGTGTGTCAGAACTGAAATACACAGTTATTAGGAGGAGAGGCCTGCCACTCATGTGTCTCCAGAGGGCGAGAAGACTAGACACCATATAGATGGGAAGGAGAAAAGGAAAAAAGGCAGACAGACAGAAGGGGGAAACAGAGAGAAGCAGAACTAATGAAGGAGAGAGAAAGGGAGTGGTGAAAGTGTCAAGGCACCCATTGTATTGCTGGGAAGAAGCAGTAAAGACAAGCTAGTGGCCGCTGCAACTTTAAGGTTGCCATTAAACTCTCGCCTTACTCGTGTTTATGGTTGGCTTTGTGTGTCAGAGGAGAAGGGGATCGTAAAGCGGGCTTTGTCTGTCTGCCATTGATTTATTTCCTTCGTTAGGGTGATGACACTGCCTGCTTATGATGTCCTAGCACAGACTGTAATTACAGAGCACTTCTGTCTTTATTGATGTCACTTTGTTAGTTTAATTACGCTATATTGGGTTTTAGAGTCGCGGCAAGAGCAAAGCTATGATGTAGGGCAAAAATCATCAATGGAACATCCTCTTTTGAAGATGTCGGGGGCAGAGAGTTGGGAGATAATTATTTCATGGACAGACATCTAAAATAGACCCTGTACATCTCAACATCTACAAAGGCAAAGAGAAGGTAATCTGAAATTTAATGACTTATGCGTCTGTGTTATGACCAAAGTCAGAGGGAGGAGGCTGTGAATGTGATGAGGGCCTTAATGGAAATGAAACACCTGGGTTCAACCTTGAGAGCCACTGTTTACGTGCCCAGTCCCCAGGTGCTGGGGTTGACTGAGAGTTGTGTAACGATGAGAACTGTTGGTGTGTGTGGCTGTGCGTGAATGCAGTGCATATATGATGGGACCCAGGGGGAAGCAGTGCCACGTGAAGGTGACCCTTGAGGGAAAAGGAGGAGGGAGAGGCCACCTGCTTGCTGGTGGTGGCGGAAAGAGGGTGACAGCCATCCACCTGTCTAACCGCTCTCATTCCAGACTCCATCTGCCCACCCCCTTTGGGATTTCTCCTCCCCAGGGGACCCTGTGACCCTCCCTGTCGTCCGGTTGACCAGGCCTCCTGTCCACCATCCCTACAGCCCGATGAAACTGACACCGCTCACCTTCGACCGGAGGCCATCCTGGGGCACTGTTTTACAGTTCTGTTTATCGGGTGCTGTGCAGCAGATGTGGGCACTTTTACTCTGCTTCTCTTTTTCTTGTGTTAAAGTGAAACAAGCCCCTCGGCCTTCTATGTAAGCCTTTCCTATAAGTCTCTCACATTGGCTCAGTCATCACAGGTAGCCAACAGGGAAGGCCTTTATTTGCTCTCCTTTTCCTCCACTCTGATGCTCTCCAAACTAAAAACTCATCATGGTGTTCTGTAGCAAAGATAATCGCTGGCCAACAACAGAGCAATTTGGCAACTCAAACAATGGTCACATATAGTGCACTGTCTATTTGTCACTTCTCTCCCTCTCGCTCTCTCTTCCTCTCCCTCTGTGCATGCAGCTGCTCGTGTTTCTTGCCATTGTAGAATGAAACACACAGAGAATTACATTTTCTCGCCAACCGATACCCCGTGGATAGATCTCTCTATTCAGGAATGTCTGTCTCACTGCACTCAGCCCCCCAATCTCCCATGGCTTGAAACCTGTGGCCAGAACCTAAGGCTGTGTTTGCTCTTTCTCTATGGGCTTCAACCACATAACTGAGAGGGCTCTATGTGGGGAAAAGACCCACCAGACTTCTGACACGTCTTCTCATCTCCAACTGTCCTCCAGGGCTGACAGGCCCACTGTACTCTACCTCTCTGCAAAAGATTTTTTTTTGTCTGCAACAGAGAACTGGCAAAACAAACCCAGACAGAGACAGAAAAATTGATGGAAGGATGGATGGAAAAGGGTGGACAGGAAGGAACACTGGGTCTTTGCTCTTGCAGGAAGTAAAAAAGTGACTTACCAGAAAAAAAATCACCTACAGTACAATAAATCTAATTCATGAAAGCACATCAAGGTTTGCAATTAAGGCAAAGTGGATGTGACGAAGATCTAAGGGCTGAGTTGGTCTCTTCTCAGGTTATCACAGCTCTGCATGATTGTTTGTTAGTTCCCAGCATATTGATGTTACTCCAGCTGCCTCCCTTAAGAAAGATACGTTATTGTGAACCTATTTATAGCAGACATCATGGGGAGAACCTGAATAACTGCTCCCCTGCTCCTCCAGCAGGGTGGGGTTCCTTTCTAGCAAAGAATTTCTCCATGTACAAAGTTGCGAAAGACATGAGAAGGCATCCCAAGATAGAGCCGTGATGCTGAGATGAATGAAGAGGAGCACAGTCAAGCATTCAAATTGGTACATCAGATAAACACAAGAACTAGTGAATGATTTTAGACAGATGACAACTGGGTAAGATGCATCATAAGCAACACATTTAACTAAAGAAAAACAACATTTAGGAATAGAAATGCAGATGATGTTTCAGTTGTTGGATCTCACAAGTTGGGAGATAAGCCAAGTTGGAGGAAAGTGCTCGTAAATAATTTTTTTGAAAGGGTTCTGGGAGCAGCACAGAGAAGCAGTTAGACAACCACACACACCCAACCAGCCTTCTAGGCTGTGCTTTGATGCCTTAAGAGTAAATGCATCAGTGGTGCTGCTTCTGGCCATTAGCATGCCTCTGGCCATTAAACATGCCAAGGGCCAGACTTCATTATTGATAGATAGATAGATAGATACACACTTACATTCATGCACATGCACAAGCATGTAGCTGCATATACCCAAAAATTAAATATGCACACAAGACTGCGGATGTGTAAGATGGGATGCGCTTCAAACTTGCATATCTAAATGGAGCCCTTATCAGATAGCTTCCATTGGGGCTATCCATTGGGGTTTGTTAATGCAGGGCCCGTAAGATAATTTTGACCCTACATTGACTATAATGCTCTACTACCTGGATGAAAACAAGTGCAGATGGCTGACGGTATCTCACAGCACAGAGCAGTTTGCTAATTAAATAGTTCTCCATTTTGACTCATGCCAGATTGTTTTCTTACCTTTGGACTCAAACAATTCAGGAAAAAGGTCCCTTTGGATTGACCGGTTGTTAAAGGAACCATGGTAGATACAGTATGTCTGTCCTTATTATCATACTACTACTACTCTGTGCACTCCACTTTTACTACATGGTCAAATACTTTCACTGAAGATTGTCGTTTTGGACAGGAGTAAGCTCTCTGACCAAACTGACTTTATTGGAAACAGAACTGTAACGGCAGCTCACAGGGAATCAGCAACGGATGCCAGCATTGTGTGGTGGGTTTTGTTCCAGCTCAATCCATCTATTACCAAACATCTGCAGATTCACACTCATGATAAAAAAAAAAGATAAACAAACTGCTCATAAATCTCTGCTTATCACAAAAAGCTAAACCATCTCACACAACAACAGCATTAGCACATGTTTTAGCCAAAGGCAACAGACAGTAATAGATGGTAATAGGGTTTACTACAGGAAGGCAGGAGGCGCAGACAGGGAAAAGCACAGTGATAGACAGAATATAGGAGATAGTGTAAATAAAGAGCACGGGGGAATGGAGAAAAATGGGAAGGAGAGAAAAATGGAGTTTGAGTCAGAGAATAGGAAATCCTAGGGTGGGGAGAGTGCAAGGAGGTGTGTGACGACGAGGCACGGGAAGGTTGGTCTCATTACTATTAGACCTTCTCTCTCCCTGCAGGCTCAGGTGACCCCAGCTCTCCAGCCCTCTGCCTTGCTCACCACTAATCATTTGGTTTTAATCACCGGGATATTCTCCCCTTTGCCCCTCCCCCACCTCTCCACCCTTCTCTTCATGCCCTACTGTGTGCCCTAGCCTTTGCCAAGGTCCAGCTAATTTTATTCTAATTGGCCATAGCCTGGGCTGGGACTGATCTGCCTCATTGTCTTCATCCATCCATCCATCCTGTCTTTTCTGTTCCTCCTCAAGCTCTCTCTCTGTCTCTCTCACTGCTTTCACAACTCTACGCCTGTGCTTGTTTCTTCTTTTCCTCCCTGCCTCATCTCTCTTTCACCTCTAATTTTTCTTTTTTCCCCATATGCTGCTGTGGCAGCTCCCTCCCTCTCTTCCTCCGTCTGTCTTTCATGCAGCTTATTGATATCAGTTTCCAAAGTGCTTTACAATTTCTCTTCTTCCTCTCCTGTTGACCTCACATTCCAGCACACAAAACAAAGAGACTTGATGTTGTCAGGCAACATAAAGCGTCATGTGACTGCCTTGATCTGAGCATGGGACCATGAAAAGGAAATGTGAAGTCGTTCAATCAGGCAAACCTGAAGTCTGACTTTCTCCCTGTTTTTATACAGAAGACAGACTGTACATCAAAGAAAGAAAGAAAGTGCTGTATGAAGAGCAAAGGATGGTAAGATGGCCAAACAGCACACAGAATCTGATTGAAACTAACAGCCGTGAGGCTTTTAATATGAAGCTGGATTTTCTATTATCGAGCTTACTTCAGGATTAATCCTGAATTTTCATCCTACAATGCTGGTTCACTTCTTATGGGGATAAATCACCATTTAGATCACCATTCACCATTGCAGAGCAGGTTAATCTTTGGATGAGGGATCAACAAGTTTAAAAACACCACCTCCTGACCAATCAGTTCTCTTGGAAAATGGCCTGCCCATTCCTAGAAGATCCTGTCAATGTTGGTAAACAGATTGTGAGAGGAATGTTTAGGTGAGAGAGTTTTTCAGGATGGATGCAATCCTTTTGATGTCCCTGATGACATCCTGTACGACAGATACAGATTTTCAGAGGATGGACTTACATTTACCAATTGATGGAGCCATATGTTACAAATGTAACACATCACAGTCAGGTGCATCAAATAATGAGCTTAATAACAATGGTAACACATGAAACAACTGCAGAAACATGAATTTATGGAGCGCACAACTATTCATAGTCAAGGTAAGGAATTGATATCCAGCTTTGTAGTACCATTTATTAGGATTGTGAATGTCTCGTTAAATTAACCAAGAGAATGGAGAGAGATCCTGGATGTGTAAATCCCACTTTGTAGTACAGGCCACTGGTGACCAGCGGACTCCTTCCTATGCAAGTGTGAGGGCAAAGGTTAGTTGAAAGTGCCTTTCAAACCCCTACAGATCACAATCTGACTTCAGTTTGTTTGTCCTCAAAATATTTTCTTCCTTTAAAACAAAATGCATGCTCAAAACAAATCCAAGAAATGGCAGCGTCATTCTCCCACCCATCAGCTTTGGTGGCACAGTGCTGGGCTTTAAACGTAAGTTAGCAACCTAGCTAACAACAGTGTGCTACCTTGGGGTGTTTTCCTGCCTATTCATTTACTTCTTCAGTTTCACTTAAATTCCTACCTACATTTTTTTCCCACTCTTGTCATTTATTCAACCAGCAGTACATTCACCTGTTTAACTTTAAGCTGCACAGTGTAAATCAGGTAAAGTCTCCAGCATTGGAAAAAAAAAGCCATTGCAGTTCCTCAAATGTCCACTTGAGGCTGGCTGCAAAAGCCCTCACAGCCCCATTACTACCAATGTTGAAATTCTCATTTTTAAAGCAGAATAATTGTGCAGAAAATCTGTTCACGAAAAACAGCTATAGTCTGAATATCTAATATTCGTACACTCTACAAGATTATTTTCATACATTGTCCTTTTAGATATTATTAAGGCGAAGAGTTATTCATAGATTTGGATAATCTGGGGTTTGACTGCTTGGACTGACAGGTGTTCATGCTGTAGCTGTCTGCCTTAGCTATGTCTCTTTGCCTGTGACCAGGCTGACCAAAGGTAAGGTTGAGTCAGCATTTAGAAATATAATGACATCAGTGGGCACTAGAAAACCTAACTTCAGTTCATTAGCACACAAATTGTATTATGTTGTGTAATTTTAATGCACTGAGGGGTGTGGGTTGTGTGGGGGTGGGGGTGGGTTTGTGTGTTTAGAGGGGCAAGGGTGGAGGGTTTCTTGTTGATCTGTGAGTTTGGGGGTGGAGGAAATCTTATTTTATTATTTTTCTGTTTGTGAAGCACTTCGTTTTACAATTTTACATCTGAAAAGTGCTCAATAAATAAAGGCTGATTGATTGATTGATTAAAAACTACTATGTCCATGTTTTAAACAGTCTATGGGGACATTAGCAAGTGAGCTAGTGAGCTAGGTCAGACTTGGTATGAATGCTTCAGCTCAAGTACAGGACAATGGGCACATACGGCATTGAAGGCTCTTTGCCCACTCTGTTAATCAATCAATTTGCTTTCAAAGTCATGTTTTTGCCTCCTTATTTTTTGTAATTATTATTTTTTCAATCATAAAAGGGCCAAAAAGATATTCTTGAAGTAGATTATCCAGACCTGAATCTACAGCAGGAACAAATGACCTCTCTGAAAGATTAAATATGCTGTTTTACCTTATTATGCTTAATGGTGGAAGTCAATATTCCTCTGTAAGTTTGCTCTTCGCCAAAACCTCAGGAGCTCAAACGAGCAGATCTTTGTGCATGTATGTGTGATGGTTGATTTCACTCATGGTCATTAAGCTCTTTTCACAGAAAGTCTCCTTTTGAGTTAAAGTTAAATCATCTGAAGTCATGAATAATTCTTAAAGGAAGCCTTCTCATTGACTATCCACACATGAAATATTTAGAACCCCAAGCTGACTGGACTGTTGACAAAGCTCAGAACAGAGAAGCCAAATCTCGCAATGCTGGTCATCATAGCCAACTTAACCTGTCGCTGAGAGCACAAAAGGAGAGAGGAAGATGGAAATCCTGCATTACAATCACACGCTACAAATCCGCTACTTTTCTTTTCTCCTCCGGATCAACAGCTCCAATAAATTTTCATTACACCTGTGTGAAGCGCTTCAAATAGAGCCACAGAAGCAGAAACTAATTACTTTCTAATTTATTGACTAATGGCCACAGCCCTGGGAGACAGCTGCAATTGTTCTAACAGTCCTGCTGCTCCGACTGCACTCAGGTCCACTTTAGATTCATAACCAAAATAATTTATCATTACAAGCACATTAAATTGAACCGTATAGACCATAACAGTGGTAATTTATATCATTTTGTTGTTAGGGATGCTTTTCCCTCCCCTCTCTTGAAAGCATGCAATCTTTGCAATGAGATTTGTCTCCAGCCGGTTGTTGTTTGTGGCAGCTTCACTTTGTTCTTCAAAGAACTCTTTGTTTTGCGCCTCATTCCCCATTAGTTGAAGCTTTAAGCAGAAAGAAGACAGAGAGGAATGTATGGCCTTGAAACAAAAAAAAAACTATAAAGAGAGGACATTTCTGTGTAAAGTAAGTGTGCCTGGTGTATATGTCATGTGTACAAGGCATGATCAAAAGAAGATGTACTGCTTTGCACTGACTTGTGGTAAACTCCTGTGCCAGGGTCCTTTCATAAACCAGGCAAACTTTGTGCTCATGATCTTTTAGTTTCCCAGCAATTGCCTTTATCTCGTAATGCATCTCGTTTTTTGATGGGAACAATGCCTTCCAGGATGTCAACGTCCCTATCAGCAAGACACAAATGGTCACCCAGTGGTTTGAACAGCGTGATAACCACATTAGCCATGTGTCAAGGCTCCCTTAATCACTACCGAGGATGCCATTAGTGCATTGATGGGATATTCTGAAGCAAAGAATGAGATGGCATTTTGCACTGTCGTCATTAAGATGGAAGGCCCATATGATCATGCAAATTCATTATGTAAGCAGTGATTAGCACTGACCTTGCCCTCTGCGAGGTGAGTGGTCTGAAACAATGCCAGAAAAGGCTTCCTATTGCTGTAGAGTATGAGTAGCCTGTATACAGAATGAGGCTGACTTTAAATACCTATACCTTAAACCCTGCTTTCTCTGCAGATATTCCTCTTTGAAGTGGATTTAAAGGAAAGACTTTATTTGCTCTTTTAAAGGCATTACCCAGACAATGCAATTCTCAGCCTTTACATTCTTCTGTTTCAGTATTTTTGTTCTAACTTTGATGTAAAAAAAAATAATATCTTGGAAGTTTAGGAGTTTAGTCCGATTTTTGCAGAAAGACCACCGGATCTGCAGGAGGAATTCCAACCTCCCACAGCAATAACAAGCAATCCAATCACGTTGATAGTAGCAGCATTGTACTGAATTGTGTTACTAGAAGCTTGGATGAGTGTGTAGCGCAGCCCTAAGGGAGGGTCTGAACGGTATCAGTCTGTCACTGTGGGAGGTAACCCCCATTCACACCTCCCTTTGCACGGACACGCCAACTGCTCAAATTAACACTTCTACCATTCAGGCAGTTTGAGTGATAATTAGAAAATTTTACTGGAGTTTGCAATCTGATACAATGAAATAAGTGACCTTTTGACTGCATTATCTCTGCTTTAGCTTTGTGTGTTTTTGTGTGACCTGATAGTTGACTGAACGGTTCACGAATGAGGTCTTAATATGGTACAGCCCGGCTGTAAATCTTCATTCATAGCTCCTGTAAAAGAGGAATACATAAAGGCTGCTCATACATGCTAAGCACCCATGGCAACAATATTAGTGAATTGCCAAAGAGAGGAATGAATTCAGAAGTTCACACATCAAAAGAGCCAAAAATCGTATTTCTGTTTTATTTGATCACCAATCACACCCACAAAAAATACACACGCATAAATCGAGAAACACATATGGACCCAACAAATGCCACTATCCACCCTCCCTCTTTTCTCATACTCCCTCTGTGTCCTCTTCAGACATCCAAGCTCTCACAGGCTGATCAATAGAATCCAGCAGGCCACAAATACAGAGAAGAGGGTGGAAAGGGGGGTCCCGTGGGAGAGACAATAAGGACATTGAGAATAAAACAGCAAACAGAGAGGTACACAAACACATACACACAATCCGCCCTATATTCCCAAGCCAAGTGGTGACGTCAGCCTCCTGTTTAAGACACAGCCCACCTAATGGAGCATGGCCAAGGCACGATATGTGTGTTTGTGGGTGTAAGTGCGTGTGTGTGTGTCTGTGTGAAATAATGCTGGACTGAAAGAGTTTACCCGCCACAGCAGAGGCGAGGGAAGGACACACCACAACAGCGGAACACACACAAAGTCAAGCACAATGGCCATTAAATCAAAAGCAATCTCTCTGCTGCTGGCAATTCATACCCAGAGTGCTTTTACACATGCATGTAGCACATACACAGAACTGACAAATACCACTATCCAGTACTATTAGGTTACTTTGTGAGTGGGGAAGAAATGTGGGACAGAATGAATGACATTCCAACAGTACATCCTCTCCAAAAGTGAACAAAATGTGTCAGCAGTGGGAGTATAAAATCTCTGAATGAGGGTTTTTTGGCATAGGCGATATGGAGGGAAATCAATTTCAGGGGCAAGTATTGTGCCAAGGACGTCCAGAAGGGCAAAGCTCTGTTGATCTGTTCATATCAATTTGCTCTGTCCTGCAGACGGAGAATGCCACAATGTGCAGCGCTGCATCTTTAAGGAATATCGCTCCGATAACGGTGCCATAAAACACATAATTTTACAGTCAAACCATCTCTGCCTCAAATGCACTTGGAGCGGAAGCCATTTTCAAGCAACATAAAGTTTAACATGGCGCTACATCTGCCGAGCCGCTAGCTTCCACGCTACATGGGACTGGGCGATTTAATTAGGGGACATGAGATTACGTTGTGCGGCACTGCAATGAGCCCCACCCTCTCAATCTGACCTGATCCTTACTGAACCCATAGTCATCTTTGGAATCATTGAGTGAATCACACAATCCAGTCTTCACTTTGACTAAAGTTTGATAGTCTGTAACAACTTTTTCATTAAACACTGCAGCTAGTTTATATCAGCCTTCCAATTTCTATCCCTAAATAGTGGAAAATATAAGGATATATGTCATTTCACCCTCTATGATTGTGACTATGTTAAACATCATGAATATTTTAGATATGGCTACAGTCATGGCCCATAATGGCGTTATTATAACAGAATATTGCTGCTGGATGCAAAATGTAATAATATTAAACTATTTGATTGTCCGGCTGTATTGTGTATCTGAAATATAGCATTTCATTCTTTTTAAATAGACATTTTCTACATGAATACGTTCTGAAAATAAACCCATTCAAAGGCTAGAGCAATTTCACAGAAAAGCAAAGCTCGAAAAATAAAGTTGAGATTTAGATGAGCTGCTTTGATAGTCATTAGTCCACTGAGAAGTCACTTTCCCTCAGCCGAGATAACTTTCTGAACAATAATGCCTCCCCTGAAAAGTCATAAAGAAAATCTCTTTTAAAGTTTCCCCTGATTTCTAATGGAGCCTCCCTCCACCGAGCATTTCAACCACCTGAGTGAGAAGCAACCAGATCACTAATGCATCCTGATTCACTGTATGGATTACAGATGGTCAAGGCTAGAAATGTTAAGGTTTTTTTTTTTCTTTGACCATCCAAAGGAGACTCCCAATAGAGGTTTAATGGATCAATGCTGATGGAAGGCCAAGAACCAGGAGGGACTTCACCACGTTTTTCGAGTGCATTACCATGAAAAAGTAGGATCACTATGTTCTGTAGAGCCTTACTAAGAGCCGAACGATGTGTGCACGACCGTAGCAGAAAACATGTAAGGTCTTTGGGCTATTGACTGACTACAAAGATGGACGACATTACTTCAGATCCTCCAGTTGGAAAAAAGTGAAACCAAATACCCCCTTTGGTCATGTCTATTCTGCAATGGGAACTGACAGATGGCGCCTCCTGCTTCTTCTGAAACTTCTGATTAAATGGCAAGATCTTTGATGTAAGCACATTTCACAGCTGAAATATTTTTGGCTTCACGTTTGTGAAGCTGCCATTTCACCCATCTTTATTTGTCTATGGTCAGTGCAACACAGATTATTAAGTGTTGGGCAGTAACGTCACTAAAAATAGTAACAGTAACTTAACTACATTTTTTAGTAATAAAGTGGTAGTGTCGTTTTCAGAATTGAATAGCTTTTTAATAGCTTAGCTGATTTTTTTGGTCAAGAAGGAGGAGTCACGATGGCCCTACCTCGATAGTTACTTGAGTTTCAGTAAAACAATGCAGAAAAGTCATGAGATCATGTGCTTACTGCGCCAGAGCGAAGTTGCTGTTAGTTTCTAAGACGTCCCATACAAAGTTGAGAGCCCACCTCCAGGTGAATATGCACAACTAGCAATAAAGCTAACCACTATATGTCAACACAAACAAACTTTGTTTCATCAGCTAACGATTTGCCTGGCTATAAATGAATTAAATTAAGCTTGAGATGATGGTGGTAGTGTGTAAGTGTAAGGTGGGGGATTAAATACTAAAACTGATGCATATAGGAGGTAAGAGGTTGGGGAAAAAAACAAGATAACTTTAAAAAAAAGTGTATTCTTCTGTTTTACTTTTAACACTCACAAGCAGCTGACTCAAATAAAAAAGAGAACTACGATAGCCTAAACAATTAAAATATCTTGCACTGAAGACCAAAATAAAATTGAGTGTAAGAGGATACAGTATTTGGAAGAGAATTAATTGATTTTACATGGGTATTTGGCTTAAGAATTAAACACAGATAGTAAATTTATATGTATAAAAAGATCACATCAAATGTATCTTTTCATGCAATTAATTGTAAGAGGTGTTTGGCAATATAAGTAACTGCTTATTCACACAGGTTTAGAGCACTGTGAGCAGAATTCATTGTTTAGTAATAAACAAAATAACATTTTCTGTCTCCATTTTATTGACTTTTTTAATAGTCCCTGAAACTTAATGAAATTAAGTCAGTTCAATGTTGAAAAAAAAGTAACATGAAAGTATTACGCTACTTTGGCCATATTTTTGTAGCTTTAGCTTGCTACATTTCCGAGGGTTAGTGTAGTGAAGCTTGATTTAACACAGAGTAAGTGGTAGCTTAGCTTACTACATTTTTCAAGTAGCTTGCCCAACACTGATGATGAACCCATTTGAAGCCCACACATAGTCACTTTCTACCAAAAAGAAGAAGCACAGACACATAGTCAGCACCTGAAGAGGAAGAGTTCTATATCGGTTCTGTTATGACAGTCCATCAGATTTTGCACTTTATGAATTTGCTTAATACTGACTAAGAATAATCCTTGTAGAAACATCTATTGTGATAATGTGACTACAACGAGGGTGGAGCTTTTGTATGATTTGATTGCCTTTCAAACGGCTCTAAACACAGTGCTCAGTATGCCTGCTCACCCGTCCTGGAGTCTCTCTTGCAGGGTGTGTAGGTAATGAGGCCCTCCTGTAGTGCCGCACTCCGCTCCTCTGTTGGTGCAGAAAAGCGCACCCCTGCCACGTCCTGACACTCTGACAGATAGAAGCAGCAGAAAGCATATGGCCGATGTGGCGATGCCTCCGACGCCCTCCAAACTGTCCTAAGGCTCAGGCATAATGAGCGGGAAAAAGATGAGCCCGAGTCGTACACGTGGGAGACATTAGTCATCACATTGTTCCTCTACTGCCACAATCAGCTAAAAAAGAAACCCAAATCTTTCCTTGTTAGAGATCTCAGAGTGGTGACTTTATAGGTGTAGGCCGTGTAGGCCTTGCATGCAAACTGGAGATCTCTAAGCGAGAGTGTATCAAGGAGACACAAAAGGAGTCAGAAAGTTAAGACTGAAACAAAAAGTGAAGTCATTGACTTAGGTTACAGTGTGGGACAGTGTGCTGGGCCAGGAAGTTCCCGTGCTCTCTGTCAACTGTCAATGTGGTTAGTGTCCAAAAAGCACACAGCGGCCAGACAAGTTTTTAGATAAGGTGCCCATCCAGCCATGCCCTCGACATGGCCTCCCTCTGGCCCAGACTCCTCTCCCATTCTGCTTCCCCTCTCCCTGTCTGGCCTTTTATCCCTGACCGTCTAGACATCTTCCAGCACGCGATCCCTCACCCCATCCAACCCAGGCTTTTCTCAGTTCGTCTGCTTTCTCTCTGCTCAAGACTAGTGCGTCACAACACTGGCTGACTGGAGGGCTTCTGTGCTCAGCTACTGAAAGGGACAGAACAAAGCTGGGCATCTCTGTGTGTGTGTGTCTCCCTCACTCACTCTCATTGGAGTCACTCTGAGTATGCTTTGCATTGCATTTCAATCCTCTTGATCACAATCCAAGACTTGGCTGAAACTTATCAGATGGTTTCAAGGGTTCACTGAGAGTTAAGACAGCGGAAGCAGCCTGAACCAATCACTCAACGATGTAGACACATCTCTGCAAAACAAATATAACAAGTGAGGGTGCTTCAGCCACTTTTTTGTGTTTGGAAAGAGGCAAATGGATGAGAACAATGACAGAGCCAAGAGGCAATTACAGAGCGTATGACTTCAGGTACACTCCGATCTGCTGGTAGCGGTGAAACCACCTGAGCGTCTGTGTTCTAGATCTCAGGCTTTCAGTTTAAAATCTTGCAGATTTCGTACGCCTCTGTACCTTTGTTGCACAGTAGATGAAGTAGGGGCACCATGCATTTATATTAGCCGTTGCGTAAATCCTTTAACCCTGATCTGCTACAGCAGAAGACAGGGGTTGCAGTGCATCAACGTCACTTCCTTATGCGCAGACAAAGAGCCTTGCATCCATGACTGATCTCTATTAAATTACATGGATTAAATCAGAGATCCTTAATTAGGCCCCAATAAAAGCTTCATGTGGCTTTTGAAACCTCTGAGCATGCCATGATTGGATAAAAATATGAAAACATACTAAATGAAATTGGTTTACCGCTGAGTGTGCGCCCCATGACTCTTGAGTGGAGGGGAAAAGCAGGAGTAAATAAGTAAGAGAGAAAGATAGAGAGAGGAGGGAGACACATGCAGAGAAAGAGCAAGAGGGGAGTCTCAGGGTGAGTCACACCTCTTTGCCTCAGAAAAGCTCTTAAATTCCATGTGTGACCTCAGGGAGGGAGCTCTGAAGAGTCAGCCTAAGATGCAATGATAGAGAATTTGACTGTCGCGGAGCAGTAAGCGAATACAGTCTGCTACAAGCCATGCTGAGAAGGAGTACAGGTGTTACACAAGTGTCCTGGAGACGAGCCAAAACTGGCACGCTTGTATATGTGCATACAGAACACAAATCTACACATACGCACCCGTAAACACTTAACCACACGCATCTGGGACCTGGTTCTCTCGGAAAAACTGGAGCATGATGCGTCCTTGCTCCTCTGGACCCTTGCTTCTCCTGGTGCCAGGACAGCCAAAAGCTTTTAAGTGCTTTAAACTCATAATAACCCTAATGCTTAGTCTCCCCCTGTGATCTCTGTTTGTCTGTAAGAAAATGAAATGCAATTGAAATAGATGCAAAGATGGGGAGTGTTCAGACATTTCAGGGGTTGCTGGGGATTTGGCGTCTGTGAAGGCATTAGGAACAGGAACAGAGAGTAAACAGGCTCCCAGGACGTGACGCTACGCAGCAACAGGAAAAGTTGGGGAGTGTGAAACAGCGAACATGCACAGGGGCACAGCACACATTGGACTCTTTGTTTTGCCCTTTTCCGCTCTTGCATATTAGCTTGTTATGCTGTTTGTGATGTTTCTATTTTTGAAAACATGGGGATTGAAAAAAAAAGGAAGAGAAAAATCACAGATCCACTGCCACAATACATTGCAAGAATAGTAAGCACACAAACAAAAAACAGCCCCCAACCACCTTCCCACTTGCCACTAATCCTCACATGCCCTAATTGTGGGTGCAATCACCCCCGGTTCACTTCTTCAGGGAGGAGAGCAAGGAAGAGACAGAGAGCGAGGGAGAACGCTAAAGCTCCAGGCTCTGAGAACAGACCACCCTGTCTCCCCCTAAAAATGATTCTCTCTGCCAGGAAACACCAGAACGGTAGGTGGTACTCTCTCTCCATTAGATTTCACTTTTATCTCACTTCCACTTTGCCTCTCCATCTTCCTGTCATTTCTTCTTCTCTTCTCATCCTTTCTACTGTAAACTGCCATAGGTGATCATAGATGTTGATGGTGGTGGGTGAGGAAGGCAAATCCTCGCCTTTGTTTCTTTAAAATGGGTTTAATATACTTTTACCCAACGCTGCTGAGGAACCATTGTGTAATCTCTCAACGTGTTCTCACTTCCAATCGTTCAATTTCAGCAGCTTATTCTGTCGCCCCAAGCTACAAAATGTGACAATCCGGGTACTACTGAAGTATATGAATGGCACATGCAGGATACCACAGGGAAGTTAGCTATAAAGTATATGCAGTGTCGGATTAGACTTACGTGGATGTCATCTCAGTGATGTCACACACTTAGTTCTGGAGAGGCATTATAAAGCCCAAAGATGGCAGTCGGCATGTTTGAAATGTTAACTCTACCTAACTTTCAGCTAATCAAGAACATTGCAAGTAAAAGGAGTTAAAACCATAGCCTGGCTGTCTGACCGTAGGTTTACAAAGAAAGCCAAAGGATGGCAGATGACTAAACCAACCATTTGGTAAACCAATCAGTTGCACCCCTTAATCAAGCAAATCTATTGTTACAGCCGCTGCTGTATGGGTTGCTGTGCCTGTGTGAGTTTGTATGTGCGCACGTGTGAACATGCAGGTGTGTTTTCTTCCTCCTCTCAGACTGACCAAAGGAGATGTGTGATTGGAGCATCCAGTGGTCACCTGGACCAATCAGGATCGCCTATCACTATACTTGAACAAGTATCATTTAAAGTACCTGTGAGGACTTTCTAAGTAATCTTGAAAAAATTTCACTTCTAGATATATGCCTGATTGTAATCTACAAATTAAAATGAGATTATCAGCACCTATATAGGTTATTTCTAAATGCTATTTCTCAGCTTCCCGACCAGGTCGGGCAGGACCGGATTGATTTACGGCACGCTGACCTATCTGACAGAAAAAGCTCAGGAGAACAGAAGAAAGCTAAACGGGAGACTGATAGCATGGGCTAAAAGCTAAAACACACGCTAAACCATGAGCTAACGGCTAAAACATGGGCTTAACTGTTTTTGATAATGTTTAGTCCAACCCACATGCAGAAGTTATACTGCAGTGATATGATCAACATTGAGAGTCTGACAGTAGAATCAAGATTGAGACCACCTTAGCTCTGCTTGGCTGATTAGCAGGACATATGGATTCGCTAATTTTACGTTAGCCTACGGGTACATCTCGGACCAATGAGCTGGGAGTGGCATTTCAATAGCCGGCTACTAAATTACAGTACAAACTGACAACGTTCACTTGTTGTCACATTTACCTACAGATACCTCTCATAGCATCGGGCTGCCAGCAGCTCTCAATATAGCCGGTTACTAAAACACAGTGCAAACTGACAAAGTTTACTTGTTGTCAAGTTTCAAACAACAGCGCTGTGTGACTGTTTATAAATACCTCACCCCGTCGCACTGTATCCAGTAAAGTTGTCTTGAACAAAGAAAAGAAGATATGATCTCCATTCATTTGCTTCAAAGTGAACACAGGCCTTGTTAAGAGTGAGGCCTTGTGAAGGTGTTGCTGCAACCCAATTCAAACAGATAGTCCTCACAGACAAACATAAACATACGTAAAAGACTCTAACCTTGCTATCCTGGATGAGAGCTGCATATTTGTCTGAAAACCAACCAAAATGAACTTTTGCACTCTATAATACATCACCTGCTTAACACACTCAGGGCTGACAGTTGGCCTGGCAGTTTTAATCCACTCCCCATGTACTAAGGGTACTCTCCTCATTGCAGTGGTCACTGGTTCAACCCCTGCCATTGACCTATAGCTCCATGATGTCCCCCACTTTTTCCTCCCAGCATTTCTTGTCTCTCTTCAACTGACTCATCTACTTAAGTGCAAATGGCAGAGAAAATAAACACTTATCTCAATAAGCAAGCCTTTAGAAATAACAGAAAACTACTGACAATATTTTGGTGTTCTAGGCAACTAACCAAGATGATTTTTTTTTAAATTTGGCAGTGAGAACGAGTTGGATGGTACAATGAGTTTGGCATAAAGGGAAAAGACAACACTGAGGTTAATATAGAGTTGTCCATTTAAGACAGAAAGCAGGCAGGTGGCTCGGTACTTACTGATGGGATACTAATGGGAGGTTGCATCAATCGTGCCAGGTCTGCATATCAGCAGGATATGCAAGATATCACACATCCACTGGAGGCACATTAAAACAGGCTATTAAACTCTTTGGCATTTGATTTCTTTTAATCAAAGAGGCCATCAGTCAACTGAGCAGAGTCCCACACCACAGGCCTCAGAAGAAGATGCCAGAAAGCAGCCAGTGCCTGGTGGCTGGCTGTGTTTTGTCTGAACAGTGTTGCTACTGCTGGGAGGGCTGCATTGGAGTGGAGCCATGCCAACCTTTAGAGCAGCTCTCTATTTTTCTGTCTGTGTTCTCCCTCTCTCTTTCTCAATGTGTCTAAATGTCTGTCTCATAGCCTGTCTCTCTTTCAGGCACAAAACCAAGGCGCACATTAGGTGCTGGTGCTGCACATTTTGATGCTTGGCTGTCACTGGATCATTGTCTGGTGACATAAAGCGCAGTAAAGCACTGAGCAGTGATGAAGTGGAGAGGTTTTAAACCTGCGCTCACTGGCACATTTCTTGCCTTTCAACCAATGTCATTTCGAGAGTGTCATCATCCTACAGTGAAAGTAGCCAACCCCCACACACTCCCACACCCAAAACACTAAAGAAAGACAGAGAAAGGAAGAGATTCCTCCTTGGCGGCACTTTCTCCATTATTCCACCGGAGGCTTGATTAGACAGAAGGGGTAATTTATGAGCCACTTCATTGCCAATTCAACGAACACATCACCTGTAAATAATTGAAAGCCTTCATGTCCATTCCGACATAATAATATCGCTATCATGTTAATGTATCCAGCAGTGCTTTGCTTTGGGTCAGGCGCAGGACTACTTTAAATCTTGGTTGGCCTGTTGTCATAAATCTCTCGAGAGCCTCCTTCGAGCAAACAGAAAGAAGAAAGATGGAGGATGGCTCTGAGAAAGGGTGAAAAATTAAAAATCGGTTAACAAATACGTGTCAGTGGGTTGTAGGTGGAGAGCAGGCTTTTTGCACCTGCTCATTAATTATCTTTACTTATTGTGTGGACAAGGGAATATTTATCATCCTTCATTTTAACCTCTCTTACATTTCCGTCATCCAAGATGTGATTTAAGATATCTAGATAGTGGGAGTTGTTAGAAAGAATAGAACAAGAAAACTAGGAATGAATTCAGTTCTAAACCTTCGCTTAAAAGTAGAACAGAAGTAAGCTGTTTTTCCTCTTTTAAATAAAGTAATTAATATTAATCATCCAATAGTCTTCACCTTACCTTCTACATACTTTCAAATGTGACAAAGACATGTTTTAATAATTTATCAGTTGATTTATATTTGAATTGATTATTCACTGATGCAAAATTAATATATGACTACCCTTCACTTTCTGCCCGCTCCATCCTCTCCCATCTTTAATGAAGCTGTTTAAGTAGTAAGGGTCTTGCCTGAGGTAAAGTAGCTGACAGAGGAAGTGTTCAGGTGTGTGAGGAGTTGGGGTGTCTCATATAAATCCACAGTAATGAAGATGTCTCATCAGTATCAACAGGCTAACCATCTTTTCGTTTCATGCCCAGTGAGCCAGGGATCCTGTGGGGAGCAGCCTTCTGTGTGGCAAGGTAAGGGAGGAAAGCAAACAATATGGCAATAAAGACATGAAAGGAAGGATGAAAACAAGCTGTGTTGAGTTAATGAAGTTGCCTTAAAGCTTGGTTTGTGTCATCCCAATGCAGGACTTTGGGTACATATTGCAAGCCAGGCTGTTTTTCTTTTTTTGTCGCATACATGATGAGGAGAGGCCAGGGGTCAGTCCTGCCATTTGCCGTTTTTACACATTGAACGGTGCCACGTGGCAACCCATCATCCGCTGTACTTCCTGTTCTGTTAAGCTCAGCTGGGGCGAAGAAATGGGACAGAATGTGTGCCAGTGTGTGTGTGTGTGTGTGTGTGCGCGCAGCCATGTCGTGCCTGTTCTTTTCTGGTGATTCACCCAGCACTCTGGCAGCCATCCAGGACCTATTTTCTCTCTTTTCTTTACATAACAGCAAACGGTATCACTGAGGCCCTGTGCCCTGTCCTTTCTCTTCCTCCTCCTCCTCCTCCTGTTCCTCTGCCACTTCCTGTTCTTCCTCCCCATCCTGCACCTTGCTACACGTGGGGGAGTGTGAAAGAGAACTCTGTGTTGCTACCTGGTGCTACTGTAACACCCATGGGATCTCAAAGTGACCAGCCCGGAACAGACGTTCTCGGACCACACCCAAGGCACAGAGCGGTGGACCAGATTCCAGGGTATGGCGTGGGGAAATGCGTAGGAAGAAAGTCTGTTTTGGACTGAAATGCCCCCCAGAGCTTTTTTAAAGGCCCAGGATCCGGGATCCGCTACACCATATGCCTACAGGACAGCACCCAACTGGGTACCAGGGCGTGACGGACTGAAAATAGGGACTTGCAGTCACAATCCTCAAAGTACCTGCCAACATACAGCCTCTCGGCACCAGCAGAGCAGAGTGATGAGGTGGAAGAGGACGGTACAAGAGGGGGTGGAGAGCAGAGGGGGGTTGAAAATAGAAAATCAAGAAGTTGAGGGAGAGGAGCTGAAGAGAGTTTAGTTTGGGAGGGATGAAGGTGAGGAATGAGGCAGTGTGTCTCTGTGTTCAGAGTGTATATGTTTGTGTGTGTAGGTGAGGTGTGTAGGCAGGGTTTAGTGTCTGGGCTGCTCTGTGACTCAGGTGTGAATAATACGTTAAGTCTACTTTATGTGTGTGTAACTGTGTGCAGAGAGAGCGAGAGAGTGAGCGAGAGAGAGAGAGGGATCAGAATGAAGTCCTGGGTCTGTGTCGGGCTGGTCGTCTGAGGGTGTGCTCTGCTGTGTCTGTGGCCCGCTCCATGACAGCCAGCCTGAACGCTGCTCACCGGTGCAGAAGCGCTAATTGAATTAAGTCTTTATTATCAGGCTGCAGAGGCAGCACTTCTCCCCATCTCGGCCCGCTTGGCTGACACTTTCTCCTTGAACACCTGCTTGACATCAACTTCCTCCTCTATTTATTTATCCCCTCTCTCCTGTGGCCAGCCACTGGCTGCACTCCTTCATCTCCTCCACCTTATCCTCCTCCTCCATATTGGCATAGTGAGCGAGGCTAGCTGGTTTTTAATGCTGCTTGGTCTATCCGCACTGCACAATGTCCCTTAACCTTAGCATATCAGAACAAAGTAGCTTTTAGCACAGCGCACTTTCACAAGGCTGTACACCCACACAGGTAAAGAGATGCCCTACACTTCACAGTCTATTACCATACAAAAAGGGACGCACAATAAAAAAGGATTAATTCCTAGAAGTGATCCTGCCCCTCCTGGCCTTCAGCTGCAGTTGTGGTGAGTGTAGAGGGAATAAAGGCGATAAAGCTAGATGATGTTCTATGTTCTATTGAATAGTCTCCGGTGGGCGAGCTGGCCGGTGTAATATACAGCAGCTGGGATGAGAACTAACATATATCTAGTCCCCTGTCCATTTCCACTAGCCTCAGGCTCAGGCTGCCTCCCTGGGCTCGGCTTGGGCATTACTTTAGAGGACAGACAAACAAGAGGCACTATTAAGTTGGCTCGGAGTCTGAGGCCCAGGCGCCTGGCCCAGCACTGGCTGTAATCTATTGACCGTTTGCGTTTTCCCTCCCATGCCCCAAAACCACAGGACTTCTCTCGACCTGTCAGTTGAATCCATTGCTTACCTCCTTCCACCTCTATCTGCTGTTTACCCACTCTATTTTCCTTTTTTTATATACCCCTTTGTTCTATTTCAGCTCAATCCCGCTCCATTCCGTCTTTCCTCTGCTCTTTCATCTGTTTGCGTAAATCCTCACCCCTCTTACTCCTTCTCCTTCTCACCCCCATCCATCACTATCCCTCCCATCTCCATCTCGTCCATTCACTTCTCTTATCGACATGTTTCCATTTTCTAAACTGCCCTCGCTCCATCATATTCACTCTTTCTTCGATGGTCATTTTTCATTTTCTCTCCTTCACTCTTACCTCATGCTCTCTGGGTTCACCTCACTCTTGTCCTCTCTTTTTTTTTTTTCCACCCGGTGGGCTTCATTTCACACAGGCCACAAGGCCCCAGGTGGGCATAGCTGTCCTTGTCAGGCCTGTTGACTAGGAGGAGGGAAGCAGCGTGGGACAATGTCCTCCAGGGGCCAACAGAATGGGACATCCAGGGGAGAAGTGTCACTATGAAGCAAACTAAACTTTTGCTCATGATGAGTGGAGGTAAAAACAACCAGAAGAGAAGAAGGACGAGCAGAGGAAATAGATGAAGGAGATCTCTCTCTGTATTTCCTCACTGAACAGTCTCACCACATTTACTCAACATGTTAGCTTTTTGAATAATTCTGGCTTGATTCAGCTTTGTGACCTACTGTCTCCCTTTCAATGTGATCTTATCTAATACCTCTTCATCTTTTATGCCTTTTTTCTCCCTTTCATTGTGCTTTCCTCTCTCTCTCTCTCTTTCTCTCTCTCTCTCTCTCTCTCTCTCTCTCTCTCTCTCTCTCTCTTCCCCTGTGTCTCTCTCTCCTGCTGCTCCTGTCCTTTCCCACTCTCCTCTGAAACTCTGCCAGCCAACGAGTGCCACAAAGCATTAGGACCAAACACTATCAGACGCCCTTCTCAGACACATCCTACACATCAGCCCCCACCTCCTCTCACAAACACACACACATACACATACACAGGAAGCACACTATGTGCCAGACTAGGTGACAGAGACAGAGTTTACACACAGGCCTGGGGAGGTCTTATTCACTGTGGCAGACTCAACCAGACTCTACCTCTCTTATAAAATAGTCACACAGTTACAGTAGTATGCACAAGCACTCAATTCTCAATGGGAGTGCATCCACACAGTTTCACTTGCAATTACAAACACACACTTTTGCAATACATTCCTGAATGCGTGCACATGTTCATCTACAGTGAGTCTTCCACATGCAAAGTTGCACTCTTTGGTTAGCAGACATGCCATTTATGTACACACATGCCTCTCAGCACAATCCCCTCTGTTTCCCACTCACACACAGATCTGTACAAAATCACAGGCTCTGCACACAATAGCAAACACCATACACAATGGCAAACAAACAGTCATTAGTAGATTTCAGGCTGCCTCTCAGTTCTCCTCCACTCTGTTGTTGGTGTGCCCGTGCCTCTGGGGTGGCGCCGCTGCTGTAGGTTTTAATAAAAGCATTGTCTTTGGAAGCTGTCTAAGGGGACTCGGTTTCATTTTGGAGAGCTGCTGCTGCTGCTGTAGCTGTGGATGTGGGAGGAGAGAGGGCTATTGCGCTGGGACGTGGGGGCGGCAAGGTTCAGTGTCATAGCAGGGCCCTCCAAGGACTGGTGCTTATTGTTTGATAGTTTCAATATACAATCTGTATATGTGTGTGTGTGTGTGTGTGTGTGTGTGTGTGTGTGCGTGTGTGTGTGTGTGTGTGTGTGTGTGTGTGTGTAATCTGTGGTCATGTAAGCACATGTCTAAACTTGTGTGTACAAATTTGTGCAAAAAGCTGGCACCGCTCAAGCTGTCGCACAAGCATACTGTATGTTTCTATTTTATGCAGAGAGGATATCACATGAAAATACACACAAGCACACAGAGAAATGTGTGTGACAGGCAGAGAATCTCTCCCTGCGTGTGTTCTGCTATAGGATGCTATAAAACAAACTGGGAAGAGAAGTAACCCTAATGTGTGACTGCTCCGCTCATGAAACCGTGCGCCATTTAGGGGATGTTCAGGATAACGAGCTATCGCTATATGACACACAGGTGTCCATTAGCTCTCTGGGCTGACCAATCTGTGACACCCTCTAGTCAATAGTTTCTCCATCTGTCAGCATACAAACACCTCTGAGAAAGGCCCTCAAGGAGACATTTGTGTCATTTATGATAGACAGTGAATGTCCTCCCTCAACAGGAGCACATTGTAACGCCCATGATGAGGTCAAATCAAATGTTATTGTCTACATTTTGCACCACAATCACTCTATGACTCGATGCCCTTCCTGTGTGTTTTTTCCTCACTCTCTTCCCACAGGCTGCTTCAGATCCCATCAGCCAAAGCAACATAGACACATCTTTAAAAAGCCGAAAGGAAAGAATGGCTTTTTGGGAGGATGCAGGAGAGGAAAATCCTAATTGTTCCTTTAAGTGCATTCCCTCCTGTGGAGTGAAGGTGCAGAGGTAACGGCCATCTTAAATCACAGCCTGGCCGCGGCCTTCATTAAAGCCATAATGCCAGGCTCTCCCTTTAATGGAAATGGAAGCCAGCAAGGCTGCGGGTGTAAATTAAAGTGTAAGGCCCAAGCAGGGAAAGATTTCCCCAGCTCTGACAGGTGCGGCCTGAATTAGCTGTAGTGCTGTTCAAGCAGTCAGTGGGAGAACACTGGTATTGATTTTAAGCACTGTTGCACTTCCTATCTGAAAGAGAATGTGTATTACTACAGCTAGGCACATCAATCACTCAACATACCAACACTCTCCCCCCTGGCACGGTGCAGATTTTGAAATGATAAACAAACAGAAACAGACCAAAACAAAAGATAACATTGGCAGTATTCTTACAGTTTGAGTCTATGTGATGTGCACAAGCACTGCTATAGTGGACTGCATCTGTATATGCATGTAATTGGTCCACTTCATCTCATCTCCTTTGTGTTGACAGGACGCCATCTCTATTCAGGGCATGTCCTGCATCGCGTGTCACCTTGGTCAAACAGCTAGCGTCAGCTCCTTGCGCTCTGGCTGTGGCCCACTCCCATGTTTACGACCTGCATGTGTCAGAGTGGTTACATGCATAAGGTGCAGCCATGCAGCGCACTGCTTCCACGTGTGTGACCCTGCTGCTTATCTCTGCCTCCCATCATGCCCCGCTGACCCTGTCTACAGGCGCTGGCAGGGGCAGAATTAGCCTACTTAGCCTATTCCCCACAGGGGTCAACCCACACGCAGACATGCAGACAGCACACGCCCACACCCACAATCAGATGCACACACACCCGTCCAAAGCACCTAAAGATGTGTGATGACAAATGATAAGGCAGCACTTAACCACAGGTGTCCCAAGTTTGACTTCTCACCCTTAACCTTGAGCAGAGAGCCTTTCATACAGAGGCCAGCCATCAATCAGCTGCCATCAATCACACATATACGCAGCACCCTTTCACTCCCCTACAACCTTTCCTGGCCCCAACATCCATCAACGAGCTCTACCCTTTCACTGACATCTGGGAAAACACAAACACCTCACAGCCTTTCTCCCAGCCCGGAAACACACATATACACACACACACACTCACACCACACACACTCGCACTCACACATACGTACAGTAAACACACACAGCTTGTCCTGCAGGGATGACTCCTCTGTAACATGGAGTGTTGTTGTGTTGTCACTTGAACTGCAGGTGTACACCGAGGGCTGCTCCCTTGTGACACGTTTGCTGAGATATCAGCACCTGCACTGTGACATGACATCGGGTTGAAATCCTTGAGCACACTGGCAGCTGAGACTGCTGGATAACAAAGAGGAAGTGGTGACAGAGTGCGGACATGAACATGCTGAGGACCATTTGGCTTCAGTGTCACTCGATCTAAAGTCTCTCACCGGTTTAGATAGTGTCATTTTTTAGGTGGTGATGACCTGGACAATGGCAGAAATCTGAACTTTAATACTTTGTGGAACCCATCAGGGTGTTTTGTTGACCCTGAATCTCGTATGTTTCTCCCAACAAGTTATTTTTGATGGGCTCTTCTTCACAAGAAAACAGTATGAAAACATTAACAGGAATACAGATGTGAGTAGAAAGAATCAAACACTTTCCTGGACAGTGTGGGCACAAATGAGTACAAAGCCAACAGCAATTTGTGTCATCAAGTGTTTCCTGTAATGCCCCATGGCCTGAAGTCAAACGACAGCCTCAGGAGAGAAACACACACATAACTACAGACAGGAAGAGTCAAACTGCGGTGTTGCAGTTCTTTATTCCCCCAAATATCTCCCGAGACTGATTCGGCAATAACTGCTTTTTAAGCCCTTTTTCGAAGGGGGGCCCCATTCAGGGGACTTCACAAATCTTCCCTTTCTTCATGAATCATGAGTCTTTTTCTGTCTGTCAGCCTGTGAGCTCAAGCAGCTTGAGAGAAGAAGCGGTGCAGCAGCAGGGTGTGACTTCAGGGTGCATGTGCCACAGTGTGAGGAAAGCAACTCTGTATTTTATGTTTAACGATTCAGGAAATTAGCTGTTTTAAATACCAGTGGACTAATAGTTAAATTTGTTTTCAGAGGAAAGAGATGTTTTACTGGATTACATCTTTCTCTTTGATTAAAAACGTGAGTTGAGATTTGAGGCTATTTTGCACAATCATGTGACAGTTTACATGTATTTTTGGGGATGATCACTTCAACCAAAGGTCTATTATTATTATTTTCTTTAATTCAGTACATGAGCCAGGCAGATGACTGATATTTTAATCCAAACTGTGTTTGATCTCCAACTTTACGTACAATTTAAATGCTTTCTTGCTTCCTTTTGCCTTTTTATCCCATTCATTTTATCCCATCCCATCATGACTCAGTTTTATCCTCTTTTTATATTTATAATTATCATTTTTATTATATTACTACAGTTATTTTCATCATACATTTTATCTTTGTATTAATGTATTTATTTACTTCCTTTTTTTTCCCATATATATATATCTTTATTTTGCCTCCCTCTACTTACCTCTGGTCCTCGTGGTCTCAGTCTTTGTGGATGGGTTCTTGTGCTGCCTGGTTTTCTTGTCCTTTTTTCCTTCTTTTCAATTACTTATTTTGTTGAGCACTTTGTAACCCAATGTTTTTAAAGGTACTATGTTATAAAATTATTATTATTAAAGTTGTTGCTGTTGTTGTTCAAATAAGTCATGATTTACTATAAATGAGTTTCCATCCTTCAGACCCTTGGTGATTTTTTTCCCTGAGAAAAAAAGGCATCTTTTTTCACGTTTGGAAAAAGGCAACCCTGATCACAGCAGTCTTATATTTCTCTTTTTAAAGTATTACTTTCAATATTTATTTTCAGCCCTGAAAACCAGACAAATTAATATCCCCTCCCCCAAATATATATAGCAGTACAGATCAACTGTTGTTTTAAAAGCATTGATTTTTCACTGGTAACAGCTTCACGAGTCTCTATAAATGTTTTATGTTGAGTGCTAATTATAGAAGTCTTATATTAATATTACATTTGACCTTTGTTTTATCACAGAGAACCCCAACCCTAACAAAAAAGGATTCAGTATGATGGGTACATTATTTGTTTTATTGTTTAAGGGAGGTCAAATCAAAGCTGTACATCCTGGAGAAAGTACTGCTGGTGACTTTTGGACCTATCATGCAGGCCGCAGATGAGAGATGTTTGACTTTGGTTTATTTTTGTTTAGAAGGAGAAAAGGCTTGAGGACAAGTGGCACTCTGGGTTGAAAAAACATACCAGGTGAGTGGTGCTCTTTTGGCCTGTGCTCTGTAATTACACCAGAGACAGTATTCTAATTGGCAGTGTCTTTGTGCGGAACTATTATCAATGTCCCTCCAAGGCAGTGCAAGAGAGATGGGTTAGGGAGGGGGACATGAAGGATGGGCTCTAAGTCACTGAGTCTGGGTCCATTTACACATGGATGAGAAATGCTGAAACGCTTATATAGCCAGACTAGCTCACAAAAAAGAGAAGAAAAGGTTTTAAATTCAGAGCTGGTTAAAAAGGCATGGAAAGTAAACTCTGGTAAAGAGCACATTTGTTAAAAGGTTCAATTTATTGTAAGAAATAATAGGGTAACTGTAAAGCTGAGACAGCCTGGGAGTGGCCAGGGTTTGCTTTTTAAGAGCTGCCCAACATGAAGAGATCAGCCAAAGGACAACGGACAATCTACCACTGTCGATGTAGAGGAAAGCTTGTGTTTTTTTTGTTTGTTTTTTTTTTTGGTTGTTTATATTCTACAAAGTTGATGTAATTACACCACAACCAAGGTTACCACAAACATATGTGTTTGCTGATATAAAGTGTGTACAGAAGTGGAATATTTTGTCAAAAGCAAAAGAAACTGTACCCTTTTTTTTTTTTTTTTTTTTTGCAAATTGGCTCCACACGTGCATGCATGAACAAGAGGAATTAGCTGCAGCGCTGGCACCCTTATTTTATTTCAGATATCTCATTCGCTCCTGGCATTTTGTTCCACATGTGGGTGTAATGTCTGACCCCAACAAACACCCCCAGCTTCAACAGTGTTATTAGTCGAGTGGTGAGTGTGCAGACAAATAGGAACAAATTAACATACCATCCAAAACAGATGAAGCGCCGGTGCATGTTATGCTAATTGGCTTGCTCAAAGGCAATTATTAGTCAATATTAATATTCTACCATTTATCTGCAAACTTTTCTGAGTAGCCATCAGCGGCCTGTAATATTTAACATCCTTCACTGAACCAGAAGGAGGCTGCAAGCTGTGAATAAGGGAAGTGGTGTTGAAGAGGAAAATATGTTCAGCAAAAAATGTTGGCTCCCTAAATGTAATAATTTAATGGCTATGAATCTTAACTTCTGTTTTAAGAGACAGCAGGAGTGTAATTTTCTTACCTTGTTTTAGGGGATGTCGTTAGCCATTCTTCATGCTTTTCAAATGTTATCAAGTAAGCTGCGATCTCCTGTGAGAAAGAGAAGAGAGAGCAGAGAGGAAGGGAGTGAGGCTTAGATATGTCATCTTTAATCACTGTTCTCTTGTGTTTGTAATACATCGCTGAGACTGCTTCATTGATATTCAGACAGTCTAACCAGCAGCACAAACACAGGAAAGACGGAGACAGGGGCCGTGCCGGGGAGCTCAGGCAGGTAAATGGAGACTGGTTAAAAGAAAAAAAGTAAAGTGAAAGACAGAAGTGGAATGCAGCTGAGGTCAGATCATCTTCGGAGACCATCTTTGTTACGAATGCTTTGATCAAGTTCTCCTCTGAGGACATCAAGGTGCTCTCAAGAAGATTGACATCTCTGTGTTTGAGAGCGAGCGGCTTTTAACATTTTTGGTCCGATCCTCCCCTAAATCCCTTTGATCTGCCCTTGACACTCCTCTATGGATCAATCCACTCTTTAACCTTTGAATAATAATTACACGCCACTCTCACAATATTGACATGCGTGTGTTCTGTGTCTTAAGAAAAGCTGTAGATCCTTGGGAGGCAGTTGTGTACAAAGTGAGTGTATAGACACAAAAAAGCCCAAACTGCCACGGAGAGAAATAAAGATACTTCAGACGCTTTCATGTTTCCCAAGCTCGCCCTGCCAACTGCTTCTGTCTGAGTGTAAGAGGGGAACAAGCCAGGCCATACCCAGCCATTTTCTCACCAAACTAATGGGCAGAAATAAAAGCACTTTGGGTGCTGGTGGACAACCTAATGATTAACAACGACAGGCAACAATTCACTCTTCAGCAAGAACATTTGTCAGCTTCTCAGACTGTTAGAGAGGCAGACACAACTTAGTCACAGACCTGGTGTCATCTTCAACAAAAATATGTTTTCACTTTCTTAGGATGTGCAGCTCTCCTCTCGTTGGAGTGTCAACAAACCTTCATGTTGGAATATCTTGTTCAAATATTGTTTTGTTTGCAGTGTAAGGCTCGAGTTTGAGAACAGCCTCTGCTGGGAAATTATGTTGTAACTTCCCAAGTCCACATGGGGGGTGTGGGATTTCAGGGGTGTGACAACAGATTTTTTTTTTTTACTCCGGTGGCTGAACTGTGGAGGTTTGGTGTCACAAGGTAATGTGACCAAACACAAATTGACCCTCTCTGTCTTAAGAAGTCATCCACTGTTTTGTATTTCTATGTGCAGTTTTTTAAAATTCAAATAAACCCTACACTTCACCTGCTTTGAAACAACCTTAACAGTATTTTACTGTAATATCTGCAGTGACTCATTGGGGAAAGTATCTTTGGTATATTACTTTACTAGAGTTGCTCCCAGTAAGTTACTGTAAATCACTATTATTTTATTTGTCATCAACTAAAAGACAAGATGTCTCTACGAGTCACAGTAAAAAGAAAAAAAAAGTGTGAAATTAGAGTTAAAGTTGCTTGCAGCCAGCAGCAAAGCCCATAAAAAGTTTAGGCCCCACCTCTGGTTGGGCCGACATCCGTTATAGATTGCTGGCTGATTAAACAAGAGGCCAACTGCACCAGCTGGTGTAACACCTGAAGGGAACCTTACGTTTGACTTACAAATGAAAGTTATGACCACCTTAAGAGTATGTTCTGTGCCAAGACTGTTTCTGTTACACCTGGGTTCAACCTTTACACGACAGAGCAGAGGGAAGTTTACAAAGTCAGACTAGTCGGCCTATTGAAGGTATAAAGAATCAGGGGTCTATTTTGGCGACAAGCCCTGTGTGAATTAATTAAAGGTAGTGGTAATCAGATTTAGATACACTTTTTGTTATTCTAGTTTAAGTGTTCTTTATGTCCCGATGTCAATCAATGCATGATGTGTTCTTAAAACAGAGCGAAAAATACCTGCTGTCTATAGCAGTAGGAAACCTGGGAAAACACCAGCCAATCCCAGTGTTTGGCAGCCAATTATTTAAACCAATCGAATCTCATCCTGTCATTCTGCCCACCTCCTGCGCATACATTTTGAGCTTGCCCTGATTCAATACCCATCACCAAGAGGGATCCAAGTATGCTGGAGAATGGCAGAAAAACTACTTGTACCCCGATTACTGGTAACAGTGCAAACAAAAACAATGCTACATTCAAATTCATGCCAGTTTTCCGTGACTACCAACTGTGCCTTTAAAGAAAGCTCAATCCGACTAAAACTGTTGGGCAGAAACACAGAGCTGTCCCCACCATGTAGGTGCTGAAATCTGTCAGGTTTAATGTAAATGAAGCAGCCAGCTCTGAGCTGTCAATGCTGTCTAGTCTTGTGAGAGTTGTGAAAGTCTATCCAAATATTAAAATTGATTAAATCAAATTAAAATAAATCTATGTAATAACCATTTCAGTCACAAACCACAGACCACATTTCCATGTCGACAACTTTGTTCATTTGTGTTAGTGTGGTTCAGTTTCCCAGTGAGGGAATTTTTATGTTTGATCCAAAAAGTTTCTAGATTTGTGTTGTTATACATTTTGCAAATATAATGTTAAAAAAGAAGGAACGTAATGAGTTTATTGGTATGCCCAGTGCTCTGACTGTTCATGTGAACAGACACAATAAATCTATGACAACTCTCATTCAGGATTGGTGCACTTGGTGTAAATCCCAATTGGCAAATTGGTTCAAGTTACATGAGTCCAGTGTAAGAGATAAGATCGACTCAGTAAACCCCCAATTGACCCAAAGGCTGTTATGCCGCCAAGACCACCTCATATGAACACCCCTGAGCAATGCCTACAAATAAACACCAGCTCACTGTTCAACATGAAAAATGTAAAGTATGCAAAAAGGATTACAAAAACCACCCTGCTCTTGTTTTTGTCCCATTTTTCTGCTCTCTGTTTGCAAAACCACTCTTCACTTCCAAAAGAAAAGCCCCCATTGGACCATCAAGGCCACAAGCCACAAGTGTGCCCTGGCACAGAGACACAACACACTGGTGATAGCCTGTAGGGACGCTGCAGGGCACAGTGGCGTGAGGGGTTCCCAGGCTGGCAGGAGTCCCAAAAGAGCGGTTGGGTTGTAGCATGACTGGCACCATCACCTCCAGGTGCAGGCTGGGAGATAATGCTGCGTTGATTAACTTCCTGTTCTCCTGCCATAATGACCGGAGGCGGTGAAGTCATGGTGAGATGGAGTCTTGAATTAAGTAAAGATAGAAAAAGGGGTGAGGCTTTCAAGAGGAGCACAGGGCTGCGTGTGTAGCATAAGAGGGAAAAAATGCAACAAAGGAGGGGAAAATAATGCTTCAGAAAGGAAGTCACACTAAGTTACTTTTCTGCATACATCTGTGAGTAGATTGGACGGACAAAGCCGCAATTAGACTAATCCTTTATATTCTGTGAGCATTTTGTGCAGGATAAACAGCGGGGGGAAGCTCCTTCAGTGACCCCTGTGCCTGCTCACAGCACCCTCTATCACTCTCTTTAAAATCCAACCACAGCCTCAGTAGCAGGAGATAAAATAGGGGGCCGCATGGTCTCGTACTTAAAAATATAAAAAATAGAAGTACGCTTCTACCTCTGGCTCTCGGCGCACCCCTCCCTCTCCGAACAGATGCCAGGGATTATTCCAACCCCCCGACCAACCATAAAGGTGCAATAATCTTATGGTGAGGAAACAAACAAAAACAGACGTGCAGCCATTAAACAGCTGCAAAAGAGACAAAGTTTGCATGGGCGGCATAATGAGAGGCTCGCGTGCGTTCAGGTTGAGCAAACACGCTTGCGGTTGTTTGGGGGCGGGGGCTGCTAAACACTGATGGAGCATCAAAGTCAAAGCAGCAGCTGTCAATGGGCTGGACTCTATCTGCTGACCTCAGTGCCTCTGGCCTGCTCTTTGTCACTGGGGAAATATTCAAAAGGAGGCTTTCTGTACACATAGCTAGTACCTCACGGGTTAGAGTCCTGCACGTGTGAGGCTGTTTGTACTTCCTTCCTTTCTGCCTCAGCCTCCCTGTTGACATGATCCTTCCTGGGGTTTTATCTCCAGGTAATGTTGAAATACACTCTTCCAGCCAGGGCTTTTTTCAGCACTGCTTAAACTCACTTTCCAAGCTGGATCTAAATAAATAAAAATCACCTCAAGCTGGCAGTGAACCAGAGAACAAGTATGAGCAACACCTCCTCTAATTGACACGGTGGCTGCAGAGAAAAAAAAAAAAAAAAAGAAAAAAAAAAAGAAAGAACCCTTTCATTTTACAGGGGAGAGAACAACCCCGAGCTGTTTGTTGTAACCCAGCCATCTCATTTGTTTCCTTTGTCTCCGTAAAAGCTGCGACACACTGTTAGCAAAAGGGGGCCGCCCCAGAACACAGCGTTGCAGTCTTGCAGTTTCAGGGCCTGATGGAGATAGAGAGGCCGGGAGTGTTTGTGTGTGCGTTTCCTGTCTGCTGTGTCACAATCAGAGGGCTCTGATTACTGGTTACCTGTCCAAGCCTGGCACGTTATTAACATGCTCTTCAGGAGGTGTCACTCCTCTACTCATCAGCGTGTTTCTCCTGCTTTACTTCTCTCCTCACACACCTTCTCCAATCTGTCTCTCACTCACTCTCATTTCTTCTCCTCTTTCCTATAACCGCTGAGGTGAAAAGGAAAGCCACCGTAAGAAAATTTTCATTTTGAGATGACGGGCTTTTACTGTCTCGCCTTTCAAATGATATTTTCACTCCAGAGGTACAACATTTTCTCCAGAGAGAATCAGCTTTTTGAAATGTCTACCTATTTGAAATTGGAGATGACACTAACATATTCATCCCTTTTCAATTCTTTTGCACCATAGAAGGTGGGTGCAGACGGGGGAGGAGGAAACTCCAGGAAAATAAAACCACTTGACTCGTCCCATATTGTGACTGTTTGGAAATTATTCCGACAACCTCAAGAGAAACTGTTTGTCAACCTGATCAAAAGTATTTTATTAGATTTTCAGCCAAAATTCAGTCAAACATGATGCCAGGATTTGATGGAGTTATTCCAGAGTACATCCACCATCCCAGGATCACCTGAGGCTAGATTGTTTTGCTGTTCCCTCTGATTCCCTCCCTCAGTGGCAACTTTGATTTATGGGAAAATAGAGAGGCGTTGAGAGGACCAACACTCCGGCATTTGGATGACAGACCTGATCACTTGAAACAACTGTCGCTGTTCCATTAGGAGGAGAGATAGGACTCTTTTGGCATTATCTCAGGACGCATCAGACACCTGTCTCTAAACACCATCCATAATGTCTCGCCTCTCCTTCTGCATCCACGACACATCTGACGTGACAGAAAATAAGACATCGAGAGCTGAGAGGACAGAACTCGGGGGCAAAATCCCTCCTGTGCTTCGCCTACATTTAAAAAACAGCACTGACATCACTGTCTTAGAATTTAATCTTAGATTTTTAAGCCCATAATTTACAACACATTATGCAAAAACATAGGAATACTGAGTCATTCTTTGTGTGTGTGTGTGTGTGTGTGTTTGGGGGGGGGTGGGGGTGGGGGGGGGCACTTCAAAAAACCAGACCCCCCCCAAAAAAAAGATTCAACAATAATAGCATATGTTTTTTCCATTAAAGTATTATTCCAGTTACAGTGGTGCTCCAGTGACACTAATGAAAAGCCTCTTAATGAATCGCTGTTAGAAAATCTAACTTTAGCAACTGTATTGATTGTAGTAAAAGCTTGAGCTAATGAAATGAATATGAGAGAGCAGGAAGATGCGAAAGAATAGATGGAACAAAGTCTGGTTGGAGAGGAGAGTACAGCGCCTCCAGCAAGCCTCATGGTGAAGTCTGGGGAACGCAGCCTCAAAGCTTTGACCTTGCCCCGCACTTGAAAGCAGGAAGTGGATGAGGAGGAGGAGGGGCACAAGTGAGGGATACGGTGAGAGAGGAGCCCTCCCTGATGACCTGGGTTTTGCTGTGGAGAGTCAGGTCATCTGATATTTCCTCCAGGGCAGCCCAGGAAAGCAACCTGCCCGGGGCCGGGCACAAATGGACTGGTGAGGATTTGGGAGGAGGGAGGGGTTTACTGAAGCTCTGGGCTATCACAAGATTACACCAGGAAAATTCAAATGCAATTAGACACAAAAGAGATAGAGACTGGGCCTGAAGAAAGAGATGGAGGCTGGGGGAGTTACTGAAGAGGGAGAGGATAATCAAAAAGGAGAGAGGAGGAGGAAAGTTTAAGTTTTTTCCCCTTGACAATGATAAATGCATTTCAAAGAGGAGAAGTGTGAAGGTAGGGTGATTAAAAAAAGAGTGCTGCGGTTCGATTCTGCAAGAAAAAGCGCCTGAGCTGAACCTTTTTTTTTTGTTTATCCTTCATGAATTCTTAATGCACTAGCAATAATGTATCCCACACTATCTATGTAATCTCATATGGCCATATTACACTTTTAAGCTGCAGGAAAGTAGAAAGTAGGAAGCTTGAACCTCCAGCTCTGCTTTAAGATTGTTTGGGCTTGGATCATAATGGGATGCAGTGGATTCTCTATCTAGATGGACGTTCAGGACAAGGGGAGAGGAATGAAAGTGAGCAGGAACAGAGATATAGGAGGGCGACAGAAAGCAACATTAGAGCAAGGAGCTGTTGACAGCTGCACTTGGCATCTATTAAAGAGGAGTGAGGCCACTCTATGAGTCCCTGTGCTGGAGTAAAAAGATGCCCCCTCCAGCATTCGGCTCATTACGGCCTGTGTAGAGCTCCACATGCTAAAATAGAGGAGTGGAAGTCGCACTGTGTCCACTCTGTTGCTTAAAAACCATGAAGTAAGCTGTGTTTTTGGCAGCTGATGCACCGCATCAATTCAGGAGCAGAAAGTGCATCATCACTGCTCACATAATCAGACTCAGCAAAGTTACTCAGGCTCAACATTATTCTTAAAACATACCTCAGTGCAGTCGGGGATCTGTTCTCCATCTATAAACCACCCCAGCCCCTGCACTTCAGCCCTCTCTTGACGTATCAGGTGGGAAGGGCAAGACAAACCATCCACTGGCCTACATTATACATAGTTCTGGGATCAATTTGACATCGATCCTGGATAGCTTAGATGTTTTCCAGTAGCTGGTCAATGTCTCTCCACACATTTGTGCTTGTGCTTGGAATACTGGCCATAAGACTGTGCTGAAAAAAAAAGGTGTTCTCCAGGGGAGTCTCCTCTCACTCCTCAACGCTGCACGCCTCCCTGCTCCCACAATCAATGTTACCTACAGCAGCTGCTACGCCATAACTCTCCTTTTTTTTGTTTACAGTATCACTACTTACAATGTATATGTTGCAATACAAGCAAGAGGATGCAGTGAAAAAAGAGGAGCTGCAGATCAGGTTTAATGGTGGTTACTAAACAAAGAAGTTCAGGCTTCTCAACCTGACTGAAGACCTGTGATGCATCAAATTAAGGAATATCTGAGGGGAAAATAAGCCCAAGAACTCTATTTTCTCAGATTTCTTTGCAATTTAAAGGTCTTTTAAAAAAAATAAAAATAAAAAAACATCAGCAATGAAAGCTCTGTGCTCAAGGAAAAAACAACTTATAAAATTCTCAAGGTGAACTTAAGGAGTCTGATTCGTTTCAGGGAGGTGAGAAATTCTTAGACTGATTTGTTGTCATGACACAGCATCAAGCAGATTTGTTGCTCAAGTTGAAATTGTTCACCTAGCACAGAATGTTCAAAGACAAAATAAATCGATTGATACAGGGAACATGAATTGTTTTCTTCCTGCTTTTACTCTTCATACAATTGTTGAACTGATGCTGCGTCTGAGTTTTAGAGCAGCTTACTGCCTCTGCTATAGCTATAACTCCAGTTGCTAATGACTTCTAAGCTTTTATAAAAAAAGCACAGATGAAAGACAGTGTTTGTAGCAATGGCTTGGACAAAATCTACCCAGACGCACAGAGATAAAGCTGAAACTTTGTGTGATGAACTGGACCAGAGCTCTGCGTAGCCAGCACAGGAGTATGAAAGTTAGTCTGCAAGGAGGACTGAAGGCTGCTGCTGTTAGCTAGCTAACATTAGCCACAACTGTTTTGACTGTGACCCTGCGTTTTGACTTTTTTTTTTAAAGACTAGTTGGCTTGTCAGAGTGTATATTTCAGTTTACATGATTACCAGATTTCTCACCTTGTAAATCCAGGTGCAGGTTACTTTTTTGACTCTGAATCAAGACATGGTCAACAGAATTTAAAAAAAAAAAAAAAAAAAAAAAAAAAAAAAAGTTTTATTTGAGTTGGAGTAGATTATTAATTAACCAAGTAAACCAAGCCAATAAGATGTCATGTCTTCTGCACTACGATGCTTGACTTAACAGGGACTCTGAACATTTTCATTTTGTGCTTCCGATTCCCTCTTCTCTTCTATTTCGATTCCTGACAGTCTGCTCAGGCAGCTAGGGCCCAACTACAGGTCCAACTTTGTCATTGTCACAGACTTACTGCAAATTAATAAAAAAAAAGTGTTTAGTTCCATATTAGCTTTAAGTTGAAAACCTTAAGAGTTATTTTCACTGTGTCATATGTTTTCAGCGTAGTCTGGGACATGGTTTTTATAAGGGACAGGTCTCTTTTCCACTTCCTGAACCTCATAATAAGAAGCTGCTGCCCAATGCTGAGGCAAAACAGGCCAGGGAGAAAAAGAGAGAGAGAAAGAGAGCAGGGACAGGGAGCTGGCATGAGACAGGATTGTTTTGGCTTTAGTGTCATGGCTGCTGTCTGGGATGTTCGTGAGGGGATGTAATTATTTGGCCTTCAGGGACCCCTATAGTCAGCAGCTACCTCCTACACTGTAACAACACACCTGTGCATGCCGTCTCATATTTGCATTAATACAAACCTATGCTTATGTAGGGATAGAACAGGAGAGGTAACAGAGGAGCAGCAGTGAAGACAGAGAAGATAAGTGGGGGAGGAAAACGGAGAGTACAGGAAGCAGAAAAGAAACCTGGAGGACTCAACAGAAGGGTTTATGTGGGTATGGATCTACAGCATGTTGTGTGCGGGGACACACTGAGTTAGAATGGACGTAAAGTTTACTGAGATGAAATACATCCATCTTTGTCAGCCATAATTAGGCAGCACTGTGACCCTCTGGTTGCTGCTATGGAGGTGTGTGTGTGCCTGCTGATATAAAGCCCATATGGGACCTCCTACTGCTGTACCCTTGAGAGATGTATCTTGTGTAATGATTCTATTACACCTCTTTTCTTCTTCTATCTCTTCCTTTCTCTCTCTCCCTCAGGCTCTAACTTCTGGCAAGACTTTAAGACAAGTTGGAGGCTGGATGGAAATATGGAGCACTACATTAGTAAACAGGGCAAAAAAGTGTGTATGCATGTGCACACTGATGCATTGTGGAGCTCTGCAGGGAGCGGCGGGAAGCAGCCAGGTTCACTTCCTGGCGCCCCATGGCTGTCTGACCTCTGGCGTCCACGCCGCATGTCCTCTTCATCATCTATGCAGCAGGATGTCTGTTTCCCCCCCTGCTGACAGCCCAACCAAGGAGAACGGAGAGTAGCTGGGCCTCCATGATGTTAACCTTACCGGAGCCCCACTGATGAGACTCCAGACTGTTACCCCACTCTGCTGCTGAACTTCTCTCCCTCTCAAACTCAACTTCTGCTCGCCAAAAAAGGGGGGAAACCCACGCAAACAGTGTGGATGTTCTCTCCTCTTACTTTAATTCCTTTCTGTCAGTGTTTGGAGTGAGTAAAGCATTTGAAAGAGCTGTGTCAGACTGTACCTCTAAAAGTCGCCAGGTCTGTTTGACTTCTAACGTAATTTTCCAATTTGCTAAAGCGAACAGATGTAAATGGTAAATTTGTTGCTTTCTCTGGCTTTGTGTGAGGAAGATATTGCAGCGAAAATCCACTGAGAGGACATTAAATGTCATCTAAATATAATTGAGGTGTGATTTCTCTCTATGGAGACATTGTAGGAATCTAAGCATAACGTCCTCAAATATCATCCAAATTTCCATAAAAAGTCAAGGAGCGTCTGAATCATGCATAAATGAAGTGGCGGTGAAATCTAGAAGGTCACCGTTCACTTCATATCAATCATCTGTTGTCAGGTTTCATTTTCAAACTCCAGCAGGACCAATCCAGAGGAGGTGTGAGGGGGAAAGACTCCCATGTATCCATGTGAGGCAGAAAAAAGAGTTCTGTCTCATGTGAGCCTGAAAGTCTATTTATTTCAGGCTCCAGAATCAATTAATGCCTGCATTATCCTCTGGATTCCACTATTCAGTGCAGCCAAATGACTGGGGCACCCTTGCATGAAACCAATTTCTAACTTTCAATCCAAGACACACCCGAGAACCACCTACAGGCCTTCCTCGACAACTGCAGAATATCTCGCTCATGGAGCACGCACGTGTGCCGGCGAGCATGCTGTGCAAGTGTGTGTGCGTGTGTGTGTGAGCATAAGCAGCATGCTGGGAGAGAATATGTGAGGTTATGCAAAGTTTATAGCGTTTGGATCAGCGTGTTCTCAATGTGCAGCTACAGTGAAAGGGAATTTGAATACAAAAATCCAGAATTTTCTGACAGGAGAACAAATTGTGACACACAAACTAAAGCCGGCTCGCCACGTCCATGTCAGAGGCAGGAAGAGAGAAGGCGAGGCAGAGGAGGAGGGGGTGGAGGAGAGGAAGAGGCAAAGAAACAAGTGGAGGAAGAGGCAGATTATGTGTGAAAGGGCAAAATGTTATGCCTTTAATCGACTACAGTATGTGTCGTGAAGAGAAACAGGATGAGATATTGAGCCCACATGGTCCGTCCACAGAGAACGACACAGACTCAGCTCTGGAGACGCAGAGAAAAGACATGAAGACAAGACAAGACTGAAAATTCACCAAAGGGATGGCCAGATTTCCAGCTCAGGCCAATTAGCCGAGCTGAAACTCTTTTTTCCCCTGCTACTCGTCAGCATGAAAGGATCACCCTTTTCTCTGTCCGACTCATGCCTTTATCCTTTATCGCTACACCCTGTACACATGCAGTCTGTGCACACGCACACACACACACACACACACACACACACACACACACAAGCAGGGAGCCTTTTAATTCCTATATGAACAAGTTACATCCTGCAACACCCTTTTCCTGCTCCTGTCATCTCTCTGTACGCCTGTCAGCACACACACGTCCATTCACAACACACACACACATATGAACGCTGACTGTACATACTGGCACACAAACAGTATCAGTCAAATCCTCATATGAACCGCTCTCATTTTATCTCCTCTCAGCTCCTGCCATCTCGCTGACTGATGTGATTGTTAGTTCTGGAGGAGGGCTCTCTTTAATTGAAGTGTGTGTGTATGTGTGTGTGACTATCTGTCCAGTGCATCGCCTGGCCATGGCTGCTATTGTTTGGCCTATCAGACAAGCTGTCAAGTGCTCTCTCTCTCTCTCTCTCTCTCCCCTGTTCCCTCTCTCTCCTGGCTCTCTTCCCTCTTTGTGTTCATGTTACAATAACGGGAATGTGGGACGGTGAAGGTCACAGACGCCTGAAGTCAAACCAGCTTGCCGGCATGCATGTTTTCGCAGACCCCAAACACCAGACATTTCTGTAACATAAACCATCCACACGAGCTGCAGTCAATGACCACTCAGCCTCTGATAATCAAGAAATTCAAGGTCATTTACACCAAACAGACGCTACCAAATGCTTAAGTGCATCCGTGCAGCTGTATAGGTTTCACTTGCACTTTGTTTTTCCACTGAGCCAACTTTTCCTCAACTTTTCTGCTTCTATCTGCATACTCCCATCTGCCTTGTGTGCATTATCAGTCTCACATCTCTCTCCCTCTTAAAGTTTGGCCCCGTCGAGAGGGGGAAACGCAGGCTGCTCTTTGTGAATGCTGCTCTCTGCAGACGGTGGAGAATCGATCAGCCAGACGCTCCAATGGCCTCCTCCTTTGTGAGGCCAGTCTGGCTCTGAGCTGCTCCCCTCTGTTTATCTCCCTCACGTCGCTCTCTGGCTACATGCTCTTAATTAAACATGCCGCACGGCTATTAATTGTCAACCAGATTCAATTTGTTCCCTGGGCACACAGTGAATGGGCCTCTCCGCCCAGAACAAAGGTGTCCGAACAGCCATGTCAGGGTTGAACAAAAGGCCCAAGGCATCACTTCTATCCCCCTCCTCTTCCTCCAAAGCAAGAGTTGCAGGCAGCCATTGAGTGAGGTGTTATCCCAGCAGCTTTCCAGGCAGGTGTTCGAGGGATGTTCAGACGAAAGCATCTTGTACTTTGCTTCACAATCTATTTCTCACCTCATGATATTCAGGCAGAAACAAAGCACTACATCAGTATTTAGCTGTTGTGCCTTTTCAAGCTGTCATAATGCTTTTACTTTCACAAATACCCATTTGAAAATACCCCAAATCGGCCTCATTTTTTAATCTTGTTAGGTTGATTTTTTTTTTAAAACCCGGGAACACTTTTGACAAATTGTGCAAATAAATAAATATATATATAAACAAATAACCCAATGACTGCTAAGATGAATCCGGGAGTAAGCAGCTGCCAAGGAATAATATAATTCATAGCCATGCATCAGTGTTACCCGAGACTGCTCCAGCACCCAGCCAGAACCCACAGAGCCAGGTGCCAACACATCCATCCCTTTGCAACTCCCTCATCCATCCCACCTCTTAGTGGCTTCCTCCCACCCGAAAAAAAAAAAAATAAAAAAAAAAAAAACCTACAGCCCTGTGCCCCATCTGGTGCCAAAGAGGCCTGGCTGGTGCTATTGTGTCACTGCCTAAACCTCTCTACAATACAGCGATTAACCTTCCCCCTTGGTGCTTCCTATGTTTCACACAGAGCAGAAGCCAACACAGAGCTGTCCATGTACACTCACACAGAGACCTCCTCACACAGCCTCTTCAATCAAATGACACAATCCAACAATACTGAATGTTGTGTGGATCCCAGGTACCTACCAAATGCCTCTGTGAGTTTAGCTTGTTGTACAGAAACAGCATGAAAACTAACTTTAGACTCATTTAAATACAGCTAACGTAGTCATTTGGACTCTATAATGAAACTGTAGAAGAAGGGAAGTTTGGGCTTCGATTGGTTATTGACAGCAGCAAATGTATCAGTCAAGTGTTTATAAAGGCATCTAAGTCTGAATCATAAGAAGAGCAGACGCCCTACTCTAGCTATGTCAAAGTAGCCATTAGCATACATACAGTTGCAAGAAAACTATATGAACCCTTTGGAATTACTTGGATTTATTTATAAATTGGTAATATAAAGTGTTCTGATCTTTATCTAGGTCTTGGACTCCGGGTTGGCTGACTCCTGACTTCAGTTAACTCTCTGAGAAGTTATTTGCCCGGGGGCTCACATACTTTTCCCCTCCTACACTATGAATATTTACATGGTGCTTTCAATAACAGCATGAACACATATAACTGTTTGTGTGGTATTAGTTTAAGCTGTCTGTTTTTTCTGTTGTTGTGACTCAGATAAAGATCAGAAAAAATATGACCAATTTATGCAGAATTCCAGGTAATTCCAAAGAGTTCTTATACTATTTCTTGCAAGTGTATTCAAAACGTTAATTGAGAGTGTAGACTGTAAAATATGGGCATGGTTATGTTGTGTAACGGTAAATTTATGCTGTAAAGTTTGGTATTTAAACATTACCTTATGAGGATTCCTTGGCTTGAAGGCAGACTCAAGTGGATGCCAGAGGATCTGCAGCTTTTTTCACTTCTTCAGTGTCTTTGTTTCAACACCTAAGGTTGCTGTTTGGTCATGGTCACATATTTGGTAACAAAACTTGTTTAGTCGATAAAAGCCAATCATGGTTGACAATGAAATTCACCGCTGTAAGTAACCAGATATGGGCGAGGCCCAATTTCTGCATTTCTATGGGTGATTTTGGGGAATCAATGGTTTTATTTTCAAAATACTTGCTCAGTGATGCCAAATTAAAACCAAATGTCCCACTTGTTTTAAAAACTTAAATGGCATAATTCTGTGTAGAAACTTTTGGTTAATACTCTCCATAAAGACCCTACATAACAAAGCTCATAGCTGGATTTGGTTCCGTTGTATTTTGCATATTTCTCCAGACATACTGGCAAATGTAATATGCCAAAATGTACAGCACCACTGGAGGATGTAATATATATTATTGTGTAGAAAGCTTTGTTCAAACACTGGGACATGGAATATTTAATGAGAGAGACGAAGGTGCTGTAGCATATATAGAGAGGAGATCTTTTTCCCAGTGTGCATCTCTGTCTGCCTTTTCAGCAATCCCAATATTTTGCTGCTGGTGAACTCACTGAGCAGTTGAGGAATTACTTATTTAAAAGATAAGGTTTCCTCTGTTGTCAGCAAAAAGCGCCTCTTGTCCATAACGGGAGAAAACCAATGCAGTGTGAAATCAAAGGTCACCCGGAGACAAATAGCACTAACAGGCGAGAGCAGGGGTGACAAACGCTCCTCTCTCTGTGCTCACCAAATTAATTAAGAGTGGAGATTCAACATGGCATCTCCAACACAAAGGAGAACAAGCCGACGTGTTGTTGTTTCAGGAAGACTTTAAGAGAGCGAAGACACTCTCCTTTCTAATCAAAGCATGTTTACCTGTGTCTCTCAAATGACTCTCTCATTGAGAGTTTTATATGGCAGCTTTAAGAAGTCATTGATCTCAATCTAGGCCTTGAGACGCCTCCATTGAGCTTGCGTCAGCCTCACAACTCAGTCTGCCGTCAGCCTTGGATCCTCTGGGCTATGCATTAAACGCCTTACTCCAGGCAGTCTGCTAATCCGCAGCATTCGCAGGTGTCTCTGTCTGGCCGTGACCACGAGATAAGCCCAAGCCTGGAGGAGACAGCAGTGAGCAATAGGCATAAAGTGAACATTTGAGTGTGCCTCTGCATCCGGGCACACAGTCAGTCACCCAGTTGAGGAGATGGGCTACAAAACAGCAGGTCTGAGACCAAGCCCCAGATAATGACATCTCATCAGGGAACAGCTAGCGAGAAAACATCTGCATCCCCTTATCTCTGCAATGGCTGCACTGTGGAAACGACACGCCGATCATTTACTGGATTACACTACAGTAAGCTGCTGCCTGATGTTCTTTCACAGATCAGTGTAGTGGAAATGTTTATACACAACAAGAAACTTGTCTTGGCCTTTAATAGATAAGCATAAAATGCAAGCTACCCTGCCTCAGGCACAGATCACAGTGCACTCACCTAGCATTGATCCCAGTCAACCAATTGTAGACCATAAATTCTCTTAAAGTGGGCTTTAATAAGTCCAGAAAGTAATAATGAGAAGTTTTAATGTTGACTGGGATCATTGTGCTCAATCTATTTAACTAGCAGTGAAGTAGGAGCAACAACACTTTACAAGGTACCTGAATATAGTCAAGGCTTGAGCCAGGAGGATGATTTTTTTTTTTTTATTATTATTATAAGCAGATCTTTTTCATTTTGGGCCAATTAATTCAACTAGAAAATTCCAGACAGAAGGCTTTTCAGAAATAAATGTTTGGTTAATTAGATTTACTACCAAGGGCAGTTAGTTATCGCTACATAATGTCCTACAAATAAATTGCATTTATAAATGCTGGATTTATATTGTACAAACAATGAGAGGCCTATGCCCTTGATGTTGATAAAATATGTAATGGGGAGCACAGCACTAAGTCAGAATGTACCAATCACGTGTGAGGTCATGTTCAGCAGCAGCTTTTGGCCTTTTAATGGTCATTTATTGTTCATCAAGTGTGTGTGCTAATGCTCGCAGGGGTCTATGTGTGTGTGTTTTATGTGTTCTCTCCCCCCAGCGGGAGGCTGCACCACCCTGGCCTCTCTGCCTCCACCCACTCATCCATCCCACGTCTTGTCTAATTAAACATCGTTAACATTCATCCCAAGGTCTTATGCAGATGAGCACAGAGGGAATGTGGTGCACTGCGCAATAAGAAAACAACTTGGGGGGGTGGCAGAGAGGTGAGCAAAAGGATGAGATGGGGTTGTATCCGAATTGAGACGTGCATGGATATCTCCGGTTTGACCTCATTCATCAATTAATTACCGCCATTAGTAGGAGGTGATGTGGAACCAAAGCTGAAATCACTGCACCGTGGCATCTCCTCCGCCAGTTTGTTGACTGTGTGTGAGCAGGCATATATGTATGACAGACAGGCAGCCATTAATCTGCGAGCAAGGTGTGTTTTAGTGTATCCGTGTGTATGTGCACCTACAGTGTGACCAGGAACGCAGACAGATAGACAAACTGAGGGGCATCCAGTCAAACATTGCCATGGGTGTCTCCTCAACAGAGCTGTGATCACAGCGGCATCCTGTCATGCAGCTGTCACTCTATCACTCCCAGTCACACACGCAACACGCCATCACAACATACCGCCCTGAAGCCGTGGTACTTCCACAGACTGTATGATCCCATCTTTAAAGACTGTATTTGTCTGTTTTGAGCTTGTAAAGCCTTGAAGTCAAAGGTAGAAAAGGAGAAAAGACATCCTCAACAACCCAAATTAACAGAGGACAACTTTATGTGCATGAAGAAACAGGAAAATAACAGGGACACTCTTCTTAAAACAGCCGGTGTCTATGTGATACCTACAGCAAAAGAGGTTATGAGTGCAGTCTTGTGTAAAGACTTCTTGTCACTTCATTTTACCCAACAGCTATTTTTCACATACTGTGGAGATACCAACCAACATTTCAGCTATTCAAATGACGCATAAAGGCCGTAAAGCTGCCATTAGCTTTGCATGCATTGTACAAAGATCTCAACGGGAGTATACAATGTGAGTGCAGGTGCATTTGTCAGGGATCGAGACAGGGATTGTACACTAGCCTGGGCATGAATGGCACCTTGCAGTATTCAATCCAGGAGACTAAAATGGGTTTAGGAGGTAGTAGAGGCTGTTATGGTCTGAGGGAGTGCCTGACAGGGCAGTGGGGCGGGTGTGGCAGCGAGGCTGTGAGTTATGTGCGTTGCACATGAACTCATATTTTGAGGCCAGGCTGACGGTCGGCCATGCACGGCAGCACAGCACAGCACTTCCTAAGATCCTGTTTGTAACTGTCTGTGGAACAAGAGCCTGAGGGAGGCACCTGCTTAAACTCACTCACCTTCACCGCCAGACTGGGATCCATCTTCGTGCATGGCATGCATCCTACATGCACTTATGCACACATGCACTTACTACACAGTACACACGCAGACAAAATATGAAAGAACACGCACACTCACACACGGACGTCACAGTGGCTGTGTGCAAACACAGGGTCAACACTCCACATGTGGGCCTTTGGAAAAATAAATAGTCCTCCTCAAAGGACCAGTGTCAAACGGGCATGCATGAAAAAGCACAAAAAGCACTTTCCCGGTGTGCATATCCAACACACGACAGCCAAGGTCAGTCTGAATCCTCTTCCTTGAATCACCTTCAAGGATCAACAACTTTTGTATGGTCCTTTCCATAAACATGTTTCGCTACTTGAGTCTCAGTTATTCTTATCAAGGGAAAACCTCATCGTGTGCTTATAAACAGTGCCATAGCAAAGACTGGGAGAAGGGAGGCGCTGTGCAGACAGTCAAGTACTGGCAGTGAGGGTAAGCAGGCGGGCTCAGGAAACGATGATGAAGTGCAGCATTAGTGTGGTGATTAACTCCTTTTCCCGCTCTTCCTCCTCTCGTTCAGTCCCATTTCCTCCCACTGCTGCTGGACGGGGAGTGCGTGTGTGTGTGTGTTCGGGGGGGGGGTTCTGATCAGTGTGTGAGATTCCCTTGACACACCGTCCATCTGTGTGTGTGAGCTAGGAAGCCAGCAGGCCTTCTTCACCAGCATGCTGTCGGGATCTCTCTTCGACGTCTCTCCATTACAAACCTCTCCTCTCAGGCTCTCAACACAGCCCTGAAACTTTGATGAGATAGTGCTCCATTTGGCATGACATGATTTTAACATGCTACAGAGAATAAGTGTATAAAACAACAAGTCTAACAACTCGGATCCATGTGCCATACTAATGCAATGAAATAAATTTTGGATGGGAGTGAAGGCAATCTCGCCGTTTCTGAATCATATCTAACACACTTTCTCTTTTCCCACTGAGGTCTACAATGTACAAGCTGTAAAATGTTGGGATGTTGTGATCTTTACAAGCTACGCCTGAAAGAAGAACACCATGTAGAAGTTCCCTGATGAGAGTCATGATTTTTTGCTTTGTTGTTACGGACCAGCAGGGGCCTGTCCAGACTATTTTTGTGGGGTGGGCTGACTGGGGTGCTGATTTAAACATGGATTTTTAAGTACATGCCCCCGTATTGCTTACTTTTTCCAAAAGAAGAAGCAAAACTGAAATTTCACCAGTCAATACCAGTTTGTTGCAAGAAATCTTTAATTTTACCTCTAAGTGGGCACACAGCCAAAAAACTCTTTAATTACAAGGTGACATCTAGGATTGTCACTAAGTGTTTGGGGGGGTGGGGGGAACAGCTAGTTTGGACACACTCCTGTGGGCTGAGGTCAATTTTGCAGCTTTCTCACTTTTTCACTTCATGCCTATTACACTTCTTGATTTTTCTTACTGATCTTCTAGATGTGTTAGATGTTTGATTCTGATTGGTCAAAACCCTTGACAACAGTTATTAACTTTCACTAACATAAGCATAAACATAAGGAGTTTAGCTTTTCCTTGTTGACGCCTTAGACTGTAAGGTGAGCTTAAATTTTCTGTTAGCATCAAGAATTCAGCTAAAATGTTAGTTTAGTTAATTAGCATGCTAACTCAGCAGACTAAACAACATGGATATTTTTATACTTGATCTTTTCCAGCAGTCCTAAGGAAATGGAGCAGGTGAGTGAAAATTAGGTTACCGGTTGTGACAAATAAACTTCAACCATTAGTGGTGAAATGAAAGGACTATTTAAAAAAAAAAAACTAAAAATCATTTATATAAAACAAATACAAACCTAATTCCAATGACCTTGGGATGTTGTGTAAAAACAAGATCAAGACACTACAAAGATAAAGTTCAAAAAGCCAGCATCAGTGATGGTATGGGGGTGTGTTTGTGCCCATGGCATGGCTAACTTGACCATCTGTGAAGGCTCAATTAATGCTGAAAGGTACATACAGGTTTTGGAGCAATGTGTGCTGCCATCCAAGTGATGTCATTTTCAGGGACGTCCCTGCTTATTTCAGCAAGACAATGCCAATGACATTCTGCATGTGTTACAACAGCGAGGCTTCGTAGTAAAAGAGTGCTGGTATTAGACTGGCCTGCCTGCAGTCCAGACCTGTCTCCCATTGAAAATGTGTGGCACATTATGAAGCACAAAATACAACAACAGAGACCCCCGACTGTTGAGGAAATGAATTTGTACATTAAGCAAGAATGGGAAAGAATTCCACCTCCAAAGCTTCAACAATTAGTGTCCTCAGTTCACAAACGCTTATTGAGTGTTGTTAAAAGGAAAGGTGATGTAACATAGTGGTAAACATGCCGCTTTCCCAGCTTTTTTTGGAACATGTTGCAGCCATCAAATTAAAAACGAGTGAATCTTTGCAAAAAAAAAAAAAAACAACAAAAAAAAAACAATAAAGTTTATCATTTGAACAACAATAATCTTGTCTCTGTCGTGTATTCAATTGAATACAGGTTAAATGGGATATGCAAATCATTGTATTCTGTTTTTATTTACATTTTACACAACAACCCAACTTCATTGGAATTGGGGTTGTATAAAAATCTTTGAATTCATGTTTTTGACAACATGTTTGTATCTTAAGTTAAAGGCCTGATAATAAGTGGGAAAATATATGGTTGGCAGGTAGTTATGGGAGTTATAAAACTCCTTCAGGGTGTGACAAGTCCCTGACACAAAGCAGAGGGATCTTGTCACACCTTGTCGGGGTTCTATGTCCCATAACTACCTGCTAACTATACATTATTCTTTAGATAACGTCTATCCATCCATTATTTATAGCACTCATCCTCTCCAGGGATGCTGGATGGGGTAACTGGAGCCAATCGTAGCCGTTACTGGGCGAGAGGTGGGGTACAAGCTTAACCTGCCAAATAAAGGTTTAACTTAGGCAGGAAGCTGAGTATATTTGTATCTATGGGCAATTAAGAGCAACCAGTTAACCTGACAAGCATGTCTTAGAGCTGTAGGAGGAGGAAGAGAAAATGCGCATGCACAGGGAGAACATGCAAAAATAACCCAGCTGGGATTTCAGTGAGGAACTGTCTTGCTGTAAGACAACATGCTCACCACTGAACCACTTTGCAGCCCAGCAGAGATATGTAACTACTGGAAACATCACTCATGATAAGTAAAAATGTTATTCAAAGAACAAAAATGACATCTTCTTGGATAAAATAACAGTTACAACTTCCCATTTTATTTGTGTTTGCTGTTTGGCCTACACACCAGCACGACGTAAACAGTTAAAGAAAAAAAAAAAAAAAAACTTTTCCTCATGTTTTTCTTTTTCTAGATTTTTTTTTTTTTTTTAATCTGAAATGCTACGAGCCCATGTCACCTGGGTGGTCTTCTCTGCAGGAGCACAAAGAATAACAAAAGGAGGAGACCAGTCCAGCTACTACAGCCCTTTCCAAACAGCGATCAGAGGGCCAGGTGGCTGTGGCAAATGACCTGCACTCAATGGTGCAGTAATAGCTTCACCTCTTCACCAGAGAGGCTATTCTGTGATCACGTAGCCCCTACTTATATCAGATTGCATCACCAGCCGCCAAGCAGGGAAGTCCTTTTTTTCTCACAGGTGCACAGAAAGAAAAAAAACAATCCCTGTGGAAACCCAGCGAGCTAAAAACACAGACTGAGTCAGACTCCTGTTATTAGTACGGCTGCAGACGCTGACTCCCTCCTCCAGATGACAATAACAGGGGCTTATAATATTCTGCCGTGTGAACCAATTTCACCCTCATTACCCATAATGCTATTGTGAGTAAACTTGTTGTTTCTTTTGCAGTCCCTATTGGATCCATTTTTATATATATTAGAAAAATGTGCTTATATCACTCACTGTTTATGCATTTTGTGCCAGCTAAAGCTGTTTTCCTCCCAGCTTTAAGCCGGGGTGTGTCTTTGAACACACGACAGAGGTCAAACCTTCACTCAGGCATGGCATTCTGGGAAAAGGGAGCTGCTATTGAGCATATTTTACAGACAGACGCTCCTCAGACCTGTTATACGCTCCTCAGTGCCTCTGATATGCAGATTGAGAAGAATGCCCCATGGACTGCACACGATGTGAATCCCTTGTTAAGCATTCAGCAACATTCTGATGCAATTCGCTGCCAAAATAAACTTACGCTCTGTCATTCCAACATAATTCAAAACTTCTTATCACTTCAAGGCTGCTGCTGCTGCTTCTGTTCTCTACAAAGAGGATAAAGCGCTCTGTACGCAGACGGCCAACCAGCCCTAATAACGGCTGCATTTACAGTGTTTAGACGATTTTGTAGACTCTCACCTGTAATACTCATCAGTATTAAGTGTCTTTCAGTAAAGGTGATTCTCTCAGTGGGATCTGTATCTCTACTTGTCTCTATTTATCTCCTGTGCCCTTATAAATTCTCCACAATTACATGCCAAGGCTGCTTTTTTTTTTTTTTTTTTTCTCCAAGAGTAGAAATTACAGCTGTCTCCTCTCCTCTCTCTCATCCTGGCATCGCTCATCTATTATTCAGTTTTTAATTTGGCTATTTGAGGTTTGTTCCCTCGTTTGGCGACAAGTAAGCCTCTGCTAAACAGGCACCTTATCCATTACACTAAATCTAGCACGCAGCAGACAGCATTCTGGAATTGACCATTAGAGGGGTTATTGATATAACCACCATTCCCTCTCGTCATTATCCCTCTAATTTATCCGTAATTGTATAGCAGCTTTCTGGAGTTATTCTCACCTTGGATGCTGCAGAGAAAGCATCTTCACTTTTTGAAGCACATCCATGTTTGGGTAGCTCACACAAAAACCTATCCATCAATTTATGGAGGGGCAGTATTCAGCCAAGGCAAAGCCAAGTCTCCTTTGTGGCCATTTTGTTCAAGAGCTTTTGTGTTTATGACAAAAGTTTCCAAATTGCAGTCGGCTTCTTACTCCACCATCACACTCCTGATCATCGTTAGGCGAGATAGGCCTCTCTGACTCATCTTCACACTCCTATAATCATATGCAATTGTGGTAAAGTGAAAAGAAAGACATGGCTCTTTACTGGGATCTATGGCTCATTGTATCTTATGTGTCACACGAGCCAAGGATCAATAGCACTCAATAGTCTATTAATAGGCAAGGCTTGGGCTCTGTTCAGACGACAGCAGCAGCCTGTCCACTAGACCCGGCCGTGAAAAGAAGAGGGTGCAATAGAAACCAATCCTCGCTTTTCTGTTAACACTGAAAGCCTCTTAATCATCTCGGTTTCCCATTGACTTACCCCTCGGTGCTTCTCTCCCTCTCACCGAAGGCCTTATCCTAGAGGGGATAGTTAACCGACCCCCGCCTACCCTTCTTGCCACAGAGACGATGACTCTGTCTATTGAGGAGTTAGGAAGTGAGGTCAAGGAGGTTTTCTTCGGCAAAAAAACTTACGTCTGGACTCAAATGTTTTGGTAGGAGTGGAAAATATCCTGGACCTGCTTGAAAAATTTGCATTATCTTAATCATCAAAATTAAACTGGAGTGATTTCTTTAATAACGGAGACCGCTCTCCACTCCTGTTCTACTCTGATGATAATAAGCTGCCCTGTAACATGAGTGATTGCTGACTGCACTCGAAGAAGTACAAGAGCATCTTCATCTTAAGTATAAGTGATCCGCCTAACAGACCATAGTATGTAGCTATCTGATAGAGACAGTCACCAAAATCAGACTCCAGTCGCTCGCTCATGCAGACGATCAAAGGACACCTGAGTAATATAAAACAAATATTACCATTGATCCGCGGTCTTTAATTTCCTCCCACCTTCCTAATAATGTTGAAAACCAAATAGAGCTCCAGGCCTTTCACTATTTACCATCCCACAGATTACATCATCAATTCTGGGAGAAGAAGATCTATTGATGAATTCTTTTGTGCTGGTTTAAGACGACTGTTTTCTGGAGTGTTTTTATTAAATAGTGCGCCCGCTTTAGAAGTGTTTCCATAATTTCCTTTACAGAATACATACTATACTCTGTTGATTTCACCCTTGGAGTATTGGTGCATGTGCTGTTTCATGGAGAGAATATGAGAGCAGAAGAAGAAACTCAATAGTTTGATCTAATATTCCTCTTTCTCCCCCTCGTCTTCCAACACTTTAGGCTCAGCCAGTAGGCGATGTAAATGTGAAGGGGAGGTGGTCAGTGTCACATGATCTCCCCTCGGTAGTTGAGCGCCGCCCCCCTTTTGCGGGACGGGGGCTGTCACATTCGTCTTTGTCATGGCGCGGCGTGCCACCCATTCATCAGGCCTGCCAGCGATGGCATCCCTTTCCTCTGTGTGCCCGGAGACTGGGCACGTCTGGGCCTGACTGCATCCCAGATACACACAGAGAGCAACACACAGACACTCTGATGGATTCATTTATTAGGCCTTTCATTACCCAGGGGGCCAATGGTGAATCGCAATGCACTGAATGCCACAGCAATGCACAGCTACGCTGTTGCCCTCAAGGCCTGCTGCTATCATGTGCAGGCTTACAGAGGACGCAGTAATCTTCTGGGCTCTGTGTCGTTAGACAATGGAAACCATCTGGATTACCAAATTAAATGACTGCTTCAACATCCAGAACACAGAAGATAGCACGCTCATGTTCCTATAAATCTGAAAAGCAACACACCTTTACAAAAGTACAAGGGTATCTTCGCTCTGCGGGAAGATGATTCCACTCACATTTTATCTGACTTCATCTTCGGAGGGTGAGCACTCCTTTTGTTTTACTCTGTGCCCTACTCTGAACAATTCCCATGGCATTGTGAACCTTGTTTTAAAAAGCCAACCCAGAATCTGCTCTTTTGTGCGTGACAGGCTGCACATTCTAGGCCAACCGGAGAGAAACCGACCACAGAGTAGATGTGTGAGGATAGAGTTCAATACTGCCTGCAAAACTTAGTATTATTGATTGCCCAGGATGGTAAATTCAATATAGTCTAAAGAAGTTAGAATTGTGGATCTACAAGCCAAGCAATTCAATAGTGTTCATCCCATGCAATGGTGAGGATCTGGGCACTGTCTGATTCAATCCTAGAAGGCGTGCAGAAGGCTAGCAGGGATGGAAGAGCCAACAAATGCAATACGCTGCAGCTTCAGAGAGGATCTTAGGAGTCAACAAATGTAATAGAGCCACTTTATCCCCTCATATGTTCCTGCAACTAGATTTAGAGTGTGGAGGTTTCCCTGGTGAAGCTCCAAGGAGCTGGGGAGTTTATCCTAAATAAACTGTCGTCTTTATTGCATCTTTCTCTAAGTCCGAGCCAAGCCCTGGTTTAATTGTGACAAATCCATGGCATGTGTTCACTATGTTTGCCAGTAATGAAGGATGCTTAGAACTTAATTGCTCAACTTCTCTCAACAATAGCAGAAGGGAGACATCTTTTCCTTCCAGTAAAATTTTAAGGTTTTACTCTGGGTGTAAACACTAAGCCCCTGCTCTCTGATTCCGCTCCAGGAGAGGAAGAAGGGCACAACTGTGACAGCGATAAAGTAGTTTCTCATCGGATGAGAGGGATGCTTATTTGAGAACTGCAGTTGATATTCAAAATCACCTAATCCTGTGAGACCATGTACGACTCAGGCACAGGCACAATAGCGACAAGGCTCTCATCTCACCCTGGACATTTACAATCAAGGCCAAATTAAGTGTGGCATGAATTAGCCACAGATAACATAAACTAGCGCACAGGGGATGGAGGAAGGATATGATTTACACCACTCAAGAGGATACGATACATTTCTTTTCAATTAAGAATTTGAACAACGTCAAAGCCTCGCTTTAATATTGCCCATAATAAAAGAACTCATTTGAATATCAGCTCCATTCTCTCAAGATATTAGGATGAGGAATCTCTCGTTAAAAATAAGGAGACGAAAGGAGACAAGATAAGCATTTCTAATTGCGACCATGTTTGTTTCCTAACATGTGACCCGCGACACAAAAATGATGTAGTTTGAAAACAAAAAGGGAGGCTGGAAAGGCATTAAAGTGTGCTCGGAGAAGGCAAAGGCGTGCTAGGAATGCTTAAATACAAATTTAGCTCTGAGGAACCCTGAATAACACAGGCACTGGTTGTAATCCCGGCACTATGCTGCACTGTCAAGCAGCTAATAAAAATAGGCTGGTGGCAGATCAAGTCTGTGATTCAAATACATTCAAAGCCTTTCTTAACTGAACTGCAAAAATCCCATTCTGGCTCATTTTCAGCCTATTTTTTCTCCTCTTTTCACTCAACCCCCTCTTGCCTTTACATTGTTCTCGAGGTCTCTCTTTCCTCTCTCTCTCTCATGCTCCCTATCTCCTCTCTCACAGTATCATTGCTAAATCTATTTGGAGCCGCCGCTGGGAGCAATTGAGCAGAAATGGGTTTGTGCACATCTTGAAAACTGTGTCTGTCATAAAAACACAAAAGGTTCAGCACAAAGAACTGGTAAAATATCCATGCGTCTGGCCACTGGTAGCCTGCAGGTGTCCTCAGTAAGGGTAACTGTTGACTTGGAACAACATCGGAGCGGCACTGTATGCTGTAGCTTTAGCAATGTGTGCACTGCAAGAAATCAATTCTCTGTCTATGTGTGCTGCACAGGCTATTACACAACTGGACCATACTGAAAGCCAGCTAGGATGACCAGCATGTACTAATGTACGACTATCACAATAACAATGCCTCAGAAGCAAAGCGGCCCATCTCTGCCTGGAGAGACATCACACTCTCTCCGTTTGACGAATCAAGTTGTGGGGATGGCACCATGTGACTGTGCCGCTTCCATTTGTTGGAGTGAGATAATATGACTTCAGCTAAAGCCCTCTGAACCTCAAAGAGCACGTTCATCTCCATGACTTTGAATTCATTACCCATCAAAGATAAGTCTCCTTTTCACACACGGAGCTCTATTTGTCAGTGTCACCGCACAAAGGAGAGGGGCAACTTATTCATGCCAAACATGCCTCCAGTTTCAACTTTTGGTCGCCCCTTTGAGCACTGTTTTTTAATTAAAAGAGGTTCCCTTTCTTCTCTTTTCCTTTTTTTTCAGCAGGAATGTCTCTTTGATACCACTTTCCTCAGCTCAGAATAGTCATGATAACATATCTTTCAATTACAGTTTTATTGTGGCTGCCATCCGGTTGCCATTCAACCCTTCTCTCCTCCTCCTCGAGCCACCGCGTACCTGCAAAGAGGAAAAGTGACACCTCGGTCTGCATAGAAACAGCTCTGATTTCACCCATCACTCTGTGGCAGGAGCGGGGGACCAATGGCTTTTATCTGCAGGTTGAGGTAACACGCGCCGCCTGGAGAGAGGCTGTAGGGGGGTGAGGCGACAGATTGAGGAGGGGCTGCTGATGAGGGAACCGAGCCGACCCAACTCCCTTCATCCCATACCTCGGCTGCTTCCCTCTTCACATTGACAGGCGGGTAGATTGAGGGCTAAGATTAGCAGCCACTTTCTCACAGAAGGCCAGGGAGATACAGTATTGAGAATGAATGGCCACGTCATGTTGTCAATGTTGTAACCTTGGCAACAGACAGAGTACTATTTTAGTCCCCCCACTGGCCACCAGAATGGTTGGCAAGATGAGCTGAGTCTCCTCTGCTTATGGCAAGTATTGCTCACACCCACACACAAGTATACAAAATATTCTGTTACAGATGCTAAACTTTTAAATGTCAATCTTTATCGTTTTTGCATCTTTGAGGTGTCGTATGTATGGCTAATACCAAGCAGGGGCGTGTCCCCATGGTGGCTCCCAAAGGTGCCACTCCATAAAAGTATCACTGCTGTCTGTCCTGTTAGTTTATGCAACTGATTGGGTTTTGTTACAACTTGAGACTGTTTGAAACAATGGATGGAATAGCAGCTGTCCCAAATGAAACCGTAACTTTTAGAGCTCCTCCATTACAACAGATAAAACATGGGTGAAAGTGGAAAATCAAAACATGTTTTCTGTCATTAAAGTTAGTTATCATGCTGACTTATGTTTACTATCTGAGAAGTTGATACAATGACTGATTTTCTGTTGATAAATGCTGTGTTTTTTTTTATCAGCAGAGCAAAGGAGGAAAAGCAAGAGAAAGCATAAACAACAGAAGAGTCCTTATGTCTTCTGCTTTGTTGTGGACTTGAGTAATCTCTGATGTTTAACTCCCGAGTTTAACGTGTGTTTTGGTAAGCATAAGGGGTTTGACGTCTTTAGACTCCCCCGTCCAGATCAGTTCTGGACATCACTTGGCTCCAACTGCTTAACATGTCGGGGCCCATCAAGGCCTTCATTTGGCTTCATGTCTCATATTGGGAGAAGATGGAAGCCTGTTGTACGTATTGTCCATACTTGTGTATCTCATAGTGGCATTTGTGAAACCCGTCATTTCAGCATAATTCAGCTTCTGCTTAAAAAGTTCATCTTGGCTGCTTCTCCAGTGATATAAAGTGAGACACAGCTTGTAGGTATTACTTTTTCACACAAATTTGTAGTCATCAAATATCCTGAAAGTTCTGCCTTTACAGAAAATGTTAGTGGTTAGCCATTAGTGCCCTGTATAGGTATTAGCAGTTGGCTACTGTTACTTTATCTTGTTTCTTCAATGTCACTTGAAGCTTGTGGTTCTGAGCCTAAATGGTAGATCTCTATATATGGAACAGCCCCAGGTTTCAGAAACAGCTAAGATACAAATCCGGCTCGTTCTGGCCATTGCATACAAAGGATGTTTGCTGTCCCAAAAACATAAAAGCTTTTTCAGGTGTCTTTGGGAGGAGAAAAAGGCTGTGATTTTCCTTCACAGCCAAAAGAACGATTGCAAGCAACTTTTTGAGACATACTGAATCAAAAAAGAGCACAAGAGCAGAGATGGACCTTCATGCTTCCAGGTGAGCATATTTTTGACAGAGCTGCTGGATGTGTTTGTCCATGAACATTTTCTCAACAAGATGGTAGAGTCAAGTCTTGTGAAACCGGAAAACATGTCTGGAGTAAAAATGTGTATCTTATGTAATGAAACTTTGCCATGGTTTAATGTGGACATCCAGCATTGTAACATGATATATTTGTATTGAAAAAAGGATCATTATTGTCGATTTCCTTCAAGCATAAGGCAGGAGCAAAATGCACTGTGGCTCTAAAAGCTAAAGAGTAGCATAGGTCACAAGCTGACAACAAGCAGGTCAAAAGTTAATAATTGGGCCTCGAGCCCGCCAACAGCAGGTGCAGCGAAGGCCCCCTTGAAGGCCCTGAAGGCGAAGGCCCTCTTGAAACCTTGAGGAATAATCCTGTTTGTTTGTTTATTCTCTCACTTTAACCCCAAACTGCACGCCTTCCGCTTGGGATAAACGCAAAAGCATCTAGCCACAAAATTCAGTCTTGGCGAAAAATTTATGAATCCAGCGTTTGCATGCCGATACATGCTCCACAGCAACCCCTAGTGAGTTAAAACTGCAGCCCCTCAAGCTACTTTGAGCTACGGGCCTGATTTTTGGTGTGCATGGCTGTCATGCCAAGACCCACAAAAAGTCTCTTGGGACCATACTGAATTCCAAATATGAACTTTGGAAATTGGAGTTAAACATCGGACTTTTACCATTTATAGGCTACGTATTTGATCGAACTAGTCCCACAATTTTTTCAGATCAACTTCAATTATTTATTGTGTACTGGACACATTAACAATTAAAAGTTAAAGAATTTTTAAGTAACTCAAGGTGACTTGATAGGCATGGCCACAAACAACCGTGAAAGTTGACAGTTTTTCTTTTTGCCAATATTAGTCCTGGACCACAATGCACACACACTACACACTACTCTCGTTTTTCCAAAATATTCTTTTCCATCTCACTCAGTAATGTTTTTCAGCCCTTCATTAAGCATCACAGATGGGCACACGGGTGTGAGGGCCTGCTAACATCTGCTTTAAAATATATGTTGAGTTCCAGTATGGGCATGCTAAATTAGCTTTTCCTAGCTAAACCTGTAAATATGTGATTGATGTACAGTGATACAAGATTTCAGACACAGCTGTCGCCCCAGTAGAGCTGCCCCTGTCACTAAAGTCTGGATATACCCCTGGGAAAGAGGGCACATGACACACAATGGCAACCCAGTTCTGAGGTGAACACAAGGTGAAATCCACTCTGTTATATCTCATTCATACATTAACAGCTCAGGGTCATGTCTACTGCATTAGTTGTTTCAAGCAGTGGTGACAAGTTAAACATGAGTTTGTGTTCCTTTGCCAGTAAGTAAATTACTAGACAAAAGCAAAGCAGTGGCAATAAACAAACTGCACAAAGCTCCCAAAGCCCAAATCAAATGTCTGCTCTTCATTTCATTGTCACATTATTTAACTGTTTCTATCACCTTGAACAAGTGCTCATCACAAAAGCTGGATTTCCCTGTTCATTTTATTTGCAAGTGTTCAATAAACCAGGACAGCATGCTGGGAAAGACAAGCCTTTGATGTTAGTATTTTGGCAAATGTTTTAGCGACATATTTGCTATGTGGAAAATTTACAAATACTGTCTAACCCGCTTTTAAGTCGTCCTGAATTATTCACTCACCTCCCGTTGTTACAAAGACCTGAGCAACCTAAACATGGCAGTTTGTGTGGACTCTCCTCATCAAGGGCAAACTGGCATAATCAGTTTGTGTTGTATGAAATAATTCCCAATTTGCTTTCTTTCTTTCTTTGTAATTATTTTGCAAGCACAGTGAAGTCAAAGCTCTGTATTAAAATCTAATCTTCAAACACCAACCTGGCTTCTACTGATCAGCCATGGGCTATTCATCACTGCCATTACCTCACCACACATTTTTATCCTCCTCCTCCTCCTCCACTGCTGCTGCTGGCCAGCTTTCCTCCCTCTCTTTCTCCATCTGACTGACCTCACCTCTCTTCCTCCATCCTGACTCCCTGCTTTGATTTACAGCCTCTCTGTCAGCCCGTTCCTCGCTCTTTTCCCTCACACCTTTACTTTCAATTCATTCATTATTTCTGTACACCCAGCTCCAATATTTTTTTCATTTCCATTTGTGAAAGCTCTTGTATTTTCTCCATCAACTCTTTGCCATTCTGACTCTGCTTCATGCCATTTAGTGGAACAATTGTCTTCTGTGTTGTGGGAGCAGTCTTGAGACTTTTCATTCACTGTGTATGGGAGGCTGACATAATATCAAGCCAAAAGGCATGATGTGGGTTAAAGGGGGCCCTGGGAAATTTATCCACGCTGGTTTCTACATTTTCTAAGAGCTATGACTGAAACTGGAAAACAAAACATATGCAAAATAATTCAATACTAAGTTTTAAGTTAAACTACTGATATGAAGGTGGGGGGGGGGCTTTCAGTTGGATTCAGAACAATCAGGTTAAGGAGACATCATTTTCTGTTCTCCATCACAAATCCAGATGTTTGTGTCTCTCCTCACTCCTCAAGAGAACTGAATCACACACTCTGTCCTTTTGTTTGATTCCATGCAACATTCAACTGACTTCACTGATTGATTACTGATTGGTCCACCTGTGAGCCTTTGTTCTGCTCTCAACTCCTGCCTGATTATTACTCACATGTTTATTATCATCATTATTCTATATAAAATCTTAAGATTTTTAAGATTAATAACAAGACTTGGGTGGAAGAGCACTTTTTTGTTTTGATTGTGGTTCAGTGTTGTAGTCAAGAAATGAAACGTAAGTCCTTTGCGTTCAAGCCTGAGCTGATTCCAAGTCACCAAACAAAAATCTTAGACAAGTCTATGTCGAGTACTCATTATGAAAGTCTAAGATAGAGTTTGATAGCCATTACCTGAGTCAAAAAGTTATTTCCCCATGACCTTAGACAGAGCCTGAGTCCTTTCTCCATTACCTGAATTTGAGTCCAAGTCAGGTCACCATTATTTGTGTCTAGGCCTAAGTCAAATCCCCATTATGAGTCCAAGCATGGGTATAGTCCCCATTATCTAAACCCCAGTTAAGTTCCTCAAAATCTGAGTACAAACCCGAGTCTGAGCCCCAGCCAAGTCTCAAATTCCCGAGTCCATGTCAGGCCATGATTACTAATGTCCAAGCCCAAGCCATGTTCCCATTACCCAAGCCCAAATCAACTCCCCTTTACCTGAAGCCGATCCTTACTGGAATCCCGATTACATGACCCCAGTTCAGGTCGAATACTCATTAATAGTCTGGGCATGAGTCAAATCCCTATTGCAGGAGTCCTAGTTTTAGTTTAATTCCCATTAAAAGGCCAAGAATGAGTCAAGTCCCTATTACCTGAGTCATGCCCGAGTCAAATCCCCATTAACATTTCAGGCACAGGTCTTGTCCCTGTTACCCAAGTCCTAGACAGAGTCAAGTCCCGATCAATAGTCTGGGCATGAGTTAAGTACCTATAACCTGAGTCTTAGTTTGAGTTAAACCTCCATTAAAATACCTAGCATGAATGAAGTCCCAGTTACCTGAGTCCTAGCCCAAGGTGCATCCCTATTATGAGTGCAAGCATGAGTCAGTTCCCCATTACCTGAGTCATAGTTTGAGTTTAGTATCCTGAGTCTAAGTATTCGTAAAAAAAGAACCACTGTTAAACCCTAACCTCAAATATTCTCCATATGAGCATGTGCGACCTTTTGGATGTTAAGAGAGCACATTTCTTTTATTGAATTAGTTTCTGATTGATTTTTTTGGCCTGTCTGGAGCCTAGAATTATCAATGAAGTTGCAGCAATGTGTTTTTCACATTTCTTCCCTCTCACCGAGAGACACACTCATGGACTGTGCTGTGGTGGAATCACTGTGGGTGTCTAATACACTCCAAACCACCTGCAACCCACTCAGCTGTTGAGTCACTTTAAGGGGTAATGTTGCTGTTAGCTAGCAGCTAGTGTTATGAACTGTCAAGTAACTTCACATCTCACTTATTTTTCCAGGTACATCCAGGGTGGATGTGTGTGCACATTTAGTAAGGCAGTGTTATCACACTTTCTGCTGCTTGGATAACATATAAAAACTGTATATGCTACATTATTTATGTCTTTATATAGAATCTGTTTGTCTCCTCTCTGTCTAGATAGTTCCATCACAATCTTCCTATTATTCTGTGCACTGTTCTTCTAATTTTGCCTAGTCCCTGTGCATCCCCGCAGCAGGGGGTCCCACTTTTTGCCTTTCTGGAAGAGTAAAAATAGCAGCACTTCAGGGCAGTTTAGCCGCAAGTGTTTTTCTTCCATTTTTGTCGGCAACTGGAAATGCTCAGAGACAGGCTGACTGCTGAAGCTGGAGGATTAGGGAGACGGCTCTTTGATCAGGGCTGGGTGAGCTCTGAGATCTCTTTCACTCTCCCTCACTTCCCCCCCATATTTCTTCTTGTTTCCCCTCTTTACCTCCTCCCCCCGCTCTCTTTATCTATCAATCTGACTCCATCCTCTTCCGTTTTTCTTCCTGGCCCACAGTTTGGCCATGCCTGCTGGAGCCCTCGGGCTCCCAGACAGGAGGTGGCAGTGTTACACAGAGGAGACAAATGGGTGCTCTGAGGATGGCATCACAGCAGAGTAAGCAGTGTGTGAGAGGGAAGCGGGGGATAAGGACGGCACATGAACTACACGCCTCTGTGCAGATGACACGGGGAATAAGTAATCCCTGGCCCCTTCTGGTCTGACTCAGCAGTCATTCCTCTGTCTCCTCCTCTGGAGATAAGTCTAATGGAATTGCAGCATTAGAAGTGCCGCATCGCCACGGTTGGGTAAAACTCACAATACGCCTCTTTCTGTTATGACACAGATTTGTTTGCTGTTTCTGCCTACCGAGGGGCATGTGTTGTAGGCAGCTGCCCTTCTTTACATCACTTCAGCAAAGTGTGGGAGGGGTTCGCAGCTTAGAAGAGGTGGCAGCTGGGACGAGGTTGGTGCAGCAATTCCTTTATCAAACCTGTTTTTTGATTCGCCTTGCGGATGAGGTGTGGGGATACTATCCTCTGCTATGTAATGGCACAGAGCTGAGGAGCCACGAGCAGTTACACAGACAGCAGCACATCTGTGTGCCGATGAAATATTCAGCAGTAAGACAGCTCTCTGGAGCAGCGCAAGCTACAACTCCTCCACACCTTCTCCACTGACGTTAATGATTTATCAATAACTCTACCCTCACGCAGACTGCTGGGGATGTTGGGCGCACCTCATTAAAAACACCTGGTCGACATGGGGAGGAACCTGACATCAAAAATAGATCTCTCCAAAAACTGGAAGTGGGCGGGGGATGGATTAGTCTAACCCTAGCAGCAGCTTTACCGCCGGAGATGGAGAAGTTTAGCAGCCCCCAGCACCTAACTGCTCGGTACCCAATCCAAAGCACCAACACAGCCTAGAGTCATGAAGAAGTTGCAGCTAGAGTACAAAATATAGTGCCAGTGCTTCTACCTGTGCAGTTTGTTCCATATTTTTTTGAGTAAGCTTCAACAGAAAATGCCACAGAGATGTGGGCTTTGTTTTGGGAGGACGGTGGGGTCATATTTCTACGTGATAAAATCTCATACTTTGGAAAAGATGTGTTTCACCATTAAAAAGTGTTTGAGCTGCTATAGAAACATTTACTTTGGAGGTTTCTTTCCCAGAGAATGTGTAATTACTTGCTCAGCTAGACCATGGCACAGTGATTACACCAATATCTCAGGTAATGGTCCAAAAACCTTCCCCAGTTCTGTTCCAAAGCAAAACCGCGACTGTATGGTAACAGTGACTCCCTCCACATAAGGGGTAGAAATACATCCAAGCAGGTTTTACTACCGGTGTGAATGTTTGAACCATAAAAGCAGTGGGTTGATTTGCATGGGGGAGAACAAAGGGAGGGGCCAACACAAAAAGTTCATAACCACAGAGGAAGCCTATTAACCTTGGTTGGTACTTTAAATGTCATTATTTTTAGCTGACACAACAAAAAGGCCTGCGAGAGCTGTTCTCTTAGCGATGCGCCATGTAAATCACTTTCGCAAAAAGGAAATTACTTCCCGGGGCCCAATGTTATTAATCTAAATTCTCTGGTTAGTCAAATTGTTGCACATAATAAATATGGAGCAGCTCGTGATGCTTATCTGCTGTGACATCCCATTCTCGCCAAAACATTTTTTTCCTCATTTTCTCTTTATTCATGTCTCGATGGCGTTCTTGAAAGAGACAGCTCTACTAAACAGCACTAACACTGGAGGAGAGGAAGAGCGGGTCGGCTGGGAGCTGGGGGGTGTGGAAGAGGAGAGGAGAGGAGGGGACTCTCTCTCGCTCCTTCTTGTTCATAGCCATCTTCCCGTCTCTTGCTTATATGATTCCTGTCTTGGCTGGCTTCTCTCTCTCTTGCATGTCTTCATCTATTCTCTGTCTCGGACTGTCTAGCTTGATGACACACACACAGACAGATGCGCGTGCACACACGCACACACATTTGAGCTCCTCTACCCTCTAGCTGGCAGCTGCAGATCTGGTTGCCAATATAGAGCGGACCAGATAACTCACTACGCTGTCATATTAGAATAAGCAGCCTTGACAGAGGGATCATTTGCATGCACCACATCACCAAATAGCAAGTCGTCTCCTGTTTTGCACAGAGGCCGTACCGTCTGACTGGAGACAGCGAGACACAGAGACACAGGGGGAGGCGGAGAAAGAGGGGAAAGGTGAGGAAAAGAAGAGGAAACAGAAAAATCCATACACAAACACCGAACTCTGAATGATCATGCTGGAAAATAAAAATCACCCCTACAAGATGTTTGCAATGATGTCTCAAAGATTTGTGCTGTTTCGGATTTTCAGACTCAGGGACTCAAAGAGTCCTTTGGGCTGTCTCTATGATCTGCATGTATGTGTGAACATACAAAAGAGTGCATGCATGTGTGTCCTGATTATGCAGGTATAATTGTAGGGTGGTGGGGAAAGCGGAGCCTCAAGGTCAGGGTGGTGTGGCTCATCAGCTCTAGCCTCTATCACTTTAATTAACTCCTCTGAGGGGCTTAGGAAAAGGCCCTTGTTAAAAATTCACCACAATGAAGCTGACAACCATTGTACGAGAGGGAAGGGCAACATGCACAATGCTAAAAATAACTCCTCCAAGCAAAGCACATGACTACTAAGATGGACCATTATGTAATTTCATTGGCTAGAAAAGTAGACCAAGTTCACTTCATATTAACTTCTGGCTTACTTCTGCCCACATATACTTGTAAAAAAGAACAACAAACTTCCTCTCTCTGGCTCTGGGCTGCGCTTGATTTCTGTAGTGCTGTATAAAATAAGTCAGAAGCAGCGCTGTGCTACATTTTGTGAGATACGTCTCTAATGCAGGAGTGGACACAGGATACAGGACTGAAAGTCCACGTATGTGTGGAGGACTTTCAGACAGCAGCAGTGTGAGATGAAGTGTAATGCTACCTCAGCACAGCTGCCCGAGAGGGTGCTCAAAAGGACAGGATGCAGTGGTTGTTTTGAAAAAGAAAAAAAAGAAAGGAAATAAAACAGACAACCATATTTTCAGTGACTGTGATGTTGGTTTCTGGGGCTAGGGGGAGCCTGGACGTTTGGAGGTGATGTTTGTGACCAGTGAAGCTTTATGTCTTCAGTTATCTTTTTTTCTTTGAACAATATTTTTAAAAGATGACTTTGTTTGAAAAGACTTTTAAAAATTAGACTTTTTTTTACTCAATCACTTGAAGAAGTTGCTTAAACATCTACATTGAACCAGATTCCATCAACAAATCTTATGTCTCATAAAACATGTCTGATAAAGCAGAAAACATGATTGTATGAGGAAGCAGTTCATTACAGACACCATTAAAGAGGTGCATTCCCAGGTTGGTATCAAACACATCACATCAGCATCTAGAGGTCTTTCTAGATTTATAGTCTGTTTTTTTCTATAGAGGGAAATGTCTGACAGTACTTCCTTTACAACAGGTGGATTTGCATGACCACTTTTAATCAGTCAGAGACTGCAAAAGTAGCAAAATCAGAATGCGAATGACTCATTTAAACCCTTTGAGCAGAAGACAACTTCAAATCTGGTTGCATTTTTTTTTTTAAATAGTGGCATATTCTTTTTTTTTTTTTTTAGATAAAACAGCCATTAATGTATCAAACAGTCCTTTCTTTAATGACATGAGATCACAGAACATTTTGAAGCGACACGGTGTAGCAAAACTGGTCAGAGAATGAAATGAGGCTCCCATTGGATATTTTAATTCCATAATAAAAATGACAACCCTGAAAGCTATTGGCCCACCCAATGAATGCTTGACTACCTCCTCTATAGTGTCACCAAACTACAATGTCACGTGCGATTGGCACCTGGAGCATTTAAACAGCAGATCAGACTCAACACACCTCATGTTTATACAGAGAAATGTGGTCATGACAACCAACTTACTGTCTTTGAACCTTTTTGTGAGCATCACACAGCCCATGAAACCTAAATCTGTAGTCATAATTCTGTATAAAAATATAATGCATGAATGTTTTGCTTAGCGCTGATTGAATTTAAAATTCTGCTGGAAAATCAATCAGGATAATAACGCAGCCACAATAATCCTTCCCATCAAAATTACTACAGAAAATTTTCTCACATGGTGAAAAAGCAAAAAAAAAAAAAAGTTTAAATTAGGTCTCCAGATCTGATTTTATCTATCTCTAGCCATCCTTGGCTTTGAACACTATCCTTATGAGGCTGTAATGTTCAGAGCCAAGAAAACTTGTTTACCTTCTCCACCTCGAACCATACATATTGGATCTCACATGAAACCTTAACGCTCTACCAAGGTCAGATTGGCAGAGGTTATCAAACCCAAGTTTTCTGTATATCTAATCATTATTACTGAGTTTGTTGATCAGATGCTAGAGCTTGTAAGATTGGTTTGATTCCTCTGATTCCTCATCTTCTCCACAAAAAAGTGTGTGTTCTTGAGCAAGATTGATCCATTGTGTGTGCATGAAAAAAAATTGCATTGCATAACACAGAAAGTAGAAACTTCACACATTCTCTTGCTTATTCAAAAGCTTGATGATAAAGTCCATCTTTTGTTTTCTTGTTTTGTGGGACTCTTCACTTTTGATCAATCTGATCAAACCAAAAATACACAACCTTACTAAAGCAGGTTCAAAGTTCCTTCCAATGGTTAAGTAGCAAATGGCAGTGTGGAGATAGTGTCACATGGCTCCTCTCAGTTCTGTGGAGCTTTGCCATTTGACATATGTTCTAACTCAGTGGTTCTTGACCTTTTCAAGTTGTGACCCCCAACAGTAATATCCTAGGTGGCTGTGGCCCCAGTAATTATCTCACAACGAACACTCTGCCAGTGTGTAACAGCACTGAAACAAATCTTATCAGTGGTATGAATGATGTAATGACAGAACCAGAAATTGGCTATTTCATTTTTAATTTATCTTTTTTCCCCCCACATCCATCTGGCAAAGAAATGATCTCCCAACCCAGTGTAGGTCAGGACCCCAAGGTCACGACTCACTGTTCTTCCTGACCTCCCCACAACTTAACTTTTATGATTTGCTGTCACCACTCTCAACATCTCCCCGTTAGACTCAGCTGTTTTTCAGTGAAAATGCTCCAAAAGCCCACTCATTACAGTAGCTATCCAGCAAACACAGAAGACAGCTGGCAACTAGCTAGTAGAACATTTTGAGACTCAAGATCCAAGTATTTAGTTCAGGAGTAGGTAGGTGCAAAAACAGAGCTAAATATTGAAATGTGATGAATCAGGTGGGTAGAAAAAGTCGCCAAATTGGTGACACATTGGTTCCTCAGTGAGTTCTGGATGTGGAAGTTTCTGCTGACAAGTTTACAATATGTAAACTTGAGAAGTGATACATCAAAAGTGTTGTTCCTGCTAAACCAAAGGGACCAGAAATATAATTACTGTGGGTCTGAGATCTTAAAACAAGTTTCAAGAAGCAAAATTTGTTTGCACCTAAGTTCACATCGAGAAGAGAAATAATGTGAAGTGATACTGATTCATTTTCAGTTCACTTTGTCACATAATTTTGAACATTTATGATTATGATAAAGCTTTAAAGCTCAGAAGTACTCAACCAAATTGGCTCTTTGTGTCAATGAAGTAATGTCAAGTCTGTAAAAATCATAAAATTGATATTTAATCACTGTAAAACAAACACATTTAAATTTCCCCAACTAGACCAGGCTTCCCTTTTGGCTGTGTTATCTAATTAACCACTGAAGTGACCATCACCATTATCAAAAGTAAAGCAATCCAATGGATGGCAGCATAGATGTCAGGATACAACCACAACTGTTGTTTTATGAGGCCATTATGGGGCAGTTTCCACAATGAGACATGTTGCTGAGGGTGCTAAAGGACAGATCTGTATCACGTTGTTTGTGGATCAATTTGAGAACTTTAATTAGCCAGGGGGGTCAGGCCAGTCGGTGCAGCAGGCCCAGGTAAAGCTCATCAGCAAGGGGGCTTACAGGTGCCTTCGGCCCTAATCTCTCCACCCATCTCACTGAAATTAAAGCGGCAAATGGGAAATTGATTTCTGGCCCCCCTGTCCATGGCAATATCTCCTTTTGTCTTAAGGACATTAGGTAGGCTTGCACTTGCCTAAGCTGTTCTTTAAAACGTTCATTATTGATACGGTGGGCCGGGTTGGCAGACGGCCAGGGCAACCATGAGGAGGATAAAGAGGTTTTTGTAGCAACAGGTCGTTCAGGCAACGATCTTCAAAACAAGCTGAGAGGAAGGAACAGCTTTGACCTCTCCACTGTCAACCGGAGCTGCTGCTGACATGGCACCAATGGCAAGATTGAGGAGATTAGACCACTCACAGAAAGCTGGGCTCAACTCTTCAAACAGAGGCTCTCAATATCTTCCAGGCAATCAGTTAAATCAAATGTTAGTTCTAAGGTAAAAGGAAAAGTCCCATGGGCTTGCCAACCTGAAGGAACGCAAAGCTCCCAAAGTCCAACTCACAGAGGAAACAACGATGGTGCAAAAGAAGAAAAAAAAAAAAAAGCAGGAGTGAGTCAGCAGAATCTTCACAGCGACAGGATGGTAAAGCCATGGTTACTGATATCACATAGAATCAAATGGAGTCTAATTCATTTCCCTCCCTGCATGTCACTTCCCTCAGAGCGCAGTTTCTGTTGTGCCGTGTTGATGTTTTCCACTTTATGGCAGGATGCTATTTGTCATTCTAATGAACTTCTCGGTGGGAAAAAAAAGATCCCTGGGAACATTTCTCAAGATGTCAGGGAGCAGAGAATGTAAAGTGTGCAACACAGTTAATTCAAGTGGGGCTGCCCTGCAGGCAAGAGGCCTGCCTGTGTATCAGTTCTTAACAGGGACAATTCATGCCAAATTAATGCAGGGAATAGAGGATTTAGGAACAAGTCCAGGACAGTGTTGGAGAGCCTGTTCTCTTCATTTGGGGGAATCTGACAGACAGCTTTGACAGCACAGGCTCCTGTCATTATCCCACCCAGTTCGTCTGTAGGGAGCATACGAAAGAAGAGATGGCCAGGTATACGAGGTGTATCTTTATGTATAATGTAGCATGGAACAGCATCACAGTCCTGCTGCCCCATTATTCAAAAGCCAAAGACACCCAAAGTGCCCACGGCTGATGTTGCTCTGAGAGCGGTAGAGAGTGTGTTATGCACTGTGGAGGCAAAAAAAGGAGCTAGCTGGTCTGTTGTGTGCACGTGATAAATCTGCTGGTATGCCAGGACTCTTTTCTCATTTGTTAGGCAGCCATGTGTGAAAATGTTAATGAAGGCCCATATAATCTAGGAAATTCTCACCATTAGAATTTCCTTCACGTAGCCAGGCTTTCTGCTTACACACTGACTATTGTGCGCATCAATCCTTCCTCTGTCGTACTAATAATAGACCTAATTGCCTCAGTCAGCCCACTAGCTTCTCTGCCCCTCTGTGCATCTCAAAAAGGAGTCGAGGACTGTCTTATGACAAGGCCATGGCATGGAGTAAGGGGTGAATCAGGATATATAAAACAAGTCGACACAAATACTCACGGAACTCGGTTTCGTGTCCATCATCTACCTTGCCTCCATCATCTTATCTCGTGAAATATTAAGCATCCAGATGCCAAAATATTTGCCAGGGCTCAGCCGGGCGACGCAACACTTTTCTCTCCTCTTTCTCATCTATTATGAATCAGAGAATAAAACAAGGCCTCATGACATGAAGCCTCCCCTGACCCCCCCGAGTCCAACCCTATTTGCAGAGGGTGCTTTATTTGTGAGGAGTCTGTGTAAGAGCGTCTTGCAAAACAATATTTGGCTATTATTTTACTTCACCCTGTCCTTGTACATATAATGTGAAAATATGTAGATCCCTTTTGAATTTCCTGCTTGAATTAGCATTCAATGAATCTGAGTGCCTTTTTACCCTCTTCGCCCAGGGAGGCAGAATTGCGTAATTACTCTAAAAGGAGAGGGAGAGGTGAAGGTTTGGCAGTCTTAATCTCTGAGAGTAGAGCTTAAAGGGAGTGGTGACTGCGAGGGCCAAAACATCCATAAAACCTGCAGGGAACAGCTAACGCATCAGAGCATGTTGGTCCTGCACAACGGCACTGCTGCCAGGAGACAAAAACAACACATGCATCTAGTCGCTCCAGAGCCAGGGTCAGAGAAGTACAGCAAAATTTGACAGTTACTTTACAACCATCTGCTGAACATTAACATTTAAAAGATGTCCTGTACTCGAAAAGTCTTAAGGGACAGGTGCATATGAAATGCCACTCTTGACAAAAGATGAAAAAAACAAAATGTCCTGAGAACTATACTTAGATTTGGGGTGGGGGTGGGGGGTGGGAGGGGTTCCAGGCCCTTTTTAATGGAGTGGCCCATTTGTGATTTGGAGCACTGACTTATGAAAGGGTGGCATGAAGTATGACTGAATAGCATCTACTTTATTTACCTTGGAAACTATGATTAAAGGATCTGAAGGTTGTCCTGTAACTGTTTATAAACATTGTACAATAGCAGCAATGCTTCGATCTTCTTAGCTTTATCATGTAAGGACTCAAAATTTATAAATTGTCAAAGCAACAAATAAGACTAATAATCAAAGAAAATGTGTAGCTCAGAATACAAAGAAAAATGCTGTTAAACTTCCACATTCATTCGCCACTTCGGCACTGACAAATGCAAAAATCGCAGTTCCTTAAGTGTCAAGTCTCATTGACACTCATGTCAAAAAGACCATCTCTAGGGCAAAATTAAACATGCCCAAAGCCTTGTATAAAACATTTTTATATTTTGAAGATATTAAGGTTCTGAGTTTTACATAACAAGGAGTGTCGCTGACTTGACTCACAGGTTGGCACATTGTGGCTGTTGGCCAGGTGGCTAAAGGCACGCTGCTACTTTGTAGCCTCTTGTTAATTCGAGCATTTTTCAATCATCAAAAGCGCTTAAGAAACCAAAGGGTGGTGTAACTGAGACTGTGTCCAAGTTTGACAATATCTGTGCTTGTATTACCAAATGTGATTTGATGAATTGTTGATTTTAACATAAGCCCCACCACAGAGAAGGCAAAAAGACAGTCATGGACTCAATGCCCTATATTTTAGTGTCAGGTCTCGGTAAATAGTAGGTAGAAAGAGTTTGGTCTTGCCTACTTTTTATGTATAGTTTTTTTTTTTTTTTTTTTTTTGCAAGTTATTTATTCAAGCTTTTAATGCTTTTGTTCAAAGAGAACAGGGCAGTGGATAGAGCAGGAAGCAGGTAGAGAGTGGAGAGTGATATGTGAGAAAGAGGCTGCAAGTTGGCCACCTGCTTGAGGGCTAACCTCATGACCTAAACTGCTACGTCATACTGGTGCCCCAAGTCAAATTTGTTATGAATATGCAGGAAAAAAAACAAAGACTGATAGATCTGGCCACTCATCATTCCTGCTTACCTTTAAAAAATAAGGTTACTGTATTGCTGATATGGCACTAAAAGCATTCAAACTGAATACCCATTACAGCAAAACAAGGATGCTGTCTCCATGGTGGTTTTTGTTTCTACTGTTTTCCTATGATGAGAGCGTTTTTAAACACATCACTCAAGGATCAGATGAAATCATGCAAATATTTTGTGCACAAATTCATCATTTTTCCAACAGAAAAAGACAAAAGAAATCAGAATACTTGTCATCAGTTTGTGCTTTTCCTAAGAAGATATGATTCTTTTTTCAGGGGTTGCTTAAAAGCCTCCTACTTCTTCTCGAAATGGTTTGTACAGTGGTGATTTCTTCTCTTTGTTAAAATGACTTTAAGGTTAAACCGTTTCAGAGCTGAAGGATTCAAAAGACATTTTGCCATGAAAGCTATTTTTTTTTTTAAAAAAAGAAGTGGTAGCCCTCCTTGTGTTATAGGGCGTCACCTTCATATTCAGTTCAGAAACAGAACCTTCTCTTTTCAGAGTGACCTTCTGCTGCTATTATCATTATTTAAAGGAGTTCAGTTCAATGACAACACAGCAGTGTAATCTAACTTTTTACATCATGTAAAACTTACTGGAGGCTTTCATGTGAAGAGAACTTTTGTTAAAGAAGGTTATATATACATTAATGAAAACAGGCTTTTTGTACATCGACACTTGAGATGTGTGTGCTATAGCATAAAGGGAACTCATATTTGATATACTCCAACTGAAGGTCAATGAAGAGTGTTTTAATCTTCGGTATACAAACATTTATAGAGTGACTAAATTACAATCATGACAGACTTTGACGGCAACACTGGCCTGGCTTTTTAGGTGTGCGCCCCATGAACAAAGGCTGCGATCCTTGTCAGGTTGGCTTATTTGACTCCCTGCCTTGAACATTTGATGCACTTCTTTCTACTTTAAAAAAATATGTAATTAAGATTGCTATTGATATACTCAAAATCAAAATGTTCTTAATAGTTTGCTACAATGGTTTTAGGGAAGCAAAAGGCAATATTCTATTACATTTTATTAAGTGACATTTATCAGGAACACCAGTCTGTTAAGTTTATTTTGTTCCCTCATTCATTTTTTTCCACTTCCTGTTTTATTGTGCTAACTTGTCTTTTTTTTTTCAGTTCCCATCAAGTTTCTTCCTCACTGCTGATCACTGGGCCTCTCCTTAATGTGTTTCACGTCTTGTTTTCTGCACTTCACGGTGGTATTTAGACCCATGTTTTCCCTGCACTCCCTGCCAAATAATCACTATTATGTTTACTTTGATATTTCAGTGTTTTCTTATTCTAATTTCCGTGTATGACCTGTTTCTGACCCTCGATCTTGTTCCAGACCCGTTTCTGATTAAAGACTGTTTCTGGACCTCTCTGACTCCTGCATCTCAAATCCTTCTGTTCGAGCCTTGACAAAATTGACCTTTATCTTTTCAAATATCGATCCACTTTGAACAATTTATCTTTAAAGTATTTAGTATTTTTTATTAAGATCTATTGTCCTACAAAAGTATCTTTATATAATGTTTATTCATGTGAATTACATTGATTTTATTTTTTTCTGTTTTTGAACAAAGTGACCTCTGGTATGTCAGGAGAAGTTAATCACACTGGTTTGTATTCTCAGGAAAATTCTTTTGGATTCGAAATGTTTTCTCTCTGCTCATGTAATGTTCCAGTTGTGTGCCTCAGACAGTGTGCGGGACCTTTTCTTATCTGTTGATCCTCAGCCAAACACTCACTCAATCTCAGCCAAATTGCTTGTACTGTGTTGGATGTTTAGAATGAACACACACTACGCAAACATCACTGTGCGAGCACAACAGGCTTATTTCTCAATTTCTCTCTGTATCTCTCTCTCACACACATGCACACTTTATACCCTCCAGGCTCATTTTGGATTTTTGGAGAGGAGACTCCCACTGCAGCTCCAGATAGAGGAGCAGGTGTGCTAACCCCGGGGTCCGGAAGCCTTCCAATTAAGACACATAGAGGCAAAAACATTCCTCCGCACTGACCTCCCCGGCAAACATGAATTACACTCACTTGGATGGAGACGCAGCGACTGAGCTGTTTTCTCCAAGACGTCCCTCCTGCTGCTCCACCCAGCCTAGTTTTTAAATCTATTTATGAGCTGCGTAATAGCCCAACTTCATCTGGGCCCAGCTGTTTAGTGACAGAGATGTAGAGTTTTGTTAGCAAATTGCATTTTGCTCTGAGTGTGTGTGTGTGTGTGTGTGTGTGTGCTTTGCGTGTCTGTCTGGTTGCATGTGTCCTGGTTTGCTCTTGAGCATATGTACTGAAAATGATATTCCCCCTTGAAGATTGTGTTTACTGTTTCAGTTTTAGGATATAAGAATCTCACCAAGCTAACGTGCCAAGTTAATGCTTCACTGAACACATCCCATGCCACTACAAATAATTAGCAATCATCTACAGCAGTTTGGTGTTTGCCACAGAAAACAAACAACAATTCTGCAAACTACAATTCAGAGTGACAGTAAAAGCAAAGCACATGACTGTTAGCAGAGCAGCGTTAAAGAAAAGTGAACTTTAGTCCCATTTTTGCAGGTTGCCCATTAACACCAACCTTATCAAAGCCATTTGTCTGCGGACTTGTTGAACATCTCCAAAATGCTCTTTTGTCTGTGCTTGAGTGACACTGTTTTCTGAAAGGTTAATTGCTTCTCGTAGTAATAAAAGGCCAGATTCCAGGCTTTGATTGACATAAATAGAGGTGCTCTCCCTCTGCGCTGAGGTTTTCCACTACGACCATCCCTGCTGCTGGGTCAGTTTCCGACAATTGTGATTTATTATTAATGACATTCAGTGCACTTCCTGTGACATTCTTTTTATTGGGTCCTGGGCCTTTATGTGGCCCATCCAAGGGAGCCGCTTGTCCGCCCATGGTCGGCTTTATGGCCTAAGAGGGAATAAATTGTCCAATGTCACAGCCATAGCCAACAATGAATTATTTGATGCTAAAGATCAGATGATTCATTCAGAGATTGTGTGAGAGAATTTACTTTTAAGCAACGTTGATACAAACAAAAGCACAATAAATCTGCTGCCATGCAGGGATAACTCTTTGTTCTGCATAATACTGGATTGAAAGGAACAGAAAGTCGGCATAGCCTTTTGCTAACGCAGCATATAGCAGGGAGAATACAAAGGACAGATTGGGCGTATTAAGGTGTGAAAAACATAAGAACAAGACTGGCTCGGGAAAACTTTACCAGCAGCTGAGGCCAAACGGTGATGCCTAATTTGTATTCACCCCTCAGTCCACAAATTCTCCACAAGAAGCTCTGGGGTTTGGATATTTTGAAAGTTTAAGAGGAGCGTGTGCATCAGATACTGCTGCAGAGGTGTGTTTTGGGAAGCTGAACCTCCAATGGCTCAGCAGGTTTTTTACTAGACACCCTTGGAAGCATGTGCCAGGCCTGAAGGTCAGCCTGCCTCCTCATCAGCCCTTTTGTGCGGGGCCACACAGCGCACAAAAGCAGCTGGAGGATGGAGGGGGGCCTGGAGTGCGGGGCAGCCCGTCATTGACCACCACTCCCTGCCTAATTACCTTCCTGCCCTGGCCCCTATGTTCATCCAGCCCTCTCCGGTAAGTAAAGGCAGGGCTGCCGAGATGGCTGGGAGCCTAGCCTCATTAGATCCTACAGAGTCCCTCTGACTGAAGCAACATGCACACACTCTCTACCAGACACTAGCATACTCTAATAGGCTCAGAATGCAGCAGACAGACGCTAAAACACAAAGGAAACACATCACAGAGGCTCTCATATGAGTGATCGCCCTGGATGCGCTAGTCTCATGAAACCACATTATGGTGGATGCACAGTATGGAAATAACATTTTTTTTTCCTCCAGGTTTCAAAACAGTGATTTATCCAAACCATGCCTTGGTGGTGAGTACTTTAATGGGTCCACTAAGCACACGTACACACATGCCCCCCTCTCATATCTAGCTTTGATTCCCCCCCCATGTCAGCAGAGTTTCCCTGTCAGCGTCTCCCTGCCGTGACTCTGATGGAAAAGCTTCTTTACTTAAGGGTTTTATTTGTTTGCGTGTTTGTTTCTTTCCTTTCGCTTTCATCTTTATCTTTTATGGATAGCCCCTCTCTCTCCTTTCCCTGACTCCCCAGAGAGGCAGGCGTGGTGGGGGTTAGAGGGAGGAGTGGAGGGGTGCATGGGAATAAGACACAGGAGGGGTGGGGGATATTTGAAGGAGAAGGAAGAGAATTGAAAATGGCCGGTGTTGGGAAGGAGGTGAGATGAAGAAAGCCAATCTGCTTTGGAGGAAAAAGGAGAAAGCAGGAGGTGAAACGGAAAGAAAGAGAGATTCTACTTCTGTGAAGGAGGAGAATTTAGAGTAATGGTGTAAAATGTAACAATAAGTATGACTTTAGCTACACCAGTCCTCACTCAGGCTGTTGGTAAAGGCAGAGGCCACAGGGAGGTGCTGTGACAGAGGGGGCCTCCACATTAAAAGCTCCTCTCACCAGCAGCACCACTCATCAAGCAGTGTGCCGCTCCAGCTGTTTTCTCCCAGAGACAGGACTGTAACGACACAAGAAGGTCCTATAAAAAACTTTCTGCTCACGCTACAAGAATGGACAGCAGTAGAAGTTTCAAACAGGCCCTGGTTTTATCACCTTTTTTGATATTCCTACCTGAGGCTGTTAGGATCTAACTATCCTCATGCAGATTTGTAATTAAGATTCCCTCTTTTCTCGTTTTCTCATCAAGCTCCTTTGTTTTCCCATTCACAGTCCTTCGGTCTTCTGTTTGCAAATCTTCCAGACTGCGACTGTTGTAATTGCATCGCACTAAGGAATCAAAGGGAGTGAGTCAAGTGAGGAAAAGCAGGAGACAAGGCTCGACTGCAGAAATCTTTTGATGTAAACTCGGTGAGGAAGTATCTAATCTTCGCATTTGCACCTTCATCTTTTTTTCTCTTCTTTCGCTCGAGTGTCATTTATTTATTTGCTGGTTAATTTATTTAGGCGTGATCCTCTGGGGCATCCCGTGTTATAATAAAGACTGAGGTGATTTGTTTTCACTCTCTTTCATCAGTGTGCCGCATATTCTGTCCCTGATGGTTTGGTCTATACAGCGACTGTAGAATAAGAGTCAGTATATTGATTAAGATGTTGACAGTGTGAAGCATCTGACGCACCGCCAGGTCCCACTGCTCTGCATCCAGACCCATCCTAAAATTTGCTACCAGGTGTCATCCTTCTCCAAAAGTATAGCATGTAAGGCTTCCTTTCTATCTTATTCGTCCATGACAGCTCAGACTGCTCAAAAAGGACAGTTTCTGTCACATAAACTCAGCTCCCAAATCATGTCCTTAATTTGACCTTCACCCAGTTACTGTACCTTTTAGCATAGTTGCTTTGGGGTTTACTTGTCAGGTCTGGCCTACAAAACAAGATGTTAAAGCTGCATCTAAACATGCCTTATGGGCTCTTTTAGCTCCCCTGCTGAACTGAGTTAAGCCCCTGAACAGCTGCTCTGTGAGTCTCTGGGGCAGGGGCAAGTCCAGGAGTGGTCTGGGGTGGCTCCTGAAATTCTGGTCACCTCAGATCTTTTTTTTTTTCTTTTTGCCAAAAAGAAATAATTTAAGTTTTATTTTATCAAAATAAGATGATGTCACTGGCCTTTGTTTTAATGTGAAACTATAGCATATGATCAATAGATTGAGGAAGCAAAATTATTTTTTTAATATGAATAAAGACATATTTGCAATTTAACAAGAAAAACTGTATCTGCGCTTTTGGAGCAGGGGCAAGTCCAGGGGTGGTTCAGGGTGGCATGGGCCCCTCTTAATTTTTTGGCCACCCGGGATCCTTTTTGTTCTTTTTGTACCAGAGAATCAGCAAATGAATACTCAGACACATGTAAATCCATAGATCAGGGAAGCAAAATTTACTTTTCTTGAAATATGGGGAAAAAAAATATCAATTTGAGAAATTTAACAGGAAAAATATGCCTCTACAATGAAAATAGTATTTATCTAGACTTAATAAATTGCTTAATAGATTGTTAGTAGTTCAGTATCCTACAAGGAGCTTTTAGGTGGAGATGAACAAGATCACCAGTGACAGAGATTGGCTATTTCTGTATTGTAGGTTAGGTTGCCTGAAACCACATACAGGGGTAGATATAAGACCAGACCACTTATGGTGTGTTCGCACCAAATGTACATAAAATCATATCACGGGAGTGAGATACAAGTTAAAGCAAGTTCTTGTTGGGCAGTGCGAATGACATGAACTGAAGGAGGGGGAGCATAAATTAAGTGAGCATTCACTTTGAGTATGATATTTTAGAGGTCAAAGGCAGCAGGAGATCTTGTCAAAAACTTCAGCTTACATACAGGATTAAGTGTGCTGCATATGTTCAAGCTTTTCCCCCTTCCTCAGTCAAAAAAAGTCTGGACACATCCCTTCTCTGCAGAAATCTCAAACTCTGATGTGTTTAACCTTACAGCTCCAGAATTAAACTACAACACATCTACTCTCTGAGACCTTTTCTCTTTCCTCTCTCTCTCTCTCTCTCTTTCCTCTCTCTCACTCTCTTTCCTCTCTCTCTCTCTCTCTCTCTCATTGCAGTTCATTAGATCCATCTGTTTATTATACTTCCCTCCCATGTCTCTCTCAACTGTGACCCTTTTCACTGCCGCACTGCATTTTTCTTTTCCACTCTCTCCAAACCGCTTTCTTCCTTCAAGGCCTTTTGAGAGTGGCACCCCCTCACCCTCACCAACGTTTACAAATGAAATGAATGAAACCCAGTGGTACGTGACTCCTCTACAGGGAGACGCTCCATTATACCTTGGTTTACTCAAACAGAAGCCTCCCTGTGATTGGCTATAAAGCGGCGATACCAGACTGAGAAGGGTTACAGCAGACAGCGGAGAAGGCAAGCAAGTGGAATAATGGCAGGCTTAGAGAGAGAGCCTTGCCCAATGTTTTTGAGCTGTTTGAAAATTGATTTATTCTTACCGATCCAACAAACCCCATGTATTCTCAAGCAATGGATGAAGGATGAAAGGTATCATTTGTCAGAAACCCACTGGTCCACTCATGAGAGCAGAAATTGTTTGTGAACAGGGATAGAAATCTCGTATGTACACGCCACAGTTATGTGTCATCCAAGTTGCCTTTTCACAACAAAGGCAGCAGCTGCTACACTGAGAAATGGGGTAAACTTTTAGGGGCAAAGAACACGGTCTCGCCGTTTTGCCCTCCTTGATATTCTCTAAATTGGATTTTGGTCTTTCCCCCAAATAGAGTACTGTATTAACCTGTGAAAAAGTTATGACAGCTGAGCACATCAGAGTTCCTTTACAAATGTGCTCAACCTTTTCAGCGGTGTGGAAAAATGGAAGAACATCTCTATTTTCTTTCATCCCCTATCCCAGAATGGCTGTTATGTTTCTCTCTCCCCAAAGGAGGAGTTAACAACCTTGAAGCTTTGTAAACATCAACGCTACGTGGAATAAAAAGTAGATTATCAAAGGGATATTTCATATGAAAGCAAACATCTGCTATGATAAGTTATCGTCATCTTTTATCTCTTGATCAACTCATACAGCAGTTTTCTTCCTCTGACTACACCCATTTTTCTCTTCTTTATTATACAGTTATCTTGATAAACAGTGATGTTTATCACACTCCTGCAATTGTTTGGATGTTATTCATGATTTTCAGCTCCTTAGATGACATGACAAAAGGGAGGAGGCGTTAACAATCTTGTATTGTTAATATAAGTGGAGAGACCAGGGGAGCCAAATTAGTGGGAAATAAGAACAAGATGCCTTTGTGGAAGAGAGGCCTAAGCAGATGCCAATCAAGCGATGTGAAAGACAGCTCCTGGGAGGGATGTAATGGAGTTCAATGTGAAGGCAAGGACGCTCTTCTCAGAACATGACAAAACAGTAACACACAGGGATGTGTGCTAAAATAAAACGCAATCAATTCAAACAGAAACTCCACTGTACTGGGACCCTTCAAGCCTTTCAGAATCCTGCTCTGAAAGACGGCCCCATCTCGCCACCCACCCCACCCCCCACCCCCCCCGACTCTCTCCTCCGTTCACATCCAACCTCACTTCCTCCCATCATAAATCTGGATAAATCCACAAACCTCTGTCTGGCATGCTCCATCTGTCTCCCTCACTCATGTACTGCGAGAGAAAACCTCTCTGCATCCCTGCCTGCCAGCAGGCTGTCCTCCAGACTTAAAAAAAAGAAGAAAGCTGAGACAAAAAAGTATCCTTAGACTACCCTTGGAAGACAAGTTGCAATCCACCTCCACAGCATTACCAGTAACCTCAGCAAAATAAACTTTTAAATGGGGAATGTAAAAACCCTCAGGATAAATTAATTCAAAAAGAATTATATGTTTCGTGGTAAGGATTTCTCACTAATACAAATGTAGAGATCATTCAAGATCACTATTTTGTATTTAGGTTTATTATTCTTTACTTATAGAAGACATATAGAAAATAAATACTTGTTTCTTACTTCTTAATTTTTTCCAGGGCTCTCAATACTGATAATATCAATGTGAGTAGGGTCGGAAAGTAGTGCTTTGTTTTTTTTTTTTGTTTTGTTGTTTTTTTTTCCTATTTTGCAATTTCTTTGTCCTTTTTGGTTTACCGTAATTAAGCTACCACAGTGTCTTCCTGCTTCCTGTTTCCACAATGACAGTAAAAAAACTACACTGCTGTGCTTTAAAAAAAAAAACAAAACAAAAAACAATAACTCCCAAATGGGTAAGCTGATGAGTCAAAAAACAAAAAATCACCCAAGAACTGAATGTCGCAGCCACAGCTTACAAGTTAAACATACAGGTGCAGCATGTCATATATTACATAACCAAATGCAAACAGGTAAGGTTTACGCTCGTGGCTCACATTTAAGAGGGAGAAGAATTTAATTGATTCCACAGAGAAATAAAATAATAAATGATAATAATGATAAAAAAAAAAGTTTCCTATTGAAATCTAGTGGTTAATTGTGAGGTAAGCTGATGACTGTTTGATAGCCTTGACTTTAAAGCTCTGTTGGTGCCATTTTTCTTGTTTTTACCAACATCTTACTGTACCTGCTAACAACATACTGTTTTTGTTTGTTTCTGTCACATGAAAACCAGCTCTCATGATGCGCTTTAAATCACAAGTTGGTAAAACAACAGCTTTGATACATTCATTTTTTGGGTCGCTTCAAAATGTCTTATACAACATTGCTGCAATTTCTGGCAAGCTCACCACCTCACGCTGCCTTTTAGGCTGTACTGAAGATAGATTTGAAAGCTGTCAGTATTGGAACAAGTCTTATAATGTTAAAGAGGAAAATTTAAATAGTAGCAAAATGAGGCAGGATTCAATTCAGCTATTAGAGGATCTCAGCTGAAGTTTAAAATGAGACTGTAATGAAATCAAGTCTTCAGTTAAAAGGACAGTGTTGGCAGTAAGCGGCAGGCAGACAGGTGGAGTCACAGTACAACAGGCCTTTGATATCAACCAACAGGGAACACAGAAGGAGGGAACCCTGCATCCACAGCAGCATACTAAGACACACAAACAAGCATGCATACACACACACACACACACACACACAAATAAAACCTGCTCCAACAGACCACAACCCAGCGGTACCGACTGGGCTCATTACACCCCACCAGCCCCTTCCCACTCGCACCAGGGTCCTGACCGCACAGTGGGTCGACGCCCAGCCACGGGGGGGCCCCATGTGTTAGCATTCAGCAGAGTGAGAAACAACAACACCAGTGGGCTCATATCATCATCCACCTCACAGCTCCCTGGGCTTGACATCTCCTCGCGGTGCTATTGTTTCGCCTGAGCGCTGCTCTCTTGCCCTTTTCTCTCCACTACAGCGCTCAGGAAAAGGCTTCGCAGTCGGGGGGGTTTGGGGGCTTGTTTGGACAGCAGGGGACCCCACCAGCCACACTCGGGCACTCAGTGGCAAACATCAAATATGACTGGTCAAGAGAGGCAAAGGGGAGTTTGACAGGAAAAGAATCTGACTGTAGCAGGTGTGAGGAGTATTTTATCATCTGTGAAGATATTTCAAAGCAAAAACAAAGATTGTGTTTACCTGTTGACGACAGCCGCAGCCAAGGAGGATCCACAGAGAGGGAGAGAAAAGAAGGAAAACATTAGTTTGTTTGTCACAGCTTTGAAGAGGCAACATGCACCATTCATGCATATGATTATACACAATGAAGAATCCGTAAATTGAATACTTCCAAAGGGATTAAAAAGAGAACATTTTGACTTAAGCAGACCTATGAAAGCTTTGTTCTTTGAAGCACATCTATTTGTTCTGTCTTTTTTCTTTTTTTAGCTCCTGCAAAAGGAGATGAGTGAGAGGCAGCTCTTTTGCGAACAGACTGTTGCAGCATGCCACTTCTGGGAGAATTAAATCTTAGAGAACAACAGGTGTATTATTCCTTTAAAGCAGTGATTATTTTTTTTCATATCCTGCTGGATGCTTTTCTACTGTTTCTGTAAAAAGTAACTTCTATGTTGATCTTGATTTCACCTGCTCAAGGACACTGTCAAACCCACGCTGAAGCAGGCTGGATCAAGCCACCCAATTTACTGTATGAGCCTGCTGACACATATTGATATATGCATGCACTTCCCACGGCTACACTTAGTCACATACAGAGTATAAATCATAACGGCAGCACAGCAATTCTCCAGCAAGGGAGGGGAAAAAATTACTTCACAATAAAACTGGATTTAATAAAATAAAAATAACTTTCAGCTCAGGAATGTTTCATTCACATACTAGAGGACCTATTCTGGACATGTTTGCTCAACATACAGTTCTGATCGAAGATGTTTGCTGTCCTGAGGTTGTCTTCTCCAACTAATGTGGCTCATTCAGGTTAAGTCTGATTATAATCACGCAGGAGGCCACTGATGAGCTAGCTGTCCCAAATGACTTTCCCGAGCAGACTTTGTAAAAATTGCTTCTTCTATATGTTCTGGCACCTTCTGATTTATTCATATCATGCTCTCTGCAGTGCACAGCTCATCCCGACATGAGATTTTTGGTTGTTGCAATCTACTGCTACATTCACATTACAATGGCTGATTTTTTTTTTTTTTCTTTTCAATTTTTTTTTCTTTTTTTTTTTTAACATTCTGTGTGAAATGGGCCCACAGACGCAACACCACCTGTCATCAACACAAACAGCCGGCTATCAACACAAACAAACTAAAAACTGTGTCACACCATTAATGTAGGCTACTGATGCAAAACCACTTGCCTCGGCGTGATCATGTTTGCGCTTCGCTGTAATATTGCTTTCTTTGGTTCCTCCTTTTCTTATTTGTATGAGATGGAAACAATTTACTTCTTCTTTACAAATAATACAAAGAGTGATGATGAAACCAGCAAGGGCATTTGGTGTGCTGTCTCTTAGAAGACAGGAGAGTCAATGGGTTTCATGAATAAATGAATGAATTAAAAGTCATCTAATCATACTTCAGGAATCCTCCCCCCCTCCTCTTCCTCCCTCTAGCTCCCCCTTAAATGCACACACCCTCCCTGCAAGAATGCAAAGAAACCTACGTCAGTAGTTCCACTCGCAAACAAACGTATATAATCTCGGAGTACACAACGAAGAAGGGGTTCACTATAGCAACGGCACGTATCACCTTTAGCAATATGTCTCTTTGTGCATGCTTCTTCATTAGGATTCATGGATCATCAATGAAAACAATTCTTTCTCTCTCATTTGGCACCGAGTGACTGATTGTTTGCTCACCAACATGAGGGAGATGAGAATATAGACCCTCCATATTTCGACTGAATGGATTCTGCAACTTGTAGCCATGCTGTAATATATCTGACCACTGAATGACTGCAGAGAGCAGCTCAAACAGTTTCATGTTTGCCATTTTATTATGCAGAATTAATATGCATTTCTCAGCACAGACAATAAAAGACTTAAATGTATCTTAAGCATATGAGAGCTATGCATTAGCACGCATTAGCATACACAGCTCATGAACACACACAAACAGTAATTACATGAACTGCTTTCCAACAAGGCAGTAAAGAGTGCTATTTTATGCTCCTGATTTGTTGTGTTTTTCCCTTACTGATCTACTTTCTGTCTGATTTATTGAGAAAATAAAATCATACACACAGCTGTGTACTCTGCAGTGTGTATCTTTAAGGTGAGTAAAGTCCAAATCAAGTTAGTCATTACTGTTATGGCTAAATGTTTGAATTCAATCAAGTGTATTTAGAAAATAACTTTTAAAAAAAGGAAGTCCGGGCTTTACATTTGTATGCTTATTCCTTCTTGACAGCGCAACAGGAGCAAGCTGTTTCAAAATGAGTCTGGAGACCACAACATGCTCTAATTGATATGACCTTTAATTGCTCATTCAGTGCAGAGGAAAGAGAAGGAAGACATCAAGCCAGTCCGCAGTGGCTCGGGCTAAAGAGGCACTGTGTAGATTGGCCTACACTCCCAGGCCCCGTGGACATAATTAAACCTGAATAACAAACACTTACACGAGTGCTCCTCTCTCCTGAACAGGATTCTGAAAACATCCAGGACACCAGCGCACTGCTCCTTTAGTTGCTGCCTCAATCAGAGTGGATTTGTTCCTGTGCTGCGATTATAATTGGAGCCTGGACAATTATGGCTGACATAAATGAGGTCCTGTTATCCATGGGCAAAATTTTGGTTGGTTGTAAGCTTTCGGTCAGCAGTTCATTTAAGGAGTTTGGGATAGTTTGGTGATTTTTAACACAAAACTTCGGGACATCAAAAACATCACGCTTGATTGCTTTAAAATTGAAACGTTGGCATTTCTTTTGGACTCTGGCTGTCTGAAATATTAACTGTATATCTTTGGAGACAGTAGCTTACTGCCTGAAGAATAAAGGGGAAATATTTCTTACCTTTCTGGATTATATGATAAATCTACATTCTCATATGACTGACTGTGCCACTTTGTCTGGAATTTGAAAAGACAAATTAAATATTCAAAAAGAAGAAATATTTTACTTGTTTTTGCTATACATGTTACAACGTCTTTATTCATTATTAATCCAGAATCTTAAGTAAAGGCTGACAAATAGTGTCCTGGTGATAACAGTGCAATAACATGAATATGAATATTATTATTTTGTTCCTTTTTATACTATCTCTGTTTAATTTGATAGAATCTTTATTACTATTATTATTGCTGCGCTTAGCTCAAGACACTGGAGGCATCCTAACTTTAAAACAAGTCTGACAAGGCGCTGTTGGCTTAGCTATTTAGGCATAAATTTCATGTGTAGAGGCTTTAGTTGTCATCACAGCAGTCACTGGTTCAACTCCCAGCCATGTCTTTCCTCGCTCTCTGCTTCCCATATTTCCTATCTGTCTTCAACTGTCCTATCCAACAAAGGAAAGTAAAAACAAATAACTTCAAAACGATTGCCACTTAAAATCATCAGAAGCAGAGGACTGGGGCTGGAAATTATTTGTGCGACCAGTGGAGGTGGGCTGCAGGGGCTTTGTAGCTAGCTCCCCCCTAAGGCTTCTGAAGGAGGTTGGAGTCAGAGGGAAGGCTCAACAGGAGACTATAAAGGAGCTTGCAGCTGTTGCTTTCAGAAGTAGCCATTGGTTTGCTGAAGAGGAAAGAGGCAGGTTGGGCTGTGCATGGAGCCTCCAGTACGACACACACCCAGGTCTGATCAGCCTGCGGTGGGCCAACCACGGGTGAGGGTGTCTTGTGATAAAAGGCCGAAACACCCAGTGAACTTGCGGTGCACAGCTGATGATGTGTCATATTGGAGACGGAATACCTCTGGCCTACTACCTACCAAGACTACTTCAACCCAAACAAAGACTGAATCTCCATTGTCTTTATTGATTACCGTATTGGCCCGAATATAAGACGTTGTTTTTTGCATTGAAATAAGACTGAAAAAGTGTGGGTCGTCTTATATTCGGGCCAATACGGTACTAAGGGATTTTAACAACTAGTCCTAGTATGCTTACTAATATGCTAGCAAAAAAGTTAGCGTTAGCTCAGCTTGCAGCCCCAACTATACTGAGTTCAACAAAAAGCATCTAACAATATTAAATTCGGGGGAAAAAAAGCTTAATTTTGAGTTTGAAATCATTCATGAATTTAAAATAAAATTGTGTGATGTTTAATAACTGATTGTTGACATTTTGCTAACTTTCACTTATGCTGCACTCTGAGCTCGGTCTGCATTGCCAGTCTAAGAAGATAATCAACCTGAAATCAGCTCTTTTTCACTCTGCCACTGTATGTTTTTATGAAATAACTGGCATCTGTTTTGAAAATTATTGCTTTGCTAGTCGTTGTTTTTTGCAAATAAAAAGAAAACACTCAAAGGAGCTAATACAAAAACATGGTATTGGATTGTTGCAATGACTGAGATGCTGATATTTAGTGTATTTATGGTATTCCTAAAAAAATCCTAAAAAATTCCATCTCTACCATTTCTTGTTTCACATTAAACTGATGATATATTTTCAAATGGGGAGCTGTGGTGTTAGTTAAGTCACAGATAACATGAATATCCAACAAAGAATTGCTTGGTATCCTCTCCTAAAGATGACTTGTAAGAGTCAGAGTATATATAGAGATGAACCATTCAGTGAGTTAGCTGCATGAACCAAATACTGTTTGTTCAAACTAAACAGTACATCTGCATATTGCTGTTAACATTTACAAAAGCCAATCTCTATTATGCACAGCTGTAGTCCACAAGGAGCAGGAGGCTGTCCACATGCTCCTTGTATAAAGACCGTAAGCTGAACAACTGGACCTTTGCATGGAATTAGACCTCATTAATAAATTTACACTGAAGTTCACAAGCCTCTCCTCTGAGTGAGCGCTCAGCTTCAGGTTAGCCCCGGGTTCAAGCCGTCCACCGGGGCTGTGGCAGCACTGTGTTTGACTACTATGTATTCAGACCAGCAAACTGCTGGTCACCACATGATCCCCCTTGTGGGGCTCAATGCTGGCCTTTTGCAGACCTCCATCATCTCCACCTGCAGTCTGCCTGCACCCCAGAGAGCTCCCACTAGAGCAGCTCTGAATGCAGGTTCTGGACGTCTAGACGAGGGGCTCATTAGCTTTCCTGCGGCTCACCAGCTAGTGATTGCCGGAGCCTAAGCTGCCTTTCTTTGCTCAGAGGGAGGGGACGGGTCCTCATTGAGAGCGTGCTTTATTACAGGAGCTTAGGTGGGGGCTTCAGGATTAACACATAAGTCTTCCACCTTCATGGGTGCAAAGAGGACTTGTAGTGCTTCGTGCAGCTGGAGGCAGAGTGCAGCCTGGGGAGGGGAAACAGCTTTTCTCACTTTGCATTGATAGACTGACCAGAGGCTTAACACACACCTCCTGGAGGTCTGGATGGATTTGTGTTACTTACAGCAGTCAACCTAAATCTCCAAAGGGCACCCAGAAGTTTTTAAAATGTTAATTCAAGTTAATTCGTTTTAATAACTTTGGCTTCACTGTGTGAGCCTGTGTGTTTATGTGTGTATAACATTTCCAGGCATCAGTATATGAAAGACCTCACAGCGGCCTGTAATTGTTTTAGCTCAATTTTTCACCACAGGGGGAGAGGCGGTCAAAGAGTGGCAGCTATGTGCCCTTTCTCACAGGAGTCTCTTTCAAGTGGGTAGACCTTAAGCCGAGCTGCCCTTCAGACTGACGCCTGAGTATGAGCGACAGGTGAATGACATCACTCTAGCTGTGTGTAACTCATTTTTTAAGCTGTGCATGTACCAAATTAAGAAATCAGACCTTATCTGAAAACATATGATGAATTACTTCATTTTCAAAGTACAGCAAAGAATTGTGGTTCCAAAAATAGAAGCTTCATTTACTTAAAAAAAATGACTGGAATTGCAAAATCTAAGACATTTGCATGCCTCAATACTCAGTGCATTTATATGTAACTCTAATCTAACTTTCAAATTACTTTCAAGTCTAATGTTTATAGTCAACAGACGCTCTCACCTCTCTATATATCACCACAACCACTTTCCTCAGATGATTAAGTGATAAGAAGGAAAGTCAAAACAATAGTGGAACAAACAACTTTTCTCTGCTGAGCCTTTTGCATAATTATGATGCCCGAGGGCCAACTGATTCACTGAAATCTGTTCTCTGTCGGGGGAGGGAAACCTAAAATAGCAGCCTCTGATTGTCGCACAATTGGCTTAGACTGCTCTGTGCAGCTGTGCTCTGAGCCTGTCTGTCCGTCATTTAACTGATTGCTGCATGGCTGCCAACATATCAGGTGCATCATCACTGGAATGTATGCGAACAGAATTTGTCCCAGACTCCTTCCAGTAGCAAAGGGTCAAAGACAGAAAGAAATGTGTGTTTTCTGAGAAAAATGTGCATCTGCATTAAACTGTTCTTGTGTTCTAGTTTTGATTACCAAAACGCCACAGTGGCAGGGTTCAAATCTTAGATTGTACAGCTGTGGATAAGAACAGAGGCAACAAGCACCCCGTCAAGAGAGAGAGATAAATAAAAGAAGACGACGAAGAGAGAGTGGTGAATTCCAGGACACTCCTGGTTAATTACTGGTGTACATTTTTGATGAAACTTCCATCCACCTCTGAGGGCTATAACTTCCTGCCAATACCTTCATTGAAGTCAGAGCTCATAAGAATATGCAGAAACGCAGCTCCTTGTGCATGCAACAACCTGATTTAGAGAAATATACGGGGGTTGTTGAAGGTTAATTCACAGTGTGAGTAAAGATAAGTCCACTGAAGTAAGTTTTCATTCACATGCTTTGTCATCAGTATGAAAATTTAGCATTCATAATGAATGAAAGGAATTAATCAGCAATTTTTTTTCTCATTATTTTACCAACTTTTTAATTTTGGCAGTTACCCAAATTAAAACTTGTTTATTGATTTTTGCCTTGGAAAACACTTAACGAAGTAACCGTCTTGTTAAAGTTAGGATTTTTTTTCACCACTCAGCACACTGAGCATAAGCAATATGAAAAATGTAGGGCTGTCAGTTCTAACACATGAATCCCTATGCTTTTAAAGTTCAAATTAATACTTAACTTTCAATAAATTCTGATTTTTGTGCCCTTCAACAAAGCGTAACTAAGCTGCTTAAATAAAAACACTGGAATTTTTGAACAGCACATTTCACATATTACACTCCCACATGGTGCTGATGAAAAGTCAAAAGTCATATGCCTTTTGGTCAAACGTTTGAATTGTCACTGAGGTACTTGGAGTTTAAGCTACCACCTACAAGCCAAGCATACAGGTGCAGCAAAACTACGATTCAACAACAGTCTATACAAACTATTCGCTGATTTTTCAAATATCTTAGTTCTCCACTCCCCATGCAGACATGAGGAGCTAGAGATCCATTTAAAGACTGTGCAAATGTGTTGGTTGGAAATGGATTTGATCCAAGTATATGTTCTGGTTTTACCTTGCTTTATATTTACAGAAGTTCTTCCTAGAGCTCTTTGTGTGTATTTTTCCGCTTCTAAATCTCTCAGTGTTGCACCTGATTTACCAGCAACTGGCAATCGTGCTTCCTCGTGTTACTTGGAATGTTTTGGGTTTTTTTGCAATGAAATGGCAAAAGGCAAACATCTTTCAGATCCCTTACAAACACAGTCTGGCACCTACATAACACTGTTAAAAAAATAAAATAAAGATGAGATTGTACTCACACAAACCAATTTATTTATTTATTTATTTTTATGAAATAAGTTTTCATATGTTTAAAAATCACCACTCATACCGCAGACAGTGTCTAAAACTATACTGAAGTTAGAGTGCTTTCTAAAAGGGTTGGCAATACCAGAGGCAAATCTACAGTGTAGAGTCATCCTCAGGTGAGCACGTCGTGGACAGTCACATGACCTATTGACCTAGGGTGGCATGGAACAATATTTTCATGACCTATATGAAAGAGATAAAGAGACAAATTGGATCTCCTTAAAGTTTTTAATGCTGTAGTAATTACCAGGGATCACTGGACAGAAGGGAAAACCATACCAAGACTCGGCCTCAGTATAGCTGAGTGGTCTGGGTTGCACACCTCATGAGGGATCCCACCTATGGCATCTTTTCCTCTTGTCATTTCTAACTCTCAGCGTTTTTCCTGCTCTATCCACTATCCTATCCCCTCTAACTGAAGGCATGAAAAGATTAAAAAAAATATAATAGTAATAAAATAAAAAATTCAAAAACAACTTCTTGATATGACTGCACAGCATACTGAAACTAAATGGACATTTTGTCGAAGTCAAAATCATGACGTGAATCGTTACATTGTTACATTGATAATTCAGACCTAAAACCTGTGATGAAATAACGGAATCTTAAATTTGGGATTAAAATATGATTAATCGCAATTAACTTTTTAAACTCTGTGATTAATCACAATTTTTTTTTAAAATAATCCTCTCACAGTTCAGGATAAATAAAAAAATCAGTAACCCTCTGCTGTGAGGTCTGAAGTGTGCACACTTTGTCAACTGTCATTTTTAAGACGTCTTCTGTGTGGCAGTATCTCTAAATATTAATTAGCCCTGTCTGTGTATCTGATTACTGACATGCCTGAAGTGAGGTTGATAAAGAAAGAAAAAAAGCTGCATGCTTCATCTGCTCCCTTTGCTTTTGAAAAGGAGGTACAGATAAAACTGGTATCATGAGGTTCATGCATGGTGAATCATGTCCACGGTATTTTCTCTCTCTTCCGAAGTCAATAGGCCTGTAACGTGAGCACAGCACCGGGCCGTCCCTGGGCAGGCTGACTGAGCCCGTTAATGAAAACAGAGGAAGAGAAGGAAGAGTGCTGTGTCTCTGAACAAACACAGAAGGAATACCTTCAAGGTCAGGATGAGGAGAGAAAAAGAGGAAAGAGAGCGATTAAGAGAGAGAGAGAGAGGAGCTGAAAGACGAGGACAGCGGTGACAGGAGCAGAGAATACCTTCCTTCAGTGCGCTTTGTTTCAGGCTTGTGCTACACACTAACACATTGTGGTCAGCGATATGGAATTACAATAAAATAGTCCCTAAATAATTCTTCTTTTTCACAGCTCACTTATCTTTTTTAAGTGCAGAGGATTACAAGAGCTTTACAACAATAAAACAATGCAGGAAGAGAGTGGGGGGAAAAGCCCGGCGCTGTATCCTACTGGGCAAACACGCAAATGGGCTTTGTTTCATTTTTATGACCATTTTAACATTACTTTATCAATAACAAATCAGACATTTTGTGATAGCTCAGCACTCAAAGTAATAGGCAACAAAGCAAATCCATGGAGCATGCTAAAAGTGTGGAAGTAAAAACAGGCCGTGGCTGCACAGCCGTGTAAAGAAAATGGGAAGAGGCCTGTCATAAGGACGTCAGGAGCTGGATGGTTCCAGAAATGCCCAAGTGTGGACATACACTCAGGCGTGACGTTACAGCAAACCTATTATCTACCATCCTGTCACTTTGGCTTTTCCACTACAAACTTGGGACCAGATTCAATTTCAGCACCAGAGATGTCTGCTCCTCTGACCATCACATGCACTCCCTCTCTCTCCCTCTCTCTCTCTCTCTCTCTCTCTCTCTTTCGCTCTCTCGCACTCGCTGAGTGGGTGTGTCCCCTCAGGGAGAAGATGGTGCTTTTTACAGCACTTCTCCCGACCTTAAAAAAACACTTAGCACCAGATCCAGAGTTGATGTTTTTCTTCGCGCTATTAAAGGCGTCAGTGCTTCCACTAATCAAAAACTGGCCTGCAAACAGAAATACAATGTTTGCAAAGTTTGCAACTGTCAGAAAGGAAAGCTGTTCAAATGGAAACAGGAGGGATGCAGTCATTCATCTTTCAAGGATTCACAGTAAGGGGTGTGTGATAAAATAATAACCTTTATTTATAGAGCACTTTTCGAAATCTCAGCCACAAAAGGCTGCATAAAGCCGGGGAAATAAAAGGGGACAGGTCATAATATCAGCAGGTTCAGAGGGAACAGATATCAGTACAGGGTTGGGTAAAAGATGTTTGTGGCGTGGTTAAGATAACAATGCAGCCTTGGTGAGCTTATCATTAAAATTCAGGCAGAGATATGGCAACCAAAAAGAAGGAGATGCCCAAGATCTAAGGACATGTGGCCTTACATCACAGGCAGAATGAATGATGCTAGCTCAAGACCCTGCTTTTGGTCTTTTCATTTACCTGGATGAGACCTGCTGAGACCTGCTGAGACCTGCTTGAGCGGCGACAGAAAGAAAACTTTTGATGTGACGGCTGGTTGTCTGACTGTCCATCTCTCTTTCCCCCTAACACAAAAACTATACGGCAGTCAGTGAATCAAGGAAGGCAGACAGAGATGTACAAGTTAAATATCTATTCTTGGAGAATGGAAAAGAGAACACGCATCCAAAACCTGAAAGTTATTGCTAACACCGCTCCGTCATTTCATCCAAGGGTCACTCAGACGTGTGACAGCAATCCATGACATTTCAAAGACCCAAGCCTTTGCATCACCGTCTCAGCGACTCTTTGTTTCCAGGTGCTGTTGTTCCTCACCTCTCTCCTCTCGACAGATCAACATTTCACTCGATCTGGCTTTTTGTCAAGAGGGACCTGTGTGTTCAGTATTAAACTCGCTGAGGAGAATTAAGGGAAGGATGTTACACAGATCAAACCAGAGGACTCCTGGGCCTTTTACTCTCCGAGATCAATAAGCAGGATAACACTGGGATGTAGAAATAAACAAAGACGTTACGACTGTGACAGAACGTACACATGCTACACTTAAAATGCTAAACAGCAAGGGTTGACTGGGAAGGTACATGCCTGGTTAGCTGGAAGTATATCCCATAATTATAGCAGTCTGCATACTGTATGCATGCCTGGGCAGATCAATGCTGACTCAGCTTGCATACTCAACACAGCCAAGCTTTATTTAAATTGGACGCAACAGTTTGCCCTCAACCAGCGTCTGTATCGATGCCTGGGTGCATAAAGTTTCAAAGGTAACCACCTTAGGTAATGCAAGTGTCCCTCCTGACTATGCACAGTCATAGCCTGACTCAATACAGGCCTGTTTCTGGCTTCTCTCAGCTGGTGTGGCCAATTAGTGTGAAATTTGGTGACAGAACTGTGCAGGAGCTAGGACAGTCCTTGTGTAATTATTGATCTAGGTTTACTTGCCTGCTTGGCTACATGTGGGGAGGAAAAGGACACAGCACAGGGTTGTTCTAATGCAGCGTCTAATTAATAGTGACATAATCTGATACTATAGCTTAAAGTTGTTGAGGATCCCTGATCCCCCCAGTGGTGTGTGGACGGAGAGTGCTGCTCGTTGTAGGGTAATTGCAGAAAGCTCTGGTTTGGTGTCACAATTAGAGTGGAAACCAGCCTTATTATATCCACTGCTATAATCTCTGCCAGACCCTATTTGCCCCATGCTCTAGTTTGCTTCCCTTCTTTTGACACTGTTCCAATCTTTATAGAATGTAGATGCTAATCCCTGTGACTGCAGGTTTTTAATAGAGGCTCATGTAGAGTCATGCATTGGCATACAGTAAGGATTTTTGCAGAACAGGTGCAATAATTGAAGCGACAAGACAGTAAATAAATGCATGGGAATGCTAATAAAAGAAATATAACTGGGAGCATACTGCAGGAAGTGCAGTTGCTAATTGCACCAAGTTTATTAAATTGCACCATATCTGAGAATTTTTTTTTGTTTTATATATATATATATATATATATATATATATATATATATATATATATATATATATATATATATATATATATATATATATATATATATATATATATATATATACATATATATATATATATATATATATATATATATATATATTATTATTTTTTTTTTTTTATTATTTTTTTATTTTTTTATTTTTTTATTTTTTTGCTTTGACAGTAGTTTTCAGAGAGAGCTGCTCCCTTTTTACAGAAGCTCTGCTGGTCTTAATGAAAACCCACTTCTTGAAGGGATTATTTTGTGGGCCAGAGGAGGACACAGGTGGAACTGCAGAGCAAAGTCATTTGTAGAACAGCTTGAAGGAAGCTCCTCATGTGTCTTATTAGACCCAGTGGGTCAGACAAAGAAACACTGTGGGAAAAGCACACAATGCATGCTGAAATAGCATCTGACTTCAGTTCACGATTCTACACCTCATCTCTGAAGAAATGCTAACCAGCAACTTTCCTTTTTCCGACCTCTCTGTGGGATTACTTCTAACCAGTCACTCTCTGAAGGCTCCTCTGCAGCGCTTCAGCCAGAAAGACACATAATATTTATCAGAAGAACAGAGGAGCAGCACAGGAGAAAAAAAAAGCGAGAGAGACAGTTTAAGTGGTGTCTTTGATAAAGCAGTGTTTTTGAAGCACAGCCCGTTTAGCTTCAACAGGACAAGAGGAAATAAGGATGGGAAAGTGTGCCTCACGACGGTGCTCCACATCAGTACACACCGCAGATACCTGGATGCCTCCCAAACAGAGGAGAGACTCTAAAACCGCCCCTCCTCTCTTTAAACTTACCCTCTTTGATCTTTTATCTCCTGAATGTAAAGACTCAAGCAACCTCACAACCTCCATGCTCTCACACACCTCGATATCCACACAGTTTCCTCACTCATAGAAAACTTTTGGAAGAGGACAGAGGAACTTTTTTTTCTCCCTTTAAACCAGATCTTCATCTTTATTTATGTAGAAAGGCAGAAGGTGGCCGGGCTATTGTGAGCTCATAAATTAGTGGGTCAGTGGTTTGATAGCAGCTTTTACTCGCCAGATGATCACTTTTCTGCACATTTATTGCTCTTATTTCTCTGTAAGGTTACTTAACATCTGCAAATTAACAGGGCTGTAGCAAAATCAGTTGAGGGCTGGCAGAGTTTGTCTGTCTGAATTTCTTTTCTCATTTTTCTTTCAGTTACACAAGACCATGGAGCTGCAAAATGGTTGATTTACAGTTGAAGTTATGTACTTCAAAACTTTCTTTTTTCAACATCTACATTCAGAGCATTTGTAAAAATTGTGAGAAACTCTTTTTCTTTAAAACACATACTGATGGTCTATTAAAATCAAACCTCCATAATGTTACTTTTTTGTTGACAGCAAAACAAGCACATACATCATTGTGATGCATAACTGTCCACTAAGCTGGCTAATGTAAAACTACTGTCATTTGCTTAGTGGGTGTTTTATACATCGAGCTGAATCCTTCAGACAATAAAAGTCTTGAGGTTGCTGACTGCAGTAAAGTGGATGTTTTTCCTCTTACACAAATTTTAGATTGTTTTTGGAACAGTGGGAATAAAGGATATCCATATGTAATATACTTACAGTCCTCTGTTTACTCACATTTCATTTACAACCCATTCTTTCAAGACGAGAGGGCAATTTACATAGAAAAAGAAAATAACAAATTGGCTTCTTTGTAGATAAAACTGCATGGCAAGACAACTTTTTAAAGGTTAAAAAGAGATGTTTACAGTGGTGTATTCAAAGGGGGAAAGGTGGGGGGGTGAGTGCCCCTGAGTGCCCTCATGTCTGAAAAACAGCAACAGAGGTTTCCTCTTGGATGTGGTAGATAACAAATTAACCTTGTAGATGCCCTTCGAGTGTAAAAACCATAAACAAAGTGCTCTATGGATGCTCTTACAGTGGACAAAATTAGTTGTGTGTATGTATACACACAACTACCCCTTGTCTAAAGTTTTTTTGTCTAAAAAAATAACTAAAAATAAAAATGAGCCAGAGGCTTTTTAACGGTTCTTGGAAAGGAATGGCTCCTCAAGATCTGGCTCACTTCACAGAACCATAAATACAATTTCTAACAGACAGTGGAAGACAGCGGTTTTGGAGTCTTTGAAGTCGGCTTTTTACATGTGATAGCTGTCTTTTTTTGACTTTTGTACTTTATATGCACAAATATGTTACTATTGTCAAATTTTTATTTCTGGATGTTGTATTGCTCAAAAGTGTAAGGTGGCATATCACAAATGTTCACATTGGCATGAAAATACATATTTAAAAATTGTCAACAGGCACTCTAATTATTTGTGTATTTCTTTTTCTTACTGAATGGACATCGACTTGTATGCCTCCATAATCCATAATTAATTGTTCACATTTCCAAAGATTGATCCCAGAGGATGCTTTGAATTTGCATTACTGCTCAGTATGTTAAATGAACCCTATACTAGGGGTTTAAAGGGTTTTAAAAACGATTCCAGTTCTGTAACCCACAGTCTACCTACTGCTTAGGTTGTCAATCTGGAAAATCCAACTATCTTACACTTCATTGATAAATAATACCATAAACATTCAGACAACGGAAGAGCTTAAAAATTGGATCATTACAATATTTACATCATTTTTGTTAAAGAAAAATATTGTTATGACACCTCAATGTGTTGATATCTATTAGTTACAATTTAACAACAAATAGCCATCCTTGGACATTATCATAGATTTTCCTTCTCTGGAACTTGTAAGTAGTTTGACATAGGCTTTTGGCTCGTCTTTCACGGATAGTTTGGTTCTATTAAATGTTCAGCAGCAGAAAAGACAATTCTTGGCAGCACAGTTTCTTCGAACCACCAATATAAAACAGACACAGTGGAGTGGTTTCACCGTTCTCAGCCAACTGGAGGTGGGTGACAGTTAGGGCTCTCCCATCCCGTGAGAACAGAAACTGTTAACACAGCAATGGCTCCAGCATTGCTGAGTGGCACTAACCGGGGAGGGGCTGTGTAGTGAGAGGACTCACCTCTCTCTACCCTCCAGTTTCCCTCATCGTGCAAAAAAGCTTTCTCTTGTCTCTTGGTCTGGTGTAATGTGCGTCAGGATCTCTGGAATTCAATTACTGTTCCCTTTTAGCTGCGCCTGTAATCTCCCTGTTCCAGTCATATGCTCTGGGTGCCAGCCAGTGTCACACACTTTCCCCAAAATGATTTCTTTTATTACCAGCCAGTGAAAGCACAAACTGTATGCAGTTAGAGAACAGCTCTGGATCCATTCAGCCCACCATTTTGCCTAAACCTAATTACGTTACATTTGGGGGAATGTCACTATAAACTGTGGGGGTATAACAGTGGAGTCTCTAATGAGTGTTCAATTAAACAGAGAGCACCCACAAGGCAAACCCGGCACAATAAAGCCAAGTGAATGCTTTCCAATTGACAGTCTCTTCTTGAAGACTCACTTAAGTCTTGAATCAACAATCTTTTTTTTTTTTTTTTTTTGCTTTGTTTTGTTTTGGGGTTTTTTTTTGTAAATGAAGGACTTCCTATTAAAAAATAAAGTTTTCTCCTGAACCCTGTTGGATGAGAGATATCTTGATTTCAATTTTAAGAAATTTGCTAAGTCATTTCACAATTGCTTTCAGCTACTCATGTGTGGGTTCTTTAACCATTTGTGCAAACTGCTTCCTGTGGTGGCCTTGAGGTTCCAAATAAGACTGATTTCCTATCTCTATCATCAACATTGTGTAACTTTAATACATATATGAGACCTAAGTATCAAGACCAGTTTTTTAGCATTAACTGGAAGTTTCAACAAATGTATTTTAGTTTGGTTCTATTCAAGGTTTCTGTTAAAGAAAGTCCTTGTCCTTGCCTCTGAAGCTTGATAAAGCCTCAAAGGGCTCTTCATGGTGGGATAAGATGAAATAAGACTCTATCTTCATTATCACTGATTCTACAAATCAAAAATATAGCTACATTTAAAATCCAACTTTAACTCCTCATACTTTCAACATTGGTGTAATGATATGCTAATTAACTTCTGGGGTTAATCATAGACGTTACGATATATGGACATAAAATCTATGTCACCCATTTGGTTCTGATAGAGTTTTGAAGCCCATTGTCTACAGCGGCCTTATTGGTAATGGTGAAATCAGCCTAGCTTTGTTCAAGTTTGGAAGAGGCAAAGAGGTGGTCCCTTAGCCCAATAAAAAAGTAGAGGTCATAAAGAAACTTTTTAGTAAGCGAAGAAAAATGCTGAGCAAGTTAAGTTCTCCAAACTTTGACAATAGAAACCATTTTACCATTGTCAACTTGTTCTTTAACCATGTCCGTGATCTCTCCTGAACCTTACACAAGTAGTTAAAGTTGTTGAAATAATTCTTAAGTATAGGCTTGGTGAGTATAATTCTGATCTGATGGAGGAGTCGCCTCAAAATGTGCTCTTGTAGTTCTCTTTGGAAGATAGTGACAAAAGACATTTTGTTGTCAAGGTTCAAGAAACTCTTATGGGGGGAATTGTTGCTTCAAATTTTTTTTGAAGAATTGAGTGAGAAGAGGCGAGAGAGGGAGGGTCTGTGGGCATTGTCATCACCTCTGACAAACAGACGCTTGTGTTTAATTATCAACTGTTTACTCTCCTGCCCTGCACGTCAATCTCACGGACCCCCAAAAATCTGACACACACTGTGGCCCCACGCTATTAACTAGAGTCAACAGAGCAATGATCTGTGCCTGGTGTTCCTGTCTTGTGATAGGTGAGGATCTGTGCCCCCCCAACTCCCGCCCCCCCCCTCTGCTCCACCTGCCTCTCCTGTCTGCCGGAGTTAATTTATCTGGGTGATAAGCAGGTGGACGAGGGGAGGAGAGGCCCTCAGACTGAGGCGCACTGTCAGACCTGGCAGACTGAGTGACAATGCTAATAGCCAGGTCCCATTAACCTCACCGCACGCTTCACCTTTATCTACCACACAAATGACTGTTTGTTTGCTTGTTGGATGATAATATTTACCTCCTGATTTGGCGGCCTCAGACATGACAAATACATTTGTGCGTTTAGAGAAGGCACCGCGTTCCAGGTAAAAGGAAGGAGACACTGCTCTGTACAGCTCCAGACTGTGATAAGGCCTAATGTTCTCCACCTAATCTTGAACTTTAAAATGAAAGAATATTCCTGTTTCCCTTTTCTTACTTTTAAATGAGCAATGTCCTTGCTGCCCATTATTCCACTGTGCTTTTGGCTTACTACTATACAAAATGGTTCAGCCTCATAAAACACAAAGTATCTGCACGTTAAATTAGTGCATTTAGGGCAGTTTATTCTTATCTCGGGGCCACGGTCCTATTACAAAGAAGTTTGGTGTTTGTACACGGGCGGGTCCTGTGGTGAGCTTAGTGCTCTGGTGCCAACACAAGACTGAGAGATATTGCTTTAATTGGAGAGTTACTGATCCTGCAAGGCATTTGGGTGCCAGACGTTAGCATCAATGCTGCTCGCCGTATTCTGCTGCGCAATCACAAAAATGATATTGGGGGGACAGCAGGTGATCCATAAAAGCTGTGTTTTAAAGCCTTGTTAATTATTCCTTCAGAAGTCTAATGAACAATGGGGATAAAACCTCACACGGGGCAAATCTATTTGTGGGAGAGGAGGAGCCAGCTCTATCAGATACAGCACTTCAGAGCCTTTACCCCATCTCATCTGTCAACATGAGTCTATCATTACTGAGCTCACACATGCAAGCTTTTTGCTTTGATCATGCCTCCTGATATCACTGGTACAATATTTCATAGTTGTGTGCACTCACAGGGGTGTGGTGTTTAGATGGAAATATGCGCTCAAAACAGTGTCTTCTGTGCATAATGAAGCAGATGCCGAAGATTATACAGTTTGGCAGAGAATTTGAATATGCATAGATTATCTCCAATTTGATTTAGCAGCTGGTGTCTGGGCGGGGATGAGTACAGTACATCACTTAGGAATACAGGAACCTACGCATTCTCAAGTTTGGGTTCAGTGTACTTTATCATATTTCCCTGTGTGGAACAGACATCGTATTCTGTCTTTGGCTGGAGAGGGCTTAATACACGGCAGCCCTGCCAGCTCTTTCGCTTCGTAAGAGATATGAGAAGAAGGAGATTAGCTCAGCTGCTCATCCATGACCTTGATATTACGATGAAGACGGATAAGAGCCTTCTCCCCTCCACCTGCCCAGAGCCCTGCGAGGCTGTTTAAACAGCAGCAGGCCCGGCAGTCATCATCCATTCAAAACAAATGTCTTCTACCAGGGTTCAATTTTTCAGCCATTCTACTCAGTATCCTAAGTCAATTAATGATGTCATACGCTAGCAGAATAAAACAAATGCTCGCAGTGTGCTGGAGCCTCCGGAGAGATGATTATGGAGGGCTGAGCACTGTGGAGAAGTGGCTGCAGAGTGGTTATAAGTCTTTTTGATTAAAACTTTATTTTCACATAGCTAAACTCCTTTTAAAAGCTGCACATAATAAAAGCTTCTAAAAATGTTCCACTGCGCACTTAAAAGTGTCACTATTTACCCTCTTTGTGATAAACAAATCACTATGTCCATGCTAAAAACGTCATGAGATTGCTTGTGTTTGCTTTAAAGAAAGCACTTTATCTGAACCCTGAACAACAAAAAAAAGACATTAAAGCAACTGTTTAAAATAATGAGCAGGGCTAGAAGTGATCCGCACTTTATCCTCACCTAACAAAGAGATTAAAAATGCAATGTGGTGCTCAAACAGCCTGCAAATGCTGACTCGGGTTTAAAAAAAAAAAGGCTTGTTAAGTTAAGGCAGTAACTTTATTTTCCTTGCCCTTCTGCACTAAGATGATATTTATTATACGTTTTTAGGATTAAGTCCAAGTCTAAATAACAATACACAAAGTTCTGAATTAGTACTTTTTGTTCTTTGAGAGGAATTAAAAGAATATTGTTCTGAAAGCAGTGTAATGCTAGTCATCTCGAAGAAAAAGCTTCAATCTGCATGTCGAGGTCTAAGATAAATGTATAATATTGTATTGCTACGTTTAATTTTTCCTACTGTACAACACAAGTCAAGTCCTCCACATTCATCTCTGCTCTGCTCTGCGACTAGCTCCTTGTAATGATGATGTTTCTAACACAGTGTATCTCCATGTTTCCACTGTGGCACCACTCGTCATTTTAGCTCTCATTGGTTATTCAGCCTGGGTTGCATGTCTACAACTTCCTCATTACGTTCTATCGCTAAAAGCACTTGCAATGGTCCACTCTGAGCTTATACGTCATGTAGGAAGTGCTGAGAGGGCATACCTTTCTTCAACCAGAATGCACTGAGAGTACTGAGGAGATGGCATTAGGACATAATGAGTAAAAAATGTCTCTCTTACACCGAGCCAAGAAGCTGATGGGATTTTCATGCTAGACTGGATCTCCGATGCATTCAGCTGACATCAACCGCTCAGGACGTATTTGTTTGGCTCTGATGTTGTAGTTAACAGATGTTACTGTACTATGATGTACAGTAAATGTCATGACTTCAGAAACTGTTTCGGTGTTATTTTTTTCTGACACCAGGAGAGAAAAAGACTGCTGTGTATAATTGAAGCTTGAGACAAGGAAACACTTTAATACATGCCTGAAAATTAGAAACAAATTACAGAAACCATGGCGCATGACTTTCCATTTAAGGAAACAATTTGTCATCTAAATCTAATCTGATTCAAAGTCAAACATGTTAAATATGATATTTTTTTGTTTATGTGTTAAATTTCCCTACAAATTATTGAGGATGTAATGATTATGCTGTGAAGGACGGTTAATTATGTTTGTATAACACACATGCTACACTCATTGAGTGAAATTGAGTTCAAAGGGAGAGGGAATTTTCTAGATACAAATAACAGCTCACACAAGTCTAATGAGTGATTTCAAACAGTCTGAGAGAAGACTTTGCTGTGTCCCTCAAAAGACCTGCTTATTTAAGTCCCTGGATTTGGCTAATAAAGCTGAAAACGCCCTTTGACCATTATGTGAACTGATCTTAGTTTCAGAGAAAAACTGGTGATTCATACAGTATGCAGGCTCCAAATCACTGGAGGCTAAAAAGGGAAAAAAAGAGAAAAGGAGTGAAAGAAGACAAAGGAGGGAGATGAGAGAGTGGTAAAAGTAGAAACAGAGGGGAGGTATAGATTGAAAGCGGGATGTGATAGAGGTGGTGGTGGTGAGCCAAAGTTATCCACTGATCCATGCCGAAACAGATGCATTTGATCACAGTAAATCTCGGGCTTAGAGCATAAATACATAATAAACAAAAACTAATGGAGGCAAGCGGCATGCATGTGTTTCACTGGTCTGTGAGCTACCACTACAGTGACTGGAGCAGGGCACAGGCATCCATATGGATGCTGCTTAGAGAACAGACTTGTTAACATATCTTTTTCACTGCTAGTAGCGAAGCGTTACAGACAAGGAATACATATCAAACACATTTATGACAACAATACAGGGCCATGACGGAGGGGTTATAAAATAAAAACAATAAAATATGAGGCAACATGAAATGAAAAAAGTTTCTATCAGGTGTTGTGTTCATAATGAGTAAATTACTATTGTAGAGTATACAGTTTCTTTGAAACAGATATCAGATTTTTGAGTGGATACAATGGTAGCGCTAATATCAATACTGATACTGACACTGCAACTGATAGAGACAACAATACTTCTACTCTACTAATACTGACACTTGCATCACTCTTCTACCGATACTGATAGCAATACCCAAACTAATACAACTAATCATGCAAGAACCAATACTGGTACACACACTGATACCAATAGTGATACTTCCACTCACAGTGGCACTGGTAGAGATAACAATACTTATACTCACCCTAATACTGATACTGATAGACAGGGACTAAAACCCACTTTGATACCAATACTGAAAACCAATAATCACTAACAGAGGTACTGATAAAGGCACCAATACTCACACTATTTCTGATTCTGATACTGGTACCAATACTCACACTAATACTGATGATGCGAAAGGTACCAAAATTGTTACTCATACTTTAACCAATATTGCTACTGATAGTGGTACCATCACTGATATTTATACCCATAAAGATACTTTTACTAATGCTGATACTTACACAGGTGCACTTGGCAAGTAAAAACTTACACCAATTCTGATATAGCTACAGATTTGGTACTCAGTTCATTTCAACACTGATGAAGGTATGAATACTAATACTCATACCGAAACTGATACAAAACTGATACTTATAGTACAAACATTATTGGTACCATTACCGTCACTTATGCACAAACAGATACAAGTTCTTCTATAGATTCCAGTACTGACTAATTTGAATACTGAAGCAGTTTCAGATATTGATACTCATACTGGTATTGATACTGATACTGGGCAGACACTTTTACTTACAGTGGTAAGTATAAGTGTCAGCACAACACCAGTTATAGACAATGCAGACAGTGTTGAGAGTATTCTTAACTCCTGAGTAAAAGAGCTCTGATGGAATAATAATGTGATGACACCAAAAAGTTTGTTTGTTGTTTCCTGGAAAACTTCATGTATACCGTACTTGTGTTAAAGTCCATACAATCTTTTTAATATCAGCTGAGAGCTATAGAGGCCGAGCTCTAGTTACTATGTAGCAGGAAGCACTAACTGTGATATGCTTTACAGGCAATATGCAGAAAGTACTCAATACCTCATAATGAAACAGTGATACAGGAAGAAATTAATCAGCATACTGTGCAATACAAACACAGATAATTTGACACTCCAGCAGATGTCAAAGGCCTCGTATTATCCAGTAACAACTGATCACGACTAATGCTGCAAGTGTTCTGGGCAGAGTTGTGAAGAAGCAACGAGCAGCACTCAAAGCTTACATCTGAATTCTATGGTTTGCAATTAGAACAACCATTTTTCCCACTAGTGCAGCAGAAAACACGAAGAAGTCAAGGATGATGAATTAGTCTAATGATTCCACAGTAATATCGCTCAGAGACAGAGCCGGAGGAAATTGCTGTTCCCAAGCGAAAGGCCTAAAATTACTCCTTAAGATACGGGTGAACTTTTGCCATTGCATTCTCTGTTGCCATCATTATTCAGTGAACCCTCTTGTTTGTGTTGCCATCACATGAATCCACGCTGCCTCCTATGGCTATCATGGCAACTTTCTCTCATTGCCTCCTTCACCTTCTCTCCCTTTCGCCCTCTCCTGTCTGTGTGATCTTATGCTTATAACAAGTACACAAAGCCCAGTGGGATGCTAATGCTCGCTGCCACCTCCACCTCCCCTTGCTATCTCCCTCTTTTCTCTCTGTCTGCTCGTCACATATGACTGCCCCATCTGAGTCAAGTCTGGGGCGTGATAGAGGAGGTACGTATTGTATAGGCAGTCTCAGATGGCTGGCCTTTGCAGTCAGAGAAAAAAGACAGGGGCAAACATGACAGAAAACACAACACACACACACACACACACACATACACACATCGCCACAAGGCCTCAAGGGTGAAGGGCACAGGAGTCAACCCAGCAGTTCAGTGGTGAACGCTAATTAGTGCACAGTTCTGACCTTGACAAGCCATCCTTTTTCCTCCGTCAAGAGGCGGTTGTTGCCACAGTGCAACACCGACTAAAAGAAAAGCCTCAGCTGAATGAGATCTATTGATGGCACGGCGAGCAGTGAGGAGGCAAGGAGACAGGAATAAAAACATTGCCACGACGCTTGACGTACTCCCTCAGCAACTTGCTGTGACTTTGGCTTGTTGTACCCTCATTTGAATGCATTACACAACCTCAGAATACAAAAACACAAACCTCAATAAATAAAGCCTGTGTTTCAGACTGTGCCAGTCTGTGCTGATCTGGGCCCTTTCAGCCCACTCTGCATGATTAGCAGAAGTAGCAACGCTTTTTGCTTGAATAAATTAGAAACTCCAGTGGCTTTTTCTTTTTTTTTTTTTTCCCCGGGTTAGGGAGAGGGAGATATACACAACCGATATGTCTTTGTTTGCAGAATCTCCAAAGGCCCCGGTAATTGAATTTTCACAAAAATTCCATGTTTACGCCACAACAAAAGAAATTAGATAAAGCACGGAAAAGCAGCAGAAACGAAGTGTGGCTGTCACAACAATAACTCGATGCAAAGCCCCTCAAAGTTAATATATTAGAAACCGTCTTTCACTCTTCTGATGCACAGTCAGCAACACAGAAATCACCGTAGGCACCATAAGGCGCCCTGTCTCTTCATTTTTGTCTCTTTCATCATCTATCTATCGGCTTATTTTGAAGTGAAAATGACCCCACAGAATGCAAATCCACACCCAAGACCTGAAAAACATTCAGTACAAGGCAGGACAGACTGTACCCTATATCAAGTCACACCTACTCTGCAGAATTCTCCTTTAACTGTTATTACTATCAATGATCCCATTCTTATTATTTCTTATTAACCAGGAGAGAACGTGTCAAACAGAGCTGAAAGTAAAGAAAATGCTTTGACTTAACTGATATAGAATACTAGTACAATTTTCAAACCAAGACATGGAATGAGAAATGTTTGTGTGGGGGTGTTACTATGGGGGAGAAACAGGTATACTTTGGAGGTGTATTAAATGTCAAGACGTTGCACAGTGGTACATGCTGCTTTGATACATTTAACAAATCCAAAACCATATATGCAACAAGATGTTTTCTGCTCCTGCCTTTTTAGGACAAAGTAGTACGGGTGGTCCTAAGCTCAAACCATCAGGATGATCCTGAATGTCTGAAAACAAACTGTTTAAACCAGCTCCTGATTTATCGTCACACGTCTGTAGGAGTGTCAGACTAAGAGTGTGCAGTTTTGTGTTTTTAGACAACAAAAATGCAGCAGAACGAGCGATATCATCTGTTTTCCTCCACAGGTCAGTCAGACATTTGTTTGTGTAACGGCTAATGTAGCCTTAAGCCACTACCCTCACTCAGAGATGAGGAGCACGGTGCAGAAGTCTGGTAAACTTTTAGCTGAAAAAAAGCAGTTCTTTCCCCCCATTATCAAATTTGCAGTCTTCAGACTCAACCAAAGTTTATCAGAATTTGAAAGTTTTCTCACACCTGTCTCTTGAGCAACATAAGGCTTTGTACACCTTTTCACCTTTACTGCAGTAGTATTTCCTTGGGCCTGTAAACAGACGTTAATGTGTGAAGTTTGTGTAATCTAAGTAAAGGTGGTAATCTTGAAAACAGGCCAGAAGTGTTATGTTTCTGTATACATTGTATATATCAGCTAATTGTTCCGCTGTGCAACAATTTTAATTTGAGTTAATGCTGCAACTATTGCAGAGAAGTGGAAATCGAGGGCAATTCAATAGTTAATATTGCAACTAAGACACAGAGCCCCTTGTGGTGCAGAAGAATACAGCAGATTCTGTAGCTGCGGGATTGTCTGTAATTAATCTGTGTTCCTCTTTCCTGGATATATTCATGCCTTTATGACTTTTTCATAAGGGGGGTTTCATGTATAATGGAAGCCAGAGGGAATTGAGAGGAATGCAAATGAAGAGTCAAGCTTGTTAGAAGGCCAGTTTGACTGTTTACATGCTCCACTTGTCCTGGGTCGACCCAAGTTAACAATTCATGGTGGAAGTTTCTCTATCTTCCAGCCAGTACTCAGCAAAAATGCATCTGGAGTCAATAGGTGTGCAGCCTGTCTCTATGCACTCACTCAGCCCTCTTTTAGGCTGTCTGTACTGGTTGTCCTCTTCATTTCCTCCTTCTCTTTCTGTCTTCTACTGAAGACCTGTAGGTCAAGGTCCCTGTGCCACACAAGTGGAACACTGAGTTTTGAGGCCAGAGCTCACCCTCAAGCATCTGAACGAGTCAAGAAGCTCAAACAAGGAAGACTTTGAAAAAATAACTTGTCTTAAAATGAAAGTGGATATGATTACACTATCTACCTGGTATCAACAGAACATATTTGGTGCTTTGAGGCTTAAAATTTTAGTGTTTGGTTGATGTCTTGATGCAGTCTTTACCTTGCTGGTACTGTCTCCAAGTCTTTATCAATTATAGGATAAAAATAAGAGTTAATGGTCAGAAATAAAGAAAAGATGAAATTGATAGAAAATGTAGAACACACCCAGCTCACATTTAGGCTTTTGTAAAAAAAAATAAATGATACAATACTTATAAGGTTCAATAAACAAAAGAATTTTAGGAATACATCATCCCACTTTAGGGACATTTATGTGGACACATTCCTGTCTTGTTGTTGAAAAAAGATCATTTTTAACATGGAACTGCTCTATTTAGTGTTTTTATCTGTTTTGATAACTATTATAAATAACCGGGGGGGGGGGGGCAGCTGTGCAGCTTTGAAGACAATTTCTGATAAGTGCTTACCAAGTACTCTACTGTATGAGCTATTCAAGCCAAAAACTTCATGAGCTGAAGTGCTACATGATAAAAAAAAAGAGTTAAAATCTATTATGAACAGAGATAACTAAAGTCCTTGGAAATGAATGGGTGTCTGTGTGGAGCATGAGAGGGTTGTGCGGAGTGTGTTGTGTGAGTAGGCAGACACAAGGGAACTGAGCCATGTCTGTGTGCTCAACAGAATAACTCCGGACTGAGATGGACATCAGAGACTGATGACAAAAGATTGGGATGAATTTGTGTTTGTGTGTGTGTGTGTGTGCGTGTAGAGGTATTGAGGTCAGTCTCCAGTCACAGGGTTAATGACTACCAGGATGGGGGAGGCCTTCTCACTCTCCTGCTGCTGGCCGTCAATAGTGTGGCATTTCCCTGTCAGTGGAGCACAGTCTGGAAATAGGGGTGTTCAGCGCGACTGATAATAGGTATGAACACAGGAATAAAATTTATCATGCATATTAAAACACAAAGCTGGCCTCAGAATATACAGAGTGCATAAAAGGATGCAAGGAACGTGGCGGGAAAACAAAAAGAGGGGAAGAAACCATTAAAAGGAGGTGAGCCCTGGCCCAGACAGCCCTCCCACAGCTGGGAGATAAAGATGACTGATATCTGCTCTACTTTCAGCCCAATCTCTTTAATGCTGGGAGAAGGGAGAATGAATAGGGCACAAGGTACAGCAACTCTTTCTCACTTGACCAAGTTTATCACGCTTGAAATGCAGACATTGCACTATCTTCATCACTTTACCCCAGCCTCGCCTCTCTGTCTCCCCCTACATCCCTGACTAACACACTCGTGTTTGTGGTAGCAGACAAACACCAACATCAGGTCCCTGGGCAGATGTGCTTCCCAGTGTTGCACAGAGAAAACGGATTGTTTCAAACGCTGAATAATTACCATGATAATCATCTCCATCCCACAAGGGGCTGAAAATGCATACCTGACATCTGACATTTGGTACCCATGGCTCCTCTCTCAATCTGCATAATCACATTCCTGCCTAATTTCCATGCATATGTTTGGGGGAAAAAACAGCATTTGATTTTTTTTTTTATCATTATTTTTGTATTGCGGCATGGGCAGAATAAGAATAAGACAATAAGACACTGCAACACAGTGTTTGTGCTCCAGAGCTGAGAGTATTAATTGATCATTAGCAACTATTATGTCAACCAATTTGTCTTTCTGACATTTTCTGATAAAAAATGCCAAACATTTTTGGCTTCAGCATCTCAGCTCAGTAACTTATGTGCGTTCTTTGTTGTTTATCATTATAAATTAAAATCTTTGGAAATTAGACTTCTTATCAGTGAAAACAGGACATTTAAAAATGTCATCATGGACTCTTGAGAAATGTGATGGACACCTGCAAATTTTTGGCATTTCTTGAATGCATTTGAATTGATAATTATAATCCAACCTTGCTTAAATTCACCACTGTGCAGCTGGGGGGGGGGGGGGGGGGGTTGGAGGACAATTTAACTGCAGGTGTTGTTGTTGTTGCCTATCTCTTGTTCGAAGAGATTGAGAAGAAACTAATAAAAACGTTTGGGGTTATTTTTTGGTCATGAAGTGTCTAACACTTGAACCTTGGTATCATAAGAATCAAACCAATCATATCATGTATATGTTTATATCATATCATGTACGGTATTGTATATTATCATATCGTATCATAAAGTCTCTTATACTGTACTTAAATCACATCTTTTTGTATAATATCTATTTGTTTCAGCATTTTTGTATCATATCACACTGTATCATATCTAGCATTCATAGGGTATCCTATCAAATCGTTTTGTGCCATATCATCACATATTGTATCAAGCCTTATCATGTCGAACCAAATTGTCTGATATTGTCATGTATGGTATCAGATGGCTCCATATTTTGTCTTAAACCTCTTTGTATCACCATGTTCTGTATCATATCATGTTGTGTCTAGATGTGTTGTGTTGTGTGGTACCATATCCCACTGCATCGTATTGTATCATATTGTATCATAATGTATAGGAATGGTTGTATCGTATCATTTTGTTTTGTATTGTATCGTGTTGCATCTAGACGTGTCATCTCATATCTAATCTTGTCATGCCGAAGTGTATCGGGTTGTATCATATCGTGACGTATTCTTTGGGATTGTATCATATCATTTTTTTATCATTGTGTTGAGTGATGTCGTTCTGTATCATATATCATATCATATAGTATCTTATTATATCATATCATATCTCTTTATATTACAACCTATTGTATCGTATCAGATGACATTTTGTAATATATCCTTTCACATATCTTTTTATTTATCATGTCTTATTGTATCAATCATTTTGTATCATACGGTATCATTTTGCACCCTATTATATCAGAATCACAATCAGAATCAGAATAGCCTTTATTATTATTATATCGTGTCACATCTTGTTGTCTTGCATCAGGCCAATTCATGTTCTATCAAATCATGTCATATCTTATTGTATCGTGTCATGTCAGGATGTAGCATAGTATATCATAGCGTGTCATGTCTTCATGTATCCTGTTGTATTATATGGTAAAGTATAGCAACGTATCATGTTGTGAAGTGTCGTGGTGTACCATACATGTCGTATTCAATTAAGTAAAGCAATGATGTATCCAGTTTTAGTGTTTTACATCTTATTGTATAGTATCTTGTACCATGTGGTATCTTATTAAATTAAATCATTTTGCATTCTCCTGTATCATAGTATGGCTGCGGCATAAAAGCTCATCAATACTCAGGTTCATATTAAGTCCATTACTACTGTGAGCAGCACAAAACCGAACAGTTCAGATTGGTTCATCTATATATCTGAGAGTTCATTGTTCAGATTCTGCCCAAACTACACTGGAATTGAAACGAAATGACTATAATATGAAGTGCATTTTGAGAGTATTCACATCTATTTTTGTTCACTGATGTTGGACCTGTAGCTTTTTCCTCAGTTTCCAAATTATAAGATGATAAAGCAGGACAATGATCCTAATAATCAATCTGCCTTTGACTTGGTAATCCTGGATATCGGATGATGGAAAATCCTCTTTGAAAATGCAACATCACTTATGAAATGCCCGGAGCATTTCCCTTTGAAATTTCTCTCTCTGCATGAAAAAAAATAAAAGAAATAAAGATCTTGATGGAGTTCAAAAAGTATACTTATAAAGCCTTTTTTTATGCAGGTGTTTCTTTGAAATGTTGGCAGTCTAAGTCAAACAGCTCCTCTGCTCCAGTGTGGAGGTTTTTATCAACATTATAATGAAAGGAATAAGGCCATGTCAGTTGCAACAGTCTGAGTCTTGGGTATTATGCGTGTGCATTAGGAGCAATTTGTATTCACTGCTCAAGTAGGCACTGAAATATAATACCTAATAAAAACACATAAAAAAACTATTTATAAGAGAGTTTTATACCAATGTTTATCTCTGGGTTTCTTAGTCGGAACATCTTGAAACAGCTTGCGTGGGATCTGCTGCACTGAGACAGCACAGTGTATCAATTACCTCAGTAGCGCGTATGCTTCTGCAATGCACTCGAAGGTTTTTTCACACATTCAAGACATTTATAAGACATTAGGAGATAACAAGTTGGAGATGGTGAGAAGTGATTAGGCAGAGCACTTGACAGACATGAGAGATGTAGTTAGTGGCTGTTTAGCACTTCTACAGTATGTCTCAGTCTGATGGTAAAGCTAGCGGGGGGCTTCTTCTCTCCCCCTCTCTCTACACTATCCTCAGCACAACACATGGCCCACTCACATATTCACAGCTCTGCAGAGCAGCTTGGCTTCAGCATGAGCTCCAATCCCTCTCACTCTGAATCATGCTGTGATGGGACAGCAGTCCGGCCTCTCATTTTTTTCCCCTCAAAAGGACAGTCACTGATACAAAAGCTTGACTGGCAGCCAGATCCATCTCTGTTGCTTTTTGTTGCCTCCACCTGAGAGAAAAGCCCTTAAACTGTGATGGCCACTCATTCCACCTGAAAGGCTATTGTGGGCTTTATGACAGAGTGGCTCAAGCGAAAGTGTCGCCCCACAGAGGATCATCTGATGTGGTCTAGCATGGTGTGCCTGCGTTTCATGTGTGCAAACCCAACAATGCAAACCCTACCCTCTGTTTCTCCCTCCCTTTGTTTCTCATTATTGGGCTAAATGGAATTAAGAGCTTTTCTACTGGGATCCTTTTTTTCTGCGCTCACCCTTTTGAACAACCTGAGGGGGATTTTAACATGCTATTACCCTCTGACACAGTGCTGGTGTTGGAAGTAGGAGAGTTGTGAGGTATTTAGCCGGGGCTCCAGACAGTGAAATGGAAGGCAGGAGAAAGAGCGGCGCTCTCCTGCGAGAAGAGATGGAGAGGGAGCCTGGGGGCAGCAGGGGTGGAAGGCCCCAGCCCAGGCTCTGTCCACTGCAACCTGCCAGACACAGCCTGAATCCCATTTATTCCTGGTGACCTTAAATAAAATGCTGGCTACCCCTGTGGGCCCAATGTGAGGCCAAAACCAAATGGGCTGTGTTCTCCACTTTTTCTACCCCACTGCTAGAGAAAATGAGCTTTATCTGTGGGGGGAACTCGAGGGCCATGTGACTAAATGCCCCCTTCCCTGCGTGAGTTTCCCCACAAACCTCATTCCTCAGTTAATCTGCAAAGCTGTCGCCTTTTAATTACTGGCTCTAATGTGGAAACCTTTTTGATTCATTTTGAAAACTTTCAGCTTATATATCACGAGGGCAGCTGGATAGTTTGCAATTTGAGACACATTAAATTTCCTTATCATGAAAATTTACCTGGCACACATGCTCCCCAAGGTGACATGGTGGCTGTCTGGCAAATATGTCAGGTAATTACTGCAAAGGAACGGATAAATGAAACGCGTAATCCGAGTTGATTAAGTTAGGTTGTCAAAGCACTGGGTGGCGACAAGTATTAGAGAGGTGAGAAATTGTTAGATTAAGCTCAGTGTGTGTCTTATGTGTCTGTCAAGGTCTCACTGGGAAATAATGCAATGTATCACAGATTCACATCAGGTGATTTGTTACTTAGAATGGGTAAAAACATGGGCCTCTAATGCTTTAGTTAATAAATCATTAAATTCAAGACACATCAAGTGGACTGGAAGTGACAATTTCACACCATGTTTGTGTCTTCATGCATTGGAATTAAGCATAAGCTCAGTTGTATCACACTTCAGCAGCTGCCAAGCATGCTTTGCATTAGTTTGTTTCGCATAAATATCAGGCATCCATCGCCTTATATTTATATTCCAAACAACTTCACTGCAATCGACAGCTCAGTACACTCAACATGAGGAAATATACGTACTTCACCTTTAATTTGTACATTTCATTTAGTGTAGCAGAGTTGATATGTCATGCTGTCTTCATCTTATTTATTTCCCAAATGTGCTGAATTTTCCAGTCCAAACTAATAAAGTTACCATCAAGGGCACCTCTCTGTCACATGCTCCCACACAGGAAACCAACGTTTTTTTCAAGTGCCCACTACACGTCCAAGCAGAGCCAAAGTCTGCATGAGCGCCTCTAATTAAAGCGGAGTTAATCACAAATAGCTGGATAGGGCCACAATTGAGGCATATGTTAAGAATGAATTACTAATTAGAGCGGCAAGCAGTGAGACAAGTCCCAGACTGCTTGAGTAGTCTCGGCACGTTACTAATATATGAAAAGGTATAAACAAACAGCAATCTGGTTGTTTAGCTCCTCCATCCCACTTACAAGGATCCAATTATGGCAGATCCCTGGAGCCGCCAATACAATCAGGCGAGAGTGAGTCGGCGTTATGATTAACTGAGAAGGCCACAGACTCTCTATGGCTGCTCCAGCCAGCCAGCCAGCAGGCCTCCTTTGACAGGGCGGTTATGTGGCTCAGTGAGCTCCAGGGCTCCACTCCCAGTGCAGGCCGTCTGAGAGCCCAACACAACACAAACACAGCCCCTGCCTCTGATACTGCAGTCAGGCTGGGTTGTAATATGTACAAGCTAATTCACTGGATGGCTTGCTTTTATGGCGCGCCCCATAGGGTGTGGTATAACACACAATTAACACTGTAAATTCCTTGAACAATGCTTATAGCACAGATGTATTTGGGGAATACACCTGTTCCTCTCCCAGAGAATTACAACCACAACCCTTACATTTTTCTTTCACACTGGAAAGACAAAAAAAAAAAAAAAGAAGAAGCAGCTAAAGCTTCCCATGTGCTCACAATCTTCCTTGACAGCCAGATCAGCGAGTAGTTTTCCAGACTCCACCTGTGAGGAGCAAAGGCGCAGGTAGCTTCCAAGCAGAATAGCTTTCGAAGAGGAAGATTTCATATAAAAACCTTTTCCTCTGCAGCCCCAGCATTCGTACATCCAACTGTGCTTTTCACCACACTTTCAGCAGGAATATCAGTGTGCAGCCGAGAGGTAAGCCGGGCGATGGATGAAATGTGCTTTTTTGCCATTTATCATTCAGTGCTGGAGGTCGTGTACAGTTAGCCATCTGGATCCTGGGGAACTGTAAAACATTCTCCCTGATACCAGACTGTAAGGAGAGCCAGAGACAGGAGCAGAGATGCAACATCGCCACGATGAAAAATAAGAAAAGAAAAAGTCTCTGGATGCAGGGAAGAGTTGTAAAAGCAGCTTACCAAATCTGATAACGGGTAATAAAAGATACTTTTTAAGCTATTATATAATTCCTGTTTGTGCTTTTTTTTTTTTTTTTTTCCCTAAAACGAGTTTGAGGTACAAATTGTAATCCCAAAGTCAAGACAGGATCACTCAGATCATCACCAGCAATCAGCTGCTAACAAGACAGACACCTACAGACACACCACTGGAGGTGAACAGCATGAAGCAGTCAGCCCTGCACACACACACAGACGCACACCCTCGCTAACAGAGCGCTCTGCAGGTGGAAAGCAGCATGATCTGGACTTAACTTTCACGTGTGTGGAGAAGGCTGTGATACTCCTAGCCCACCTCTGATGCCTTTGTTTCCTCCACTGTGAGCCAACAAGGCCAAGTATTGGAAAAGGTCTCTCGCTGAAGTGACGCTGGTTTGGTTTGGTTTGTTTTTTTCTGGAGGAAATCAGTCCTGGCTTCTTTCCGAGTTGTTTCAGGTATATTGTAATTTTTCTGTGCCTTTGTGTGTTTTTTAAAGTACACTCTTTTAGCACAGCTGCACTGACCAGCCAAGTCTACGCTCCCCTCCTCAATGATTAATATGCAGGCTTATAGTAGAGCTGCAGGGACAAGGGGGAGGTCGAGACTGGAGATTTTTCTGTGGTTTAATTAGCGCATTCCTGGCGAATTCTCCATCCATAATTATGGCCGGGGTTCTTTCTGACCTTTCTGGCATTTTCTGCATGTTTGGCTTTTATCTGATCATGTTTTATTTACAATCTTTGTTGTGTACACTGTGTTCAGCCCCAGTCTCCACCACTGCTGCTGCACAAAAAAAAAAAAAAATCACTTTACAGGATGGCCAAATGGTACTTCTATCCGTCATGATTTCCCTTTGATTCCGTTTCCCTCCCCCTGCTCTGTGAAATTACAAGGTTCAGACATGAGGTGACGGGGCCAATGTGGCACTGGCTGAGAGGCCTGTCCAGAAGGCAAACATCCATATTTATAAACATGTCATTCTGTTTGCTTTCATACATTCTATTTCTGTTTTGCACAGACGAAGGGTGTTAAAAACAAAAAACAAAAAAAATATATATATGTTTTAAAATCATGTGAATAGTCTGCTTATGTCCCTGTCAGCCATCCAATGGATAAAAAGAAACTGTATTTTCTATCCATGTTATTTATTTTTTTTATTTTTTTATATATATTTATATTTGTAAAGGAGGAGGCAGAGTGAGTAAAATGTAGGTTTCAGCTGCAAAAATCAAGCTGTTGAGTCAAGAGCTTGCACTTTCAATAACAAGCATAACACAAGCTTACCAGGGGATTAATTATGTCAAACTAGTTTGTTAGAAACCTTTCCACACATAAGATGCATGTCTTCATTCTCACTTATCAAAACATACAGCCAAGTAAAAATGGAAATGTCTGTCACGCCGCTTACTCTATAAGCTCACAGATGTAGCCTTCACAAACTATAGACGTGATAAAGAAGATGGGTGTCTGTGCATGCACACACAAACACAACAAGAGCAGAGGCAGCGCTGGGGGGATTTAGGCTGCCAGGGGCCCCCATGGGGAGGCGATGGCTTCCTGTTTGCAAGCCTTTCTTTAGTGAAAATGCTTAAAACGGGCCAAACGAGAGCAGTGCTTATCCAGCAAAATTGCTGCTAGATGGAGCAGAAAGTGCACAAATTTTCTATGACACCCCAGTAATGAGGTTTTATATTGACCCAGGCAACAGTGAGTGTGGAAGAGCTCGCCGCTTCTCTTCTCCTAAACTTAGCTGGCTCTCTTCAGTATCCATTTGGGGCCCCCAAAAAAAACAAGCATCGTGGGCTGAGACAGTCAGCAGAGCAAAAACACACACACACAACTAAACTTGGGGCACTTATCTGGTATTCATAAAGCTCCATTATACCGCTGGTTTTTCCTTAAACTGTGGGAGAGTCAATATTTTTCTGTGCGCAGAAGGACATTTTCTCTTCTTCATAACATCAGAGCTGTTTTCTGAATAAAGTGTGTTTCCTTTCTCACCAGGTCTTATCACAAACGTGAGCACAGGCAGCAGTTCTTTTTGCCTTTATTTGGTAGAGGGGCCTCAGGTTATGTCAATGCTTTGGGCACAGTATGTTGTGCTTTGCTCTTTTTGACGTGATATAAAAGGTTAGTTTGAGGAAGATGTAGATGGTCATTTAAAAAAAAAAAGCTGTCAAAAATATTAAAAGTGAAAGGATGTAGGATGTGATAACAGTGTTGTTCACAGGATAAGTGTCGTAGAATATCTAATTCAAGTAGACCTGAAGTAGTCAGTTGAGTAACTGAGCGGCTGATTGAAGAAAACAAACACCAACAATTTAATTTTTTTTGTTTGTTTTTTCACGCCTCAAATACACCGGCTGCGTCTGCGTTGCAGCTCCGCTCAGCTGACTGTTGACTGCGTGTGTCAACTCACGACGGCTGCGTGTTTAGTCCAACAAGTCCGACTCACAGACAGCTGACGTTGGGAGATCAAGGAATTCCCGCGCTTTCCTCTCCGTTAACAAACCTTTTTGAAAGTCTTAAGCTCTTTTTAGGTAGTTTACGTGCACTACTTCCTGTCCCGCTCGATCTTCTCTACTCTGATTGACGCGTCACAGCTCCCGCATCCAGCAAAATAGGATGGCTGCGGATAAGCTTCAACCTGTCGGACCAGCCACGCAGCTGAGCCAGAACAGAACAGATCCAGTGTAAGTTAACACATTAACTTGAATGGAAACCGATCTGATCTGGCGCTGTGACGGAGCAGAACTGCAACGCAGACATTTCAAGTAGAAATGTTTTCTCCTCTTGGTGCAGACTTTTCAAACTGATGTGGCACAAGTAGGGCACGCCTTAAAAAGGGGCTCAGGGAAGAACAGGTTACGTTTTTTTGTGGTGACTGGTAACCTAAAGTTGTTTAGCCCATTAAAGGGGATGTAAAAATATCTCTACCAACCATAATGTAGACTTTCGGGAGAGAATCAGATTTCTCTGGTGGTTCATGGTACTCCTCTGGACACAGCCCTGATCTGCTGGCTTCTTCTTTCTTATTTGAACCTGAATATCTTTGAGATATCAGCCTCAACTTTTGACAGTGTTTAAAAAGCAACCTCTTAATCTTATCATTCCTAATTAATCAACCCATAAATCAAGACAGCACTTGAACAGTAATAAAAGCAAGACCAATTGTTTGTTGCAGCTCAAATTTATTTGAATCAATTACATGATACGCAAACTCAAATGCTTTAAAGAAACCTTTAAAAGCTTTTCGGTTTAAATGTCACTTTTTTTGGATTCATTAGTAAAAAAGTATTTTATTGAAGTATTCAATGCCATTTTTCCCATCTCAACGTGTTTTAGATGCAGATACTCCAACGTTAAAAGCGACAGGATAGAAAGAATGTTTCAGACACTGTTATGTTCATATTTTCTGTACCGTCTCTGCACATCCACAGAAGGACTGTTCCTCCTCAGAAAGCCCGTCTGGCTGCCCCTCCCAGCACATTAAACTGTCTGCTGATTTTAATGGAGGTGAGAGAAGCTGGTGTGATTGGCCATTACTAAAGCCTGTGCCGACTCCACCTGCTGAAAATGTCTTCCTATAACCTGCGAGTCACCTGCTAATATGCATTGTATTAATGTTCTTATTCTGCCTAATCCTCTTTTACAGTTTGAGCTGCACCAGAATTGCCTCTGGTAATCAAGAGAAGAATGTGTTGATCACACCCACACACTCTCAGAAATTAGAGGCAGGCATTTTAAAGAGAGAATAGGCTTAATGTAGCACCTCGCATATTTAAGTTATATAAATATTCTGCATATCTGACATGTTTCTTCTCTGATGTGACGTGTGATATGCACTTTACCCTAAACGAAGACTGTCTGAATGAACTGACTATAATTGTTGGCTTTTATACAAAACTGTACAAACAGAAGTGCAGATGCTTTGATAGCTGTGCATGCTTTCTGTTTGATCAGAGTTTCCCTGAAGACATCTCCCTCCCAGAATCCTAAGTGCCTGAGGCGGTGGCCCATGATGCACGGCTCTATATCCTGGAGCTGGAGCAAGTAAAGGTCAGCGCTGGATGTTTGTGAAAACCGGGGAAACTGCTGATCTCTGAACAGTTATTGTATTCATGCAGCGGCATATGTGCACCCTCTAGTTCTGCAGCCTAACACTGACATTCAGAGCAGCATCAATCTATGTGTGGCCCCTGAGATAAAATAAGGCTGGATATTGGTGTCGAGAGAGCTAAAGCATAGCTCATCGCAAGCCTGGCATTCTCATTAGCAATATTTTTGTAAGTCTATCAGGATAGCATGCATCAAGCTATTTTAAGCAAATGCATCACCAGTGAGTTTCTGCAAAGTCTGCAGTCCTCTGATGAATTAAAAATGTATGCTTGGATGGAAATAATTTGGGTATACATCATAATTATTACCTTAAAGGGAAATTCATATCATTGCAAGAGAGGAGGGTTATTTGGAAGAATTATATGTGTAAAAGGATTTTATTAGTTCAGAGAGAGCGCTATCTAAGCATCTAACCACAACATCTTTGGCAATTTAGCCGTGTTTTCACCCTCATCTGTCCAAGGTGCCAGGATTCAGTCTGTGCTTTCTGACAACCATAAGCCTCAAAGGCCACTCACAGTGCATTAAGAATGTTTTCTTTTTGACAGACATCAAAATGTGACCTTTAAATGATTCTTGTTATCAAGGAAGCCGAACAAGAAAATCGATGGAGAGCTGCCGGAGAGGGAGGGATTAATGCAGGGCAAATTGATCATTCCATTTCATTTTCATCTTGATTTGATGTGCCGGCCAAACACGCCTAATCTGACCACAAACTGCTTTTAACACTTCACAGGAGAATACTGTGAGCAGCAAAACACAACAAGCTTCTCAGTTACAGAAACAGATAGCTCAGAAGCATGAGCCTTTACTGACAGTTAACCTTAATAATAAAGAGCCTTTTTTTTCCCCTCTTCTTTTCATCACTTGTTTCTGCTTTTTATAGAGTGGCTCAGCGCTGCTGCTGCTCTTCACAACGGGGAATACGAGATGGCAAAGCTCATTGTCTGTTTCACACACTTTATGGGTCCATCAAACTGCAAAAACAAATACATTAATCATCAGAACACATTGATAGATCATTAATTATTGTACCTCACTGTTGGTGTCACACGTTGTTGAATCCTTTCAGGGATAATCAGAGCACTTTATCAGAGCACTTTGCTGGAACTTTATTAAACAAACTGCTCATTTACGAGGCCGTGTCTGTATGCGCGAGCACCGAGTCAAAGAGATAAAAGACAATATTTTCTTTAAAGAATCTTTCAGTAAACATTAAAAGGAATATCTGCCAGAGAAGAATTGCACTATTTGGCTGTGCTGCTTCCCATACGCAGCTGAGATTGGGGGAGCGTATTACCGCTGAAATGCCAGAGCTCGACAGATAACTGTGATAACAAAGATAGCAAATCTGGGAAATGAAAAATGGCACTTCTCTCCTACAAGGAGATACATCAGTGTTTATTAAATCAATGCCAGACAGAGGATTCTGAAGGTAAAATAATGAACCACTTATAAATGATCTTTGCTTCGCTGGGCCTTACCTGATCAGGGTGTTCAGGGACCACCAATGCGAGGCGTATTAGGAGAGGTCTATTAATCCTAGTGCTTCTCATAGCTGACTATAAAACGTGTGAGTCCTCTGTGGCTTCCTTGGCACATCCTTTTTAATTTTTCAATGTAAAAAAAAAAAAAAAAAAAAAGGAAAAAAAGTGAGCCACACAGCTCTCATTGATTGGGTGTGAAAGTTTTGGCTGTCTGTGTATTTCTGCAGTAACAGCGTGGATATTTCATTACGGTGCTCTGGGACACACATTACGCAGCTCTGCTACCTTTCTCACAGCATCCATGGCAACTAGGGAGGCCGCTCTCCCGGCAGAAATGTGCTTTTAATTGAGTGACATCTAATCAGGCTGTGAAATACAGCAGTAGAGTTAACAAAACAGGTTGGCGAGGGACAAGGACTACCAGCTGCAATCTGTGTCGCACTACGCAGCTTATTTGCAGTGTTGACCAGCCTGTATTAGTCGGGTTTTAATGAACAAAATTACAGGGTTGGGGGTATTCTTCACAGGATCCTTGGGTGAATGTGTGATTGGATATGATGAGCCCTTCTAAAGACTACACCAGCTCAGGGAGGAGGCATGTCTTTGATGTGCTGAAATTACTGAAGCTGAGAGGTCTCACAAGCTACGCCTTAACACATATTAAACAGCCTCTAAAGGAAATTTTTCACCGTCATCTGTTTTTTTTTTTTTTTTTTCCTTCTCCACCAGCTTGTTGCATGGTGTGCAAGGCTTGGCTGTCTGCTATTTCCTTCCTCAAACACATCTTGTGGTTTCAACTGAAATAGGATTTCTTCCTCATTATCAGATGTTGAATCAGTGCACAGGGGGACACCATCAACTCCCCTCGACCTAAAATCATCTGCCGACAGCACTCTGTAGTGACACACATAGATAGAGGGGGTAAAGGCAGAGTCTCGGTAAATCTTCTGCCTGCGCTTTGGGGAATCATTGCAATTCATGATCTTTTCTCAGTGTGCTAACAATAATCTTCTGCTCGCTCTGTCTCGCACATCACCAGGCATAGCAAACACTCGTCTTCGCCGACTCTCGGGTAGAATCAGCTCCTCCTCACCATGCAAATTTCAGGGCTGTGTCGCTCTTTGTATAACAACTATGTCCTCAACCTTTTCCAGTTATAGCTTTCATACAGCTGGCTGATGAATCCAGAGTGCATGGGTGCCAAGCCTGACATATACATTTACTCTCATACACCTTGGTACACCCTCAATCTGAAAGTGACTGTGAAATATGACTCTTGCCCCTCACACTGAGGATGGCAAGAACAGAACACGATAACAAGAAAGTCTCTACTTAACAAATGCGCAGCTCCAAAAGCAACTCTGCCCTCACTACAAGAAAAACATTATTCTGTTAAACAGGGAATAACAAATGTTTCTGCAGTAAAATCTGCTGGATAAATAAAATGCAGCCCAAGTGGAATTTGTCTGTGTTTGTAGATTCTACTATATGCAGAACTGCAAAGTGAGCTCTAAATTGGAAATTCCCCAAAAATGAGGTTAAAATATCAGCCTAAACTTTGTAGGATGTTAGAAAATGTCATGTGAGATGAAACTCTGTCATGACTTGTGACTGTGACATGGCTTTCTTATGGCTGGCTGTGTTAAGGACTTCAATCTGATTGGCCAAAATCCTAAAACAACAGTTATAAATTCTGAATATCCAGCCTGTTGACAGGAATAATGAGGTCACACATCAAATCAATCAGCAGAAAGGAGTCTGAAGATTTATGAGTTTTATCTCTTTCTGCAGAATGTGGCTTCTCTGACTTTTATTTATCATCATTGCAGATTAGAAAATTTGCACAGTCTGGTCAGACCCTTCAACCTTTTCTGCTCCCTCCATCTCCTCTGGTGTTTATCATTTTATAACTGCTGTTATTATTGCACGTTTGCACAGACTTTATTTCCTCTGCTACTGTTGTTCTGTTGTTATTTATTTACCTCTTTACTGTGTTATTTCTACTTCGGTGTTAGTGTTGATCTCATGTGTTGCTTTGTCATTTTTATGGCTACTTTTAAATGTGCTTTCATGCGCACTGAATTTCATTTTACCAAGTGCAAAAGCAATAATTCTATTCATTCCTATTCAATTTAACCCTATTCTAGTCAACTTTATTCTGTTATGTTCTACCCCACTACAGTCATTTTTTTCTGCTTCATTCTAATCTACTCTGTTTGATCTACTCTACTATATTTCACTGTAAAAATAATAGTTAACTGAACTTTAACCGTTTACAGTAACAGTTAAAGTTCTACATTATTCTATTCTGTTTAGTTCTACTATGTTAGTTCTAGTGTTCTTTATTCTATTTTTATACTTTGATTTAATCTATTCCATCCCATACAACCAACTCTGTTTCAGTCTTTATCATGTTTTATTCTGATGGGTTCATTTTTCTACTTTATTCTAATTATTTATCTCCATTCTACCATGTTCTGCACCACTATCGACCTTATTTCTGACTTTGCGAGTTTACCCATGGGTCATAGCGGTTGTCGGTTTGGCTCTTCTGGCTGAGCGTTCTGTTTACGTCACCATGGAGACCCCAAAGCTGATGACGTTAGCCTAGCTGTCATACTCACTCTAGTAACTTTATTTAAATCTATTCCTTTCTATAAAACCTATTCTATTCTATTAATTTGTATTTTGTTCTACTTAACTGTTTAGTTTTTCCAGTGTATTCTACATTTTTGTTCTACTCTATTCCACTAAGTTTTTCCATAACGTTCTAACATTCTAATCTACTTTAATCTTTTGTCCCACTTAACTCTAACCTATTCCATTTATTAGTATTCTTTTTGGTTCTACTCTACTATAATATATCCTATAGAACTGTATTCTATTACATTGGTTTCACTCTATTGTTCTTTGCATTCTTTTATTATGTGCAAATTTACTTTATACTGATCCATTAGGTTTGATGTTCTTGTATTATTTTCTACTTCACTGTACTCTATTTTTATGTTCTACTCTAATGTATTTTATTCTAATCTCTATTGTTCTGCTCTACTATATTCTATTCTACTCTACTCTCTTCCATTCGTATTGTTCTTTTCTATTCTGCAAGCAAAGATCCAGTTATCTTTCATTTGTTAGTATTTGTCTGACTTGTTCTTTTCATAGTAATGAGCTATAATTTTGTTTTTTCTGCGGTTTACTTCTGTTGAATACTTAAACGTACTTTTGTCTGGCCAGCTCATCTATAATTTTTTAATGGTGAAACACAAAACTTTGTACGGTGGGAGGTTTTAGCACACACTCTGTGTAGCAATGTTGTATGTTTTATGTAGTGTGTAACATTTTAAGTGTCTGGTGTTTGAGTGTGTCTGGATAATAACACAAGTCTCCCTTTGGGCACTATAAAGTTCAAGTTGAAGCTGAAGTCAACATGAAGACAACAGATGGTTGTGATGTCGTATATTTGCAGCACTCCACTAAAAGAGGTGTTGAATATATTATGAGAACCAGTGAAGAAGATTAAAGATAAAACATACGCTGAGGTTCATAAATTCATAACTGACATTTTTACGGCTCTCTTTCAGTGTGTTTGGTTTCACACATGCCAAACATTTTACAAAATCACAGCATAAAGTTATCGCATATGTGAGAACAGAAAGCTGGTGTGCAATTAATACCATATCTTTCTATTTCTTCATTAGCGTTAGGGACAATAATGTGGTGGCTAGTTTGTGATTGCAATCACATTTTTAAAATGATTCGAAGGCGGAGTGTGTCTTATCATAATCATGGTATTATAGAAGCGTTTCATCTGGCTCACCTCCAGCGTGAAGCTTTGATGGTGTCAAGTGGGAGACGACAACCAATTAAAAGAAAATCAGTCAAACAACTGGGGGTCAGATCTCAAGATGCTCCCAATCACTCATAATTTCCTGTTGTTATGCTGCATTTCTCCTCCTCCTGATTGGAGTTTGATAAGTCAGTGTGCACCATGGTCAATACATGTGTGGAAATGTATCTCATTAAAAATAAATCCAAGTGAAGCCCACTCCATCAGAAAAACGCCCTACTTGTCCATCGTAGTTTTGAACAAAGCCAGGACTTGACCATCTTCGACAAACAGGAGCATATGTAAGAAGAGGTGCAGCACCTTTAATAATCTCCCTGCCTTCACTACTGCACACGCTGGCAGCTTTCCGCTTGTTTTTGAGATTGCAAAGGCTGGGAGATGATAGGAATGGCATGCATGGGGTCTGGCAGGACAAGGCAGCAGTCGCGATAGTGTTTCTGTGCACGTCCCCCTCTGTTAGTCATTACTGTGTGCAGACGAGGGCTGATGTTTACTCTGCTGAGACAAGCAAGTCTACTGCTCTGGGTTGCAACCTTGTGACTTCCTTCTCCCTCCTGCTGCCAGCTCTCCTAACGTCTCGCCCCGGCCCTGCCACTCTGCGGGCCCACTGGCCTACTGCTGCTGTTAACTGCCTATCGTCTGCTCCAGAATCAGGTTTTTGGAATAAATCTGCTCAGGGAAAAAAGAAAGGATGCTGAATTCCTGTGCGGATTGTCGGCCTGGTGGGCGTTCTGTTGATATTTCAGGAAATAATAGCATAATACACACAGGGGATGCAATACTGCAATACAGTGCTGTGCCATATTTCCACCCTCTGTCTTAAGTTTCCTTGTGTTGTCACTTTCAAGCATTACCTCCACCCACACATAGAGCTGACTTACTGCAGTACACAATGTAAGAAACAGGGAGCTGTAATCCTTGGTAATAGATTAAAAAAAAAAAAAAAAGAGAAATCAATGACAATATGGTTGGGTGGTTTATCATATAAAGATGATGAAATGAAATGAGGGAAGGTAAAAATGAAATTAAAAGATGTTAGCAAACACAATTGACAATTCATTTGTGTAACGCTAATGGCTCAAGGACAGAGGAGGTAACGGAGCAAAGAGAGAAAAGTGTGAAATAAGACGGGGCACAAATAAACAAAACAAGTATAAAGTGACAGGTAGAGGAAGAAGGAAGGCGAGGAAACAGCGGATAGGTAAACAAAACAGTTCATAATGAGAGATGATGGCAAAAGGGTCAAATCAATCAGAATGCACCAAATAAAAAATGAAATGATTACCAAGCTTATGCAGGAGGTCAGGGGTCAGAGGTCAAGTTCAATATAAACACGGAAACCATTATGGCGTCTGCATGGATGTCTCTGGAAGAAATAAACAAGGAGTTGATGTAAGTACACTTCACTGTAAGTGCTGTTAAAGTCCTACATCTTCTTGACAATGTGTAGCACTCAAACATTAATGTGACACAATGCTGGAGTAAGCACTGATTCACAAACCACAGACGCTCGGTTTCCTTAAGTGGTGGTGGGCTATTTCAGGCTTTGGTGAATCACAGACACACTTATTCCAGCCCTTTAAAACAATACAAGGCATCTTTTTATCATCCTATTACAGCAGCGAGACCGTAAATTAAGCATTTGCTCATTTCAAAACCTCTCAGCGAAATTAGGTAGACTTTGCAAGACACCAATGTGATGCTAACATCACTCACGCTTTATGTTTTCATGCTCACACACTCCCAAACTACACACACACACAGAGCAAACTGTACACACACACGCGCAGTGTAGACACAAGTAAGACAAAGAGTGTTTGATTTTTCTGTTCAGCTGAAAAAAAAAAAAGGATCCTATAGTAGCCTAGAAAACAGGCTGTGAGGCTCCAGCACAGAGCAGACAACAAAGGCATTAGTCTTTGCCAAATAAAGAAAAGCAACACAAATGGCTGTGCAGCTGAAGCAGAAAGGAATCATCTATTTAAACTTCACCTAAATGCTTTACTTTTATTTATCTGTTTGTGAGAACGGGATTGGAAATTAGACAAAAAAAAAAAAAAAACTCTCAAATGTTGCTGCTCTTTAATGTGCTGCCATCAACTCCGCATCTTACACACACACACACACACACACACACACACACACACACACACACTAATCCAGGCCCTGATGTTGTTAAAATGAAGACACTGTCCATTCCTTGTTAAATGCGCACATGCAAAAGACGTCACAACGCATTACTGCAAATTCTACAGTGGAGCCCAATAAAACCACCACTAAAACACCATCTCATCTTCAGGCCAGTGACTCATTTTTTAATTGAAGCCCAAGAAACTCTACTTCCCAACTATTAAAACGCAAACCTCAAAATCCACTGAGGAGCATCTAAAGGGCCAGATGTCACATTTAGCAGCAAAAAGGGTGTGATATAAATGGTTTAACAAAGAAGAGGTGTGTTACCAGGCCCTCGACTCAGCCTGAGCATGAAAACCAAACAGCAATAGATGTAAGACAACGCTCAGCACACATTAGGCCCTCAGGCAACATATCAGCATTGAAACAAGATGGGAAGTACCTTCTGAAACAACCTCGGCTTTTATTAGTGTCTAGCACTTCAAGAACATCATGCACAAACTCTAAAATAAATCGTTTAAAGATTCCTCTGCAGAGCTGTGACATACAGATAAAAGCCCAAGGGTCTGCGAGACACTTTGTGCATCTGTGTGCGATTAGTTCCACTACCTAAGATAAAGCATGCAGAGAAAATGTAACCCTCATCGTAATCTATGTGTCAGGAAAGGCATGGGAACGCTCCGGCAGAAAACAAAAACAACAACTGCTGCACGGTGTAAGCCTACCACTGTGACAGAGGCTGGCGCGAACGTTAGTCCTGCCAGCGTTCTCCACCCGTCATTAATCGTCTGATCATTGCGGAGCAGAAAACAGCACGGGTGTGAGCAGACGGGAGATCTCCCAGGTATTAGATGCTAATTGCTGTCAACCAAACAAGCAGTTCTTTGTGGGGAAAACAATCTATAATAATTTGTCTTATTCCCTCCTGAAGAATGAATATTAGACTTCTTCTACAAATACTTTCACCACAAATAATTGTGCGAGTAATTGCTAAGCTCTTGTGCAACCTATACTCATGACACTGAAAATATTTTAGGCTTTATAATATAATGGGAATACAGAAAGTCTCAGTCTTCTTCTCCTCATTCATTATCTTGCATTTGTATCTGCTCTGGGGTAAAAGCCACATTTTTCAAAAGTGAGGGGAAGGGAAGATGGGAGCAGGCTGATGACAGGGATTCATGGACGCTCCGAGTGCAGACATGCTGTTCCAGCATCTCGCCTCTCCCAACAAAACATTCCAAAAGCTTCAAAGCCCAAAGCTTTATGCTTCAGAATATGTCTTTTGATTATATCCACGACTCTTCTTTTTAAGAGAGGGAGGGGGGAAAAAAAAAAGAAGAAACAAACAAAAACATCACCTGTGAGTCGAGATAGCCTTTTGCAGAGGGTTTTTGCACCTAATCCCTTTCATTTCAGGTCAGTAAAATATTAGTGCTTTCTCACTGCTCTGATGGTCAAAGCACATTTCAAAGATTCTGTGTGCCTCTCCAGCAGAGAGAAGAGGAAAGAGAGAGAGAGAGAGAGAGTGAGAGAGAGAGAGAGAGAGAGAGAGACAGGGCAGTGGGGAGCTCAGGCAATCCCCCCATCTATTACGGGCGAACCAATCATCAAAGACAAATTACAGTACACTTCACTGGGATATGCTAATTCCAAATTAGATGCAAGTCATCAAAAGATCAGTATTGCGATATTTTGCATTTACAAATTGAAAATGTCTGCTTTCAGAGCAGGTTTTCATACCTACATGTGGACGGGGAAAACATGAACTCCATCCAGGCCAAGAGGATGCATTTCAGCACTAAATTTATGTGGTGTTTTAAATAGGATGTGATATCATGGATGGAGGTGAATGTAGAGATGTAGATGTTGCCATCAGTATGGAATAAAAATATACAATAAACATGGAAATCAGCAGCAGTATATGTAGGTAAATGCTCAGTTTCATGCCCGGGGGAGGGAGGGTGTTTACTTATCAGTTCTTATGGATTGTGAAGCTACTTGAAGTAAGATATTTTTATTGTGATACTGTATGAAACAAATGAAATTGAACTGGAAACCAATGAGTCTGATTCAGGTGGGCTGACGTGCTCAGAAGCTTAGTTGCCCCACCAAGGTTAGAGTTTCAGAGCTGTTTGTCTGCGTTTTTAGCAGGAAAAAAAAAAATCGGACTCACTCAGCTTTATAAATCTTAGTGGAAGGGTTTAGCATGATCCAGTGGTCACCTGGCTATGTTTTGGATTTGATTCATAAAGAAACAATATCTGAAAAACGCAAATTAAAGATTAGATATAGCAGATCTAAACAACGAGAAGTCCTGTCTCCTTTCTCATTTGCTACTTTTTTGCTGACTTCTTCCTGGTTTGGGTGATATCTCCAATTTAGGTGCTCTTAGTAAATATGCAAGAAACCACAGAGAAGTGAAAAGAATCCAAAATTTGACATTTTTCCTGCTGTTTGTGGAATGTATTGAGATGCACCTGTTGTATGCGTTTGTGTTTGCAGATTTACCCAGCGTGAAATCATAAAGACCGAGGCCTTTTCTGTCTAGATTTACTGCTGTTTTCTGCATAAAGTCACGGTGAGGACTGTCCATTTCACATTGATGCAGTGACACCTTTGGACGGAATCAGTATTTTTTTTTTCAGAATAAAAAATTCATTTTCCATGACGACATTGGTGATGTATTTTTTTGTAATTACTTAGCAATTAGCGTAGTTTAGTGTTCAGAAGGTGAGCAGATTGTCTTTTTAGTGTTACTCACAGCCCGGTGCTCTAAGACTTGTCCCAACATGTTATGTCCTACTAGTGCTCATCTACCAACTACAACCTCACCAAGCAGAGCAAACGTAACCTCACTCTTCATTTTATTGATAGACTCTCAAGTTTGAACAGATCACTGCAGTGTAACTGCTTCATGTGGGTTGTAATGCACATGATCACAGCATCTTAGCCTGTTTTAGCCTGTGCTCTATCACTCTCCCATTTAGCTTTCTTTTGCTTTTCTCTTTCTTTTCACCAGTTTAGTTCCAGTGTACACCATTACTACAAAATAAATCAGAGAAATCATTTTTTGTTTTTAGAAAAAGAACAGATCTTACTTCTTACTTCAAAACTTTGCCAGCCAGCATAATGTTGCTGGGACTTTCAGTCTTCGGGGCTGCAAACAAATTTGTTTTCCCCTGAGAAAAACTGACCCGACAGCAGATATTGAGGAAAAGCATTTGGAAATAAGGCAAATATAAAAAACTGAGACTATTTCAAAATCACTTATAAAGCCCTTACAGGGCCTTTAAATGGTGTAAACATTCCAAGTCAAGGTTAGTCAAATTACAGTCATATCAAACTAAAAACACATTTCAGTGCCAAACCATCTTGTATTTGTGCATACCTGTGGTTTGATTTCTGCTGAGGACCTCTGTGTTATAGAAAGCCATAAAGCACTGCTTCAGTGAAATACATTTCCAGTCCCATTAAACTCAGTCATACACAAATTAAAGGGGTTTGTTTCCCATGGATATTTAAGTTTTGGTACACAATAACCTGAAATTGTATGTTAGTCTCTTGTGCCTGACTTTCATAATCCAGATTATAATTAGACTTGTGTACTGGGATTGATTGTTGTGCAAAGGGTATTACTGCAAGCAGTGTGGAGAAAAATGCCAATTTGTGTAAATTTAATCTGGACTACTGCTGACCTGGGAGTTCTTCTTTTTTTGATCACTGTCACGGTTTACATGTTTAATTTTGTTTACTGTCTGCAATCTATTCTTGGATTAGTTTGTCATGCAAACTGTATTTTTGATGACTACTTTTCAATACTCCAGCCACACTTGCTCATTCACCTGAGGATAAACAAATCATAAGAACATCCAAATTTAGTCCGTCTGCAAAACAACTTGTCCCTGATGCTTTTGTTCTGTAAAATGTTGATTACATATCAACAAACTGTTCTCTGCTTTGCAAAACATCTAACGCCAAATATTATGATGCATATTTATAATGTAATTTCCATTGAGATCATGAACACATGCATGACTTATTTTGTGTTTTTTTTTTTTTTAATGTTTAAACTTTTTCTGTGATCTAGATTTTGTGCAGCACTTTCCCACTGTGCTGAGTTACAGAACAGCGCGGTCAATAGGCGACATTTATTGTTTCCTTTGCACATCAACAGCAGCGTTCTCATCAGCAGTGCAATAAAAATGAAAATATACTATGCAGAGAGCCTGAAGATGTGAGCTGCTGTGCACAGCATTCCCAAACTCTGTCCTCCTCAGCCTGGCGTCATCATTTTCAATTTTTTTTGTACGGATTTTGAACAAATGATATATGACATGTTAATTAGTGAGCTCCAGAGGTGCTGGTAGGCAGATGTTGTTACCTGCAGCCAGAGCCAGGTTAGCTGGTCCCCCCCTGTTTCCAGTCTTTATGCTGGGAACAGGCTGTAGCTTCGTATTAGGCGTATAGATGTGAGATTTGTGATTTTCTCATCTCTCTCTCAGCAAGGGAGCTAATAAGCAGAAGCCCAAAAAATGTTGAAAAATCCCTCTAATGCTGTTAAAAACTCAAAACTATTTGTCATAGTTTTTGAACTTCTCTTTATATCCAGACAATCATCAATTCATTAAATGCTCTAGATCAGATATTTGTGGCTTCAGCAGCCCATTCAGGCTAAATAGCACATTGTCATTACGTACATGTCTGTCTTCCTGTCTGCAGCACAAACTTTTATCTCACATTCATTGGGTATTGCTGGCATCTTTCATAAGCTAAAGCTAGTATGCTAATCATGCAAGAGTGGATGAGAAGAATATTTGGAGGAATGACAACAATACGCTCTGCACCTTTTCCTCTAAGGACAGCTGAAAGGAAAAGTTGGGAATTTTTTGGTTGGGTCTTCTGAAAACTGAGCTCACTCTTGCAGGTTTCTCTGGAGTTGCCTTTGAAAGGCTTAAAAGAAAATCTTAATATAATTCCAAAAGAAACGCAAGACTGTTCAATGCAAAATGAAAAGATATTGATTTGTGGAGCTACCTCCTCTGATCAGTATGGATACCACTGCTTTCCATCATTGTTCGGCTGAGGTTTCCATTTGGGGAGGCAGGCTGGCAAAAAGCAGTTAGTTTAAACAATAGAAACACAGACAGACAATTACCCAGTCCTGAGGGAGTCAGACTAAAGAGCTGGTCAATATTTCCGTGCAACATATGCATCAAAATGGCTGGGTCAGCTCCAGCGTTTCGCTGCTCGCTCTGTTCTATCTCTCTAAGTGCCTCCTCTCCCAATCTACTTCCAAGGGGAGCACAATTGCCACACCACTGAGGTGTGAATACGTTGATGAATTTACCCTTTATGTTTGACACCTGATATGTAAAAGCAGGGCTTTTGTTCAGGAGCGATGAGCGGTGCTTCGACAATGTCAATATTTCTCTCCAACATGCAGAGTAGGCATATAGACTAATGACAGACCGAGCATATCAGTAAATGAGAGCACGACGGGAGCAGAGGACTGAGGGGAATTAATAGCAGCAGCTACAAATGACCTGACAGCACAAGTGCAAACACACAGACTGACAAAGAGGCTTAAAAACGTACTCACAAAGCCAGGGGTGGAGATTTTTTAAACTCCAGTGGCCAAAATCATGAGGATAAAAGTCTGCACTCACATGTCTAAAAAGTATTAACTTGCTATTTATTTCTACACTAATCACATGGACTTTAAAGCTTCTGTGAGGAGTAAGTGTTGGTTTTGGCGCCCCCTGTGGACATATTCTCTCTTTGTTGTGTTTTTTTTTCTTCTGTGCCTGTATAAGCTGTGTTCTCCACAGAATCTCTTTTTATCTTTAACAATTGAATGTATGTCTCAATCAGATTCTGTCCCTTCGTAAACTAGGGCAATATGGCAGCATCCATTAAGACGATTTTTTGGCTTCACACCCCAGAGTGGAAGGATCATGGAGACACAATTACTATACAGGGGCCCATCACAACCCAGGCCCTGCCTTGTTCAAGCCCTTGCACAAAGCAACCTCTCCCCATTTAAATGTGTTCATTCTTAGGGCGGGGTCACACAGGTCAACTGAACTGTGCTCAAGCACACTTCAACCCTAAAGTCTAGTTCGTCTGCCCAGTGTGACTACAAGTATACCGTGCTTGAGCGCGGTTCACTTCTCCTCTTCGGCACGCTTCTGAGAGGTGTGCTTCGGCACGGTACACTTCATGCACAAGCACGAGCACATGGACATGATCTCCACAACTACTCCTCTTGACAGTTACTTTAAGCAATAACGGGGTTGTTAGAGGGCTGTGTCGGAGCAAAACAACGTAATATAAGCCAAAAAGTCACTAAAGATGTAGTCATGTTCTCTGTGTCTCATTGTGCGGACTCTGATGAGACTGCACTTCATGTAAACAGATGCTTCATGGTGACATAGATTGGCCATGTGTGTGCCTAAAATCTGGTTCATATTGGAGTAGTGTGATCACGAGCCGTGCAGGCCAATGGAGGAACGATGCAACATGCTTGAGTACAGCACAGTTTGGATGGCCAGTGTGACCGCGCTCTTATACTCTCAACTTCAGGGACAGTGTTTAGAATTTCCAGGGTATAAATGTTGCTTGAATGTCACAAGTGGTAACAAGTGAGGGTGAAGAAATAAGAATCTAAAGTACCCATGTTGTTTTGCTTCAAAGGCGCCTCCATTAACACAGTCTTGTTTTGAAACAGAAACCAAACTCCGCTGTGACTTTCACCCCCGGCAGCTGACTTTAGTTAAGCCATTTGTGGTCAGGTAAACAGATTTTTATTCCTTCAGTTCTTCAATAAAAATCCCTCACTGATGGCTCATTTGATGCCCCCCTGACACCCTCCAATCCTCAGCTCTCATACCCTCGCACCCCCACCACCCCCAGCAAAGGCCTTATCATAAAAGCACAACAAGGATATATTGTCAAGAATTCTTTTAGCTAGTCCTGATTGAAGAGGCTGACTTTTATTCTCTCAAGTACACCCCTTTCCTCTTTTCCCACTGCCATGGTACACAGGAGTACCATTACGGTGGCTGTGGACTTCCTTCCATTCATCATTCTTCTCACCTATGAAGCAAAACACACATATATCAACTACAGCTTCCCTCCCTCTTCCCTAAATCATGCTTTGTTCTGCAGCGTGTAAGGAAAACTGCCTCGGCTTTGGACCTCAACACCCACAGAGCCCCAGAAAAAAAAAAGATGCAGCAGTCGAGCTTTGCTGGTTTCACTGCACAGTTTGAGTTTTAAAAATGGAAGAAATTAAAAACCATTAAACATTTACCTCTTTACTCTTTACTGTCTTTGTTTGTTCTCTGAAATGAGCTAGAGAGAAGAGAAAATATGTGCCAAGCCTGATGCAAAACCCATAATTTCTATTAACTTGTGTTAAAAACTGGTTTCACATGTTTTTCTGACATATTTTCAGACTCCACCGCTGTATAATCTCATCAGTAGAGGAAGCAATTCCCCCAGTCCAGGTGGTTAATGATTGTGTTCGATGCAGATATTATCATAAGTGAGTCTAACCAAACAGCTTGCACCTGGTTGATGCTCTGCTGTGTCCTCTGCAATCTTCACAGGGTCTTAGCCTTAAGTTTGCTCGTGCTTTGACGGTTCGTAGGTGATATCAAGATTCATTATAATAAATGTAGGCTATTACAGTGAAAATCACAGGCCACATCTGAACATAATGTACAACTCCAATTCCAATGAAGTTGGGATGTTGTGTACAACGTAACTACAAACCAAAGACAGTGATTTGCAAATCCTCTTTAACTTATATTCAGTTGAATACACTACAAAGACAAGATATTTATTGTTTAAACTGACAAACTTTTTTTTGTTGTTTTTTGTATTTTTTTTTAAATAGTCACTCATTTTGCATTTGATGCCTACAACACGTTCCAAAAAAACCTGGGACGGGGGCAACAAGACTGAGAAAGTTGAGGGATGCTCAAAAAACAACTGTTTGGACACAGGTGAATGGGTTAACTGGAAATGGGTACATATAATGTATGAACTGTCAATCTTGTTGCTATCAGTTTTTTTTATTTTATTTATTTTAAGTGAAAGGAAGCCATCCGCTTCCACTCAGTCTGTTCCAAAACCAGCTCAGATCTCCTCACAGGAGCTTTAACTAACTCCAAAAACAACAAACAGGAGCTAAAATTCAGTAAAAGGCGATCGGTTGGCTTTCTGAGTTTTACAACCAAGTTTTAAATTTGTCTTCTTCTTCTTCAAAAAAAAAAATCCCCACAATGTTCAGTGTTACTCAAATGCTGAAACTACTTGGAGGCTGGTTTGTTTCCTGATAAATCACAGATTATGACACCTTATCTTGAAAAAGTAACCAACAGCACATGATTGTGTTTTTTTTTTTCTTAAAGTGTGCACTACCTATGCATCAGTACAAGGCTATTCCGGATTTACCTTAGCTGGACACCTCATCCTGAGCACGACTGGTTAGCATACTGTATGTAGGGGACTTAATTGTGTTGGGATTATTTGCCATTTATGCATTACACAAGCAATTTCTTCTGCATTATTCATCTTCCAACAGGATCCAGGGCATGTTTTAATCATAGTGAATGCAGATTGACAGTGCTGTGTCACCACTACTTTCCAGTGAAAAAGAAGAGCCAGCAAATCTTTGTTCCCTGTTGTCTATGTGAAAATTAAACAGATTAAAAAACTGTTGTGTCCAAATATCACTCGCATTTTAATGAAAAGAAGATGTTTTCAAGTTTTTTTTTCCCCCTCTGTGAAAAGGAGTCGCAAAATGCGGAGAAGCCTCACTTCAGAGGCATGCAGTGCAGCTGAAAATGTAGCTATGATGCATTCATGCTTCTCAGTATGGGGGCTCTGTGGTTTTAATCTCTAATCCTCTGCTTTTCTTAGCAGCAGGGTGAAGAACGAGGGGAGCTGAGAGAAGGTATCCTCTCCAAGTCACGGACCCTTGCCATGGCACTCCTCCCATCCTGTACTGAAGCTGTCACTATTGGTGTCTGGGGCCATGAGGCAGGCAATTTTAGCGTTGTGGTGTGAATCGATACCCAATCACATCACGTTCGCAGGCAGCATATCAACCTGAAGAGGCCGTAGCGCAATTTACAGCATATTGTTTTTGGCCCTGGGAGCAAACAGGCGCTAGGAGCAATAGAAGCATCATGGCAGAGCAAGACAAGGCCTTGTCATGGCCATAACGGCCTTATCTCTGGTCACAGAAGTACTCATATTAAACACTAGAGCCAAGAAGGGCCCAGAAACACACAGAAGCAAGTGCCATTTCAGTTTTACAGCAGAATCCAACATGGTGGCTGCATAGCAAAAATTCGAGCCTCGTCTTGACCCACTCAACAGTGAGGCCGAGTCAAAAAAAAAGTTTTAAAATAGTATTTTTAGTCAACTTTTTCTGCTTTCCCTCATAGACTTTTTTAATGACTGAATAACGCAAGTATGCATTAATATACTCAGTAGCAAAAAAGGCACACCTGTGCAATGTGACTCAATCCAACACAGCAGCTGTTACATAAATTCAACTTTTACAAAGCTCGTAATTTTCTGTTTTTGTTGACACTGTCAGAAAGGTAATAATTTCACTTTATCATTCAGGTGGTGGTTGTGCACTTTATCGACTGGTTGTTTGAAAAGACTGATCAACAGAAATTTAGTGGGTTAACAAAATCTCCATGTAATGCAGCTCACTCTCTCTGAATGAGCCCTCACACTTATCATTATTATGTTAGTAAATAAAGATATTATAGCAAAGCTGTTGCGATAAATCAAATTTGATTGTACAGGTGAACCACGTGAAGTGGCTGCTGAGATTTCAGACGACATAATGATATTTACGTGGATTTATCAGGTGATGTCTCAGTATATTAATAACAGGAAGAAGAGAGTGCCGCTGACGCCAAACATCAGAGCAGGTGGGATCTGAAGAATCAAACTCCAGGGGGTGACTCATCATTCAGAGTAAAAAAAAAAAAAAAAAAAAAAGGGTTTGTTTGCCTGCAACGAGCATCCTGTCATGCCAACAAGTGGTTTCCATACACACTTGCAATCATTACCTCCACACAGCAGGGATGTCTCAGTGGAACACACTGCCACGCTGTGAGCATAGCAGGTTGTGCGGATTAGAGAAGAGAGCCACAAGGCATTGTCTAAGAATACTGAAACTAAATGGGAGTTGTCTGGGTTTAATTGAATTTCTCTGCAAACATTTTATCGTTTTGAGTTAGTTTCATGTCTAAATATTGAGCACTTTGTGGTTGCAGCTTCTTTAATGAAAGAATTGGCTAACTTTTTGTTAATTTCATATTTCAAGTGTTGAGGTTTTTGATCAGCCCAAACCCCCCAAAAGACATCAGGTAATCCTTGAAAATAATCAGCAGTTCAATCAATATGTGTTCAAATTGTTAGTAGCAGCTTTCATTTCTGAACACAGAAACATTCTCTGTCTGACTTCAACATACTGTATCGTGGCACCACATGTTCCTAAACTGAAAGTGAAAATCGACGACTAAAAGCTTTGAAAATCAATTGTATGCTGAGGATTCAATAGCATGTAATTCGGTACATGCTTCAGCAAACTGGTGTTTATTCATCCAAAGAGCAACACACTGCACAATATGAGCCTGTATTCAATATTCAGGAGGACTACATGCACCAATAATGTGCATTACACTTGTGGTACATGTCTGAAGTCTTTGTACAATATGATTCAGAGTGGTTTTCTTTTTTGCTGAGAGCAGGTGTTGAGGTGACTTTTATCTGTAAAGGTACTTGAGTGGCTTACAAGAAGGTGGGCCACAGTTCTTAAGTGTTCAATCACTAATCTGATCTGGAAGGCACAACAGGGAAACAGGGCCATTATAGGTAAAAATGAGCGACATATCACTACTGTTTGATTGATGTGGCTATTCCCCCAGGAGAATAAGCCACTACTTCACTTTCAACCACTGCGGCTGACACAATAAGCTGTACCTCAGATGGTTGTTATGGCTACGTAATTCTCTTAAAATGATGCTTTTATTCAGTGCAAAAACCAACTGAAGCAAGTCAAGGGCAGAGCTGCTAAAGCATTTCCCTGCACGACTCAGACAAATATCAGCTTTATCCGTGCTCACTGACTTTTCTTCAGAAAAAGCAGCCGAGATGAAGGTGAATTAGTGTTTGGTTTGACATTTTTTATTTAGCGTGAAATTCATTAGTATGAGGAAATGAGGGAAAAAATGTAAAACTTTTACCCGACTAAGGGTGGGTTTAGAGATCTCTCCTGTTGCATAAAGAAGCACTTTTTGTTATTTATGGTTTGGATTGATCTGATTTTTATTTTTTTTTTAAGTTTGTAGAGAAACTGAAGGAGTGCAAGATGAACAAATGGTATCAGAGGAGTGATAAATTGCTGGTTTTGCTCAAAATCTACCAATAAAAAGTTACTTTTCAAAATGTTGCCAGAAAAATGATTTTTTTGTAAATGATTTTATTCATCTTTCCCACATTACTTGCACTCATCTTTCCAGACTTTTCCAAAGATGGACTCAAAAGTGACCAAAAGTCAAATAATGTGGAAAATACACAGTCCAACCAGCCAATTTCTATGGTCCCAACAAAGAGTCCAGGATAAACACATGTTAAGGTTCAGTCTGAGTTGCCTCAAGAATCCAACCTATCTCCTCAAACACAACCAGTAAGAGTTACGAATGTAGCAACAAAGACACCTCTGTGCCTGCAAATATGGTGCTCTAAGCCAGCCTTCTGTGTTTGAGCTTTTATCGCTGTCCCCCTGAATACCTTTAATTTTTCACATCAAAGAGGCAACAGAATGCTTGTTAAAGTCTAACGCTGCTTTACAACACCTCTTTTCCTTATGTTGTACACACAGGTTCACAGGCTGAAATTAAAAGCTTCACTAAAATGTATGTAAGCTCTGACTTACAGCCAAAGGGGGGCAAAGAGGAAAAAAAAAGAAAAGACTCATTTAAGGGTAACATGTACGCTGCTTTCCAGTACTAATTTTCACCGCTCCACAAAACAGGCAATAAATAGTTGTTTTAAGCAAGATGTGGCCAGACAAACAGAAATGTTGTTTTTTTAGCTGTAGAAAATATATTTACAATTTAGTGAAACAGTCAAGGACACTTCTGTCTACAAATACAGTGGTGGCCAAACTTGTTAGAACACTCAACAAATCTGAAAGTACTGACCGTCATTTATTTATTTATTTTTGCCTCCAAAGCATTTTCACGGAACATACAGATGGTTGCTCTGAGCACTGTCCCACCCGATCGGGAAGCTAAAAAATTTAGGAATAACCTATACTGGTGCTGATAATCTAATTTTTTTAAAGTTGTGGATTACCATCAGGCATATTTCTAGAAGTGAGACTTTTTCAAGAGTCCGTTAAGTGAACTGTTGTGCTGAAATGGTCCCATTAAGACAGATCTCTGTGCTTGAAAATAGATCTCTTGGCATACATTTAATCTATTTGATGTAACAAAGGAAACATAATAAATCCCAAAACGTGCAGTAGTGCAGTGTCGTTCCCTTCTTCTTCTTCTTTTTTTTGGTCTCCAGACCAGAAAATTTACAAGGAGCCAAATAAAGAGTATAAGTTTGTACGTTAGAGTTGAGCTGAATGGATCAAATGAATTCTGACATTTCCATTCTTATAACAATAGTGAATACCTTCACATTGATTAAAAAACTGTCAGTACTTAATTTGAAAAGTAATCAATAAATTATGTTCGCTAGTAAACAGAACATATCTGTGACAGGAAAAGACAAATGACAAGTAAAAAAAACAAAACACTGTCTCTTGATTTCCATGAACATCCTCCCCTTTATCACCATTTCACAGAAACAGTCCTCATTCACCATTATGGATGTTTCCACACAGAGATCAGTGTTCATATACGACACACAAATGTGAATTTTCATCATATCCTCATGCAGGGCATATTAATCAGCAGTGCATCCCCTGCCAACCAGACCTCATCCATATTCCTTCAGGCTTATTGCAAGGGGAGCCAGTGGTGATAAAACAGGATCGATATGCAGAGCTGGTAAAAACACAGCGAGTACAACAGCATGGCACAAAAGCAAAGACAGGAGGGGACAGGAGAGAGAGGCAAAGATGCCTGGTAAGCTGGGTTTGAAATTATCATGCACAGCCTATTAATGTGAGGGGAAGATTCTTTTATCAAATGACAACAGCGTGGAATTTCTGCCATCGACCAAAGCAACAATGAGGGACTTGAGTAGCATCATAGGAGTGAAAAAAACAAAAGATAATGAAAATGATTTTTTAATCATTTGGTGTTTAAGACACTTAAAATACCAATTCTGCTATCTGATAAGTAAGCTGTGTCCAAAACACCACTGCAGCAAATTTACCAGTACAAGATGCTGGGAGAAGTGATTTTTGGCATTATGGAAATTACCTTGACGATAGTGCTTCAAGACGTAAGCGACCACTTTACTGTCAAACTATGTTGGATTCATGGAGAGAAAGAGGAGTCTAGCAGAACCAGTTATTAAAAACTTTTCTCCCTCATTAGCTCAAATTCATGCATTGAAAGAAAACAGCAGCATACCTTTTAGCTAATAAACCACATATGGAGCACTGGTTTGGTTGAAAAGATTCCTCAGTTTGAGACAAAAAATAACCAGCAGAGGGGAAATGCAAGTCTCAAAGAATTGGTCACGAATCGTGGGTCCAAAAAATGGTTAATGCTCATGCATACGTAATACACTTGAATGTTTTGTCTGTACCTCACAACTACAAAGTCTACCTCAACTGAGCTTCACTACCATTCTGGTAAAAAGCAGAATACCAAAAAAACAGATGGTAAATGAGAGAGCTTTACAGTTGCACAACAAATTTAAACAAAAACCAAAGGAGGAAGTAAGGGTTTGATGCATGATAAAAAGGTGAAAACATTAAAAAGTAAGGTTCAGGTTCAAAAAAGGTTCAGACAGCTCAAAGTGTTTTTCTCTCAAAAACATCCCCAGAAACTGACCGTCTTATTTATATATATATATATATATAAAGGACAGAGTATTGTAAAACAGTAAAATGTTCCACCTGTAATTCATATCTTTCAATTAATCATTTATCAGATTTTTTTTCCCTGACAAACATCAGAATTGGCATCAGCCTCAAAAAATCCATATCGGTCTGGCCCTATTTACAAGCAAAACTTTATTTCTGACATTTTTTCACTGAGTCAGTGAAATTTTTGTTTTTAACAGCTGTTTTTTAATTGTTTGTTTATTTGATTTTTTTTATCAAACTGTTTTTAATTCTTGGACATGTTCAATTTTGTTACGAGCAAAGGAATTCAAACTTACAAAATAAACTGGTCCCCAAAAAAGTTAAGGCATTTATTAGAAGCAGCTCAGCCAGCAGCCCCCAAAACTTATATCTTATAGTGTTGGAAAGAGAACATTTCTTCATTGTTTTTTTTCACCTCAAATCTCATCATCTTTCTGTTTCTTGTTTGTTTTAGAGAGAGGGAGAAATATGTGGATAATTTAGCTCCTTCTCAGCAGCTCAGCCAGCAGCCCCTCCTGACATTCTGTGTCTGATAAATGGAATTGAAGAAAAAAGGACTGATTAAAAGTGGTGTCCAAGAAAAACTGTTAGTTTAATTCATGCTGATTTTTTTGTAGCTGTGTTTATTTCAGTTTAGTAATAAAAATACTGATTAAGTAATCTGATGTAAGACATTTTCAAATGTCCTTCCTCATTCTGTCTTCATATTTTAACAACAAAACTGGTCCGGTCATGTCAAGACATCTTAAAGTGACTTTTATTGCCTTTAAAGTAAGTGTTTAATGTTCATATGTACATTGTAGTATTCATTGTGTTGCATTATTTTCTTAGCTGTATTTAACTACACATTCTTAAAGAAGCTATACATGTAAGCTATCAAAACCTACAACTACCTTTATTGCCAGAGGGCGTTTTAAAAAATAAAGCTTTGAAGGTTCTGTATTTGTCTTTTTCTTTACATCAACAGAGCAGGAGCTGTTATTCAGTTCAAAGGTGTAAAGATCTTTTTGACTCCAGCAGTCTAGCTGCGCTAGAACTTGGGACTCGCAGTTTTAAACCTTTTTGACAGGTAAACCTGGAAAGGCATCAAAGATTTTCTCTCTTTGGCATATCTCAAAACTGCCACAGAGAATTGAGTGACAACTTTATTTCTCATCTGCTACATAAATCAAGGAAATAACTGTGAAAGTCAGCTCCACAAACTAAGAAATTCCCTGTGCTTTCTATAAGCTTCGAAGGATTTCTTTAACAAAGTTTCACACAGGAGCGAGGGAAAAAGTAATTTCTTTGACAGGCAGACATTATGTGATAGAGGAGACTTTTCACTGCATTAAAGAGCGGGGCTCCAAACAACAAAGAGAAGGTAGCTGTTTAAACGGCCAATTTTCCAGTCCACATTGTCATTGTCACACTCTTAACTCCAAAGGCAGACATGCACTCTGGCATCAAAGGCCATTGATTTTCTAATCAAGAGCAAATGATGATTAAGGCATATCTGCCCCCTTATCTTTCCGTTTAAAATCCCCCCTTTCTGGATTCAATTTGACTTTGGCTGTTTTGCTGCTGAGGGGAATCAGGACAGTCAAAGACAAAGACACCTTGTAGAGACAACGGGTGGTGTCATGAATGATTAAGGCTGGTGGAACAGAAAATGATCACCCATCCTCCCTCTCGCTGGGTCAGCGAAGGCTTGCGCAAATGCCTTTCCTTTTTGTCAATAGACCAGGAAGCTGATAATGTTGATCGATACTTCTCTCAGATTTTAAACTGAAAGTTTATTGCGATTGATGGGCGAACATGTACAGTGCCACTGCCATGAGGCAAAGCTGCTCCATTCTTCACTGCAACAGCTTTACGAAAAAGATGTAAACATGCAGCTCAGCTGCTTCCCCACTAATGCTGTAGAGCCTCCCACCTCCAATACACTCTTAAATTCCCAAGCTGGGTAGCAATAAACAATGTTAAAAAGGTTGGGCAATGAAACCCCCATCTCTTTTACCTTGATAACATTAAGAAGTAATACCACAAAGCAGAGCTGACACACCCTAAGGGTGCACATGCTCATTTCTTCGCGGACTTCAATTATCCCCAACTTCCTCCCCTGGTCATCTTTCTATGTATATGTTTAGCCTTTATGATACACCTGCCCGAGGATGAAGGATTAACTTCCACACTCTCTCTAAGCTTGGTTTGGACTCGGAGTTGAACCGTCCTTCAGGATGAGCCTGGAGCTCGGCTTAACAATGACGCCCCAGCCCCTCCTCATCTCTCTGCAGTCCCTCTTTCACTCATCCTCCATTTCCTCATTTCCAACTCAGACCATAAACATTTCGCTGGGGGGGATAGGAATCAAAGACAGATGGACATCATCAGTGCCTGACCTTCAGGCAATGACAATTCAACACGCAATGTGTTGTACTGTTAACAGTAAAGCTTTACTGCTGGAGTACAAAGAGGGACTGACGGTATAGATGGACAGAGAGACAGATAGATACACATTATAAAACATGCAGGTCCCAATATTTTTGATGAATAGGGGTCATTGTGTTACAGCTGTTTCTGCTAATTACTCCAGTTTTAATGAGTTATTACTCCAGGTGTAATTCGCTCACACAGCCAAATAATAAGAAGCAGGGGCACTAATTTCCAGATTCATCATTTCCATCTTACAACTTCCAAGTGTTCATCAGAGTCAAACAACACTGCCTCTTTGTAATTGGAGGGTCATTCATGGTGTTCTGTGATCTCTAAGATGTGTTCATCAGGTCGACTGTCAGGCAGCAGACTCCGTGATGTCACACCACATGAAGCAGGGCGTCGTGACAGAAATTAGAGAATTGCAGTGCATTTTTTTGTCGCACAGCGAGGAAAGACTCGTGGACGAGAAACTAGAAGGCCGCCGCTGGGTGCACTAAGTCCTTCTGCAGACAGATGGGACAACAGCAAGATGTGTTCCCAACATATTTTTCCTCTTTTATAGATCCAAACATATGCTCAATGAGACTTCCTATAACAAAGAGTGACAGTGAAGGATCTTCGTTTGCCATGTCTGAATCCAGAGACTGGACAGAGGAGAAGAAGAAGCTGTAAATTCTTCAATGCCGGTGGCACTGCAGGTTTTTGAAATCATTTTAAGTTAGACCATGTTGCTCATTTTCACCTGGAGAAAGGCAGAGATACAATATGGAGCTCTGTCATTCTTGTCATCAGATTGCAGCACTATTACCAGTCCCCCATGATTACCTGTACCAGTCCTTATCTTGAACACAGCGTACCCATGTAACCCGCTATTCACTCTGCAGAGATGTGTGTTTTCTTATGGAGAGGTTTCTGTAGATTTTAACCTTAATCCTATCAGCTAATGTGAAGGCACTGATCCGCGCCTGTCTTGAAGGTTATCTGTGCATGTTTCACACCCACAGGCATTCATTATTTACATAGCTGCTCCCCTGAGGCCCCCAGCCACGGCAGGAGGTGTAGATGAGAAATCTACCTCCCAATCTGCCAGCGACACATCCATATCTATGCAGCATAGCTCACTGAGTTAGGAGGAGGCAGAGTCAGGATTATCATCTGTCCGCTGAGGAACGTCGTCATCGTCATCATCATCACTGGCACATGTGGTTGTGGCATCATCACGAAGGACTTTTAAATCAAGGGTTTACGAAAACTAAAGGCTGAGGGGAGCTATTTTGAAGGCAAAGAAGGATACAAATCAGAGGGTTTGACCACAAAGACAAACAATATTCAAGACCGTACAATCAGGAAAACAATGGCATCCCTTATTTCAGAAAATTTAACCAAAGAAAATGATGTTCATTTCCAGTATCCTACCTCCAGTCTGACCCTTTCTTTCTGTCAGCCCAATGATGGAGAAAACATTAGGAAAATAATGTTTGTTGGTCGGGCATTAGCTTCAAAAGCCTGCATGTGTCATTGTGTCCTTCTGCAGAGGGCATAGACAAAAAATAAATAAAATTCACCATTTAATTTGGAGGACTTGTAAATATGAATGAGTGTGGCTTGAAGCTACTATTTAAGTAAAAAAGGAAGGAATGAATCATTTTTCATTGGCTCCAAATTGAACTCCAATTGTGGATGCTTTTGACATCAAACGACATTGTGCTATTTATCTTGAGGAGAGAGAAACAGACAGAGTGTTGATAGTGTTTTGAATGAAATATATGCTAATAATGCTTGTTTGGTTTATGTCTAAATCAGTCATTCATCTAGCATCCATACAGCCACATAGAGTATGATAAATGTAGCAGCAGCTGGACGAGGCAATTTCACAGCCTTATCCCATAACCCCCTGGATAATTAATTCTAATGATACTTTTTATCTGCGACAGCCATCACTATAAACATCAGTGCACAAACCTATTCATTTGAATGTGCTATTGAGCGAAGCACTGACCTTTCTGGACCCCCTGGACCTCTGAAGACGTGTGAAAAAAAAAAAAAAAACAGCCCAGGCACTCATGCCAGCCCTTTAGTGTGCAGGCCTGATTTGATATAAGCGTGACAGGGGGTATTTATAGAGCAGCACTGAGCCCCACTCTCCCCTCCTCTACACCAGGAGCCCATTCCAGCCCAGACACTATTGGCAGCCCTGCTCACTCACTGGAAAAGCCATCATGTCAGCACACTGGCAGTAGATAGCATGTTGTGCTAACAGGTTTGGGAGTCCACCAGCGAGAGCTCGATGTACTTCATTATGCAGTGACAATATACATCCCTTCTTTGATGCATTATTGCACAGCGCCAAGGCAATCTGTATTAAAATGTCACTGTTTTTTTTAATCTTATATAGACACTATCCTCAGCCACAGTCTGATATCTTAAGCTTCCATCAGCATACTTGTGATTATTGGCTTATACATGATGATGCAACCTTTGAAAAACATTGAGGATGTGGTTCAGAATTATTAAGTCAAAGATGATCTTGTTGATTTTGTCCTTACATTCATATTACACAACTCTACAGTTATTTCTGCTGGATGCAAAAAATTTTTTATCATGGTTACAGTTTTATGAGGATTTTGGTATCTGTTCTGAATGTTAGTAATTATGAAATGTAAAACATTTTTCACACACCCCACATTATGAAGATGTTACTCTTGGTGAAAGTGTTTTTGTGTGGTTGTTGTTTTTTTTTTTGTGATCTGGAAATGTGTTAGGGATGAGAGTGTTCAGTTAACTTAATGATTAAATATCAACATCATCGCTAGTCTGCACCAAAATCACTAGTCTATGAAAAAATTGTGATCAATATTCTGATCACCGTAGGCTCAAAATCACAGGTTTTGTTGACACTTGCACCAGCTGCAGGCTCCAGTTAATGGCTGCTGTTGCTATTACTACCTAGATGTAAACAAGCACAGGTGACAGATGGTATCTCTGGAAAATGGAGATGCAGTTGTATCTAAGCTGTTTCTGGTAAAATTGGCTATAATCACGAGACTGGAGCAATCAGCTGGGGGTGCTAGCTCTGCTAATGTTTGCCAACCTCTGTCAAACAATTTAACATTGTGTACTTTCTGACGTGATGTTACTTTCTCATATTATATATACTGTGTTAATTTGACATTTTTATTCGCTCTTTCTAAGCTCTACATAAGGTGGCTAGTTGGAATATAAATATCTGTTTAAACTACCTGGAAATAAATTGCACTGGAGCATCCATGAAATATAAATGGCCAAAGTACAATATGCTTTAGAAAATCTATGAATTATTAACATTTTTTTTGCTGTTCAAAGCTGTGTTTAAAACATGTATACAATCCATGACTTTATAAATGTTAGAACTTATAAAAATTGAAATATATGGAATTTTGACTGTGAAGCTGATGATTTTCATGTGTTTTACCCTGTTTTCTTTCTTTTTTTAATGTATTTAGTGAACCTGAAGGGGGGGAAAATGGGTGAAACACATCCTAATTATGCTATAAATCAGTGCTTATTAATAAAATCATCTTAAATCTACTAACCAATTAATTCAAATAGAATATTTTTTTAGCTAGAAGGTAATCTAGTGCCCTTGACCATTCCTAATGCAGCTTATCACAACCACACCAATCAAATTGCATCATGTTTACTGAAGCATCGGTTTAAGAAGCCAAGGACACAGAAACCAGTTTTCACGTCCCTGGATTTGGCCATTAAGATTAGTGCATCATCAGCCACACCGGCAGCCAGAGTGAAATAAATCAAATAAATAAGTTAGAACGCCCCCGAGCAGATGTTTACATAAACATTATGTACAAATACATTATGTATTGCCCAGTGCCCCTCACTGCTGCAACAGAATTATCCATTAGGTTTCCAGGTGTTCCTTTATAGTACAGCGATACAGAGCTTTGATCAGCCTATCAGAACAATTCCCTCTTTCATCCTGGGGAGTATGATTTGGTTAAAGGGAGATTTCGGATCAAGGTTCAGCCGGAGCCTAAGCACGTCCAGCCCTCTCATTCAGTATTCATGCCGAGTAAAGTAATCTGAAGTTGCTTTAGTAAAAAGTCATCGGCAACATCAATTTCTTATTAACATAGAGTGCAAATATCCAAGAGCAGAGAGTTGAGCCTGGGCAAAACAGAAGTGTGAAGAGTGAAAGGAGCAATGGGAAATATGAATTTATTTTAGTCCTCTAATTTACAAGTCAGGATTCAATTTTTTTTCTTTGTATTATTTAAAGAATTGGATGGTCTTTTTCTTTTGGTTGAAGGCATGTCTAATGATATACCCCAAATTGATCTGAGAAATGTCTGACAAATGAATGACTGCAGGGCTAACTTTGAGTATTAGTCATATCAACAAAGGAAATTCAGCCTTTTTCGAAAAGCTGCCGGACATAAGGAAAGAATACATTTTTTTAACAACTTAATCAATCGATTTGAGGTCTAAAGTGAGCTTTCTGTTGTAATGCCTGTCACTAACAGTCTAAATCAACGCGTTTTTCCATGCCCACTACAAGCTTGTATGTTGATTTGAGAATCTATGACCTCACAATAGGAAATAAACGTACAGTTTAAAACATCAGAGTAAGATGGGACTGTTTGAGGGGTTTTCACAGCCTGGGATAAATGGTTCGGTCTAAGTTGACATAAAAAGGTCAATAAGTAAGAAGATGAGAGGTAAAAATCTGGGGACAGTTTTCAAGGTGTGATACTTGCAGTAACACTGTCACTGGATTCAAACATAGAGAAGCATGCAGTTTTTCGAAAATTCTGTTTGTGATTTCATATAAAAAAAGTAAAATTGAAAGATTGAACTCAACTTTCTCCCCCTTGAAATGGTTGAAAAAGTTATTTTCTTCCCTATTCGCTTCTTTCTGTGCACCACATCAATCTAACTTGACACGCTGAACTCTGTCTTGGCGCCATTGACTAAGTACGGTCTAAGCTCAAAACCTAAATTATTTAGCCGCTGAGTCCAGTTGATAAATGTTGGCGGTACAGGTCCATACATTACAGGGATGTGTGGACCAACTCCTTGGTAGAATTTATTATGCATTGGAGGAGATAAAGGCCATTGATTGTCTCCTACAAGGTCACAATAAGGTCCCCTTCTCCACTGAAAGGAGAATGTCTCTTGAGGCAACAACTTCAAGCCATCATTTGATGATACCTCAAATTAAGGTTAATCAAATCTGTTGGAAAAAAATAAACATCAACAGTCTTAAGTCTTGCAAGGAGAGTTTTAAGTCTTAGAGAGTGATAATAGGCTGTATTTATATGAAGGGATATCCGAGTCCTACATTATTCATGGGGCTGTGGAAAATGCTATGGCAGTGCTAATATAATATTGACCTAACCCCATCACTACACGAATGGCAGTAGTGGTACAGCTTAACACACACTCGAGCAACAATGTACAAACATTGTGGCAAGTCTTACGGGAACATATCTCTTTCTCTTATGATCAATTCATGTACTATTTGAGATACTTGGAAACTCAATACAGAAGATTGTCTTCTTAAAGGTCAAACGAGTGACTGGACAGAATGAGATCCACAAAAAAAGCTTTTTATCATCAGACATACAATGAGTTTGTTTTCAGTCAAGAAACCCTCAAGAGGGAGTTTTCTCTCTTTATTATCTGTACTGTGTAGGAGGACAAGAATAAATGGGAATAAAGTGGTGCTTGAATGGATTAATGGTTTATCAACCTGCATTTAATGAAGATGTGTGTTCGGCTTACTTTAGCAAAAAGGACCATTATCTCTCAAAGATAGCAGCAAAGCAGACTTGAATTGAGATCAGACTTGAATGTGAGATATTTTTTTTAGGTCTTAGATATGTATAAAGCATCACAGAACAGAAACTCGCAGGAAAAAACAAACATAAACATCAATCACTTCTCAGTAAACACGCAGAGAAAACAGCCTCCCAATTTAAGACCAATTTGCGCTTTAAGGAAAAATGCCTTTCACTAAAATACCAAAGGGATGAAACTGTGTATCTTAAAAAACAGGCACTCAGTTGAATACAACATGTGAGACCACTTGAGAAGTTCAAAACAAGGTAATTTAACAGGACATCTTCCTTAGACAACAAATCTTCAAATATATAAGTTAGAAAATAGCTAACCTGATAAATCAACACATTTCAGTGTTTACCAAATGATTTAAAACCTAAATAGAAAATGGCTTATGAAAACACTAAGAGTCATTAACCCATTTAGGAGCCAAAGCATGACAGCTAATTGTAGCATTTAACTAATTCTCAGAAACACTGCTGCTAATGCTAAAGTTTGTTAGCAGACAAATCGACTTTTTAACTCTGAAGTAAAGGCTTTATCATCGTCCCATCCTACACTATATGAAAGCACTGCTAGTTAGAAAATTGCTAAGTGCTTACTTTTGCTTTTATCTTCTGTTAGCTAAGAAGTTGTCAAATGATGCACTGACAACAAAGTTACAAATGCTTAATTAAGGATTACATCAATTTCTAGAAAACCTTACCATTACTGCTAGCTAGAAAAAAGTCAAAATGCTTGACTCCCTTCTAGCCCTTTATAAGAGCACTGCTAGCTATAAAGTTGCTAACCTTTGCTTTTACCTTCAGTTGGCTAAGGAGTACTAACAGCTAACATTATACGTTAGCATTAACCGTTTACTAAAAACCTTACAACCAATACTGGCATCTGTTAGCAAGCTAAGGCACTTTTAGTATGAAAGAAATGCCTTTTTGTATTTTTCCTGCTTCACTACACAATAGTGCAGCAATCTAGAAGACATACAATGCTAATTTAGACACTTTTTAGGTTAGTGGTATAGTTGTCATTTGATTGATTTGAATTTGATTCCAATCTGAAAGCACTGAAATAATAACTTAATAAATTTTATATTTTTTTTTACAACTTGAAATCCAGAAAGCATTCTTTTTAATAGCAGTGTTAAAGCTACCCAATCTGCGGCTGTCAGGACAATGACCACATGGTAAATATGGTGAATGTGAACCAGCAAACTGTTACCCAGTGAAAAGTACAAACATTCTACAAAGGAAACATGGTTACTTAAATACTGCCATTTTATCTGATCGATCATTTCAAATTCAAAATGAGTATGTTCTGCTTCAGTGTGTCACACATCACTGGTTATTTATAATAACCCAAGAGTCAATGTGTGAAATGCAGAGAAGCATCCAAAATGTCCCACTGAGAAAGTGAACATGTCCTGAGAGAGACTCAGCCCAGATGAAGCATTCATGCCTCCAGTCCAGGGGAGATTTCCAAGCATTTTTATTGTAAGATACCATCAAAGCACTTTCAGTCCTTTCTACTTATAGTGTATAAACATGACTTTGAAAAATATCCTGCAGTGGGAGAACAGTAGAGCCACTGTGGGTCCATGTTGCCTCATCAACAGAGATTTCAAAAGGCAGTGCAGAATTTCAATGGTGCTTCAAGGTTCTGTGAAAGGACAGGCTAGGGGTGTGGAAGAAAAGGAGGAAGGAAGAGGACAGGTATTTATGGACTCTCTAAAGGCACAGAGTTGACACCTCAACCTTTTTGGTTCAAACTGGAAAGCAAATGCTGATTTCTTTCACTAAAAAAAATCAACATAAAGGGGTCAAACAACAATTTACACTACAAGCTAAAACTCTAATGTTCCACAAACTGTCATAAAAGGCTGAAGCAGAACATTCACTTACACCAAATAAAATACTCCAGTAAAGCGAATTAGGATAAAAGGTTGGAGGAAAAAGCTTAAACAAATGTAACAGATCAGAAAAACCAGAGCTAAGCACATATGAATCAAAGTGCTGTGTCAGACGCATTCGCTATCTACAGTGTACATTCATCCAAATATGTTTCAGGTTCAGTGCTTTACAAGCTCTGAAGTTTAGGGGATTAAATACAATGCATATTTTGAATTAATGCACAGAAAATATTTAAAGTGAAAATCATGTCAATACAAACTTTTATTTCATACTTCTACATATCACTTTGCTTTACTTTCTTGCACCTAAATGGAAGAGCTCACAATCAGCTCCCCTAAAGCAAATCTGTAAACTTCTCTTTTTTTCTAAAGTAAGCAGTGAATATCACTGGCGGGCATCAATCTTATCAAAGGTGAATTCTGAGCATTAAAATGAACACTTAAATCTACTGTCACTCATCCTTTCAATGTCCATTATTCATTCCTTGCACAACTGTTTTGTCCTTAATTTCTAACAGATATAAACTTATTCTGAAAATAATCTATCAGTAGGATTGGAGAGTGCTGCAAAGACAAACTTTCAGACACACCGGCCACTCGAGCAAAAAAGAAGATGAGCACAATGGGGATTGTGTCATTTCTGTTCAGTGTTTGACTTCAAAGAAGAATGGCTGCTTTAAAAAAACAGAGTAAATGACCTATCACTTTAAAGAGCTGTTAGAAGTCAAACCTACTGAGAGCTTCCTTATTCTGCAACTTTATCCGTGCTAAAAAGGTTTCTAAGAACTTGCTCAGTCCTGGATCTGGGACCTGTGGGACAGATCATTATGTCCTTGTCAGCTGTATTTTTCAAATTCAGCCACTTTTATTGATGTGTAAACATCTCCAAGAGAAAAGGGACTTCACATACTGCCCAGATGAACAAAGGGCTCAAGGACATCCAACCAAAAGGACGTCTGAATCCTGCTGGACCAGGATCCTATGAGCTGCCTGAATGGGTAGCTTTGATAAGAAAAACAATGAACTGATGGGGAATAACCTCTGATAATGTGATTCACTATAAAACAAATACATAACCCAAAAGGTCATGGCAACCTGTGTAGGAGTGTAGCCTTGGTATAATATTCACTTTTTAAATTTAAAGAATGACTCTTGAACAAAAGGGATATGGGTTAATGATGAGTTTGTTAAAATAACGTTTCTCTTTAAACACTAAAAAAGTGGTTGGATAGGAGGGCAGACTGGATTGTTGTTTTTAATGGTCTGTAAGGCACTTTGCGTTACATCTTTTTGTATGAAAAGCGATTTATAAATAAAGTTTGAGTGATTGATTGATTGATTGATAAAAATGTCCTTTAAAAGTCTTAATTCATTTAAACCAAGGAATTCAGTTTTAATGTGTAGCAAGTTAAAAGTTTCCTTTACTCTGTCATGAATAACAGTTGAGAAAGAAAGAAAAGTTTTAAGTGTTATCAGGTACATTTTAAGGTGAGAGTCTAAAAATCTGGAATTCACATGCTTCTTCCCAAACGCTCAAGCACTGCTGACATGCTCCCATAAAAAAAGCAAGTCCCATTTTATGGATGTTGTAAGCATCTTTAGCTTAAGCGTTATGCTCCCGGGCTACCGGGATTTCCAAACACAATCTTATGTCCTTTGTTTTGTTTTTTTTATCTAACTTTGAGTGCACAATCTTGTCTTTAAACTCATGAAAAAACACACAATGACATCACTATCGACTTTGAAATTTGATTAATTTTATCATTGACAGCTGTTAATTCATTCCTCTAACTAGTGTAACAGCAAACTCTCCAATTTCCAAAGTTTACATTAGAAAAATATACTCTTAATTTATTTTGCAAAAGTGCTAAATATGTGGGTACGACAATGAAACCAATCAAATCCTCAGACAACAAGACGGAGTTCTGGGATTTTTGTAGATTCAGTCTTCGTTACTGAAAAAAATTGACTTGTTTTTAAATGAAAAGGCATTTTTACTCTGCAAAAATTCCAGTGTGCCTTAGTCTTTTATCTTTATCTTTGAAGGACAGTTGCATCAAACATTTCAGCAGAGTTTAATTTCCTTTTACTCCTAAACAAGAATTTTACAACAAAGACAGCCTCATGTCCAGAAGCTGGAGTCCTCACTGCACTGGTCCCTGCTTGGCCCTTTGCTGTATGTGTGTATCTGTACTCCCTATGTTATCCGTCCAAAAAAAAATGCTCAGGGTGCTCGTCTGCAAATTAAGTTAAAAACAAACAGTAATATATTTGCAGAGGAAAAGAGCCAAAACAAACTCTACAAGATGTCTATTAAACGTGCTTCACTTAAGTCGGGAAGATCTATCATCTGAACTCTGGTTTGGTTCAGTAAAAAAATGAGATTATTAAAGACCTTAAAGGAGGGCTAAATGCTTGCATTTTAAGGCCGTCCCTGCTGCTGACAAACAAGGTCAATGATAGCCCTAGTTCTAGTTCCCCGCCTTTGACAATGAGAGCAGCTTTAATCAGATGAAGGCCCTAATGCAGCAGGGCTACAGAGGCACTGCCATGCCTGGAGCTGTCCATCAGATAGAAAAGGGCATGATGGGCTGGGATCCAAACAGGCCCACAGAGAATCCCAGCCTGCTGTTGTTGCTGGCTCTTCATTCTCAAGGACCTTTAGAGATCAAAGACCAACACACAAGAAGAGAGGCGGCAAGAGGGAGAGACGGAGATAGGGAGAGATGGACCAAAGAAAATGAGTAGGGCAAGCAGGAAGGATGCCATGAATCAGAAGAACCCATGTGGCCTTCTAGTGATAACCCAAACCAAAGACCTACTATTGAATCCAAGGAACCGTCAAAGGGATTTCCTAGAGAACGTGAGAAAAACATCCACTGTGAGGAAGGGCAGCATCCTCCATCCGGAGCCAGATGAAGTATCTTCCGGCCTCAACTCCATCCAAACATGTTATATTTTGTAGCTTGGAAATGATGTGCTCCTTTTGATACTCTAAAAAAAGCTCTTCTTTTCCCGCCTCTGAGGAATAGCTGAAGTAGCCTCTCTCCCTGCTTTCACTCTCTTAACAAAAATAAAAAAGATACATGGTGTTCTTCTGCCGGCCAGCGCTGTTGTTTAACCTTGGTGAAATACAAAATGGGACAGGCAGCAGAGCCGAACAAATACTGAGCTTCATGAAGCGTTACGAATACAACTTAGAGAGTCTAAAAATGGACAACAAAAATGTATACGAAAGGGCAGGTCTACCAAATATGAACCCAGTCTGGGCTCAGAAAAGCAAGGGGCTATTTTATGGAAGATTTCCTCAAGGAGTTCAAGCGAGATGGTGTTCGTCATGATGGATGTACTACATCAGAATTATATAGAGGGAAAGTGGTGTGCGATGTACATCCAACATGGTCAGTAAGCACAGATGATGGACAACACACAGGGGGCTTCAAATAAACACAAGAGAACCTATTACATGTAAGTCTGAGTTTAATGTCCATCACAGGTTTTGATTTTAATCTTACAGTGCACACAATGCTATCTGTGTTAGGGTTTGTTGACTACAACTAGGGAAACCATAAAGACTTTTTTTTTCTGAAGGAATAGTCTATTAACACTTCTCTCTCGCTCAGAAGTCAGTCATGATTTTTTCATTGTCCTGTATTTTGTCAGGTTCATCTAATATTTAAGATCAGTCTGTTGCAAAGAAAAGGGTCAGTTTCCTGGTATTTTTTAAAGATTTGGTAGGACTGGGAAAAAAACACAAAAAAGAAAGAAAATTAGAGATAGTTTTGGGACTCTTGTAACTATTTCTTTGTATTGCACCAGTTTTAATGTATTGCCTCCTTTTTTCTGCACTTGTGACTAAACCTGCTTAAAGTTTGTTCACACACACACTGATAGCACTTCAAATATCTGCTTTAAGTTTTGAGACAAAATAAGGCACAGGAGTTCAAGAACACAAATGCTGTTTTTTTCAGAATCAGAAATACTTTATACATCCCAAGGAAAATTCAGTTATCAGTTGCATTTTAATACAGTTATGTAAGAATTTTAATAGAATGTAAAATAACACCTGTGGAGGTAATGTGGGGGGGACTGATGGATTTGAAATATTAAACGTAAAAATATAAATGTGTTTTTGACAGATGGACAATATAATATAAGATTTTTTGGTCACATTTGATTAGCTTATTTCTCCCTTCCGTGCCTGTCTTGTCAAATAGATGAAGTAGTTTTCTTCAGATTGAAGCACTGAAAATGTCTGTGCATGCCACCCCTGACTACCTCTCTATATGTCCCCTGTCTGTCCACACATCCTGTGTTAAGAAATGAGGAGCAAAGCTTTGAATTAGGGGAGCTAGTAAAAGGAAGTGTGTGATCTAAAGAGAATAATGTCATCTGTTATTTCTTGTTAGCGTATGATGGGCTGAATTCAGGTGGAAAAGCATTAAATCAGCCTAAACTATGAGCAGATCAGCTCTCAATAAAAACTGCTAGAAACTGGGGTGTCAGATGATGAGCTTACATCAGTTGGGAAATATTCAGTCTCACATTCACTTCCAGTTCTGGTGCAGAAAGCACAAGTCCCACTACACTGTGTCATCCATTCTGTTGACGTCACTTAAAAGTTATTAATATTGTTACCCTCTCGTTGTGTGATGTAAGGGGATGAAACTTAATTCCCTAAATGAGCTACTTTACCTGAGACAGCGCAGAACATCAAGCCGCGCCTCCCTCCCTCCCTCTCCTCTCTCGTCATTTTTTAAGACATGATGTCAGCCTGAAAAACTTGATTGCACAGGCGACGGTCCCAAAGCATTAAGCACACTCGCTGAACAATATAGCACTGGTCATGAACAATACATTATCTGAGGTAATATGCATAATTCAGAATAGAGTAATTTTATAGCTTACCAGTTGCAGCAGCGGCCTCCTTGTAAGCTGCAATCTCCTGACACCCTTCTGACAGAATGTTAAACCACTTCTTTTCTCTTTTTTTTTTTTGTATTCCACCGGGTACAACAAGACAAGTGTGAGGCTGGCATTAATTTTGTTTGCAATCTCTTTCCATGCATCTTTTTCTGTCTTGTCTCATCATTGTGATACTAAATTTCCTCTTTATTATACATTTTCTCTGATGCATCTCCTTCGTGAGAAGCAGATACTCCTCAAAGTCCAGATTTGATTTTTCCTTTTGTTTTCATTCTGTCCAATCCTCCTTTAATTTCTTTTCTATTTCACTGATGCGAGGTAGCTGGATGATGATTTTCTATCTGTTAATTGCTGCAGGAGATAAAAGTGATACAAATGATACTCTTTTTAAGGCTTTTTTTATGAATACCAAAAATATCTGGGAGTTTTAAGGAACATATTTTAAAAGTTATATGGACTTGGATGAAAGAGAAGAGAAAAGTTTGTATACATCACGTCTCCAGCTTGAATGTAAAAGGACATTTCTTCCCTCAAGTTATTTTGAAGGACAAACTTTCCACCTATAGAGAATAGCTTGTACATGTTTAGCAGTAAATATACACTTAAGTTCCGAGAGGATGTTAGATTATAGAAGTGAATGTTATATTACAGACTCCTGCCATTCAATTCCCTGCAAAGCCTGGCAGAACAGAGCTACTCACTCATATAATCATCTGCTGTATAAGAAACAATATAACAGTTTATTGAAGCAGAGACGCTCACATCAAATGCACATCTCATTTTCCTTTATCTAGTAAATAAAGTTAAACTCCATCACAAAACGGTTCCGCACAGAAAAATCCTGACCAAGCAATCCAGAGAAAAAAAAAAAAAAAAAAAAAAAAAAGGTAGAAATCTTTCTGTCTATACCTGAATGGCTTTGCAGCTCAGTGAACACATGAGGGAGAAAGAGAGGGCGACGGGAGATAAAAGTAAAGGGAGGGAAACCAGAGGAAGAGGGAGCTGGAAGGAAATCGAAGACACAAGCTGGGTTCAATTTAGAGGCTTCCCACAGGAGGTGGAGTGACCTGTATCTGCTACAATAGAGGTCATGCAATTTTTAGTGGATACCCCCGTCTTCAGAGGATACTCAGGACCCCCGCCTTGATGTGCACATCCAGAGGAGAAGCAAAAGGGTACCCTGTAGCAGACCGGACCCCCCCTGAAACGACCTAACTGGTGGGTTCCTTCCTATTACAACTGCCTCATGACACCGTGCTGTCGCAATCCACACTTCACAGTGAGCTACAACGCAAAGCAATCAGCAAAGCTATCATGCTCACAGGAAGTTTCTATGAAGTCAGCCATCCAAAAAGAAACTCTGCCAGTTCCTTATCTTCCTGTCTTCAATTTTCACAGGCCAAATGATGAAAAGAGAGACATAAAATATATTTAGTAAACTGTAATTGAGTGGAAATGACAGTCAGATGAAAGTATATGATCACTCTGTGCAGATGCAACACACGGACATAAATTAACCCCGGTGTCGCTATTAAAAACACTTTGAAAAGAAATAGTGAAAGTTGTCAGTGCAACTCTGTGGCTGAATAACTGTGCTCACGGAGCAGCTAGAATAAATTGTGCCGGCGTTTTGCCATCTAAACCTCAACTGAGTAGTTCAATGAAGAGCCGATATAAATAAAATCTGAACCCTGGTTAAAAAAAGATCCCCACAGGACACGACCGCAGATACTTCACTCACTGACATCTTCCCTGTACCTGTTCCTGCAGACACGTTTCACGCATCGAACCCGGAATGCAAAACAATAAACAAAGCAACAAGCAAACAGATGGATGGCCAAACATGACCTTTAATTTCCACTGGCTGTGGCTGAGGACTAATGAACATTTCTGCAAACATTTGCAATGGGTGGAAGTCATTTTAATTACTCTGCACAAAGAGAGCCATGCACGGAAAGGAGCGTGAATCGAGATAAACATGTAATCAAGCATGACCTTGTGTTCAGTTAGGAACACGGAAATCTATAAAAACAAATCTGGCAGCATGATTATAAAAAAATGTATCAAAGTGGTGAAGAAGAGTCAAATACCTGGCAGTTTGAGCAGGATACTTCAAATCCTCAGGAGTTAGCTTTTGGTGTTAAATTGATGTCAGGATTCTGAGTTTCACACCAGCATCTTTGGCCTCGTCTTGAAATAATGTTTTGTTTTTAAAGACAAAGGTGGTGCTGCACATATCAAAAGGAGGTGTTTTTTTACAGAACAGAGACCCTGCTCAGCCTGAGATAAGGAGCCACAGATCCAGCAAGAAGACACTATTATATTTATGTGAAATATAATATTAGGATTACTAAGCTCTGGGGGAACTGCAGCAAAAGTCAAAGGATTAATGAGTGCAGCGATTGTTTTAACTGTAGTCCAGAATGCATATTAATAACAAGATTAGCAGGAACGTGATCTTTCTGATTCGTCTCTGATCCTACATTTGATTTCCAGTAATTCAATCAAAGCAGCTCTTTAGTGTTAAGCTTACTGACCAGCTAGAGCTGTATCATCAGTGTGTGTTATGTATTATCACTGCAGTTAAAGATTATCATTATCAGAAGGAAGCGCCGTCTATGATTGCTCACAAGCATCCTTGCAGAGCTCAGATGCTAGTGCGAGTTGTAAACCGGCATGCTGTGAGGAGACAAGGAGACAGGAAACATATGAAGAGCTGCAAGAATTTAGAATTAAAAAACGGAAAAAATTCAGTCACATGAAATTGCAACTGATAATAAATTATGGATAATCATAAAATTAGAAAACATGTTTGAAAAAAAAGCCTAAATCCATGCGATTGTTGTCTTTCTGTTAAACAGACAGGACATACTGTCGTGATTTTAATGTTATGAATAGTCCAGAATGATCCTTTAATCAAAGAAATATTTCCATTACACTACAGTTATATGCAAAGCCTCTTTATCCTTTTGTATACAATTTAAATATAGCTAAAAAGAAACTCTAAGTCTCATTAATGCTCCAAAGACGGAATAAATGGATAAAAGACATTAATTTCTCCCTTTATTGTATCTAAGAGAGTGTATTGTGTGTAAAATCATAACAGTAAGATCTAAGATAACACACAGACAGAGCAGGATATCATAAATTAAAAGACAATGGAGTGCTTGTCATTAAAAGCTTCTGGTCTTAAAGCTCCAGCCTCTTAGCTGGTCCCAATCTCACCTTTAATATCATTTGTTGTCGCTTTTGATCGCTGCTTCCTTTTCTATTACACCGGCTGCCCGGTGAGTCCACTAAGTGTTTCTGCTGGTGCTCCTGCTCTGTCCTGAGCGCTGGCATATTGCATGTAGGCACCATGCTGCGCTGCTGCTGGTGCCGGCGTGAGGCAGAGAGGATTATTCCTGACGACAGGGGCATTAAATGTGTAGCGGGCCGGTGGAGGCCTGAGCTGATGCTCTCTTGTCTGTTTTGGTTCAGCAGCAGTTCAGAAGCAGTGCCCTCTAAGCTGAGCGGGAGCTCACAGGCTCGGAGTGCTCAGAGCGTCGTGCCGTTCATTAAAAGCTGAGGGTGTCACACCAGCTTAGGCGCAGTGTCCTCCATCAACCGAGGCTTCATGCTGTACTCCTCTGAATTTTCACATCTCCAAAACTGGCAAATTTTCTGTTTGTCAACGCTTTATATTGTCAAATTTGAGCCACTTGTTAAAAGTAGGACAGGTTTATGCCTACAAGGGGTCAAACACTTTCAGCGTCTAATCCTGTGTGTTGCATCAGAGAAAATATTGCTCGCTCTTGTCCTCAGCACTCCAGCAGCGAGTCATAAAGGCTGTCATTCACACAAACTGTCCATGAGAGCTGCAGCAGAAAGTACAGAGTTAAGGGGCAAATTCGCACTGAAAAGTCGGACAAGCCTAAGTAAAATCAGCCCCTTTTCTGACTGGTATTTTCCCAAAGGATGACACTTTTGCTTTGAATCCCGTAATAATGCACAGCCTGAATCACAGCTCTAAAGTGAACCAAAGTGCAAGAAGTCCATCTTCAAAATAGCACAGGTAAAATTGCGATTCTCCAGCACACCTCGAGTCCTGCAACCTTCATCGCCCAGCGCAACCAAACATCAGGCTGACTCTGTTTGATCTTGAAAGGGATATAAGCCTAAAGCCCTTCCTGCGTGAGATGTCCTTCTTTAAAAAGATTCTAATCTCAGCCGAAATGTCTAGCAAAATAGAGGTCATGGTGTCAGAGCACCCAGCAGACAATAGCAACCGGCAGAAGACCTGAGAGGAATTCTGGAAGGATTTGTTTCTCTCCGTGTCTCACCTGGGAGATATGGGGACATCAATGGCTGAAAGAGCAGCTTCACAAACAAAGTATACAGATATTAAAGGACAGATGTCTTGTCTTGTATCTACAGATGAGAAATCACTGATTAATTTACTTTTTATAGTGTAATTATGACCTCCTTTTGTGTTTCTTTGAGGACTGCTTGTTGTTTTTTTTCTCTATATTCTCAAGCACTATCCAGGTACTTCCCCCCCATTGTTAATTTAAAGCCTGATAGCATATCCGCACCCCGCGCGCTGCTCATAATTCAATGACGAGAGCACCATTCAACCTTCTAAACTCCCATCCCCTCCCTTGAATTTTGATTCAATTGGTTTATCTAATTTTCCAGTAAATGCTTGAAATGTATTCCTGCACACCTTCCTCTCCTGAAACCACACAAGGGAATCAGGAGAATGAGATAGAAATTAATAGTTTTGCATTAGCTTCACTTCAACTCACCAGACACAACTGCTCCCACTCCAAGCCGCAAGTTGTGTTCTCAATCATTTCCACATAAAGTGAGATAAAGTGTGTGCCTCTTCATGAATCAAACGTCAACGGAATCATTAGAGGTTTGAACAAAAGGAGGGGGGTGGTGTACAGCTGTGGAAAGTTTGTAAAAGTAGGAGGAATAATCAACACTTTGATTATTCCTCCACAGTTTGTGTAACTTAAGATGTTTCAAAAACTCTACAGGACGTGTGCATATAAAAAACGGATCTTTGAGGCAGGGGTGGATGCAATGGGCTTGCCAGGCTGCCCCTTTAAATCGGATTGGAGATGCCACCTGAAAACACAATGTTGGGCTATTTGCCTTATCAGAAGCAGGACTTATGCTGCTGTGCTGTGACAGGCCACCAGAGGCTTGATTTGAAATGTAATGTCACAATGGCTTTTAATGGTATTTAAAGTTGAGAATGCACTGATCTCCTAGTCCCCATACCAATATCAATATCTGGGCTTTGGTATCGACCAGTATAACCAAAACCATTATACTGATCTAATCTGATATCAGTATTGATTTAACATTCTCTTTGATGTAACATGAGGAATAGACTGAGAATTTTTAGTAGTTTTGTCTACTTCAGGCTTTTCTCACTTTTTAAACCAAAATGAATTAAAAATACATTCAAACTCGCTGTATGCTTATTCTGCGGGGTTATAAATGTGTAAATGTGTGGCAAGTAAATCCACAACAGCAGCAGGAATTACAGTTTAACTGTAAACCTGTCAGCAGTGGACAAGAGGAATTAAATTTGCACATATTGCAAGTTGTTGTCAGTGTGTTTGATGAAACAAGTGTGAAGTACATCCAAACTGCTGAGCCACTGTAGTTACCTTCTCTATATGATTTAAACTCCACCTAGCAAAAACACACAGACGTGCCAGCGTTGATGAACACAGAAGAGCATAGAACTGAGCCAAATAAAGTTAAAAAGATCTGCTCCTTTGTCACTGATATGCAATTTAATTTTTAGAATCTCTATCGGACGATTACTCGATACCAGAATCAGATCAGTGCATCCCGACTCTAAATCATGACTCAGAGGAAACGTGTTCTTTTTGAACTATACAGTGGAAAGCTCAGAGGATTCAAATGTTGAACATCTAGCATTTATTACACACTTCAGTGTTAGATATCAATATACAAATGATTACTGAAGATGTAAAGAGTAAAAACTTTCTGTTCAGTTGTATGTTTTCATGCCACCTCTGCATATTGGTTCATTACACCCAAATCAAAGAAAGTCTGCATATTACAGCCCTTGCAGTGTTAAATGAAAGTTCTGGGGATAGGTTGTTTGTTTTAGAGCCAGATTAAAATATTTTTCTATTGATATCTGTTTTAAAATTCCTTCTGCAGAACAGGAAGTGAGAGTTTTGGTTGCAGAAAGTGAATTTGTCAGTTTGCTTTTATGTTTTGCCAGAAAACCACAGCACAAGCGGTACCTTCCCCTTAGAACAATTTTTATACTCAACTATTTCACCCCCTGTGTGAGTCAAGAGTTAGGTCACATCTCGTTCTAGGTGTACACGCCTTTCTCGGGTGGGGCGGGATGTGTCAGTCTCAAGTTGTCGGAGGAGAGTGACCCTCTCCTCCCTCTCTTCACATGAACTGCAGTGTTGCCATGTCTGGTTATTATAAGCAACTTCACATGCAAATCTCCTCAGTTGCGGGTTGCTGTATTTTGATCTTTAGAAGGGACGATAGGGCCTGGGACGATAAATAAATTAAATGCACGATTAATGTAAATGAACTCAATAATTTTGCTGGCCTTGATATATTGCCATGTGCAAGCGTGTTTGTTTTCCTTGTCTTGCACCTAAAAAAATGCTGGATGACTAGAGGGTTCATTCTGTGCACCAGTCTCAGCACCTGGGTGCATTTGCTCTATAGCAGAATGAACAGAGTGAACCGTCTTGTCAGTCATCCAGTCTCTTTGACTCTGTGGGGGGGAGGCGGGGCTGCTAACACACACATTCAGAGTAGCAAGTGAGCCTCATGAGGAGCAACAAAATGTAACATAGTAGAAATTAGGAGGAAAAAATTTGATTGCATAGCCAAATGCCACAGTCCTGGTGTGGGAATATTTCGGCTTGAAACTGAATGAGCAAGGTGAGCCCATCAACACAGATGAGCCGGTATACCAAATTTGTTTGAAAGTGGTGGCAACAGAAAAAAGGCAACACAACAGACTTGCACGCCCACCTAAAACATAGTCATCAACTAGGGAAAAAAAACCTGATCAAAATAGAATGCCCTCATCCTGACAATCAACACTCACTGAGGCGTTTGGTTGATAAAGTAAATATAAACGAAAAAGGGCAAAATGGTGTGCACTCAAATGCTGCCCTTTAATACAGTTGAAAAGCCAGCATTTCCAGAAATGCTGCAAATGTCAATTCAAGAACTTTACATCAGAGTGAAATGTAAAAAGTTAGAAATAAAGGTTTGTTGCATTTGAAAGGGTGTAATCGCATTATTATGATATATTATCATTACATTAGAGGTTAATTTGTTCTCAAAATAACACTGACAATAACAATTTTGTAAATCTTTGCCAATATCATTCAATATCATTTATTGGCAATCATTTGTGAGACAATGTATCCTACAGCATTATGTATGTATTTATTTATTTATTTATTTATTTATTTATTTATTTATTTTTTTTTTTGGGGGGGGTTATTGTTGCCTATGTGTAGGCCTGATAAACACGCTCAAGAGAGTCAAAAATTTCACCCTTCAATTAATGACAAAAAGATTAATTACTAATCAAAAGATAGAACCAAGATAATAACCAAAAAGTGAATAGTTCCAGTGTTGCAACTGATAATTTTCACTTACTCTGGTGCTGGGAAAGAAAACAAACTGTGTTCAAAATACACAATATCCCAGAAACAAAAGCAGCCTTAACCTACCCAGGACTACAGAGTTTCTTTAAACATAAAAGGTGGGAAATTAGTGCATTAAGCATGCCGAGCTAGTGCCAGAAATATGCACAGAATTGATGAGGTGTCACTTTCACTAAGAGTCACACAAATGCACCGACAAGAGCCTCTGTGATCCCTCCCTTCCTGCCTGTCTGCCACCAATGAGGCACAAACACTCTGATTTGCATGGTCTGCATAAAAAAGGAACGTCCTTGATTTGGGAAAGGTTGCTTTGCTCTCTATAACTCTGGAAACACTCCCGGCATACAAACCATAACACTGCTGGAACCTCTGCTTATGTTTTCCAGCGTCCAGTCAGACCGTTAAACATCAAAACATCTGCATCCTGCTTTCCCTGGAAAACGTCTCATATGATTAAGAATGCGCTAATATGTGACATGGCATGTTAACAACCGTGGCTGACAGCGTCTTATCCAACACAAAATCCCTGGATTTACATTTTGAGATCAATTTTAAAGCTGTTTTAATTAATTTAGACTGCTAGCAGCACAATGCAGGTCAGACAGGGCAAACAAGTTACATCAGCCAATTAGAAACACACCAGTGTGAGACATTTCTTCATAACTGGGCCAAGGCGAGTGAGACAAATATGACAGATGGAGACAGAAAGTGATAACAGACTATCTGTATTTCTCACTGTATCAATCGCAGCTGTAATTTTTTCTCAGATCCACATCTTAACCACAGATAAATAAATCTCTTCATCTTTTATCTAAAATAAAAAGTGTCTGTGTTTAATAATATTAAACTGTTTGTCAATGACAGATTGTCTTTTGAATCTCCTGTTCCATCTTAGACTGTCTGGAGTCTTATCATCTGGTTGTTTTTCACTCAATTAACTTTCATCACTGCAGATGACTATATTTAAATGGTCACAATGTGTTAATCAAAAGCATGGATGGCTGCTTTTTGCATATTGGTTTCAAGATTTGTCATAGTGTGTGTTTAGGTCTAATTATGAACAGTTTTTTCTCAGAGAAGAAGAAAAAAAAATCTTTTTCATCTATCAGTAATAGAGAGTAAAAGTGATATATTCATCAAGCTGTCCCCTGAGAAGGAGAGCAGGTTGGTAAATGAGTTCTGAGGCAAATGAAGCAGCGTACAGTGAGTCCCTGCTGGGGAAACATGCTGTGACATGAGAGAGACTTGTGCATATTTGCCTCCACGGTAAAGTGATCCATGCTTTGGTATGGATCAAATTTAAAGTAATGTTTAAAATGACTGTAGACTACTTCTTTTCAAAGGTTTTATTTAGTTCTCTGGATCCCTCAAATTACTGCTTCGTTCAAAGAATAAATTGATGCACAAGTCCTCCGATTGCCTGCACATTGCTAAGACTGAAGACTCAATAACTCATTCTGCAGTTCTTTTTTTTCTAATGAGATTCATTAGTTCTATATGAAACATATTTAATTATGTTAACAATTCCAAAAACACAAATAAGACAAATTTCGTCTTAAATATATATATAAAAGAATTTAAGAATTCAAACCAATTAAGAGAGTAAAAAGGAAAATGGAAAACCAAACCAAGGGGAATCTGTGATGCCGTCTCTTAGAAGCAAACCAATTCAGGATTTGACTTTGAAGAGAAAAACATTCTAAGAAGTGTGTTTATCTCGTCTTATGGTAAGCATAAACTCACCGGCCACTTTATTAGGCACACCCGTCCAACTGCTCAGTAACGCAAATTTCTAATCAGCCAATCACATGGCAGCAGCTCAATGCATTTAGGCATGTAGACGTGGTCAAGACGATCTGCTGCAGTTCAAACCGAGCATCAGAATGAGGAAGAAAGGTGATTTAAGTGACTTTCAATGTGGTATGTTTGTTGGTGCCAGATGGGCTGGTCTGAGTATTTCAGAAACTGCTGATCTACTGGGATTTTCACACACAACCATCTCTAGGGTTAGAACGGTCCGAAAATGAGAAAATATACAGTGAGCGGCAGTTCTGTGGGCGAAAATGCCTTGCTGATGCCAGAGGTCAGAGGAGAATGGCCTGACTGGTTCGAGGTGATAGGAAGGCAACAGTAACTCAAATAACCACTTGTTACAACTGAGGTATGCTGAAGAGCATCTCTGAATGCACAACACGTCGAACCTTGAGGCAGATGAGCTACAGCAGCAGAAGACCACACCGGGTGCCACTCCTGTCAGCTAAGAACAAGAAACTGAGGCTACAATTTGCACAGGCTCACCAAAATTGGACAGTAGAAGATTGGAAAAACGTTGCCTGGTCTGATGAGTCTCGATTTCTGCTGTGACATTCAGATGGCAGGGTCAGAATTTGGTGTCAACAACATGACAGCATGGATCCATTCTGCCTTGTATCAACGGTTCAGGCTGCTGGTGGTGGTGTAATGGTGTGGGGGATAATTTTCTTGGCACACTTTGGACCCCTTAGTATCAACTGAGCATCGTTTCAATGCCACAGCCCACCTGAGTATTGCTGCTGACCATGTCCCTACCTTTATGACCACAGTGGACCCATCTTCTGATGGCTACTTTCTGCAGGATAACGTGCCATGTCATAAAGCTGGAATCATCTCAGACTGGTTTCTTGAACATGACAATGAGTTCACTGTACTCAAATGGCCTCCACAGTCGCCACTGCATTCCACAATCCAACAGAGCACCTTTGGGATGTGGTGGAACGGGAGATTCGCATCATGGATATGCAGCCAACAAATCTGCAGCATCTGCGTGACGCTATCATGTCAATATGGACCAAACTCTCTGAGGAATGTTTCCAGTACCTTGCTGAATCTGTGTCACGAAGGATTAAGGCAGTTCTGAAGGCAAAAGGGGGTGCAACCCGGTACTAGCAAGGTGTATCTAATAAAGTGGCTAGTGAATGTATATTAAATGTGAGACACCTTGAGCTGCCACAGCACACATATTAAACACCGTATACATCAAGAGCCCCTCTGTGATTCTAGCTAAATGGGGAATCAGGGATGTTTTTTCAATCACAGTCAACAAGCAACCTGAAATCAGCTTTGATTCCAGCTGATGAGCACAGAGTAAATGTAAACTACAAGATCTGGCAGGCTTTCAAAAGTGGCTTACATACATGTGAAGACATTTAGAGGAATGCTTTTGATCATTTTGATAATTCTTAAGCTGGACCAAAGACTAGGATTCAGTTCAAACAAATTCAAAAGGAAATGAAATCTTTACACCAGGGAGAAATGTTATGATGCAGCTAAAATACATCAGTGGAAGCTCTGGGTTAATACCAGCACTTTACATTTGTGTGTTTTTTTCAATTATATGTTTGCAAAGGTGTGAGAAAATGTTACTGAAGCTGCACTTTAAAGGTACAGTGTGTAGAAATTGGAAAATTTAGGACTATCATCCTGTGGTCAGATTTTAGACCAAAACGCTCCCTTGCTCTCTCTTCCCTTTGGTGCAATTAGGGACGCAGTGGTGACCTTCAAGAGCAAAAAGCTCCCGTCATCCATTTTTCAAGTTTTTATCGTCACAAACTTCTACGAATACAAATTCTTAAATGCACAACAACCACTTCTTTTTCTCTCTCTTCATTTTTCTAAAGGTGCATTTTCAGCAGTCACCCCACTGAAATAAAAAATGCTTACAAGTTTGTCTGTTCTGAGCTACAGTAGAAACATGGCAGTGCGAGATGGTGCCCCTCTGGGAGGAGCCTGCCTCTGTTTAGGTATAAGTCTCACTAGAAAAAACATTTCATAATTAGGGGATTGAATGCAAATTTAAAAATGCTTATGAACAATGTATTCTGTCTACCAAACCACATAAAATTCTACACACTGCATCTTTAAATGTGACAGTAGAAACAGTCCATTTGCTTTAATCTGACCAGGAACATCAAAGAATCAACTAAATCCAACAGATTAAAACTCTCACGTTATGTATTATTATCCAACATGTTTCACATTATCAATGTGCAAAATTTGAGTGTCAAGCTTATTCCAGCACTTAAAAAAGTGTTTTTGAATGTGATATTTTGCAGATTAGGACCTTTGAGCTCTAATGTGAAGGTGTTGCATTGTTTTGAAAAGGGATACAAAAAAAAAAAAAAAAAAACACCAACTCCTGCAAAGAGACAGGATGATCAGACAGTGGTATGACACAGTGAGCGGTGGCCTTACCTCATTAGTGTTCCACCGGTGTCTCTCTTTTGGCAGCGAGGTGCATTTTGGTAGACATTCAAGCAGCTTCTTGGGCAGGTATATTTTCAAATGTCCATGTTCATCTGCAACAAGAGGAAGACAAAGCAGAATTTTAAGCACAGGCTTCATACCTTATTGACTCGCCTGTCTCCATTTTTATCAGTCCATCAGTCTCTCAACAGCAAAACGCTGACAGGAAAATAACTATACCCAACTGAATTAGGAAATTAATTTAAGAATAGAATACTGCAAGAATATTGCATACATTTTATTTTGTGCTCAGCTAAATTATTTTACTGTGAAATGCATTCCATCAGGGGACTTCACCAGAAATTTTTCACTGTCAACTTGGAAAGGCTGTCTATTTATTATTTAGACAATAAACACCCTTGAGTGATTTCATAGTGCGTGGGGATTTAGCATGGGAATCTGTGTACCACACGCTACAGTGGGGTTTAGTATTCAGGGAAATAATCGCAATTACCAGACCCAATGCTTACATCATAACACATGTCCTTCAATCTATAATTTACATTTACTGTTTGGTTCACATAAAGAAGAAATATGACAACAGTAAACAGTAAAGATACAAAGATAAATTCATGGTGCAGCTCAGTCTAATGCTTCTTTATGTAGATGGCTTAAGAGAGAACAAATTGCATTTGTTTGCAGAGACCAACATATGTTGGATTTATAAGATAAAGAATAATCCCATTATAGTCTGGGAATTTTTATCAGAACATCAGATATAGGCTTAAGTAGCAAAATTTGAAGTAATTTGCATACAAAATGAGCTGATTTTAAGCAAGGATCTTATCATGAACGATACCAAGAAAAGAAAAAAAAAATGTGTATTTTAATCACAGCATCATAGCAGAGGAACATTTTAAAGCTCCTGTGGTAAATGTTATGAATGGGTCGATTTCGGTGACCACTGTGGACAAAGTGGCACCTCTTATTTCTTGGCTTGTTTGTTTGTGTGAGTGCCGTTTTATAATATATTTTGTACATTTTCTTTCAGCTTTTTAAAAAAATCTTTACAATGGAAAATGTAAAAAAAACAAAACAAAAATCATCACTTCATGTGACACCTACCCCACCACAACAATATCAGGTATTACTAATAACCATATAGAAATAGTCAATCTTCATTATAAAGGTGTTGTTTGCATTTATAGCTCATAGAGAGACATCAGTTAGTTTTAGTCTGTTTCATAACTTGATAAAAAAAAATCCTCACAGCTTTAAATGTTGAAAACAAAGTTGCTTAAAATACTAAAATACATAGAAAAATTATTTTAGGTGCATTAAATTGGAAAAAAATTTTAGGTACATGACATTAAAAAGGTTGGATAAGGAGTTATGCTACACTATGCCATAGAAGAATTATTTTCACAACCATTGTCTTCCTTTACCCCCCCCCCCCCTTTTTTTTTTTTTTAGATTATTCTCCTCCTGTAGATTTAGTTAATCCAGGTAATGTTCCAGCAGTGTGCAAATGAATCACTCTTTTTTTTTTTCTTCATGTGTGCAATGAATGTAAATAAATTCACTAAAGGATGAATAAAGCATTTATATGAAATGCAATTTAGCCTGAAAATGAATTACCACTAGAAAACAACAGTCTAATTCATCTACAAAGCTGTTGGTAAGGAAAGGAGAGAAAAATATGGGAGGGCTCAGGGAGAGAGAGGAGAGTAAAGCCTGAATATGAGTGCTGACTATGGATCCCTGGGGTAGTGGTTCAATGGTTGACTACAGAGAAAAAGAGAAAAAGTTCAACCAAAGCAAAATACCACTTTAAAAGCAATACAAATAAGCCAGTAGAGCTCTTGATTATGAGGATATAGGAAGTGTTTGTAGCTCGTTGTACATCAGAGCAAAAGGAAAATGCTACCGCACAGAAAATGTCCATATGGAAAATTCAACGGGAATGAACACACTGGGTCCACAGAGAGAGCTGGCACTGAGCCTGTAAGTGTAATACGTAAGGTGGAACATCATCGCTCCCAGAGGAACACAGGAGTAGATGTGTAATATTTGCCATTTCCATCTGTACTTATAATTCTGCATGTAGACCCTCTTTTATATGAGCTGCACAGGTAGCTGTAACCATTCGCTTTGCCCAATTAAGAATCACATACAGCATCTGCTCACCGGTACCAGCACAGCGGTTTCAGTGTCAGAACTGGAAAACACGCTGCAACTGAATGATCAGAGAGGTACCTAAAAAACAAGTAAGGTGTTTTTTATGAGCAGATGTGTTATAATATTTAAGATGCCTTTGGTTTCAGGCTCCTTGTAGCTGTAGAGAGACAGCTACACTACAGTAGGTCAGACAAGCTGTATAAAACATGGACATCACTCTGAGATCACCTGTTGGTGTCTGAATACAAACTTTGAAGCTAACTGGTGGTGCGTGCTATACTGAAAATCTAATTTTTAACAACCATAAACAGGCAAACAGATGGAGCTATGTCTGTCTTTTAGCCTCCTAGCATACAGCTACATCATGCCTGTGCCACCATGGGAACCAGAAACATTTTTCAAAACAGGCTGTAAATAGGTTATGCTCTAGAAGAACTGGGTCTCATTCTCTTCAATATTAACTAGCATAACTAGGAAGCATATAAATGCTGGATAGGTTAGCATGAAGTAGCTACGGGAGAGGAATTATCAACATAAAGTGGTACATTTAACTGGTTAGCAAACAAGTCCAACGATGCATATAACAAAAGTTTAGTGTCAGGGACTGACAGGAAACATGCGAAGTGGAGGACCCAAATGCAGATGTAAATCAAAATTTATTTATTTAAAAAATACCTCAAAAGTAAAATGAAATCCAAAACTCTACAAGCTCAAAAAAATAAAGATCCATCGAAAAGCTGAAACACTTACACAGCGGAAACACTGGATGACATGACACTGACCATGAGTCAAGACAAAGTGACGAGGAACTCATGAAACACAGAGACTATATAGACACACGCAGTAATCAACACAGGTGTGTGACGAGACACAGGTGAAACACATGAGGGGCAATCAAGACAGAAAAAACGCAGACTAATGTGGAAACAAACAAGACAGGGGTCACTGAGAAAGAACTCAGAGGATCAGTAAAAACTAGCACTGGGCAATACCAATACCACACTTTTATGATTTGATACAAAACTGATTACTTTTTTAGCTTTTTATTCGACAACCGATTCCAATATTTTTTGAGATTTATTTTTTTAATTAAAATGTCACACTTTAAAGGCAACTTAAGTCACATGACAAATACCTTTCATTTAATAGCTTTAATATACACCACCTTTGGTGGCCTTTTAAAAAAAACAAAAAAAAAACAATGAAATTATTTTTTTATTATTATTAAATTTATTTATTTATTATTTATTTATTTATTATTTTTTATTTTTTTTGCAGCCCCAACCGTTGTTCCACCGTGCAGCCCTCAAAAGAGGTATTCAAGTGTTTAAAAATAGTTCATTGTGTTTGCTGTAGTTTAATCCATGGGTGAAAAGTTAAATGAGTAGTGTGTGATAACAATATATATATCCCACAGAATTCATACGCCCACCACTACGAAAGACATAAACGAACAAGACCGATAAACACAAGAAACACACACGACAAAAGGCCAACACAAGACAGAACTAACCCAGAAACATGAGGAGCAAGAACAAAAAATGATACAGGAAACACAAGAGAAAACACAAAACAAGAATCACTAAGAATGAACACAGGGGAGAATTAATGAAACAAAGAAACACAAGACAGGTCCCATGAAGAACACACCGAACAAAATCCAACACATGACATTTAGCCTGAGCAGACGTACCAGTAACTGGAAATAAAATATTTTGCATATGTCAGCGAATAAACAGTGATTGACATTGGAGCGAAATTGGAGTGAAAATGTTTCTTTTTGTTGTTGTTGTTGTTTTTTTATATGCCTGTTTTTACTTTTTGTTGTTACTGCATAAAAAAGGCTCAAACTGTGTCGCACAGTAAGCTAACTGACCTGATAAGAAAACTTTACTTTTTGTTTCCATTTGGAATTTAATGCATAATGCTTGTATTTTAAGCACTGGTCTTCAGCAGAAGGACTTTACTTCTTTTGCTGTGTTACAAAACATGAACACCTGAGCTTCCACACACACATACTGTATATGCACGGCCCACTCCCTCCCACAAATGTGCTCTGAAGATTTGCTCATTGCAAGCGACAGACAGCAGTAGCAGCAGATACATATGGCAATCTGTCTCTGCACAGATTATTCAGGATTCAGTGTTGCCCTCTGGCACAGCCTTCTATAACACCATTGAGACAGAGCTGAATTGGAATATGCCTCAAGTATGTTGAGGATTTTGTCACTGAGAGAGACAAGATAGAAATCTACCGAAGGAAGGAGGACACATCGACTCAATCTGCCAGCAGGCAAAAATACTTAGGATTAGGCTATACAGCATAGAGGATCTTGACAGATGCGAGCAATCTCTCACTTGGTTTTAATAATTTCACAACCTTATAATTACACCGGTCATTGCACAAAATCTCTGTGTACAGAGTGTTATATGGTCTACAACTCTGTCTGTCGAGGCTGCTTTGCTATGCAAAACACACCTCAGTTCAGTATGCTGCGCACATAAAAAGGGGACGCGACTGCAACACACATTTTACTTTGAAATGCCAGTCTTGTGTTTGTCAGCTAACAACCCCCCAAAGCAACAGAGCAACCTGTGTAAACCCTGCAGGACTAACAAGGTGTTAACTGGGTTTCTCTTAATCCTCTAACCTTTCATGGACGCATCTGAAATCAGGTTATGGCCAAAACAGGGGGACTGATCAGATTACTAATGTGTGTATAAACATACCGAATGTGAAAGGACACAACTCGTCTATGAAGTTATTCTCATACGAGCCCAATACGCTGTATGGATGTTATTTTTACAGGAGCCAGTTGTGACACAGAAGCATTTTAAAAGTACTTGACTTTTATGAAATCAAGTATATCTTTTAATTGGTTCATTACTCTGGAAAGCAGAACTTTTCACCTGTTTTATTAGATGATGAGCTGTGTTAACAAGCCAATTAAAGTCACGATCATGCACTCAAAGGCTTGTGTTGTTGTAACACAGAGGCCTTGAAAATCGAACACTGCAGGCCCCCCCTCTCAGGAAAACACGGGACGAATACTTCAGTGATTTGCGCGGATCATTACAAACTCCTATGAAAGTCTTGACCTCAGAGAAAACTGTGTAAAAGCTGAATCACGTCTGTTTCGGGTTTGACCTCAAAACCTCAACATGCACCTATGCTGCTCATCTTATGCATCCTTTGCCTCAGGTCCCTTCCTCTGCCCCCCCGCTTCTTTCCTCGCAGTTCGAGAACCCCCTGCAGGAACATATATCTCAAAATCTGGTTTACAAATGAGCTTAATCTCAAACGTCTTTAATGGGTAAACAGCACAGCTGAAATACTTTCTGCAGCACGGTGAATTTAATATGGAACAAAAAGTACCATCTATAGCAGAGGCTGGCCTATAGGACTTTTGAGACCAATACTGCTTTTCAGAAAGGGAGAAATTTCAATGGGCTAACAGTTCATTTTCAAACTGTAATGGAAACAAGCCATTTTCTGCACTAATATAACCACGTACAGGTACTCATAAAACTGCTATCTGACACAAAATGCTTTATTAGAGGATGTGAACACTCCAGAATGTGTTGATGTGGGATGGTTTTGCCTTCAGTCGCCATTAAAAAAAAAACCTTCTATAGGCGAAACAACTTGTTTTTATGTTCAAACTGTAGTAAAAATGTTTTTGATGAGCCAAGTCAGTCACCTGACCTCAGTCCAACTGAGCATGTGTTTCACTTGCTGGAGACCAGACTGAAGGCAAAAAGGCCCCAAAACAAGCAAGAAATGAATATGGCTGCAGTACAGGCCTGGCAGAGAATCACCAGGGAACATGCCAAGTGTTTGTTGATGTCTATAACTCATGGATTGCAGACGATCATTGAGTGCAAAGGATTTGCAAATATTTAATATGATGCACGTATACTCATCTACTCAACCAAACCATAAATTTCAATTGTGATGTGTGCATTTTAGTGATGTGCTTACGCTGCAACGTTTTAAAACGTCCAAAAGAGGATATCTATTTTTAACCCTGCCAAGACTAAATTATGGTTTTCACACACAGAAAATCATTTTGTTTCTTTCAACTCCAAACAGACTCATAAATAATGATGTATCCGGTGAATTAGAGTAAATAAAAAAGCATTTCTCTGTTTGCCCTTTAGTGACATTCAGATCAATGTCAACCAATGGATGTTTTGGAGGAATTTCAAAGTAAGAGCTTTGAATCCTGCATTTTATATTTTGATGGACATTCTTGTGTCGGGTGGAAAAAGAATTTTTTGTTACCAGGAACGTTTTGATGATTAATCAATTTTGTTATTCAGGTTTTTATTTCTACACAATTGGACTACTGTAATTCTATATTGGTGTTAATCAGGCTTCCCTCACATGCTTACAGTTTGTTCAAAATGCTGCTGCTCGTCTTTAAACAGGTACACGAAAATATGACCACATCCCCCCAATCCTGGCGTCCCTTCATTGGCTTCCCATTCATTTTAGAATCCATTTTAAAAAATGTATTGTTTGTTTTTAAATCTTTAAATAGATCAGCACCCCAGTACATTTCTGACCTTTTAAATGTCTACACTCCCTCGCGGTCCTTGAGGTCTGCTGATTGCATTTAACTCGTCGTCCAAAAAATCCTGACTAAAACCCTGAGGTGATCAAGCTTTCTCTGCTGTGGCTCCAAAGTTGTGGAACCAACTGCCACTTGAAATAAAAACATTCCCCACCTGACCGATCATTGAATCCCGTCTTAAAACTCATTTATACTCTTTGGCTTTTAATTCAACATGAGAGATTTCTGATCTCTTTCCTTTCATGATTTTATGGTCCTAACCCGTGTTTTTATGGCTCTTATTTGTTTTTTATGTTTTTATTTCTTATTTTATTTAACTGTTTTATTGATGTTTCTTTGATGTGACTAATTGGATTAGTCACTGTATGGGCTTCTCTTTTTTTATTGTTGTAGACTTGTGCTATGCTAGTTTGGCCTCACAAAGTTTGACCTAAGTTTTGTTTCTTTCTTTTGTTTCTTCAAAGAAATTCTTCCCAGAATCTTTTGAACCTTTTGAACCCACAGTCAGTGTCGTTTCCCCGAAAAGTCTTATGAATATTTTGCTTCTTTAGAAATTCACAACTATTAAATATTTGAAAAATCATGATTCTTCTCAATACCCTTCAAAAACATGCCTGAACAACTGCTGTTTGCTCCCAGTGGACAAAACTTGTTTGAAAAAGGGGGTGTGGCTCATCTGCAGTCCATTTAAGGTAACATGGAACACTGTGATTGGCTTGTCGTTATCCCATTACAACTGTGTCTTAATTTGGGTCTCGCCAGTGACAGCAACTTTTTGAAAACATGTATAGCTGTTATTTGTACAGTGACTTGATTCTTTTTTTCAGGACATGTTCGTGTTGATGTGCAAAATCTGTATAATATACATCAAAAACATGTAAAAAAGAGTCCAGATGGCAAACCAGACAGCTGTCAAGCCTTAGTATGGTCTATGGCCCCCAGAATATTACTGAAAAATACCTGAAAATACCTCAACCTTGGGGTCGTGACCCCTAGATGGGGTCGCTACATGGGGTCACCTGAAATGTCTAGTAATTGATAAAAAAAAATACTAATAAAAGCATTTTTAAACTAATTATTATTCTTTTCAAAATTAAAACACCACCCACATTATCAAACAACTGTATTCTATACTTTCACTTTCTCAAATATAGATCAAGTTAAAAAAAAAAAAAAAAAGCAGCATAGAAAAATATTTGAGTTTGCATATCTTAATTGACAGCCGTCATCACATGACTGCACGGATAACACTACTTGAGTTCCCTCATTTCAACCTATATACACAGACTTGCAGTCAGTAGAGAAAAAGAAAACCAAACGGAAAGATTTTTTCGCCCGCCTGGCACCTGGTTGAGACATTAAATATTGCCAGCTACAAGCGAAATGGTAAAAATGATGTGGGAGACTGAAAAACTGGAGATTCTAACAAACATGATAAATCTAGGGGGAAAAAAAGGGTCTTTGGGGTCACCAGAAATTATTGACGTCACAATGGGGTCAAATGGTGTTATGTGCCATAAACTGCCTTCAACCAAAAATAACAACAAACTGGTTGCATGCAGAGATGCACTTGTTACCCTGTGCTGTTCAGTTGAAGTTCAGTTGCATGGGAGTGTTGAGGTTTCAAAGTAGAAAGTTTTCTCTGATGGCCCTCTGACTGTTCGGGACATGGCTCTTTAAAGCTTGCATGCTTTGTGCTGTGGTGAAGCCTTAACACTATAAATACAGACTTATCAGTCCATTCAACGTTAAAGCTGCTGTTTCCACTTTCTTTCTGCTTTCAAAAACAACGATATGAATTACAGGCAGATACAATACTTTGTCCTTTAGCATTTGTTCAACTTTACAACAGAGAGAAAAGCATTAAAATGGGCTATAATCGGCCAATTAAACCAGCTGCTGTTTCCACTTTCTTTCTGCTTTAAGGTTCTTTGAGAGTGTCATTTTGCTGCAGTACAGGTGATACGAGACTGTAAACACTGACAGAAACTAAACAATAACATCAATTTGAAAATCAATATATCAAATAATAATATATTACTTAGGATACAATATTAATTTTATTTATTTCACAGGAGCATCTGGCCCTCACAATGTCTGTCAAAAATATTTGGCTCTGGACAGATATAGTGGATGCATTATATGCATTAGATTTTTTCAGACCTATAGGCAGCCTTATATACATTAACATTAGATGCTGCAGTGGGCTAATGTTTGTTTTATCTGTCTCACATATGGATGAGTGTTTCTTTGAAGAACAGGCCCAACCGCTCTCATGTTTCAAACAGTGCTCTGTGCTGTTAAATAAAGCATGTATCTTAGATGTAGCTCGTATTATTTTAGATGTTCAGTTTTGGCCTTCAGTAATCTGGGAGTCCTTGTCTAACTGTAGCAGGGCCTTGTTTTACCACAAGGACATTACTTACGAGCCTCTCAAAGAACACAATGGTTGGACTCAATGCAACATTTGTCGAGTGCTGAGGTTTCTTTTCTACGACGTTACACTCTCATAACTCTAAACGGTTTTGTTCTTTCAGCTGCTGTTTATCTACGCTAATAATGTTTCAGCTGCTCTATGTCTGCTCTTCCTTCCAGCACTGTGAGCAATCCAAAGGAGTATTTCTCAGTGATTTAAGATCCGTCCACTGTGGCATGGAAATCCAAATTGTGTGCATCAGTTGGAAACAACTTACAGAGGAATGGCTTGGATACAAGTTTCTGGAAAAGGTTTACAGAGTATAGAAAAGCCCCTAATAAAACTGTCTGATTTAATCAGTGTATAAACAAGAAGTTACCTGCAAAAATTTGGCTTTGAAAATGTAAATGTAGCTCTTTTTTTAAAGCTAATCAAAGCCGTAGAGGAACTGCACTTCTTTGCATTTTCCGTGGATCCCTTGTAAGCTTTAATATGTATTTTGGAGTCCAAACAGCAGGCTTAATGACTGCTTGTACATTAGCCAAGCAAGGGATACACAAAAAAGTACTATTTGGTTGTAAAACACTAAAGTGCAAGACAGGCTGATACCAGAGCTTGTTACATGAGAGGATGTGCTGAGCTGAGCTGGCATGCTGGAGCCAATTACATTCCCGGTCTTGATGAGCGAGCTCACATACAAAAGGCCAAACAAGGCGAGGAGCTCAATTCAACCAAAGGCTGCAGGTCTGCAGCTTTCATGTTGTCATCACTGTCTGGTCATTTTTGTGCTGAAATCAGGCAGCCTGTGCATGCACTTTGATAATTCACACCCTCCTCTGTCAAACGGGGATAAAGACATATATTTCTGTGTGCTGATGTTTGGATTATCACTGATCCTGGCTGCTAAGCAAACACTTGGGCCGAATTTAAGGGTATCTGTCATGCTAGCTTGCTCAAGCCCCACCCTAGAGACGAGAGTGAGGGTCATGAGACTGGAAAGGCTGACAAAAACAAATCTTTAATCAATATCTGAGCCCTGAACGCAAAACCCTCTCTCTTCCGTCTCTGTCTCAGAGCGCTCTGGGAGTGACAGTTTTTCTTTTTAATCTGTGCCCACATTGTGGAGAAATTGCAAGCTAATGTTTTGGCTATAGATCATTCAACAAATCGCTGCCGGCGGTGCATATCCAAAGTAACAGTCTGAATGTATTTTCCACAACAGTTTAGTCGCTAATATGGCTTAAGGATGTGTGGAGCAGTGTAATGGGATCTATGCTTTTTGCAGCTATACCTGAAACATGAGGGGGCTGAATCACAGAGGAACAGGCAGACTTGTGGGTAAACATTTGGCTCCCATCTCTGTCCAGTAAGAAGTGCTATGAAACTGAATTAGGCCCATGGCAATGTCTGTTATCATTAGGTTGGATGACGGCCATCCACTGGGCTGGACCAAAAATGCCCCTAAGAGTTTAGCTCCAAAATTAGCTCTGTTAGCCAAATGAGCTTAGCTCAGACATCTTTCATAAACCGAGGGGAGAAATGTGGAGCTATGGAGAAAACGAACACTCTGCTTTGTCTGGTGTGCATAAAATCGAAGCCAGGCAACAAGTTTCAAGGGGTATTGAATCATACTGTCTGAAGATTTTGTACAGTACAAGCTGCATCAAGATCTGAATTTTGTCTTAATGAAGGTCACCAGTAGGACTCAACTGATGTGGATTTTTTTGACACTGATTCCGATATTTAGCAGAAAAAAAAAATCTGATAACCGATTAATCGGCTGATTTCTTTTAAAAATATATAATGAATAAAATAACTTCTTTATCAGTCCCTTAATGCTGACAAAAACAACGATATGAATTACAGGCAGATACAATACTTTGTCCTTTAGCATTTGTTCAACTTTACAACAAAGAGAAAAGCATTAAAATGGGCTATAATCGGCCAATTAAACCAATCGGCCAATATATCGGTTTGGCCCGAGTCACCAGTCCATTATTCTAACATTTTATATCAGTTGCCTGTTTGAGATTTGTTCTAAAATGCAGAGGATTTTGAACTCTGGTTATCTAAGCTTCATTTATTGCATATGTGATGCACTCTCATCCTATAATGTCTGTTCTAAAAGTTTATTTTAAAGAAGTAATAGACATTAGACCACTTGATCTTTGCTTTGGATAAAAAAAAGAACCACTCACACACTTATGCACTCACAGAAACAGAAAAATATCACTTGTTATTTTTACATCATCGTACTTTCATCAGCAGGGGATTTGAGAGAAAGCATGCAATTTCCTAAAAACTGATGTGAAACTATAGTCAGTGAAATGTAAGGACATGATGAGAAATATAACAAGTTATCAGATTCAAACATTCAGCTGGAGTGTGTGGGATGGGACATGCACAGAGTATAATAAGCAGATCTATAGGAGGCAGGATGTCAGACCACACCAGCGACTGAGTGGCGATAAAGCTCAGACCAAAGGAAAAAGGTGCAGCAGCAGGTTCACGCAGTGAAAGCGTTTTGAAGATGTAGGCAGATGAATGGAAAGAAAGGAAGTTAACAAAGGAAGTGGAGAGATGTAAAGCCGCGCTGCGCTGATTCACTGTTGAGGTGCCATCAAGTACAGGCGATCAATTCTGTGAGGCCTGACAGAGACATGGAAGTAAAGGGGGGGGGGTTGACCTGTCGATGGCTGTTGCATCACTTCTTATAAATTCTTGCTAATGTCACCTTTCATTGGCAGCCAAAAGTCCTGACTTTCAGACTCATTTAGGATTTCTAAAGGAAACATTTATCATTCAAAAGTGCATCATGTTATTTAAAATGTTATTTTTTTAGATTATTCCTTAAAAAATAAAACAGTAAAATATAGATTGATGTATATGACACCTTCATGAGGATTTTCTTTTTTAACTGTTTTTTATGTTTACATTTATTCTTTTTTGTTACTAAATTAGGCTTTTATTTTGAAGGCAAAAGGTGTACTTCTTACATGCAGGTAAGAGAATATAATATTTTCTGTTTTGGTGCCTTTGAGAGTTTTAGAGTGGTGAAACTGGTGTCAGCTAGCTCTTACGAGATAATCTCATTTGGCATGTGCTTTGTTTCACATTTAATGCTTTTAAGTGAGTTGTTGATTAGTTCAAATAGACGATTATTTCTCGTAGTATCAGATATAGTTTTGGCTTGTACCGCTTTTACAGTGTTTGTTGTAATGTAACAAAATGAAGAATAAATGAACGCATCTGTTGAGAGTCCAAACATCATTCTAGCTGGGGATGCTACAGTTACATTTAGGTCCATTTATTTCTCCTTACATGCGCGTTTGAATCCCTCATTTCGAGGCGCTTTAATCTCAGACTGCTGTTACATATGCAGAGACCTTGAGTACCTCTATTATTAACTTTATACTGCATCCTGAAGCCTGGAGGTTTGGCCTTCTAGTGAATGGAGCATTTGATTAGACCAAAGTCTCATGTGGGAGATCCTGAGCTGAGCTTTATTACAACACAGTACAATAAAAGCAGTGTCAAATTTCCCTGGCAGTAATAGCAGCGACCGGCCCACAGTCCAAGGGCCGGTTTCCCCGCAGCCTGAAGGCTCCTGATGGGGACGTGTAGAGGCGTAGACTTAAAATAGCCGTGTGTAAGTGTAGGACTGGGAAACCAATTATCTTTATCATTTGGCCTATAGCCTGTTCGATAACACTCTTCCATACAGTGAAATTACCAACCGCCCACGAGTAACAAAAAGTCTTCCTGAACTTTGCTGTGGTGTTGCTATGCTACAAGGGAACTACAGCAACAAAAAGGATGAGTGTCTGACCTGCAACTCTCACAACAGCTGGTGTAATGGACGCAAAAGGTGTTTTCCGTCTGAGTGGGAAACATTTAAACGCCTCTTGCTGCTCTCGTTCTCTTTCTCAAACCTGTAAATTACTTTCACGTTTACCAAACATTCAACACCAAATACGCTCAGGGTGAAAACACAGAGCCACTGAATGACGTCCTCTATTAATAACTCAACAAATGGCTTCAAGTCTTCAGGCCAGTCAGGAAGATTCTGATGTTCATAAATCATTAATAGTCTGCATTAATTTTGGAAATGAGTTTTTATTACAATCTAACCAAAACTTCTGTCTTCTCCTGACTAAACCAAGGTCGTTTTGTTGCCAATACTGAGTCCTGTACTGTGCACACCCACTATCCAAACAAACAACCTCCATGCAAGCCAGGAGGTAGAAAATTTGGTGTTTTATTCACTCTGAAAACTTTATATGTGGCCATAATCCACGCAGCGATTAAGTTGTCACCACAACATAATTGGGGAATCGGTTAAGTGATACACAAATGTTATATTTTAGGAGACAGGGTTGAGGAATTCTTTGTTTACTTTCCCTCCACAGCTACACTTTGGACTCACTGTGGCTCCATGAGGTTAAATTAGTGTAGCATAATAAGGAAAGACTGTCAAAAAGTCAAACAGCTGAAAAAAAAGGCCCAGGCCTATTACTGGAAGTTCAACAAACATGCACACACGGTTAACTGCCTGCAACAAACTGAAAATGACTCTTTATGTGTTCTCAGCCCTCACTGAGCTCAGCCATCCATAAAAATCCCATCTCAAGGAGAGCAGAGGTGAGGTCTCCCCCCTCACTCCCTCTCTCCGGCTCCTGCTCTCCTCCACTTCTTTCTCCCTTTTCGCTTACACATGCACACAAACAAAGCCCTTCCTTCTGTGTCATAACTACTCCCACAATTACTCAGACGATTGCTCAGATCAATGGTTTTACCTGCCGCTTTCTTTCTTTCTTTTTTTTTTTTTTTTTTTTTTAGCTGCTGTATCCTGCTACAGAGTGTGTCCTGGCAAAGCAGGGGGAAAAAAAAAAGCTCCAGGCTGAACGCATTAAACAGGCTGTCTGACACGGGTACGGGATACTGTAATACCACGCAATAACAGGAGGGAAAAAAGCAAGAGTGGCAAAACGTATTGTCAGTCACAGCTGTCACACATGAGGGGAAGTCTATCAACAATGTCCTTTTACTGTGGGCATCCTTGTTTCATAGACGTGCACGAGCAGTGCTCTGCTATTAAAATATGCTCTCTTTCAAATAACACAAAAAATATTTGGTGCAGAAGAGCTCTCCTTTTGATAAACACCAAGCGAGGAGTCTAACAAGAGGTTAGAGGGTGATTTCAGACTCTCTGTTTAGAAATGACAAAACATGAGCACACTTAATTACCCGGTCTCCAGTCTAGATCAACAGAGTCTTCCAGCAGTGAAGAGACGGGCGTATTTATTAACAGTGAAGGGGCTCCTTTCTGCCGAGAAACAATCTGCCGTACAGAGGACACTTTGTGCAGTGGGTGAAGGCAGATGGAGGCTAAAAGAGGAATGAAAGGGAAAAATCCCCCTCAAACAAAATCAAGAGTTTGACCTATATTTCTGACTGATCTTTGTTTGGGTTGTGACAGAAAATAGCACATGTACACAGACCGCTAAGTGCGCTGAAGCAATTCCCACAGAAGCTGGTTTGAAAAGTCGGCTGCGATGTTGTGTTGTCTTTGTTCTTTGGCCCTCGTCTGCTGCTCTCACAGAGCAAAAAATGTAATGCCGGGAAGGAAAAGGCAACGATTAATGCATTGGGAGGGGGAAAAAAAATCTCATAGGATACAACTTTTCTTTAATATTTCACATCATACAGCGTTTAATTTTGCAAGAAGAAGCCGTATGGTTGATGGTGATTGATTTCTTTCCCCTCTATCAAATGCAGGTTAAGGAATAAGCAGCAAAAAGGCAGGTACAGAGGCCATAATTGATGGCTCAAAATGTAAGCTTTCTCTCTGAGGGTCTGCTCGGGTCCTGATCCCCTGGCCTCAACCTGAAACAATCACTCTTAGTTAACGACAACACTTCAGCTATTGACAGCGTGATCCCGTAAAGCAGACACTTCAATCAACAGAGCAGCCCGCAGGAGGTGTTGTGTTAGAGGAGAAGAAAAGAAAGAAGGAGGGGTGGAGGTGGGGGGGGTGCTGGGCATGGGGGGAACGGATGAAATCAAGAAGTAAATAAATGAATCGATGAATGAATAATAGATTGGCCAGCTAGTGGCCTCTCAGAGCAGCAATGCAGTATTAATAACTGGCTCTTACTGTTGGTCTCTGTGTCATCACTGATACTCTTAGGTGGACCGTGGCCAGCATAACACACTGCTGATCTGTACATTCGATCCGGATTACGAACTTTCTTCAGTCCTTCAGGAGGCAAAGAGAAAAGTAGAGAAAATCGAGGAAAAGAAGCATTCTCGCAGCCTGTGATAGCTGAGCAAACTCCCCATGCAACAACATCAACAGAGGGTATTCAAACACATTTAAACACACAGGAGCTGGAGAAACATGACGAATAAAAACATACTTGAATCATAAATAAAGCTGTCATTGAAAACACTCTCTTTGCCCTATAAGAAAAGTGCAGGGTCATCGCACACCTGGCCTGGTCTGATACGGGTCAGTAACACTCCCCATTTTATCTGCAGTTAACCGAATGAATCAATACAATCAGCCGGTGGAAAACATGCACATCAGTCTGTAAAGGCAGAGTTCAGGAGCGATTCATCTCAGCAGCCACAAACCGGACCTGTGTCCCATCCACTCTCATCTCAAGGATTCAATTAAAATGCTGAGAGCTTGAAAAAATAAAAACTAGAGCCTGATTCAACACAAAACTGTAAGAGCGAGTCGTCCGACAACACGAGGAGGTTAAATTCATCCTTCTTTACAAAACAGCCCAGAAATATTTATACCAATGCTGCACAAGCACTTTTGTAAGTTAATGGCTGACTGCGTGCTTACTTGATGTTTTGCTGCCGTTTCACCCTGAACTTTGAGTGAAATGATAACATCATGAAACTTTTTAAGCTGCGCCCGCTCGAAAATAAAAGGAGAGACATTTCTCCCTGCACAGCTGAGGCTATCGGCATCACTCAATACGACTCAGAAAGCAAGCTCTGGCTGCTTCTGTGCAGTCTGATCTCCTACCTTGTTTTGTTTGTCTATTTAACCCACCTGTGTGAGTTTTCTGTGTAAGTTCACTACATCACCGCGCCGAGGTTCTACTTCATCTTCAATCTGAGTTTGCTCCACTCTCGCGCTAAGTCTGCAAAAACACTCCGATTTCCACCTCAGAGATTTACTTTAACACAGTTTCCGTTTCTGTTGAATCCCGACATCATCAAAGTGTTAATGCTGCAGCTTCCCCTTGCAAAATTTCTTTTTAATCTTACGAATTTAGCTCATGTACAGCAGTTTTTCTACTACAGTGTGCTCCTGTGGACTCATAAGACCACCGGCTGCAGTGTTATCACGAGCAGTTTCAGTGTAAGACGTATCAAGCCTGGCTCTCCGGTGCCCTCCAGGCCTTGTACTTAAAGTAACGGACCCAGAGTGCTTTTTATGAGTGTGAAGAAAAAAAATAACCTCAAGGGCCCTGACAATCATTTAGGCTGGGTAGAAATACCCCGGGATGTAAACATTACACCACTGAGTGAGACTGGGTCATGGCCCCTGGGTTTAACACAAGATGTAACCCTCAGTTGTTATGGGCCATCATAAGAGCTGCCAAACAACTCAGAGAGATCAGCACTGGCCGCATACCACAAGGACAAAAGGGTAACTTAAGGAAAGCCTGTTTGGCTCGCTCTGTGGCTACCAAGGAAACATTCTGGAGCAGTGATCTACTTTGAAAAACATTTTCTATATCATTTTGCAACCAAAAGTTTGACAACTTGGACACGGAAGAAGAGATTCAGCATGAGAGCTGTGAGTAAAAAAGCTTTAAAAACCGGGTAAGCACAAGACGACATCACATTTATATGAAAGCATAAAGCCCTCTTCCTCGCTCTCCCTCTCTTTCAATGGTCCCCTTGCTCCTCCTCCTCCTTTTTCCACTGACCGGCCTCACAGGGACACTGAAAATAACTTAACCTGCTCAGCAATGGGACTTCCAAGTCAGGGTTTTTCACTCAGAGCTCCCTACATCTGAGAGACATCCACATTTACACTTTGAGCCTGTTTGTTGGGCTCAGCTATGTAGATGGATACAAAATGACTTTACACCTCAGTGAAGTCATTACTATCATAAAACCAGATGTCTTCTTCTTCTTCTTTTCTTTTTTTTTTGTCTTATCCACAGACACATCCTTCATATAGAGAGGGAGATTCTGTGGCTCAATAGCACCCCCTGGTGGGACTCTGTTTGATGGTTGGCACACTGACATCCAAATAACACAAGTCTTTTATCGTTTCCCCTCACATGGACAGAAGCAATTTGTTTACACTCGTTTGAAACATTCACATAATTCTACATCAAGAAGTGCGCATGTTTGGGAATACTGATACCACACTTTGACACAGTTTCTCAGCGAGCAGGGACGTGTCTTCAGAGGCTCAGAAACAGCTGGACCCTCTGTTTCAGTTTCTATAAATTTCCAGCAAATCTTTAAGTATTGGCTGACTCATTTTCTTTACATATTAAATCATCTAACATAGCAAAAATTGAAGGGGAGAAGCAAGGGAGCACTGTATTAATGACCTATCATTTCACTTAGTTCAGCTCATTAAAAACCTGAAGTAAAAAGTATAACACAACTGTGACTAAAGCACAAATTATACACGTGGAAATTAATCAAAAGGAGCAGGTGGACTCTATACGGTTTTATAAAATGCTGTTTTAACTGTTTAATGTTTTGGTAACGTGGGAACAGTTCTCCATCTCAAATCTGAAACTGACTGCAAATACGTCACAAGTCACTAACAGTAAAAAGCAGCTATGTGCGTTGGAAAAAACAGTTCCTTTAAGACTTCATATTCATAAATGCATTGTTTAATTACTCACCCAAAAAATCCATGAGCATATCAGGATGAGAATATATTATTTCAGTGGGAAAAAAAATCCAACTAAAGAGGAGATAAATACGTGCGATTCATCTTGGGGTTAGTGAGGCGTTTGAAACAAGACGCGAGGGGTGAAAAAGTCATTATTTGGTCCCTATGTGTAAAGTAGTGCACTGCTTGAAATCCTACTCTCCATCCTCCCTGTTTCCTCCGCTGTGATGGCATTTCAAGTGCGATAGGGCACTGCAAGCGAAGCGGGCTACAACGTTTTCATGTCCGTGTCTAACACCAAATATAGGCCAAGTGGTATAATTGGAAAACATAATATGCGCTCATTTGGAGAGTATTACATCACTTCTGAGGCGCAAACACTACACGCTGAACGCCAAAGAAAAACCTCGCGCTTCGAGGGGGAACTGAACGACCCTCTCTAAGATGGAAAAACTAGGGTAATACATTCAAAAACAGATTTATCAATTCAAAATGCATTCAAAGCAAGCTGCGAATAGCGTTTGGAGAAGAGAGTCGTGTTGATGGATAAACTATCCGCCGCTTTTTAAAGCTGGGTAATAAGGGAAGAAGTTAGTCGATGCCAATGACATGTTGTCATTAACTTAGCCGTGTTGTTAACAACTTCAATGGCGGAGAATCCGGAGCGAAATAAACGGTAAACGCTTCACTTTAACCACGCTGACTGTTTGTCCCCGTGGCGTGCTTAAAATATGGGCTACGATGGGAATAGTAGCTGGCTAGAATGCAAGCTAATATTAGCTGGCTAGGTGATGTCTCCACGTTTTAGCTGCCGTTTCGAAAGGGAAAAATAGCGGAGCCGTTTTCGACACCGAAAATTTCTCCACTTGTCCTGGCGCGTGTGTCATCTCCGCACTGAGTTACAACTGTTCCAAAAGCACACAGCGGTCATACTAGTAAAATTAATCCCATTATATTTCTCTTACCTTCCGGCTTGTTTTCGGCAGCCATTTCCCCTTCACGCGCAACATCCTCCTCCTCCTCACGACCGTGGGTACCACGCGCGTGCACGGCGAGGACAGCACGAGGAGGGACTGGAGGAGCAAGCGGCGAGTCGGTCCGGCCGAGGCGAACTTACCATTGGCTGTGAGGCGGTGACTGACAGAGAGGCTCCGGGATGAAAAACACATCTCCCCTCACCTTGACACCGCCAGCCGTGTTTTTTTTTTTTTCTTTCTTTCTTTTTTTTTTTTACTCTGAATTTTTAAAACAGCTCAGAGGCGCTGCAGCTCTGACATGACGCCTTTTTAAAATGTGGAGACGTTTTGTTATATTAACAGAGATAAAATATTGCTCAGTTGGCAAGTCCATTATAAGAGTGATGAAATGTCTCTCATAAGTCTTACCAGAGTTGTTAATCATTTAACAAACTGAGCGACAAAATATTCTTGTAATCTACAAAAACAATCTCCTTAATGTGCTGCTTTTTACATTTTAACATAGCATATCTCCACTGACACCATATAGAGGTTGGGGTTTGCTTTTTAAGTTGACTTTATTTGACAACTTTTCTGCAAACTCTTTTGAGATTTCTGATATGATCCACTTTATAAAAACAGCGTTCTGAGTGAGACTGAAAAAACCCGAGAGGTACACTGTGCACAGTCTATCAATCAAGTGTCCAGCTGTCAGTTTCCATTTGAAACACTGTAGACATGTTTGTTATAGACACGTCCAAGTGATTTCACGTAGTAGCACTATGATGTGACCATTGGTGGCTGATGTTGGAGTCCAGATCTGTTTGACGCACAGCTTCAAAGACCCCCACAAACAGGGTGACTAACACATTCTATAACCTCTCTGCCGTCAGCGTTTGAGAATTCAGCAACATGGGCTTAACAATAGCATGGCTACCACGCTAAATGACTACAGGCAATCTAATTAGAGATCATTGTGCTTAATAGACTTTGCTTTTGGCACTCGCGTCAAGTACAGCACTTAAAAGCAGCCTTCAGTTTATATTATCAGTCTGGTGGCCCCACAGTGCTGAAATCGAGTGAGGTGGTGGTGCTGAAAGGACAGCTCCTCTGCTGCAGCTGCAGCTTGTGCCCCTCGCGCAGACAACGAACGAATCAGAATCGCCTTTACTCCCCAAGTATCTCCAAGAGAATACAAGGAATTTGACTCTTTTAATCTTTCTCTGCACAAACAATAAATAATAATAATAAAATGCTTTTTAAAAAATATATTAACGTTTACAGACAAACAGACTGTAGTTGTGCATGAGGCATTTGCATTATAGTTCTAAATGCGTGCAAGAAAAGAAACAAGACATAAAGCAGTGGATTGATTCCCTCACCTCTATTTGTTCTAATGTAGCCTACAGTAGATGGATGCAGAGATGATCTTTCTAGAGTAAGGCACATATGACCTGACAAGAATCTTTCTTTCATTGCACCAAGAAATTTAAATATTTAAAACAAAAATATTTTTTGAATGAAATTAAACTGATTTAGTTGCATTTGCCTCAAGGATTATTACATCAGTAATCATTTTTAACATGCCAAAATGTCACAAAGAAAACAAGTTACATAACTGTGAGATATAGGTTCCTATCAATGTCCTCAAAATGATTAAAATTGATACATTTTAAACTTAAAGGTTGCGTGAGGACTATCTAAAAAAGCTGGTGTTTTTCCAGAATAAAGACTTAATTTCTCATGATCACAATGTTGTAAAGGTGTGACTCTTAAATCATGGCATGCATTTGTGATGTAAGCAACTGAATGGAGAGCAGATCTTTTTAACATTACTTTTCCTTGTTCAAGACAACTGTTTCCAGATTGCAAAGTGTTGAGGTACCGTATTCATTGGTAGTTACACAGTGCTATTGTTTGAAATGTGATAGCAAGCAAACTTTGTCAAATCAGCTTTTAGTAGTTAAGTATACAGATGGTGAGCAGACTGATATGTTTAGTGTTACTCACAGGCTGGTGATCTAAGACGTGTACGTGACTTGTAATGTTTGTGAATCCTGGTTATGTCCTACCAGTGCTCATCTACCAAATGCAACCTCACCAAGCAGAGCAAACATAACCTTGCTCTTTATTTTATTGATAGATTCTTAAGTTTGAACAGACCACTGCAGTATAACTGCTGCATGTGGATTGTAATGCACATTATCACAAACAGCTTAATTTGTGTATTAGCCTGTGCTATATCATTCTCATGTTTAGCCTCTTTCTTCCTCTGTTCTGTTTGTTTTCTGCCAGTCCAGCCCCAGTGTCTCGCATTATTCCGTTATAAATCCAAGAAATTCCCTTTTTTTTTTTCAGGAAAAGGGACAGCTCGTACTTCTTGCTAAACTTTCCCGGCCTGTGTAGTTTTGTCATATGGACTTTGCCATAAATGGATTAGCCAGATTGTTGATAATTACTAGAATTTAGAGATAACTGATTTTGGTTTATAATTTTATTGTAAGTAGTGCATTATAAACAGGAACATATATAAAAGTGAGACTATTTCAAGATCACTTAGAAAGTCCTGACAGGATCTAAGAGCACGCAAAAAGCTTATGGATGCAGAAGTTGTGCTGTCGTTCATCCTAGCCACAAGAGGGCAACAGAGTGCGCATAGACGTAAGAGCGCCGTAAATAGCACGAAGAAGACATGACCGGGTGTAAACATGGCGTCTTCCTTGGACGATGATGAGATCCTAAATGATGATTATTATTCTTTGCTAAATGTCAGAAGAGAGGTACACTATGCAGTTTTTTTCTGTATTGAAGTTTGTGCGGGTGTATTCAGGAGTCACCGTGTGAACTTCCTATTTATGAGATGTAACGGTCACTAGTCTAATTACATGTAACGTTAGCTACATGGCTAACTTGTGACATTGATTTCTGTGCCGTGACTCTTCAGCTGCAATCTCTCAGGACAACAGGTTGTTCGGTTACGAATTTACTGTCTCTGTTTGGAGGTAGACGTGGGAGATAGATCTTGTCATCGCGATAGCCCGGGAGCGAACGTTAATTTGATTAAACTGACACTGACTTTCAGTTTCATGATTATTGACTGAAGTATGCAGACCCGCAAACCAGCTAATGCTACAACTTTACGTTAGAAATGCATCATAAATTATTTATTTCGATTACTGGAAGTTTGCCAAACGATTCTCGTTCAGTCTTATTATATATTTTTGACATTAAAATGTAAAGACATTTTGGGAAACTAAATTAATTCGTGTCAGGACAACATGCTGTCCTCCAGAGCGTTCACATATGCTGCATTTAAAACCATACTATACTTAATGCAGAACGAAGCATGATTAAAAAAAAATACACGACAGACTTCGTTATAATATATATTTTTATAAATAAAGCCAATCCCATACATTTTATGTCGTATAATAAACGTAATATGTCATAACATGTTATACTTTGTTGGTTCGAAACTAAAGCCTGTTGGGATTGCACCACTTCCGTCAGAAGTCATTGAAACCTGCTCCTTGGCATTATTGCTGCATATCAAAAAATAAAGCTATGATCATGTAATTACATTGGTATTTGGGGGGATACAGTGCATCTAAATAACGTTGCGTTTTGTTTATTGTCACTTGTGTTTATTTCCATGTCCACACTTTAACATTTTCTCAATTTCCCTTCCTGTAAACAGGCAACACATGATGAGCTGAAGGCAGCATACAGGCGATTGTGCATGCTGTATCACCCAGACAAGCACAGAGACCCTGACCTTAAACGACAAGCAGAGCAGCTTTTCAACCTTGTGCACGAAGCTTACGAAGGTGAAGAAAACGCTTTGACTTTATTAAGTAAATTCACTCTAGATTTACACACAAAGCAAAACATAAACAGCTCTGATTACTGATTCTATTTGTTGTTGTTGTTGTCTTTGTAGTGCTTAGTGACCCCCAGGCACGAGCTATCTATGATATCTATGGCAAACGGGGACTTGATGTGGAGGGATGGGAGGTAAGTCCATTGGGTTAAAAACTATCGTAGTCAAAGCATGTTCAAAAAAATTGCTATATTTGACTCACAAATTATCTTTTGCTCTCCTGTGTTCATCAGGATGGAAGAAGTTGTGTGTTTTATATTTACATCATTTGGTGGCTGCTTTATTAAAAGGATTAAAGAAAAAAAAAAAACAGCCATTACTTTGTAATGTGATTTTAAAGGATATTTTAGATGTGACATTCTTATTTTTAGCTTGAACTGAACATTTTTTTAACTGATACATCTTGGAGGTTTGTGTTACTTTAGACAGAAATCAAACATTTCACCTTTCAGACAATGCATATATTTTAAATATATGAGCTTGGAGCATTTATTTATTTAATCATTATTTAACCGGGTAAAACTGATTGAGATTGAATCTCTTCCAGCGGTGACCTGGCCAAGAGGCAGTGTGAAACATCAATGTTCAACAAAGAAAACAAACACACATATACAGAACACATTGAGAACAAATAATTATCATATAAAACATAAAGTAAAAGACTGCAGCGTTTGATTAGAACAAAGCAAACAAATCAAACACCATGGCAGAAGCAAACAGAGGTTAAAAGTTCAGCAATATTGTGCTTAAAGCACGTCAAAGAGACTACAGAGGCCAGCTTGAGTCTAGTTACGAGGTTGTTGACCAAGGGCCAAAATAAGACAGACTCCTACGACCAGCCTCTGTCCGCACTGAGGGGACAATGCAGCACAGCCAGGTGCTGGATCTAAGGTTGTGGGAGTCTTGAGCAAAGACGAATTTTGATTTATTGTACGAGGGCAAAGTGTCCAATAAGGCTTAATAAATCAAATCATACCAGTGCCTTATCTTGGGCATAGGCGGTAAGGAACAGATTGTGCAAATTGTGAACTAGGGTCACAAATTTAACTTAAATATTTTACACATGATGTTCTTAAAGAATGGCTAAGGCAAATTTTAAGAGACTAACATGAAAAGAAACTGAACACAAGTTTGTTCCCAGTATTTTTCACTGAAAGCACTGATGCTACAACACAAAAAAGCAATGCAAGAAAAACATTAGTGAGTGCGACAATATGGCAGTTTTTTTGTTCTACTATAGCCCTGCACCTGCCACCTGTGAAGTAGCCAACTCACTCATTGCTTTGCATTCAAACCATACCACATCTTCTTATTCCAGGTGGTGGAAAGAAAAAGAACCCCCGCAGAGATCCGAGAAGAGTATGAGCGTCTTCAGAATGAGCGAGAGGAGAGGCGGCTTCAGCAAAGGACCAATCCAAAGGTATGGAAGGAAACAAGCATCATATGGAACAGACTGTTACCTTAAGCTGTCTTATAAAAAATCCCTGAACCTGTTTTTTTCGTTCGTTTGTTTGTTTTTTGATTTTGTTTTCAGGGAACGATAAGTGTGGGAATAGATGCCACGGATCTCTTTGACAGATATGAGGAGGACTATGAGGATATGCCAGGAGGTGGAGTCCCACATGTGGAAATCAACAAGATGCACATATCACAGTCCATAGAGGTGATGGCCTCAACTAACTTCTACATCAGTTTTTATCTTTTGATGAAAGAATTTTGAACTCATTCATATTAAAGATGTTTCGTTATTTGTTTTGCTGCAGGCTCCCCTCACCACAAAAGACACAGCCATACTGTCTGGCTCCTTGTCAACCCACAACGGAAATGGAGGGGGCTCAATCAACTTGTCCATGAGAAGAGTCACCTCGGCGAAGGGGTGGGGAGAGGTATGTTGGGATCCCACTGCACACAGTTTCTACATTTGTTAACACTTAAAACAGTGGGCATCCATAAACACATGCAGAGTTGGATGTTGGACTTCAGCTTGGATCTCAGCTGTTATTAGAACACTACGTCATCCTAGTCACACCTGGGAAAGTTGTTCTTTTTGTGTCATATTATTATCATTTTTACATGTTTTAGTCAAGAAGTTTCATTCATGAATCCAGAATTAGACAGCAGAGCTCTTCAGCACGTACGTGGCTAAAGGCTGGACCTCTTCTTGAATTTCAGCTGTTACAAGAAAATCTTTTAGACTTTTGGAGTTTAGTAGTCTCAACTTCAAAGATTGCAATTAATTCATTTACTTAAAACTGAATGACAACAGTACAGAGGTTTTAAAGAATTGGAAAGCTGTGGAAAGCTAAAGATGTATTAAAATAACTTAATATTAGTCATCTTATAAGATCTGCATGGATCACAAAATTCTTAATTTCTGAATTCAAACCATGCACTCTTAAATATATTTAACCCTATGTCTTCTCTTAAAACTCTGAAAACTACACAAAGAAGAAGAACTTCTGCTAGTGAGACTGCCAGATTTCCTAGTGAAAGAGCTCAGATGTGTCTGTATTTGAAATACTTGAATTGATTAAAAAATGTTTTGAATATTAAACTTTTAAAAATGACACGGAGGAAGGAAAACTTCTGCTGGTAAAACATCTTAATTCCCTGATAACGGCTGCAATCCAAGCTGAGCTCCAACTTCCAACTGTGCATGTGCTTATCTGCTTTGTTTGCAGCCTTGTGCTCTTGTTATTTTTTGCCTGCCCGAACTACAACGTGCAGTGATGTTAAAAAAAAAAAGTTTGTCTCCACAGATTGAGCTTGGTGCTGGAGACACTCACGGACCTCTATTAGGAATGAAGATGTTCCGAAACCTGACGCCACGATTGTACGTGTTAAAATGCAGGAAGAACTAACACAAGTCTTTATTTGAATATTTCAGTGACAGTTGGTTTTCTTTTTCTCCTCAGCTTTGTTACAGCTCAGTGTGGGCTTCAGTTTTCCTCCAGAGGCATACGTCCAGGGTTTACAACAGTACTGGCCCGTCACTTAGACAGGAACACTATGGGTTATCTGCAGTGGCGATGGGGGGTCCAGTCCTCTATGAACACCAGCATAGTCAGAGACACCAAGAGCAGCCATTTCACCTTTGCAATGCAGGTTAGCAGCCAGGAGTTATTTATAAATCCTGTGTTAGACTCTCGAGACTGTTAAATCAACCATTGCTTGTCAGAACTGTGCCAAAATAATCTTTTTCGTTTCTTTAGCTTGGCATTCCTCACACTTTTGTGATGATGAGCTACCAGTATAAGTTCCAGGACGAAGACCAGACAAAGATAAAGGGCTCAGTAAAGTATGTCAAAATAAAATATGTCTTGTTCTGAGAATATAAAAATCAGTGTATTTTAAAGCTCCTACTGGAGCTAAGTAAAGTTGAATTGATTTGTCTTCAACATTTTTTAATATGACATCGTAACAGGCCAATCAAATTCAAGTGAACTTTGTCTGCAGATACAGAGGTGTATTGACTTTGTCTTTTCTGCTACAGATCAGGTTTCTTTGGGACTGTGGTAGAGTACGGTGCTGAGAGGAAGATCAGTCGACACAGCGTCCTGGGAGCCACCGTCAGTGTGGGAGTACCCCAAGGTGTCTCCCTTAAGATCAAGTAAGTGCAACTCGTTGCCCCAGTTTTCTGCTTTTTCAAGGTACAAGAGGGTTTTCTCGACATGGTTTCCCAAAGGAATCAAAGCCTGACATCATGTAGAGTGACAAATACATTTTAGAAAAGTTATGTAGGCTTAGGGGAGTTAGGGGGCACATTTAGAGACAGGATTGGATGGGGATGTGACAGGTAGACAATCCAGCATGTACAATAACTTTCTTCTTTACTGTGAAGAAAACTGTTGCAGAAATGTTTTTCAAAAGGAAAAATAAAAAACACATTTCCTCTCCTCTAACAAACTCAAACAAACAAGGTTTTCATATAACAAGCACTCTGAATTCTTATTTTATCACGCCTTTATTCAGAGAGGATAAAGAGAGTGGAGAGTGATGTTCAGGAAAGATGTTTAAAGTTGGATTCGAATCTGGGTCACTGAAAACTTGGCACCCCAGTGCTCTGGTCTCTGTTTATAGTTCAAGAAGCATTGACCCATCACATTACGATCTGCATTACTAGATTTATGACACCAAAGTTTTTAGTGTGGTGGATTTAAAAAAAAAAAAAGAAAAGAAAGAAAGAAAACCTGTTAACAAATATGAATGAAAATTTCAAAATTTCACTTTTAAAAATTATTATTATCATCTATTATTAACAATTTTTTTGTTTTAATTTGAGATATATGCAATGTATGTCAAGAGTTTATATGGTCTTTTTTTATTTTATTTACAAATTCTGTTGACTTTAACCCCACCCCCCCCCCAAAAAAAAAAACATCCAGGGCAAGTTTGACTCAAGCAGTATTAAAGGTCCAAAAAGTGAAAATAACACGAGGGTTAAATTCATGAAATTAAGACTAAAGAATCGTATAATTTAGAAATTTGTAGTGTTCTCTTTTTTAATTTTTAAAACATTATTTAACACTTTGGGGTATGTCAGAAAAGGTTCTGTATAGAGAGTATAATCAGAATAAACAAAACCCGCTGTCATGGAATATCAGTTTGGATTTTAAGACTTCCTGAAGCAGAAATGTTTGATCCAACAAGTGGTCTGTACTGTTTTCCCAACAGGCAATGCCCGTAATTACAGAGCACGACATTAGATTGCCAATATTACCCAGATATCATGATGTCTTTACGCATTTGATGAAATACCAATTTTCCAAGCATGTTACAATTTAATATATATTTGTTACATGTTAATTACACATCTTAGCCACTAAGATGGAGCTTCATTAATTCATGTAACAGTGAAATGCCTCAGGTTTAGATGTCACAACATGACTGTTTTTTATGTCAGAAGTATTATTAAACTGTGTTTTTTTCCAAATATCACAACAGCATATTTCAGTTTAATGGTTGTTTGCAATAAATTGCTTACTCTAAATATTTTCTTGTCTCACTCCTATTTCTTCTTTTTGCATTTTGAAGCACTACCTAGAACCTCCTTAAGATCCAACAGTGCAAAATGTGAATTCTTGCAATTTTTCAACTGGTCTTAAGATTTTGATCAGGAGTGTACATCTGTGTGATAGTCAATGAGTTTCTTGATAAGGACACACTTTACTGTCATGTGTGTATTATGAAGTTGGGGGAATTCAGTTTTTAAATGTGACCTCAGTATTTTCACATTATCACATTAGCAGTCAATAATACCCTATTTTCTATTTATCTTCAGACTAAACAGAGCCAGCCAGACGTATTTCTTTCCCATTCACCTGACCGACCAGCTCCTCCCAAGCGCTGTTTTCTATGCCACAGTCGGACCACTGGTTTTCTACCTCGCCATCCAGCAGCTTATCATCCGGCCCTACGTGCGGGCACAGAAGGAACAGTAAGAAAACCGTCACTTTAACTTGGTGGTATCATGCAAGAAATGTTATTAGAAAAAGCACAGCACGTATTATTATGGCTGGATTTTTACGAGCTCATTTTATATCTCCATTTATCTCTGAAACTCAACAGGGACTTGGAGAAGCAGCGAGAGAGCTCGGCCTCTAATATAGCCAAGAAGAAACAGGAGGCGGAGGCTGCTGTGAGTGTTTTACAGGCTTACATGTACCTGTGGTGCCAATTCTAGGTTGTGATAAGAGATGCACGTATCAGGGGTGACTGTAGAGAAATATCAGCAGTCCCAAAACAGTTGGATGGATGGAGTGAGATGGGATGAGACCAGAAGCAAAGTCTTGGTGAAATGTGATCAATATGAAGTGAAATAAACAGATGTTTTTGTCCTTCCTTCCAAAGGTTTTGCTCATGCAGGAGTCTGTGCGCAGGATCATTGAGGCTGAGGAGTCTAGAATGGGTGAGATCTCAGCACTCAGTGAGGAGATATTTTAAACAAGCAGGCTGTGAGCTTTTTAATTAATCTGTTTTTCAAATATTTGCGTTGGAATATTTCAATGCACGCATGAATGGCACTAGCTGTGAAGATCCAGTGCCTGTTTTGAACGATGTAAAACAAAACTAGTCCCTGTGTAAAGCAGATAAAGCTGCTGTAAAAGTCTCTGCCGCTGAATCGCTCGCCTGTACAACATAATATCCCAAATGAAAGCAGCAGTTTTAGTGATTTTCTGGAGCTGTTTAAGGAGACATCCTTTGCAGACACAGATATTATCTTGAGTGATTTTGTGGAGATATGGCCAGCTTTTATTAAACGGTTAAAATTGAAAAGAGAAGTGCAGTTCAGTGGATGTTTTAATAACTCTCCAGCCTCTGTTTCCACAAGTGATAATTGGCGCTTTTTCGTCTGCTTCTGATAAGTGCACTAACAAAGGGCTCTCAGCAGACAGTATAATTTTCACATGGGGAAGTTTTTCAAGTGATAATTGGCTTATGACACCTGTCACTGTAGAGGCTGCTTTGATTTTTAGTATCATCAGAGGTCCTCTCGACTTTGCTCCGCTAAAGTAAGGATTAATAGCAGTGTGTCCGTTTGTGTTATGACAGACACACAGCTGCTGTCTTTTATTCACTCCATAAAACGCTCATGTAAATGGTTTTGTTTATGCAGCTTTCAATTAAAGCTAATTGTCTTGTTGTTGTACATTCGCAAAAATATTTTCATAAACAAGCCTCAGAAAGTAGTAATAAGGCTGGCTCTGTAAAGAAACCTGTGGTGACAATAGCTGGCAAACAAAATCCGATTGTTCTGTGTTTGAAGTTTGGGATTTGTGTTCGACTTAAACACGTTGACACATTTGAATTTGCTTCATCAACCAGGTCTCATAATCCTCAACGCCTGGTACGGCAAGTTTGTGACAGACAACAGTCGGAAACACGAGAGGGCAAAGGTCATCGATGTGACGGTGCCACTACAATGTTTGGTGAAAGACTCAAAACTCATCCTCACTGAGGCCACAAAGGTGACTTACAGAAATCTACTTTGCATTTTAAACCTACAGGACTTAGTTACAATCATCCAAGATCTTGACTGAATTTGGATTTTCAGGATGAGACAAGATAATAATGTACTACAAGAACATTTCACAGATAACTAATATGAAAGCAATATTGTTAAGTCTGACCTGGTTTGAAGAAAGTGGATTTTGCATATTTTAGACAAAACACATAGCACCAATGTACGTCTTCATCTAACTGTCTGTTCCAGTCGGGACTCCCTGGCTTCTATGATCCCTGTGTCGGGGAGGAGAAGAGCCTGAAGGTGCTATATCAGTTCCGTGGAGTCATGCATCAAGTCCTGTCAGGAGACACAGAACCACTCAGGATACCAAAGCAATGTAAGACTCTTGAAGTTTACTGCACAGTGACCCTCAAATCTGTGGACTTCACATTCAGCTGCTTAAGCACAGGTTTCGGTAGATCATATACTTATTTGAACAGCCTTACCTGGCTGTGTTTCCGATTTTTAGACAGCAGAGGGAATTTACCTCAAACCCTAAGCCTTTTATGCAACATATCCAAGAGTGTTTCAGCTACACTCAAGAGTTTCTGTTTCCATTCTGACTCCTTTCTTATCGTTTTCACTGCACAGCTCACAGGATTGACGCCGACACATAAGGGACACCTCGCTGACCAAAAAAGACTCACCTCAACTGTGTGACGAAAGAGGGAGAAGCCTGTTTTAGATACTAAGTGGAGTGAAGTTTGTTGTCACTCAGAAAATGTGCATTTAACTTTTGTCTTTATACTCATTGAAATATGCAGAGCAGGGTGAAAACATCTCAGACTGCATCGGTCATACTTCAGTATCTATGGACAGCTGTTGTGGCCTGCTGGAAATTAAAATGTGACACCATTATCAATGGTAAAAACGTATTCCCTGGGTCGTCTTGCCTCCTCAGTATCCATTTATTTTTGGTATGGCTAATAATTTATAATCAAGTTCTATGTACTGTATCGTACACAAACTGCAGTGCCTATGTGATTGAAGACATGAATGCACCTGTTTATTTTGCCATATTATTAAAGTCAGTCTCTCTTATGTTGCTTAAAGGGAGTTTTTTTTTTATTCGCCTCAGATTGTTACAGCTCAGCTATTAATACACTTAACTAATAATATTGGGGAATTTTTACCAGGATAATAGCCATCGATTTCTGAAAGTCTGAAGACTTTGCAGAGAACAGAAAGTTTGAAAACTTAACTGTGTAAATCTGTGTACAGTGATATTGATGTATTTAAGATGTGCAGACAGCAAAAGAGCTGAAGTTATATCTGACCACATTTGGTGCTGGGTTGGTGTTAATTTGGGACCCTGCATACAAATGCAGCCAATCAGACTGATGTCAGCAGGCAGCTATATGGAAAGCAGGCAGAGCAGTGTGAGTCACCACAGACATATGCATGTAATGAAACAAAAGTGACAGCAACCAAAGTGCAAATGCTGTTGCTTATATAGGGGGCAAAATTTTCACTGCACACATTACTGACACCAATGGTCTATTTTTCCCAAATAGTCTTCTACCTCTTAGCCACTTGCAGAACAAATCAGTGTCAAAAAATGCACAAATTTACATTTTGCACTGTTGGATATTATGAATAAGCAGTTTATTGAAAACAACAATTAAACTGAAATAGGCTGTTCATCAGCAGAACAAACGTTGAAGACCACAGCCTTTAAAAATCAAAATCTGCCCTAAAATATGGATTTGATGTCATTTTCTGTCAGGGATTCACACTGTTATAACCTGATGGCAACAGCAAAAAATCTTTCTTTTGTCAAATGTAGTTGGATTTGAATTTCTTCAAAGATTTTGAGGGTTGTGGCATAAAATAGCCAAGTGGAAGACCCCAAAAAATGTCCCCCCTTTGGGACCAACCTACATGTTCCTCTGATGTAATTCCAATCGAAAGCATTTGAAGATGGTTTGCAGGGTAATTTTACAAAAACAGACATCAGTTCTAGACAGTGGATGTCCTCCTTAAAGTCATCTTCACCACTTGGAGCAACATTCAAAGCCTATTTCAGCTTAATTGTTTGGAATCTATAGCTTACTTTGTCTCAATCCCATTTTTTTCATTTTGCATTTTGAAACTCTCTCACTCCAACAGTGCAAAATGTAAATTCTTGCTATTTTCATCAGGTGTGGATCTATGTATTTTACACTTTAAACGTTTAACAATAAAATTAAAAATATTTTTTTAAAAGGGAGAGCCAAAAAATCTTATATAGTCTATTAATTTCTCTGATAAGCTTGTTAATCGCGACAGGCTTCTTCTTTTTTTTTTTTTTCAAATGAAATTACTGTATGTGAAAACATCCATAGGAATTCGTGATGTCGCAGATGAAATATGGCCCCATTGGCCTTCCATACTTGGACGGCTGACTCCGCCCCACCTCTTACGTTTCTGACAGGAAAGACGGTGACAAGACCCAGAAGAATGTTTGTGGGTATGGACTATTATACAGTCTATGGTATGGACTTTGGGCTTTTTGAGAGCAAAAACAAAACTAAGTTGAGTGTCATTCTAAATAAATCCATGCTTATCGGTTAAAGTTTGTGATTACAATTGGTGACCATAGACTGTATAAAACCGACGACGCCTTTTTAATTCGTGTTTCTTCCTCGAGTTGTACTTCCGTGTTTTGTTATTACGTTATTGTAGATTCATTAACTGCCACATACTACACGTGTTTAATCGCTGAGGTGTGCAAATATTGAGTGCATTTGGCTGGACTGCCAGCAAAAATTCCTCCAGCCCGGGTCTGTCCCAGGCATGAAGAGGAAAGCCTCTATGGGTGCAGCCAACAGCTCCGATTCAGACATGAAGCGAACTGAGACTCCAGGACCTTCGACATCGCTGTCACAGGAAGATGTAAGTTCTTTACGCTCAAGTCCTAAAATGTTCGTGGCGTGGGTTGTACCACATGTTTGTTTACACCTGAGTTTCGAAAGTGCTGGTCTAGCAACATGCGGAGAGTGAATACTACTTTCCACTTGTCAACTACTACATGAAATTAGACGTACAGTCTAGCGTCAGGTGTGATATGAATATGGCTGTTTCACTTGAAATGTGATAATACTAAATATTTAACTTTTGAGATATCGGTGAATTCAGGAATTCAGCTCATTTTTATTTCACATGCATTTCCAAATGAGGATTAAAAGAAAAGAAGAGATATATGAAAACAACAACAACAACAACAACAACAACCCAAAATTAACAAAAAATGCACAACATAGCGCCTAAATTGACCCATGTAGAGTGTTCTTGAAGCTTTACAAGTTATTTCATGTGGCTAAGTTGGGGCCAAAGTCAGTGCTTTAAGGGCCCTGTGAGGGCTTTTTAATATTTCTTGAAACAGTCTTACTGTTTACTGTTTATTTACTGTCTATTTACTGTTCAAAAAAAGTTAAGGCCCACAGCTTTGCTGTGATGTTCTGGGATGTCAAATGTAATCTATTAAAGTAAAAGAAATGTAAAATTTGATGTAGGATTTGTACAGGCATGGGTGTCATTGACATCGACTGAGCCATGAGAGTTTTTATTTTTAGTATTCCTGGTTGTTTTGAAGCCAGAAACTCGTAGTAGTTTCAGTCATTTTGGGGTTATTTTTTCTCATAATGTTTCGTAAACGAAACAATGTATTTCCAAAGAAATTCAGTCACTTCTTGTCTTGTAAGCAACAGAGGAACTTAAAACAAACCAAAAAATAATAATAAGTTTAGGAAAGTGCAAATAAAATTACTATCATCAACATATCATTAAAAATGACTGTTTCAATCAGTTGGCCTTAACTTTTTTTGAACAGTTTATTTGCCTGTTAATAATCCATGATCTAAAATGAGATTACCAGCGCCAAAATTGGTTATTTCTAAATGTTAGAATTTAGATTCAGTATGCGTGGACAACCTGGCCTCTCCTTTTAAGACACAAGTCTCTTTGACAGCACTACACCTGCTGGCAAGGTGTAGCAGTGAGGAGCAAGACCTGATTTTTTTCTCTGCTGAAAACGATTTGTTGAATTTACTTTGTAGTGATGTAGGACACTGGAGCTGGACTGACAAAAAGATAAAGGACAGAAAAGCAGAAAATTTATGCAGTTATTCTGCAGTGATCTGATCAAACTTGACTCTATCAATAAAGTCAAAGTTATGTTTGCTCTGCTTGGTGAGGTTGCAGTTGGTAGATGAGTATGGTAGGACATAATGAAGATTCATTAATGTTACACATTACGGACGTGTCTCAGGGCACCATGCTGTGAGTAACACCGAACAGATAGTCTGCTCAGCTTATGTACACTGAACTACGCTAAAAACTGAGTTTACGAAATTGTTGTCAAGTTTCAAACAGTACCACTACATAACTAGAAATTACCTCATCACTTTGTATCCTGTACAAAGTAGTGTTAAAAAGACACTCTGCTCTCCATTCAATGCAAAACAAATGCTATGGCAAGAGTCGTGTCCTTACAAAAGTGGGTGATAGTGCTCATAGGAAGCAGAGTTTTTTATCCCAGAAAAACAGTAGCTTTTCCAGATAGTCCTCACAACCTCTGTCATCGAAGTTTGAACTAAACCCTGCTCTGTCTCCCCCTTTCAGTTGTTCTCTGTCCCCCTGGATATCTTAGAGGAGATCTTCCTGAATCTCCCTCCACATCAGGTGGTTTGTGTTTGCCGGTTAGTGGGCCATCAATGGAAAGAAGTGGCTGACAGTGAATCTCTATGGAAAGAAAGGTGTAGAAGAGAAGGATACCTCATGCGTGATGCATCCAAATCCCCCAAAGACTGGAGGTTGTATTACTTCTTGTGCAAGAAGAGGAGAAACCTTCTCAAGAACCCAAGAGCAGAGCGTAAAAAGCATTAAAACTACCAAACATTAAATGGTGTAAAGATAATGCATTGTCAATAAATAATTCTCTCACACTGATTGCCTTTTTTATAGATGGCATGAAGAATTGGCAAATAACTGATAATGGTGGCGATAAATGGAAAGTAGAGAAAGTTATGAAGCCCCATCCAAATGACGCCGTCCAAAAGAACTTTATTACATCCTACGGGTGAGTATCCACCATCTGGGCTTTAGAAACATATAGCATTGATTTGATACCACATGCTACAATCTCTGAGAGCCTCTCTGTTTTCTGCAGATTTTGTCGGAAGATGCAGCTGATTGATTTGGAAATGGAGGGTTACAACCCATCATTTATGGATCACTTCCAGCCAGACATCAAGATATCTGATTGGTGAGAAGAAAACTGGATGTGCTCTTGGCAGTTTTAGTTTTAAACTGATGTCAGATTAAGTCAGTCACAAACATAATCTTGATTCTGTAGCCTGTTTTGCCATATTGACACTCATGTTCCAACACAGGCGTAGTGTTTGCTGTGTGATAAAATGTGTCAGAATATATCCATAGTAAGTGAAATCTGCATAAGTGTTTTTGATGTGTGTGTAACAGGTATGCTCCACGATGGGATTGTGGCAGCGAGTATGAGATCTGTGTGCAGTTGCTGAACAAGAAAAAGAAGCCTGTCCAGACATTTGCCCCTGAGACGGTCTACTTCGAGCAGTGGAACGATCAGAACTGGTGTCAGGTATTCACAAAGCACGATGCATTTATTCATACAATATTTCCTTTCGGATAAAATATAAATGTAAGAAATAAAACTGTTTTCAGATGACTCATGTTTTCCGGGACTATGGACCAGGAGTGAGATTCATCCGTTTTACCCACGGAGGCAAAGACACTCAGTTCTGGGCAGGATGGTATGGGGTTCGTGTAACTGACAGCAGTGTTGAGGTTTGTCCAGCGGGGGACACATAGCTTTTGAATTGTCCTTGAAGTCCTGCTTGCTGCCTTTACCTAAAATTGCAGAATTGCACAGTCTAATTTCCTCATGTAATCTACAGTTGTTGTTCCTATTAGAGCATTTTTTTCAGCTTTGAGAACTGAATATTCATCAGTCTTTCAATTAGATGTTTGCTTTTAACAATCCCAATGCAACTCTGACATTTAGAGTGAAAGAAACATTGCACTGTTAAAGCTTTAAGAGTCCTGACATGAAGAGCAGAACTCAAATTGTTGGAAAAAACTTTTTTTTTTAAAAGCTGCTCCATTCTACGTAAATCCTAACAACCCCTTTTGACTGAATTACTATTTTTTCACTCTTTAATACATCTGACACATAACTGTTCTGATTTCAGTGTCAGCATTGGCCTTCTCCTTTGGTATCAGGTAACAGGACTGTACAATCACTGCACCAATCTGATATATTGAAACCAATTGACCCTCCCAAATGTCAGCTGATTGAGGTCACTTATTTTGTGACAAAGACAAACAGCGTGGTCCAAGCAGAGATTGTAATTTGGTCAAAGCTGGAAAATGTCACAACACCCCCCCAGTGTTTTTCAGCCTTCATTTATCTATCAATCAATCTGACTTTATTTGTGAAGCACTTTTCATACACGATGGAGTAACAAAGTGCTGTACATAAAGAAAATATTAAAAACAATAATACAATAATACATACATAAGATCCCACCGTCCAGCCCATATGTAAGGTAAAAAACATGATAAAAAAATAGTGTTGATAAACTGAAGAAACGCTATCAGAAGATCTTAATGAGAAAAAAAATGAAGGTAGAATAAGGTGTGAAAAATCAAGATAAAATAAAACAACCAAAATAAAAAACAAATAAGATGATAAAATACTAAATGATTAAGTTAGTAAAAATAAAAACTACAATAAAATTTAAGAATACAGTACTGAAGTAATGATAAATGATTAAATAAATAGATAACAGATTCATTCAGAACAAACAGACATTAATATCAGATTAAAAGTACATGACTTCAAAATACATTAAAATTTTAACTTTTTGAATAAATAAATTTGGCCAAGTAAAACTCAGTTAAAAGCTAGTTTTAAAAGGTAGGTCTTTAGTTTGCCAAGACAAAGACCATATTGAGATTTAAAAACCAATAAAAGAACCTTATAATCAATTCTAAGGAGCGCTGGTATTGCCTGGGATGTGTGCCCCAAGAGGCAGGTTTGAATCCAACCCACAGCACCTCTCCTGCAAGTCACTCCCCACTCTCACCCTGTTCCCTGCTCCTCTCCAATGTAAGGCATTAAAAGCCCCCCCAAAAATAACAAAAAAAAAAATCAGTCTTTAAAGATACCAACAGCTGATGCAGGGACTTTTAAGTTGCTATAATGTGGGCTCTCTTTCTGGTCTTTGTCAGCATGAATTTTGAATCAACTGAAGCTGTGATATGCATTGCTTCGGAAGACCAGAAAGAAGTCACAATCAAATGTTACCTGCTGACATGGATTAAGAGCCAGTGCTTGACATTTTCCATTCAATTTCTTTTTTAGCTCCAGTGCTAATGACTAAATCCTGTGTTTTGTCCTGGTTGAGCTTTAAAACGTTTTTAGACTTAATGTCCAAAATAATGTTAAAAAAGGATCAGCGAATACTTACTACTCACAATAATGACAAAATTTATTAAGTAACACTGAAGGTGGTTAAAAATGGCAAATCTAGCTATTTGAATCGGTTTCAAATGAAGGATAGGTTTCTGTTCTCAAGAGTTTCTTAAACGCATCTTTGCTTTGGGGTTACTTGTTTCACTACCAAAGAGCCACCCTGGCCCTTCAAAGTGCAGTTGTTTGAGAAAATCGCATAACTATTTTTTTTCAGTTCAGTAAACTTTTCTGAGCAAAAACCATGCACTTACCCCCAAGTAAATAATGTTCTCTTATGTGGTCGAGTACAAAAAAATGGTCATTGAAGAAGAATGTACTTTATTAATCCCAAAGGGAAATTCAAGATTTGATGTGTAAAGACCAGATAAAATTGACTTTTAATGCACTTGGCACAAAAGGTTCTTAGAACCTGTCCAGCCCAGATGTTTGTTTTCTTTGAAGCCAGTTATTGCACAGTGGAATCATAACTGAGGGATTTCAGTGAATGTATGAGATGATGATGCAGTCTCTGACGATATCCTCAATGAGGTTAGAAAAATGTGTCATAAATGTTTATTAAAGCTATTAGCACCACTTAGTTAGCCTTGACATGTTCTGTAATCCAAGTTGAAATATAACTGTAAAAAATGATCATTTGTTCTGTGTTTTGTTTCTCTGACTTCATCTGAAGAACAGTGTATGCAAGTTCATAGACAAGTTCAGACAACATAACATATTGAATGTTAAGTTTATTCATAATACTGGTTTATTGTGATGCAAGATACATTTTGCTGTCAAACTGAATAAAAATCAAAAGACACTCCTTCACTTTACATTTTCCTGGTAAACTGGATTTCAGTGTCACTTCAGCTCCTCGCAATATTGGTGTCAGCTATGCAAACATTGTGTTCAGTCAATAAGTTAGGAGTTATTCCTTCTATATTTACAAAATCAAGCCAACAACTGCGGCATGTAAAAGAAAGGAGCAAATAGTGCCGGTTAGGTCACTCAAACATCTTTAGAATTGTGATTCTTGTCTGATTAAATGAGTTTGCTCAGTCTACAAAAGAGTTGTTGGACGGTGGGGTTAGAGTTGCTCCTGCAAAGTTCAGCTAATGTAACCTTAAAAAAGCACTCAAACATCTTCTGTCAAGAAAGATTTAAAAAAAATGTAAATGGCTGTTTTGCTAACTACATATACAGTGGAGCATGATTCAGAATGCTGTCTGTCAAATACCTTTAATCTGCTTGGAGGTCATGGTGTCAGAATATTTAACTTGAGTGAAAAGTAAACAAACCGATATGAGAAATGTGAATTTCTAGATAAAAAGTACAAACAAAAATATTTTAGTCCTTTGAAGAAGAATTTTAATTGTGAGATATTCCACTGTTGGAAGTCTTGTGTAACTCAAACTTGAAGGAAATGGTTATCTGCGTCCTATCATTATCGGTTTGTTGAGCAATGCAGTCTTTAACTGTGCCATTCCCACACCAATTTAAAAACAGTTGTTTAGAAGAGCACTTTGCACAAAGATCTTGAAACATGTTGTAAACTTGGTTATTTCATACGTTTCCTACAATATGCAATCTATTAATGATCCGTGTATCATTTTTTACATTGCGTAAGGCCATTAAGTGGCATCAAATCAATACACACAGCATCGAATGTTACTCAAATCTCAAACTGGTGTTAAACACACTGAAAATGTACTTCGGTTAATTCAGTCAGAAGGCAAATAGTTCATGAAACCTCAATTCATGTTGGAATGTGCTTGTGCAGCAAACTCTCTTCAGTCCTGCTAACCTAGATTTGGAAACTCGTGTGCAGACAGCAGAGATGAAACTTAGAGCAGAACACATTTACGTCTTTTCTTAGGTTCAGGGGGCTCCAGGGCAGCCAGTATTGCCTCATCAAACACATTCTTTAATCCTTTCTGTGGAAATAAAATGTGAATATTCAAAACAGGGTTCAAAATACTGAACATTTTCAAGGAACAAGTGCAGGAAAGAAATACTGTGAAAGTGGGCAAGGGAGATCAAAATTGTCCTTTATTCAATAACATTTAACAAGACTCTTTGTTATCAACTCGTGTGAGTAAAGAGAAGCCCATGGGAAACCTTGATGCTGCAGTAGAAAATAAGTATTACTGTCTAAGACAGGATTTATCATACGTGCTTCATAGGATGCAACTGATGCTTAGAGCTTGATACCAAGATAACAGAACTTTCATGTATAAAAACAAACTCATACTGTTACACAGACCTCCTGATAGCAAAAAGAACAAGATTGGCACGCTTGTCATATCAGGCAGCTTGGATACTGTGGTTAGGCCAAGTTGAAAAAAGAGCACACATGAACAGAAGAGGAAAAGTTAATGGGCACCAAGTTTCAAGAGTGCTGTGGTTATTTGAGTGACAGACATCTCTTTACAGTTACTAAGCAGCAGATGATTGAGAGGCAAAGCAAGATGCGAGAAGACATCAGAACAAACAGCACTTTCTCTTTCTTTGAGTTTCTGGGGGCTCTAAAGCAGCTAGGATAGCCTCATCAAATACGTTCTTCAGTCCCCGCTACAGAAAGAGGAAGAGAAGGGGGAAAGACAGGCACACAAGGTTTTTAGTCAAATGCTGTTAGCAAAAGGCAAGGCAAAGTATTTCCACTAATGTTAGAAAACGCACTCAAACACACGCTTCAGTCCAACAAGGGGATCTTACCTGTGTTAAAGCTGAGCACTCAACATATTTGACTGCCTTGAGGTCACGAGCGAGCTTCTCTGCTGTCTCAGGGGTGATTGGCTTCTGTTTGTTCTTGGCTAGCTTCTCCACTGTGGAGGGGTCATCACGCAGGTCAATCTGAGTGCCTACCAACAGGAAGGGGGTCTTGGGACAGTGATGGGTTATTTCGGGAACCCACTAGAGGGAGGAAAAAAAAGGAAATAAAACAGTCATCAATAAAATGCAGACAAGTTTAAAGCTGCAGAAAAGTTTAAAGCTTCAGACAACATGCCTGAAAATGATGGGAGCAAATTCAGATGACGGAATGTAATTGTTCTAAAACTGTTTGACAAGAAGAGAAGGAGAACAGGATAATTTTATGGAGAAAAAAAAAAGAATGATTTATTGCGAGTCAATATTTGAGTTTGCCCCACTCCAAACCCAAATACTACATCATACCAAGGTGTGAAGTAATTTCTCTAGAAAAGTGCATCAACACTTCCACTAAACTGGCCAATTAACTACTCATTGCAAAATGTTGGTAAAAATTTCAGAAATGTAAGCAAACCATTTCATCAGCACACAAGCTAGAAACAACTTAATGGATGTCATCATTCTTCTTACAAAACTTAAAACAATGCCAAACTTATAAACGATCAACTCTCCAAATATGTGCTCCTCATCTGTGCAAGTACACAGCTGTGTAAGTTTGTTCGTGTGTGTGTGTGTGTGTTCCATATGATTACTATAGTTCTGTCCCATCTGTCCTGTATTTATGAATTTATTTTTTGTGCACTTTAACTTAGTGAATGAAATGTCAACAATATTGAACACTTCAAAACACAGAAACAGCATCTTATCATTTCTCTAATGACTGAGTCATTATAAACAGTTCAGCCAGCTATTAGTAAAATGCCTCAGGATGTGTTCTTAAATTCTGAATATCAGCAGGCAGTAAATTATACTCATGAAACAATGACTCCTGCTGTTGGTAATTCATCAAACACGATGATACGGTTACAGTCTAATAGCTTTTATTTGCTAACAATTTGTGGCTTAATGAAATACCTCTTTTGACTTTTACTGTTATTGAGACCAATGACTGCAATCATGAGATTCTGAATTACACCCTTCAAAAATGTATGTCTTATGATAAAGGGAGCAACAAATAAAAATAATGAACACAGCCTGTATGCACGTCCAATCATTACACAAACAAGACCAGTAGTACAGTTATGGAATTGCCCATTTGGCCGTATTGTTAGCCACATGCATAACAGTCAAATCAACCATTAGCTAACTGCACCATGAAAGCAAGGCAGGTGCAGAACATCATGTGTACAGGGAACCCCCATCTAAGAAATTTGAATTATGCAAGTGTAATTCACGTAAACAGTGATAAAAATGAAAAAGTTGTGTCTCCTAAATCTAAATTTGACGTATATTTTGACACCGTCATACTTTTCCAAAGGATTAATTCGATCCCTAAATAGCCAACCTATTCACATATTTCAACTTTAATGGTAATGCATGACCACAACGTCCCCCATCTTTAAAACAGCCTGACAGGTGCGGTAATCCTGCTGTTTGCACCTGTAATTGTAGGGTCTATCACCATAAAATTTAATGTGCTGTTGGCTAATCCTTTTTAAAAACCATTGGTTCAAATTAACCATTTTCATTGTTAATGGCAGGACGTGCATATGGGCCCAGGACAATAAGCTACATCAAGATCCCAACAGTGAGACACTTTCCACTCACCTTCTCTTTGACGTTCTCAAATGAAGACGGTGAAACAACTGAGAAACAGACTAAAAACACGTCAGTCTGTGGGTAGCTTAGTGGTCGTAGTCGATCATAATCTTCCTGCCCTGTGAAGAAAACATATCCCAAATAAATGCACTTACAGTAAGACATACAGGACAATGTACCCAATTCAGTTTGAATGCAAATTACTGTAAAAGAAGAAAAGTGAAAAACTTACCTGCTGTATCAAATAAGCCAAGGGTATATGGTTCACCACCAATCATTACAGTTACTGCATAGTTGTCAAAAACCTGTAATAAAAAAACAGATAGTATTCAATGTAGTGTTGGAGCCTTGCTTGATTCTTTGACAACACTTTTAATTTAATAAACACGAGAAGGACTTACTGTTGGTACATATTCAGAGGGGAATTTGTTGGTGGTGTATGAAATCAACAGGCAGGTTTTACCCACTGCTCCATCGCCCACCACCACACATTTGATAGTCTGCATCGTTGTGCTTTCTGAAGGCTGCTGAAAGAATTCATAATACATTACATTTAATATTTTATAAATGAGTTAACCTTGACTGCTACTGTATTATTAGTGACACTGCACATACAAATATACAATAATAATAGACGTAATATGGCAAAGGGGTCCAAATAATGTTTTTCTCTCGTATTAGCCAGTTTGGTGTCACGCCCAATCGCCAAAACTGTTCGTGAGCTAACGTTAGCTAATGAAAACATTACTTACTAACTTATCCACTTGACAAACTTTAGTTTATACATAATGGAACACGTTAACACCACGTTAAAAAAAAAACGTATACCCAAACAGTAGTTTAGCCATGAAAACCCGAACTGGTTGAGTATCGGTAAGCGAATTAAGCTAACATCCTGCTAGCAATCACTAGCTCGTCAGTTAGCTTAGCAGCCGGCCGGCTAACGCTACGATGTTAACTTCTACCTGCCAAGTTTTGCCTGAGTTCCAATATACAAGGCAAATGTTGAAAGCAATATGCGAAGTCGTATTATCAATCCGTCAGAAATGGCTGAAAATAACGTACCAATATCCCTCTGTATCGCAGCTAGTTTGTGTTAGCTGTCCTTTTCGCCGGGCGTTGGCACCAGCGAGCTGCAACTTGCTCCAGTCAGAGAGAGGCACAGCTTCAAGCCCCACTTCCACAACGACTGTCAAGCTAGACGGAGTAATACCAGAAATCACCTTCAAAGTAAAATGTTCTTATGATTGCGTCTAAGGCCTGGCACTAGTAATTACCTCTGCTGATTACATATAACCCAAATATAAAGAAGGATTGAAGGATTTCCCCTTGCTTCCACGAATGTTGTTTTGAAACGACTTATTAGTGAAAGTCTTTAAAAGCTTCCTACATCCGCTTTTCCTTTGAAAGATATATTCTCTATATGTAGTGTTTGTCTTGACAGGTGCTGGTGCGAAAGGTTTCTGCAGCAGAAGTGGTGACGTCATTACCATAACTCTTCAAAGTTGGCACTCAGAGGCAAAATGAGAGCTTTAAAGCTTGGAAAACCAAGCTAAAATATATAAAAAGAGATAGAGCTATGTTTTAATACTCTGAACTAGTTTGAGGTTCAATAAATGAGAGTTAAAGGCAGAATTTTATCCCACTACAGTAAAGTTAAAATTGTGGTAAAATACACTCTATGGGTAAAATTCAACAACAAACAGATCAATAAATACACCATGACAAAATGCATTCTTGAACAGCTCTGCCAAAGACCAAATACGTCCTGAACTTGATTCACAAAAATAAAAAATAAAAATTACATGCATGCATTTTTGCATTAGATTGTGTTTGCCAATCATTTCTTCACTGTATGACATTTCAAGAGAGCTTTGAACAAACTTATTTATAACACTCTCATATGGAGGCATCTTCATTGTTCTTGTAGACCATGGTACTGAAATTTTAGGAGTTTTTCCATTTAAATGTTGAGAAACACCCAGAAATATGGAAATACTTGTAGCCCCCTGTATGAAGATTTCAAACGATTACCAGTCACTCATAAATGTTTTGGGGGTTTTGATGTTCTAACTGTTGTTCGGGTAATGTCTTCCTCACAGTTTTTCTCCTCCATGTGACGATATGTGTTGCCACTACACAACAGAGCATTACAATAAAAAGGATCCAACGCAGAGTCATCCACCAACTAGACAAAAGAAACAAAACATTTTTGTGCACATTATGGATATTCATATCCCTTTTTTCAGATAGCATTGTGAATATTGACTAAGTATATTCATAATCAGTGTTACAGAAATGACTTTATATCCCCACCTCGTTTCCTCATGTGTCACAAAAGGAGTGGAGGTGGTGATTCTTGCTGTCACTGTTGAAAAGGAAAAAAAAATAAATGTAAAAAGACACATGATATGCCATCACAAGGAGCCAAAATGTATGATTATGTTTCATGTGCTGACCTGCCTTACCTGACAATATAAACTCTATATTTCATTTTTCAGTTATACTATAGAATTGTGACATTTTTGGGAAGACATTGTGGAAAAAAGGTCAAATTGTTTGTGGCTGTTTTAAGCCCTGTAGACCAAAGTGGTGTTTTGCAATCTAAAAAACAGATGCATTAAACATACATTTATGATTAAATAACAGCAGGAAATTTTGTTTACGATTCTTAAATATAATTCTGATGTCAGACTAAGCATGGTATTTAACTTTAGGGTTGAGCTGTGCACAAAAGACTCCCACAGACTGACTAAAATGACAATTAACAAAAATTTGAATCAGCTTGAACATGTTATTGTGGGCTGATTTTCTCTTGTATTTAAGTTCTGCAGTTTACAATTATTGGTTGGGGACAGAAACTTCCACAATGTGGTAGCGCAGTTTTATTGGAGACCAAATGTTTATTCATTCATTCATTCATCTTCTATACTGCTTATCTTGTTCAGGGTTATGGGTGGCTGGAGCTTATTCCTGCTGTCTTAGGGCGAGAGGTAGGGTACACCCTAGACTGGTTGCTAGTCAATCACAGGACTGACACATAGAGACAGACAACTTTTCACACACACTCACACCTACAGGCAATCTAGAATCACCAATTAACCTGATGAGCATTTTTTGCACTGTGGGAGGAAGCTGGAGTACCTGGAGAGAACCCACATATGCACAGGGAGAACATGTAAACTCCACACAGAAAGGCCCACCTTGCCCGAATGGTGATTTGAACTGGTGACCTTCTTGCTGTGCTGCAGTGCTAACCGTTGCGCCACTGTGCAGCTCGACACCAAATATAAAGAAGTTAAACCCAACATAAGAATTTGTCATCTTGCCCTGAAAGACCTCAGACAATGAAGGAGATACACTTCTTGTTTTGTGCCTTATTTGACAACAATGTGATTTTTCCATCTTAATCATCAGGATTGGTCCACAGTTCTATGCTACGTGAGCCTTTGCAATCAAATAAAGTTAACTCAAACATTTAATGATTTGTACCTGTGTCAGAGAGTTTCAGCCGGACACCAACGTGGGGGTTCCTTCCATGGTCCGCAATGACACACCAGTACATTCCCTCATCACTCTTATTGAGAGAGGTCATCGTCACAGTGAAGACTCCCACCTCCTTGTTGTCTATAACTGAGCTTCTGTTGTCACCATTTCTGTTCCTTGGGGTCTTCACCACTATTTTACACAGCTCATACACCGACCCTTTGCACCAGTACTTTGTGTATTCTCTGAACTTCTGGTCGTACTGACACGAGATGATCACAGATCCTCCATATGTTCCTGTTACCCTCTCTGGAGCTGACAGCTGAGCTGAATCCACTGAATGCTCTGTGAGCCAGAGGAGACAGAGAACTGGAGCTGCAAATATCAACAACATTATTAAGATACAATTCAACAGTCTGTTTAAGTTATTTTCTCATTTAGTATCTTTTAAAAGGCTGTGATTACCATTGAAGAAGCCAAGAAGTATCCTGGAGGTGCTCATGCTGAAATGAGAAGGGTTAATGTGAAGCAGAAGTTTGCAACATTTAGAGGCTTCCCCTTAGTTGTTAAGCAATGTTGTGGTTAATGTGACATATTCAAGTGTGCAATGTTTACTTGTGTGGGCTTCTGTTTGTGTGTGAAAATCCTACAGAGCTGACATTTAAGAAACAGTCTAATTCAAAGCAAAACCACGGGAGAGTTTTGAACTGAAACAGATCATTAAAAAAACATCATGACAAAGAAATCATCCATGTACTGTATTAGAAAGGGGATGCAGAATAACAAACAAAATGCAATCTTGAATAGCTGTGCTGAAGATCAAATACTTTCTAAAGTGAACATGTATGCTTCACAAGAATAAAATATATGTTTGATTTTTTTTTTTTAATTTATTTTATTAAATCATGCTGTACCAGCACCTAATACACTAAGTTTTCTGAAAGCAAAGATCAGCAGACACAGGTGCGCAGATGGCCTAGAGGTATAGGTTGTACTCCATATGGCAAAATTCTCGAGCGGGCAGCCTGGGGTCAAGACTGGCTTGTGGTGACTTTCCTGCATGTCACTCCCCACTCTAACCCTGTTTCCTGCTCTATCCACTGTCCTGTCCTCTCACAGTGAAGGCATAAAAAGCCTGAAAAATAACTTAAAATAAAGACTACTGGTCACAATACTGCAGATACAATCAGTGTGAAAATACATTTTACTTGAAAAGCATCACAAATCAGAATCATGTCCTCAAAGTGTAATAAAGTTTGGTTTAACAGAGCTGAACCCTACATTGCCAAATATATCATATTGGATACATGAGTTTCAAAGACCTCTATCAACATGATAAATAGCTTCCTTGAAAACCTGTTAAAAAAACAGAAAATCATTGCTAATTTTCTATAAGTTGCAGTTAAAATAACATCTTAATTGTTACTAATTCAAAAATTAGCATTTTCTGCATCCAAAGAATGCACATTTACTAAAACATTTTATTAACAAGGTTGCCAAACTTAAAGATTTCTCAAATGTGATACAAAAAAGTAATTAAAATAATAATAATAAACAAAGTGATATAGCAAATTCTATCGTGGATTTTGTTAAAAGAGCAAATAAAAATCTATGTTCCAAAAAAAAAAAAAAAAAAAAAAAAAAGAAAAGAAAAAAATCCTGGCTATTTTTTTGATGGGTCAGGCTTTACAGGGTTCAAATGACATTGGCTTATGCACAACAATTTCAGTCATAAATGTTTTGATATTGTAATTGTTGGTGAGGTAATTTTTTCCTTATAGTTTTTAACCTCCATGTGATGATATGTGTTGCTGCCACACAACACAACATTAAACTAAAAAGGATCCAACGTAGAGTCATCCACCAACTAGATAAAAGAAAAACAAAAAAACATTCATGGGATTAGGATGCTGTGAATTTTTTGGTCAAAATGTTTCTTATTGCTGTTTGGGAATAAATTTATATTCTCACTTTATTTCTTTGTGTGTAATAAAAGGAGTTGAGGTTTCAGTAGTGGTCGTTGCAGTCACTGTGGAAAAGAGACAAATGAAATATTTGAGGACAAAAAATGATGAAATGAAAACTGAACTAGCTGCTTGGGTGCTCCTGTCAAACAATATTGTAGCACACTGAACAGTCGTTATAGGCAACAGTAAACCTGCTGTAGGGAGTATGTGTTTTATCATTGGTTTTCTAAATTCATCTTATGTAACAGCTTAAAAAACATCGGTATCTAAAATTAAGAAAAGCTAAAACTTGAGTTTCAAAAAAGTCTGAATTATTTCTTTCACAACACAGTCTTTGCAATTTAAAAATCAGAGGCGAGATAAATTCAGAGGCGAGATAAATTCATTTTTCATAAATTTACAACTATGTCAGATTGAGTTTGTATTATACTTTAGTATTAACTTGCTCACTGAAAGGCCCTCAAGTTCGATCATGTTCAAATATGAACAACAATAATTTGAACCAGCCTGAACATGTTATTGTCACCTGATTTTCTGTTGCATTCAAATTCTTCAGCCGACAATCATTAGTCTGATGTATGTTTGATTGGGAAGCTTTGACTTGAAAATTGTGGACATACACTAATACAATATAAAACTTAATCTTAATTTGTGTCTTAGCTGACAACAATGTGATTTTTCCAACTTTATCATCGAGTTTAGCCTTAAGTTTTACCCTATGTAAGCTTTTGCAATCAAATAAATATTACTCAAACGTTTGATGACTTGTACCTGTGTCAGAGAGTGTCAACCGGACACCACTGCGGGTGTTCTTTCCATGTCTTGAGATGACACACCAGTACATTCCCTCATCACTCTTATTGAGAGAGGTCATCGTCACAGTGAAGACTCCAGCCTCCTTGTTGTCTACAATTGAGCTTCTGTTGTCACTGCTTCTGATCCTGGGGGTCCTCACCACTATTTTACACAGCTCATACACCGACCCTTTGCACCAGTACTTTGTATATTCTCTGAACTTCTGGTCATACTGACACGAGATGATCGCAGATCCTCCGTATGCTCCTGTTACCCTCTCTGGAGCTGACAGCTGAGCTGAATCCACTGAATGCTCTGTGAGCCAGAGGAGACAGAGAACTGGAGCTGCAAATATCAACAACATTATTGAGATACAAGTCAACAGTCTGTTTAAGTTATTTTCTCATTTAGTATCTTTTAAAAAGCTGTGATTACCATTGAAGAAGCCAAGAAGTATCCTGGAGATCATCATGCTGAAACTAGAAGGAATAATGTGAAGAGGAAGCATGAATCTTTGAAACTTCCCCTCATTGGTTGTGCAATGAGGTGGTGACATATTTAAGTATGTGCAATGTTTATTTGTGTGGGCTTCTGTTTGTGCGCTAAATCCTACAGAGCTTCAATTTATCACTTATACATTTTGTCGTCTTTGCAAAAAAAAACTTCACAGATCATATGAAGCGAGTTCTATTACTGAAGCAGCAGGTGGCACTAAAGAGCAGGCTGAGAGAGAGATAAAATGAGAAGATTGGGGCCAGACATCCTGCAATTATTCACTGTATGTAAATTAAAGAGGTTTATTAAGCTAATACCACAAAAGAGAAGCAAATATGAATGTTGTAGAATATATACTCTGTCACAATCCTGATTACATAAGTCCTTCTGTTCTATGTTCTGTTCAAAATCTATGCTCAGAAATCCTTCACAGTCAGGATGAACTAAATCAATCTATCTATCTATCTATCTATCTATCTATCTATCTATCTATCTATCTATCTATCTATCTATCTATCTATCTATCTATCTATCTATCTATCTATCTATCTATCTATCTATCTAGTAATCAATATAAAAAGTGCAAAAAAGCATTTAAAGTACTATATAGTGAGACAAAGTGCTACTAACTTGCTGATATACGAGAAACTTTCAAAAATAATGGGCGTGTCAGTCCTAATTTTAGGACTCCTAAATTCCTTGTCTAAAAGTATTTCACAAAGCATTTTAGCACTAAAACAAGCTCCATAACCTGTGAGAAGTTAGAAGTAGTGAAGAGGACTCCTAAATCACTAAGACCAGTTCAGAGAGAATCTCAGCATGGCTGCTTCTGGAAATCCACCTCATGATCACATGAACAGTTTGGTTTCTTTTGCCTGCGCTTTTCTCTTCTATGGTTATTTCAGAATCCCAATCATTAAAAGGCTGCCTATATGTAGATCTGCAAATTGTTAAACCAGATACAGCTGCTTACAGTTATCTGAATACATACTTGACTAGTCAGTATATTATTCTTGGTTTAATTTTTAATCAGTAGCCTATATATTTTTTTTAATCCTTCTGTAAATTGAGTGATTTCTTTGTACAAAGTCTTCACAAAGACACATTCCCTGTCAGCAAATCGCTGTGGGCATAGTAAGCAAGTGGTTCCTGAAACATGACATCGTCCATAGCAACGTGGTCAGCTCCACCCCTTTCTTTAAGCTTAAGAGTTCTCTGAATTCCTTAGTAAGAGTTGGTCTCAGCAGCTTTGTGAAAAGGTTTTAGGAGAAAACTCTTAGCGAGGAACTTTCAGTGTCATTTAGGAGTCTTCTTAGTGGTAAGATAAATTCTTTGTGAATACGGGCCCTGGAGCTGTAACACACAAAAGGTTGCCGCCAATTGTCTGATCCAACATTCCATTAGCTTGTATCACACATTCAGAAATTGGAACAGAGGCAACAAAATACTGTAAAAGTTGTGAAATTCAGGAAATAAAACCCTTTCAGAAATATCTCAGTCAGTCAGTTTGAAACAGGTTGGTGGCATGACTGGGTATAAAAAGGGAATTGAGACTGAGTCTCTAAGAAGGAAAGACTCACCCCCCTGTGTGGGACTGAGAAATAATTCAACATAATTTTGAAATAATTTCCCAACGGTGAAATCTCAAAGAATTTGTTTCAGTACACCATTTACACTTTACATTATTGTTAAAAGATTCATATAATCTGGAGAAATCCTCTTACAGGCATATTAAATGCTGACCTGACTGTAGTGGAAATCACTGCATGGGCACAATCCCATCCGGAAGCCCCAATCCCTTCTGACTGCTTTAGAACACTACTTGTCACTATATCCACAAAAGAACCATGAACCATGATCCAAAATCACCAGCAACTTCTCTGGGTCTCAGTCCTTTATGATGGGCTAAGGTGAAGTGGAAAACTGAGGTCCTCCCTGAACCGTGTTCAGGGAGGACCTTGCATTGTTTGGCAAGACAATACCAAACCCCATTCTGTAGATATTAGAACAGCAGGGCTCTGTAGTAGAAGAGTCCAGGTGTTTAACTGGCCTGTCTACAGTCCTGACTTGTCATCTATGTACTTTGTATTATATTTTATTGTTTATACAAACTGTTATTAGTTACCATGGCTTTCTGTTGCCCCATTACTTCTTACACACTGCAATTTATTATGTCCTCAGGCGTTCAGTCATCTAATTTAAACCTTGCTATTAAACACTACTGTCTGTCTGAGGCCCTGTTTACACAACAACGGTTTCAGGATGAAATGCAAAGGTATGGCTGTGTTTACACAAAAACAGCTGACCTTATGTGGAAACTTTTTGAAATGCTCTTCAGAGTGGAATTTTTCGGAAATGACACAGCCACCATTATCATGTAAATAGCAAGCTGGAAATGCTGACGTCATGCTCCACTTTGCGCATTACACTTTCAATATTGGAACTTTTATTGCCATGCGCAAACCGGATAACAACAACAACAATAACAACTTAATGGCGAACTATCCTGTTGTGCTTGTGCTGCTGAATCTGCTGACTGTCTTTCAACAAAATGTGCATCTGTTGCACCACTTCTGCACTGCAAACACCAGATTATCAGCCCACCTCTTCCTCAGGGGAGGGCTATCAAAAGACTCTACCATTATATCACCAACTGCAGGCCTGGCATGCATACTACAGAATTTTCAGTCCCTTAGTGTTACCATGTAAACGCAGAATTCTTTTCACTGCAATTTCTGCATTTTAGAGTGAAACGTTGTCATGTAAACAAGGCCTAAATTAGAGCCTTGAAAAAAAGGCATATCTATTCATCTGGGCCTCTGTGTTTCATAGACATACTTAATCAAATTCACAGCTTAAAGTGATTAATTTCTGGGGATGCATCTTAGTCCTGCAAACAAGATGACTCAACTAAAAGCTGAATTGTGACACTGTTTGGTGATGATTTTTTTTTCTTTTACTTTTGCCCTGTATTTACAGCAAACACTAAATATTTTGAATTGTTTGAGTCAAAATGTAACTGTCCTTGCAAGAACAATATGTAGTGAGGATTTGTATTTCATAAACAAACATCTGAAGGTGTGCTATACCGTATGAGTTTGCAGGCCAGTTTTTAAAGATAAAGAGCCTTTATAAGCCAGACCTTTAAAATTGATTTTTACTTGTTTACAAATTCAGAACAATGTCACAGATAAATACACTGTCTGAGTTGAGGAAACTGCTGTTGCTGACATGTCCCTTAAGGTCAAATCAGGCGAGGAAAAACAGAAGTGTGTTGGTGACTTATACATGGGTGGAACAAGGGTTACAACAACCACAGGCTGTTTTTTTTAAAGAACCTCTTTTATGGCTCACTTAGCCTTTTTAATAAGACAGGTTTATCGCTGCAACCACATGGTCTATTTAAATAATTTTGTTGTGAGATTTGTTGAGATGTTTTAATATGAGTGTATGTGATACTGGTAAAGGATAAATTTCATTTGTCTATCCCTAATGGTGATCAGCACATCCAAATACAACAGTTTTGGCAATTTCTTGACTATTCATGTATTCATAAATATATACAGAAGTTTCATAACTTTTATTCGGTGAAGCAGTTTTTGTGTCCATGATTCTTTGGCCACTATCTCTCTGATAGTTTGATGTAGAGAGCTTTGGCTTGTATCATTGGAATCTGTGGAGTCTCCACTTTCATCTGAGGTGTTGATCTTTTGTTCCGCATTTAGCAGCACGGCAGTATAGCTGGAAATGTGGCAAGTGGGTTGACAGTGGGGTTGTAAGGAGTGCGATATGTTGTGATTCATTTAGTTGTTGCCTGAGTTGTGTTTGTGGCATGTAAAAAGGATTTATATAGTTGTGTAGCCTGAGTTCTGCTGTTTAATTTGATGTGCAACATCATCATATTGGGATTAGTGCATTATTTCACGCTGCGTTTGCAGAAGCCCCCCAATTAGGGGACCCTCTGGTTCAAAAGGTTACAATAAAGACATCCCAGGAGGCTAAATAACTGGATGAACTCTTTGTTTACCATGTGAATATTTTTCTTAACTTTAAATCCCACATCATGACTCACCAGCTTCCCCTTCTTAGCATGATTAGAGTTGCCAAATGGATTTATCATCACTTATCTGAAGTCTAAACAGTCTTTCAAATGGCAATTTGCCTGAGTTTATGTGAGCAGACTTTTAATGTTACATGTCACAGCTGAACAGAGAAAATATGCTGCATCAAATCAGAAGCATACTGGATAAGTTTATAAAACTCATGCACAGAAACTGAATGTGATCAGTAATTGGTGTTTCCTCTTTTCCTTTTATGTATATAAATATACCACAGCACAGACATAACAAAAGACTTCAATACTGTTAGAAGTTTGTCAGATCTTTTGTATTTCTGGTGTGATGTGTACCCCCCCCCAAAACTGTTCACTTTTTCTTTTTCTTATTCTAGTTTTGCTTTAATGATCCCATCACTCAAGGCCAGAGTTAGCCTGTAGAGAATGTGCTTGGAGGTTTGATCTGTAATCACACATCACATTGTAACTGAGCAAAAACCTTCTCTGAAACAATATCTTGCAAATGAACACCTCTTTGGCAGGTGTCTCCTTTCATTAAGCAAACTGGGTACTTGAGAAAATGAATGTTAAGCGGCCATTTTGCACTGAGTAGTCATGGATAAAGTAATGTTTATTGATGAAGAGTCAGTGCTGCTTTGTTTTGATACATTTTCTGAGATTTGGATGGGAGAAGATTTCTTATTTTGGTGACACTAATCTAAACAAGCTTGCGAATATTGTACTCGATGTCTGGGTCTCTTCTGCTTTACACAGCTAAAACTGAAGATTTTCTATTTTCATTTACTTTCTTTCTGTTCTTATTTGATTCTTTTTTTTTACAAATGTTTTTTTCAGCAGTCAGACCTATGTTAGCTTTTTTAACTTTTGTGAAATTACGAATTTATTACACAAACTGAGCATCCAGTCATCAGAGGAAGCTCCCCTGAGGATAATCAGCACTACTCTGTTTTTATTTATTTATTTATTTATTTATTTATTTATTTATTTATTTATTTATTTATTTATAAGCACATTTGAGTGTATCTTTTCTCTCTCTCTGAGGTTCAATTAATTTCTTACCTGGTTTGCAATTTGCCGTTCCAACTCAAATGATTTGGACACACAAAAAAAAATCCCTCTTGGGTTTATGTGTGCCATGGTGACTTAAAGATGGAATACTAATAAGCAAAACAACTTACAACCTCACCCTGGTACGAATCATGTAGTTAACTCCATACTGGTTTCTTTTTTTTTTTTTTATCTTTTGCACTCAACAGGAGATGAGAGCTGCTTTTGAGAATAAAGCCGAGGAAAGCAACAAGGCTCTCTCTCTTCTGATGTCTGCTGCTGGAAAGAACACCATCGATTCTGCTTATCAGGGTCCTGAGTCAGGTCAGTTAGCAATTGAAGATCTGTGCGTGATGTTTTCAATCATATTCACAGCAGCATCACACCCAGGGTCTCAACCTTGATTTTTAGAAGATCAATAAAACGTTGTTATTCATTGTGCTAAAAATTTGATTCTGACACCATCACAACAATGGTGGTTAATTCTCAGCAGTATAAACAATGCCAGGGACAACCTGATTAAACACTTCACATCAAATAAAGCTACAGAATTAAGTCCAGCACTTTTTTTTCACATCAGTGACAATTTAGGATTCTTGTTTAAAAGCATTGTGGTCCTACACTGAAAAAACTCATGGCGAAATGTTGGTTTCAAACAACATGGTGCATATTTTTAACATAACGTACATTTATTTGGACGACATAAAACTCTGATATATTCTACTTCTGACTAGAGAAAGAGACCATATCCTTATCTTTACTTTTTTTTTGTTCCAGTTATATCTTAAAAAATTCTGGTAAAGCAGGAGATCCCAACCTGTAAAACTGAATGTTGATTTCTTTCTCTATTTAGAGCTCATGTTGTTGCAACTATCCTTAAGGAGTTACAGATTGACTGGTTTACTCTTCAATAACTGGATGACTGCTTCACAATTGTTTTAAGTCCTGAAGGTCCCATTTCCTTGAGTTCAAAGTCCTTCCCTACTTCAAATGTTTAACAACGCCAATGAAAAGAAAACAAGGAATAAACATTAATAGTTGCAGATGTATTTTTTGTGTTCACATTTCTTCTTAGTTGTTGACTCTAAAATGCAGCGTCAGAATTGTTTTTCATATTACATTGACTGTACCAGCATTCTTGACAAAACTTCCAAGTTAGATTACAAAAACCTCTGCAAAACACGTTTACTTCTAAAGATTACAAATTCTAACAATAAAATAAAGAAAACAGGAAAACATATGTAGTATACAGGCAGCCTTCATCTTTTTTTTAAAAAAAAACAAACCTCTGATGGCATATACAACAGAAAACTACTGTCTATGATTAACGTTAAAAAAAAAACCTTGAACATTGCCTTTAACATTGGCACAATATCTGTGTTGCAAAATCCACGTCATTTAAAGTACAGTAAAAGTATCACAGAATAATCATTTGGGGCTCTGATGATAAATTACTGCATTATCTTATTCTACAGCAACCAGGACAAAGGACAAAGCACAACTTTTGCTAATCTCAGCTGCTTTCTTTCCGTGCTGTTTTGGCCGATCCGTCCTGCTCTGTAGTTGCTTCTTCCACCATGGCAGACTTTTTCGACGTCCCTATTGAGATGCATAAAGGAGGTTGTAGTTATTGAGAATGAGTAATAAGTAAAAACAAACACCTGCCAGCAGCGTGTGCATACGTTCGCTGATTGATTTCATACCTGTAAGGTAATTTCTGTGCATTCGATGGAACAGCATGAGGCCAATGAAAAGGATAAAGCCGATGCAGGCTATAATCATCCCACACAGCAGGAAGCTGTAACTGCCTTCAGTGTGGATAATCTAGGGATGAGATAGGAGCATTAAACTGCTGAACATGATGGTAAATCTCTGCTGGGCAAGCTTTTGCAGTTATAAGCCTATTTCTCAACTTCTGCACACTCCATTTTTTGGAAAAAGAAGATGCTCATTAGACTTACTGAGCCAACCAGAACCTGCATTACCATCTCTCCCATCCCTGCACTTGTCACCAGGACTGATGTTGCACATCCTGCACAAAGAAAATAAAACAAACATAGGTTTTATTCCCTCTCCTTGCTTTGTTTTACCTTTTATAGTGTGCTATAACACTTTATTATACCCTGATAATCAAGGATGTCTTCGGTGTAGGCGAGCATACAGGGAAATATGCTGCTGAGGAAAAGCCCACATAAACAGGTCCCAACAAACAAAAAGATGCGGCTGGTGTAGAAAATAAGCAGCATCAACACAGTTACGATAGCACCCGCCTGTAAAAACAAAGCAGAGGGTATGTAATCAATATGTCTCTTCCATAATGTGATGCAACTATAAATGTTTTATTGGTCTCACCAGGTTGAACATGAGCAGCCGCACTGGCTGGAAGCGGTACGAGAGAGGAATAGACAACAGACGTCCAGCAGTGATTGCTGCCCAAAAGATGCTGGCCAGGTAACCTGCTGTCTTTGGGGGCAGAGACATAGGCGGGGCTACCCCGTAGTAGTACACAAAGCCTGCGTATGCACCCTGATAAGAAACCACAGAATCTTTACGTTTCTCTATGTTAATTGCAGAGAAGATTTAGTTTGCACCTATAAAATTTAATTTGAAATAAGAAATGCACTCCCACTTACCACAATACCATCAGTCATGAAGAGCACCATCCCACCAAGGATATGGATCATAAAGAAGGATACAGGCAGGCCGCGCAGGTTATCATTCCGACAGCAGCTAAAGATATCCCCATGACCTGTAACACACCCAAAAGTCACGAAAGACAGAGTGCTGATCTCAAGATATAATACTGTTTTCCTTTCCCTATACAGAATCCAGTACCTATACTTTAATTTTTGGTTGATAAAGAGTATCTATTCAATAACTGTATGAAACATATGCTTAATAATGGGCAAAAAAGGGAGTGCAAACTTTTATCAACATTACAGTCTGTCTTTGCAATATTCATACCACATCTGAATGTAGTATGTAGTACCTACTACTAGTACATACCATGGATGAATGTAGTATGTAGTGCCTACTACTAGCACATACTATAGATGAATGTAGTGTTTTGTACATAATACTAGTAGATAGTATATATGAATGTAGTATGTGTAATATGTAATACATATTGTGTATGAATATAGTATGAACATATGAACTTCCCTGTGAGATGGGTATCACCACTTTTATGACTAGAAGTGTTAAGCCAGCTCTGTTTCTTTTGCATCACTGTTATCTTTTGCTTCACTGTTATCTAACTGACTGTCAAACATTAATGTTGTTGTATTGTGACTGTAATGCTAATTCAGTCGAGGCAGATTGGCCTGTTGCTTACTGAGAATTTTTTCCTGATTCTGTTGGACATCCGGGTATTTATTTGCATATGGTAGATTCCACTCTTTGTCACATTCTGCGCACCACTTTTTAGAAGGTGGTTTGAAAACAGCCTATGCTCTGTAAAATTCTCTTCTCCCCCATCTTTACCTCCTGCTTCATGCTCTTTCTGTTCCTCTTCCACACCCTCCACCCCCTGCTGGTGCTCCATTGCTAGTTCATCTTTGTCCAGAAGTCGAGGAGTGCCACTGGGGCAGCACGGGATCAGCTGTTCTCGGTACATTAGGTACAGGACTGCAATGGGCACAGGCAGCTGTGGGACACGTGATGTCAGATATACAAGAGCAATAATAAATACAGCTTCATTCATGTACACCAACTACAGAGTATCTCTCAGTTTCTCACATTGATGAGGGCCATGATCCAGAAGGCGTAATGCACACTGGACTCTTCCTCTTCTGCTGCATGAGTTAGGTGGCTCTGAGTGGTGTTGTGCTCTAGGATTGGAGTGTGTCTTAGCATGAGCCTGACGTGATGCATCATCTCAGTCCCATTCCCTGTGCCATTCCCACAGCCGCCCTCTGAGAGGAAAGGATCTGCAATCAGAGGGCTCACCAGGGCTCCAAAGCCAATGAAAAAATGAAGAGCCTGCACAATTGAGAAACACAAAGACCAGAGAAATAACTTACTGTGCTATTTTGTTGATGCTCATACAGATAATGTGCAGTTACAACAGGCCTTTTCACCTGTAGGAAGACAGCTGAGTCCTTTTGATAAATGGTCACCAGTTGGATGTTGGCTATGGTGTCAATAATTCCCATTGCAAACCCTGACACAGCCATGGCTACGGCAAGCAGGAGGACATTATTGCACAATGGGATGATGGCAAATATAACAGAGATGATCAAGGCAGAGACAAACAGAGCAGATAGAGCACTAAACAACCTAGAAGAAAAAGAAAAGAAAAGAAAAGAAAAAAAAATAAATTACGATGATGGTCAGTCAAAGTTAGGGGTTTAAACTTTATTCTTAGTTCATGGTACTTACGTCTTCTTGAAAACACCGGCGACAGAGCTGCCAATCAACAAGCAGAACTGCTGGGAGAAAAACACCCAGGTGATCTGATCTATTGATGAACTTGTTTGGCTTTGTAAATCACAAATTGTAGGTCCAAGAAAAGCAATACAGAGTCCAAAGCTGAAAAAAACACTCCAGTATGTCAGTGTGTGGTGGGCATTCCTTTTAAACAAAGTTAGGATCCGCTCATCCACAAACATCTTGGCCTCAAGAAAGATGAATTCACCACAAGAAACAACCAATGATTTTTGAAGTACTTAGCGATGTGTTCTCAATATGTTACAGAAACTAAAGTTTTATGGATACTCACTGTGGTAGATTTGAGTTTTGGGATCTCTTTTAAAGCTCTTTGCTCCCTCCTCTTGGGATTGCCTAACTGAAAAGGATGTCCTCTTGAGTTAATAGGTGAAGTGGATATCTTTCTAACAATAATAAGACCATTTGAATTGTGTCAATGATTGGCAGTGTGTTGGGCTGTGTTGAAATGCGACCAGAAAAGAGTATATATGTGTGTCATGGCACTTCCAAGCCCATCAATGGAAAATGTGCCATTCAGGAAAAAATGACTCAAGTCTTTCTCATGGACAGGTTTGTGTACTCTTCTAAACCTGTAATCCAGTTAAAAAGATGGAACACTTCTTCACTGACTTTACCGCTAACCTTGTATGTATGAGTTCCAATGTCCATTATGACCTTCAACTATCCAACAGCATTCAAATTTTTTATTCTTTTAATTTTTGACCAAGATTTATGAATCACCTCCTTACATCAACACTGAGTGGTGCATTCACAGTGAATAAGGAAAGCCTCCCAGTTACTGAAATTTACTAACATTTCTCAAATGCCCTACGCAACATCTTCCTCATCTCTGAAGGCAGCATCATACCCTACAGACAACAGCCTGCTGGAAACTGATTAAAATAAGGTGAAATCCACGTCTTGCACAATCCATCAAAAACACAGTATTAAGTTTATAACTTTATATCATATAAAGTTTATAAGCAACCACAGAATAAAGTAGTTTAAACTGAGTGTAACCCCAGGCTTTTCTCGTCAGTTTTCCATTGTCAGAGATATTGATTTGGAAGTGTCTGCAGGGGGTAATAATTTAGCGGTCCCCAAGCAACAATAAATGAAGCACAGCATTCTTTATTCAGGCCTATCCCCATAGAAAAAAAGGCATTGGAGTGCCCTGCTTGTTTTGCATTGCCTTAATGTTCACACTGTGTTACAGGCAATGAACTTTGTACTATAAAAAACTGAAATGTTCCTCACCTATCTTATCTTTTTTTGACACTTGGATCTTTTGATGGATTTCACCTTACTCTCTCTGTGAACAGTTCTTTACACTGTATTGTGAAATGATCCAGTTGAATTTGCACCCAAAATGCTACCAACACCTTCGTCTACAGTGTCCAATGTAGCGTCAAATATTTTTTTACACAAAAAGGGCAAAAAATAAAGGAAACATTCTTTAAAACAAAAAAAACAAATGGTAACTCAAATTACTGAGATGACAATGTGGACTGATTATCTGAGATCCTGTGTCTCCAAAATATGGAAGTAACTGGAACTTTTCATTGAAGTACAGATATAGTCGAATTTCCACAATATCCTTCACAATTATCATCTCTATCAGAAGTCAAAATGTAATTCTAATTCCTTGTTAATAGGTCTTTAGAGCATATCTGCACATCTGCATATCTGGAACCGGTTCAGTTCTGGATTCTCAGAACTTTGGTGCTTTCTATTGAACCAGTCCGCGTTCAAACCAGTTTAAGCAGAACAAACGTAGGAGGGCGTTACCATGAATTCTTGCTCATTTTATCAACACAGAAATTGACAAGCCCACTAATGATGTCACCTTACCCAGGTGGAACCAATTCTTTTGGTTCCAGCCATGAACCAACTTTTCAGGTCCTAAACCAGGTTTTTCCAGTCTGAACACACCAGCCAATTCAAAAATAGGTTCAGGAACTGGAACCGGCAAGGAGTTGTGCCAGTGTGAAAGCCCTCACTGCCCTGCACAGTTTAGGACAGTTCTGTGGCTCATCATTGGTTGCAACCAGTGCTTCACACGCCCCTCCTAATCAGTGAACAATGAGAACTGTATCGAGGCATTTGATGCTTGTCCAAAAACATTTGCTTTTGATGTGCACAAATTACTAAATGATATGGAGGTTAAAATAACAGTTATGAGAATTTTAATTCTGATCAGTATTCCTCAGGTAAGACAGACTTCACACCTGTATGTACCTATTTTTTACATTTGCAGGAAGGAGGCAGATTTGATCAACTGTGCAAAAGGCCTAAACATGAAAAGTATATGCATAAAGCATAATTCGTATACAACCTTAGGGAATATTCTGACTAGAAATGCACAGAAAAGATGTTAGCATAAGATGTACCCAGTGGCATCACAAGATTTATGTGATGGCAAAGATACAGTAGACAAAAACTGCAGTCCACAAACTATGAATAATGACAACAGTGGAAGAATTCACTTTATATGGTTTGATTATGGTTAACTAATGTTAGCAAGCTAAACGATAAAGGTGTGAACTGCAAAGCATTTCTTTCTTTCTAGGAGTTGCCCAAAGTTTCCTGAGTGTCTTTTTTTCTTGAGCTGCTGTGTGTAGATAAGTCTAAAGTCCAGGGAAACCACTGAGAATAAACAGTCAAACACTGCAATGTTTAGCTTGACCCATATGAGAAGAGATGCCAACTGGCCAAGAATTTACTACTGTCTGGTTTAGATAAGACATATATCTGGTATTTCAGTGATTTTTAGATTGAAGAAAGCTTTGCATTATTCAATAAAATAGCACCTAGTGATGTGTTGTATTACTTAGCCACCAGAGTCATAAATAAAAGACTTAATACCTAATCCTCGTAATGATTAGAAGAGGAAGGGCTCCTGTGACCAAATATGGGCTTCTGGCACAACTTCAGTAAAGACAAAAAACTCTGCAGGCTTATTGTTTAACCACCAAATTAAGACACCTTTTTACTTATTATAAAACAACTTTGGTATTTTTAACAGCGAGGAGAGCATAAATATTCATTTGATAACAACACTGAGTCTTTTGTGTTTGACTTATTTCCTTAATTATGAGTAGTTTTAAGCTCTCAGCTCTCAGCTCTCATATTTGAATTATATTAAATAGATTTTTCCTGGTTCTTGTTAAGGACTGCACAGTGGTGCAGCTGTTAGGGTTGCTGCTGTACAGCCAGAAGGTTGCTAGTTTGAATCCCAGTTTGGACCAACGTGCCTTTCTGTGTGGAGTTTGCATGTTCTCGCTGTGCATGCGTGGGTTCTCTATGGATACTCCGGCTTCATCTCACAGCCCAAAAACATGCTCATTAGGTTAATTGGTGATTCCAAATTGCCCATGGGTGTGAGTGTGTGCATGAAAGGTTGTCTGTCTCTGTGTGTCAGTGCCCTGTGATTGACTGGCGACCAGTCCAGGATGTACCCCGCCTCTCATCCTAAGACAGCTGGGGTAGGCTCCAGCCACCTACAACCCTGAACGGGACATGTGGTACAGAGGATGGATGGATGGTTCTTGTTTTATTGCTAGGACCAAGTCAGTTCCTTCTGAAGTGTCTCCTTCATCTTATCATATAATGGATATCTCTGTTAGCTGTGTGATTTTTTTAAAATTATATTCACCTCTTAGTAAGGGTGTAATGTAATTAAAGCCATCTCTGATGACTACCTCCTCAGTGTTACACATGCTAACCTCCAAAGCTAAACTGTGTAACTGATTTGCTAACATGCCTTGCAATGTGGAGATGCTGCCCAAAGGTACTAAAGCCTGAGAAATATGTGTTTATACAAAAGGCATTCATTAACATCCTCTTCCTTTACAGAGATACAGCAACAGGAGAAGACTTCCTCTAGTAATTGTCAACCAACTTGTTCTTAGAGGTGTTAGAGACAGTTGTTAAAAATCAACAGTTACTCCTGGTTACTGAAGTAGGACATCAGTTTCTGATTATGTCAGGTTAAATAAAGAAATGTGTCTCTTTAACTAGCCTAGAGCCTCTGATGTGTTTGAAATCACATTCACCCATGGATTCTCATCTTTGAATTGGTTTATCCTCACATTCAAAATGCAAAGGTTAGCCAAGAAAATTTAAGCATAAACACAAACAGTAAAACCCTAAAGACTCAATTTTCCCCTCATTTATTTATTTATTTATTTATTTATTTATTTAATATAATTAATTATTTTTTCATTGATTGATACAAAAACCGTGTCTTTACAGGTCCTCCTATGGATCTGTCATACAGCAGCAGTTGATTCAGAATGCTGCAGCTTGAGTTCTCACAAAGATCAAGAAAGTGGATCCCATAATTCCAACACTGAAGCCATGAAACTCACCCCCTGTTTGTCAGAAAATAGATTTAAAATAGTACTGCTGGTTTATAAAGCACTGAATGGTTTGGGGCCAATACATGAGTGATCTTTTCATACATTATAAACCTGATCATCATGTTTTGCATGTCTGCTTTCTGTCCCCAAAGTCAGAAGCAAACATGGAGAAGTCATTTTTTATGCTCCAAATATCAGACACAAACTCCCAGACAGCTAAAACTCACTTGACATAATGCAAAGTGACTTAAAACCACTTAATTAAATTTAAACTCTTAGTTTTTTGCTTTTTATATTTTCTTTGCTTTGATTTTTAAAGCCTTGGCTTAACCACTTCTTATAAACCTTAAAATGTCTTCTTTAAATTACTGACCTTTTTCTTTGTGCCATTTTCCTTATCTTCGCCATGATTCTCTTAATGTCTTGTATGAAGCCTTAAATTGTTGCTAAATATGCTATACACATTCTCAATATTCTTATCTTGCCTGTTTATTTCGAGAGTAAAGAGTAAAAGGCTAAAGTGAAGTAAAAAGAAGATTATTAAGTAAAAACACGATAAATTTTCTGTTAATATTCTGAACAACTAACATTAAGTTGTTTTGCCTCATTAATTTTAAAGTCTGATGTCATTTTCTTTTAAATAAATAGCCCTTTAACACTTACGGTAATCTGTATCTGTCTTTTTCTAGTTGGTAGATGTCTCTTTTATTCAGCTCCTTCTGTTCTTCAACCTTTCTTGCTATTTCTAAGCTCTTTTTATTTCATTCTTATTTTCTCTTTCTCAGCCACAAACCACAAATCTTAAGTTGTGTCTTATAGTCAAAAGTACTATGAAAAATATCCTCCACATTGCTCATGTATGCTTACCTCTAAACCTCACCCCAGCGCCAATATCTATCTGGTTGCTGTGATTCGACTGTTGACTTATTTTTGAGGACTGATTATTGTTGGGGGTTTTGACCAAACAATATCAAGTATTTAACACATTAGAGCAATACAACTGGGAGTAACATGATCACTATTCTACACAGTAGAACATTTGAGAGAAGTTCCAAACACCATTTCAACACTAGATGGTGTACAAGTGTTGTATTCACCAACAACTGAAGGTAGGAATCAACTATACTTATCTGTATACACATGTTTCTTCAATTCAACCTTTAAGTATTGTTTTTGAAATAGTTTTATTCATTTGGGAAAGAGGTCAGCTGAAGAGAAACGAGAAACCGGAAATGTCTTCCTAGACAGGAAAATATACTATCTTTATCTTACCTTATCCTGTTATGCTATTTGCATAGTGGAAACAGAGGAAAACAATATTACTTTGGTCATTCCAAGAGTTGTATGATGCCATCACCTTGCGTGCAGAGATGATGTGATCAGTTATGGTCATTATTGTTAAAGAGTCTGGATGTTTACCTGCCATATTAAAATGTCCAGTGCTCTTCCTGCATAATGCAGCAATAGGATGAATAAAGTTGTCAAAAAGGAGATGGAGGCCTCGTCTGTTCATGGCTGCAAGACATGCTGTTGCCTCTGCTTTGAATAGTTTTTTCTTGACTTCTTTGTGTAAATATAGTGCTATAAAAAGTACTATACAAATCAAGTCTTCTTCATTGATCAGTATTGAAATAAAACATTTGTGAATCCCAACAAGGTGAAACATATGTCTGTAAAAGGAGCAAACAAAAATCAAACTCTGTTAACATAATGTGGTTACCATCATATCTTGTTCTCTCTCTCAGGACGTAGCATCTCTTTATCAGCGCAAAACATGGTTTTCTAATGGCAGCCGTATAAAGTCACAAAACATCAGTAACAGGGTTTAAAGTGGACAAAGACGGCTTTGATTCTCTCCTCTCTGGTCTCGTCTCCGTTGGCTGACATTTAGCCAACTCTCAATCAGACGCTTGAGGCAGAGCCAGGACAGTGTGACAGGAATCATAATCTTATGGATCTATTTTTTCTTACTCTCTGGTCTTCTCTCACTTCATTGCTTTGCTTGTAATGTGTTTCGTTGGGTTCAGTGAGCAATGAGAGAAAAGATTATCTAACCAAAAATAAAAACAGTTGAGATCCTTACTTAGAAAACAAGCTAATACTGCTAAAACTGGATGTATTTTCTTATGAGCTCATGGATGTGTATATTAAGTCTCTGACAACATGTCAGGGTTTTATGTAAAACTACTCTAGCACCTATCTACACTCTCTTCTCTTTTCCACATTATGTTGGTGTGTGAGTATGCTGGTGGCTGAGAGTTAGCATGGAGAAAGTGGTTCTAGGACTCCTGAGCTAATTGTTTCTTTAAGGTGTTCTAGGCTTACCTCAATGAAACACTGGTGAAGATGTCCATTTGAAGACCTTGGTGATGTGTTGGCTCTTGTTAAGCATCTCTCTCCAAAGTCTTCATCCTTGGGTTTTTGGGGGACATTTGCAGCCTTATGTGTTAGAGCATAGGGTGAGGAAGAATTAGAGTGGTTTTCTTGTGTTCTGTGTCTGTTTTTGTTAGACCCTAGATTTCTTGCTCTAAGCCCTTAAAATTAGGCCCAATTTCATATGTCCCCCAGCTTTTATCTTACAATGTATGGATCACAGCACTGAAATGAATCATGTTCTAAATTGTACAAAAAACACCAAAGTATATCCAGTAATGTCTCACAAAATGACATTCGGACTGTGCATAGGCTACTTGTATAACGCTGAAACTCTGTACATTCTGCAGAAACTCAAGAGCTCTTACAGCTGTGTTTAAATGAATGTTTTCCTCATGATATGCAAAGATGAGAGTTCAAAAGACACATTAGAGGACACAAAACTAGATTAAAGTTATGAAATGATCAAAAAAAGGGGGAAAATGGTGCAATGAATTATTTAGAATGCAGCAAAAGAAAAGTTTTGTTTGCAGGTCAAATAGTCTTAAAAACAATGACGGTAAAATCCAGATCCTGATCACGCCATAAAAAAACGGACATATTTTACATACATACATAATGGAGAACATTTTCCTTGAGAGGAAGCAGAGTTTGCTGATGTTTATGCAGCACATGACACTGCAGAAAACTAAAAACTTATCCTCTGGTATTTACAGACAATTGAGGGACAGGTGAGGTTTGATTTCATGAGTAATGATGGAATGATGGAAGTATGTTTGACAACACTCAGTGACTGATTTTTTTTTTTTCAAGAAATCTCTATTAGAAAAAGACAAAAAATTGAGCAGTTATACGATACACTGACGGTCGATTAATATGTCCGCAAGAGTTGCTGGCCTTTAGTCAATCTTGTGGCCAAAGAACCTGAGCTGTAACATTTATGAGGCAGTCTCTTCTTGGACTAAAAGAAATTTAGATGTCAGTTATCCACATTTCTTCAGCCAGGCAGTCAGTCCCTGAAGTCCTGGTTGAAAATGCTCTGCAGCCCCCCCCCCCCTCCATTCCCCTCTCCATTTCCCTCCCACGCTCCTTCTCACACCCAAAATAGAGCCAAGGATATGTGACATGCAAACAGACATGTCTGCAGGGTAAAACAAGACCATTCCTTTTAGACAGGAGCTCCCGCTGGGTACTGGTGAATGTGAGGAAGACATAAAGCTTTTGTGGAAGAAAGGACAAGTGGATCTAAAACTTATTAACTTTTTAATTTGAAACCATTCCAATAAAACGACTTCTGAGCTGTTTTAGGGGTAAAAATGTATTTTTAAACTGAGTACCTGCAGAAACCAATTTAAAAAATTTAATATGGAATGAAAACTAAATCAGTCTTTATTTTAAAGTCTGGCTGCTTTCCAGTGAAAATAAGAGTGAGAAGAACCCAATTTCCAAAAAATTACATTTACAGACGTATTTGCTAATTGGCTTTAAATCACTTGAACAGTGCAGCCCCTTTTCAGTGTGCGCATTTGGTCCTTCAGAGTCATTTGCATTTAAGACTTTGGGGAAGGCGTTTTTCTCCAACAGTCCGGTCTTTAATATCATGTGAACAGAAGTTTAAGTTCAGTGGAGCGTTCAAAGACTCCAATCAAAAAATCCCACCCAGGATTCTTCACAGCACAGCAGCCGATCACATCTGGAGCCCTGTGAAGATCAGAATCAGAATCAGAAATACTTCATTTATCTCGAGGGAAACTGAGTTTCAGTTACATCCCGGCCAAGAAACATGAAAACACAATGACATAAACATGGGGGACAGGAACAGGAGAACTGTATAATGGCATCTGTCAGCTAGTTTCACTCCGTATGGAGTGAATTTGTATCTGTTGATCCCTTATATTGATTAATCCCTGTAAAATACTGTATTGTTTACTATTTATCTCACTTTAACAGCCACATCACATTTTATCTACATATTTATACCATAATCTTAAGCTATGATCCCTACAGCTGTGATCTTTTAGTCAGTTAGTGTGTTCGTTTGGAGCAGCAGAGACATTAAATCCTCTTCATGGTAATCTGGGTGTAGATCCGGCTGTAGTTCAAAATGTTAACACAAATCCAGGAATATATAACTCATCAGGTGACACTCAAGTCTAGCTTAGAGGGTACCTCATCATCTTAAGTTTCATTTCATGCTAAAAAAAAAAAAACCCTCTGACCTGTTTTATTTCTTTTTAATTTATTTGTGGGTAGAGCAGCTTTGACACAGTGTTTAGCTTTGTAGTCTGCAAACCCTGCGCTCATTAATTCCCCTAAAGATGATCCATTTGTTGTTCGAAACCATCAGCTTTTATTAAGTACAAGAAACTTTACCAAAGTCCAAATTCTATGGAGGGAGTCTCTTCATCAAAATAAAAAAGAAGGACAAAGTAGTACGGGTAGAAAATCCAGAAGCAGACATTCAAGAAAACACAAAATAAAACTAAACTTGACACAAAAAGTACAGAAATTTGTATTTGATAGATTATTTCTTTGTTATAACAATGGTTTTTGACAATAAATCTTATATTGTTGGAAAGCCTGTTTTTTTTTCACATTTAAATGAAGCATTTGTTAAGGAACATGCATTTTTTGGATGAGCAGCTGAGCTGAGTGTGTGGGTTGCACCCATGAAAAATTTTGCAAATCTTCTTTTCATATGCCAAACAGCTTATCCAGCCACTGACTCCAAACTTAAATTACTTCTCGAATTGGAAATGTCAATGATTTTATTATTTCATTCAAGAAAAAAAAACTTGTAATTGCAGCAAGACTGACATTTTTTAATTTGCTGAATGTCAAAAGCTAATTGCAACAATCCTGTTCAGTTTTTTTTAGTTTGCGTTTCAAAAAAATAATTTTTAAGTTCATATAAACAATGTCAAGCAACTCTTACAAGTGACTTGATTTGGGGTTGTTACCAGCTATGTGATGCTGGTGCCCCCTGACATCATTCTGTTCCTTTTAGTACACTTTACAAACTCAGAAAAAAACATTTTTTAAGGACCATATGTGAAAATAATGAATTATAGTTTTAAGGCTGGATTGGAATTCTCATCGGGTTCTGAAAACAACACAATTGTCTTTCATCCCTTCACCTCAGTATGTTCTTGTTTTCACAAATAAATTCTTTCATTCAGTTGGTTCTAATTATGTACTTTTCTGTATCACCTCATTGAAGCAAATGAAGATGTTTTCAAAGATTTTCAGGTTTTCAATGAAGGTAAACTGATTAAATAAATCAGATTGTTGTTGTTATAATGAAAAACAAAAGCAGGCAAACAGCTACTGTAATTAATATCTTAAGTTTCAAAACCTTTTCATTCTTGAATAAGTTTATAAACTTCCTTATTATTCTTGAATACTTGTAATCTAAGTTGTGAAACAGAAAAGTCTGTGCCAAAGAATAAGATTCAAAGTAAAGTCTAGTCTTCTCGTGTCAGTGAGTTTTACATTATAGACGGCTTAGAGTGAACCAACAGAAGAATAGAAATCATACATCGTGCCCTTTTCCACTGATGAAATGTGCTGTCAGTGGATCAGCACAGATAATAATTTGAATTCTGTGATAGAGAGTACAACCCTCAGTGCATTTAATGAAAGGCAAGTAATGAATTCAAATTCTCCCACAAAGGAAAACAGATCTCTGTGCTGAGGACGGAAACCAGCTTCACCCCACTGAAGATTTTCCTGTCAGAGGAAAGAGAGCAACTCATGCATGAGGCTGTCTGCTAATGTATGTTTGTACACACATCCGGACACAGAAAACACAACAGTATGTTATTCCTCTCTATCATAAGACATCGCTTGCCTTTTTTTGCCCCCCTTTTCTTATCTTTCTCCCTCTCCTCCCCTGTCTCCCCTGCCTCCCTTCGACACAGTTGTAGGGAGCCAAGCAATGATGCGTGTCTTGGAGAAACCTGGTGAATAGTAATGAAGCAAGCCTGTGTGTTTATTTGAGGAAAGCAAGAGGAAGACAGAGGAGAGGGAGGGAGAGAGAGAGAGAGAGAGAGAGAGAGAGAGAGTAGGGAAGGGGTTGAGACAGAGAAGGAGGTGAAGTGAAAACAGGGCTTCTCTTGCGGCACTGATGCAGCACAAGCAGCTGTGGTGACTGACAAGAAATACACTTCTGTTAATCGCATACATGCTTTACATAGTCACCCCCATTAAGCGGATTCTGTTACGTCACCCATTAAAAACTGTATATTTTCCCTTGTTGTGCTCATTCCCCCCCTCCTTTCTCAGGCACAAGGGAGAGGGAGGGGGTGTGCATTAGTCGAGAAAACGGATTGGGGGGGAGTGAATGTGGCTCAGAGAGGGGCAACGGCACCTGCTGTCTTCATCCCAGATTCACCAGGCAAAACAGCATTCTCTCTCTCCACAAGTGATGGACTGTTAGAGGGACAAAGAAAGGAGAAAAAGAGGCCCAGACAAAGACTAAAAGACTCCAGGATCTTCAGATCAGTGTTGATGACTGAGTCATTGCTCATTTAGTGATTATTTTGATCTGTCTTTGAGTTCATTTTTTAAAAATGTCAGCACAGGATGATTCAAAAAAACAAACCTTAGCCATGCCTGGGTGAGAAAACGAGCATCACTCCAAAGAGAAAATAAATAAGAAATGTGAGCTTGTGTTTACAATCGAGGAATAAGTGAGTGGACTATTCAGCAACTGGCCGCAAAGATCAGCTAGAGTGCCAGGGCTGAAAGGAAGGGAACAAACACAATAGTCAGCCCCCCTACCTCAGCCCCTTCTTTTATCCTTTTCCATCCAGGACCCATGGGCACTCTGCCAACTTGGAATCTTAAGAACTCATTCAAAGAAAGCCAAAGAAAAGGGACTTGTTTAAAAACCCAGGACCCATTCTTTCACACTCTCTTGTTTTTCCCTTGCACTCCCCACGTGAAGACAGATTTTTCAGGTTGCTGTTTTCTCTGACATTGCAATGAGGAAGGGGGAAAAAGGGGGCGTTAAAGAATTGTCATTCATGTAACGTTTCGTCAGATTTGAGGTTTGAGAGTATTGTGAGCAAGTGATCTCCCTACTGAGCCTCTCTCTCTCTCTCTTCGTTTCAGTTTTCATTCTGCTTTTACTCCCTCCACTTTAACTCTCTCTCCTGCTCACATAGTAACTCCTCCCCCCCAACACTCTACCCATTGTCTCTCCATACAGTATCAGGCTGAAGGGATGCCATACACGGTCCAGGCGGGGAAGCAAGAGAGGGAGACGGAGGTAAGAGTCAGATTTATAGTGTGAGAATGCGACTGGCACTAAATGCATGTCACTGTTACTTTCAGAAGTGTTGCTGTCAAATATAGCTGTTTGTTTTCATTGGGAATGATAGAGATGATGCTCTGGGGCTTTAATGTGTTGTATGCAGTATTTTGGTTGTCTTGTCTGCTGGCTGAATGTGCAGAGGGGTGTGTTTTAGTCTCTGAAATTGGAGCAGTGCATACAATAAGAAATTAGGTGCATCTTAATTTTTACCTTTGTGTTCAAACCAACTGTCTAAATGTCATTTTTGATGCTGAATCTTTTTAGTGTTTTATGTGCAATTATTTGGAGAAAATTTGAATGCTGGTTATTCTGTTAAAAGAAGAGAGAAGTGTATCAAAGTTTATATTTATTGCACAAATCTGAAACATATGGTTTCTCGTCATGCCTTGAACTGGCTCCCAGCAAAGGTGGTATTTAGGGGCTTAAAGCCAGTGTGGCCCTGTAGCTGAGATTCACCTTCTTGTCTGGACAGAGTCAGACACAGGAGCTTTTTTTTTTTTTCTTCCTAATTTATGCTGGGACATGCATGAGCACAGGCTCTCAGGAGCACTGTAGCAGTGGTCCTTTTTCAAACCTGGAAAATGCTGATTGAGTAAACACTTTCCCCTCGATCAGAGGGTGAGATTCCCTGCCAGAGGTCAGATGAATATCCAGCATATATAAGGGCCAAGAGGAGATCAATCTCAGTGTGTAACAGTTTCATGATGGGAAAGCCAAGGATGAAAAATCCAGCTGTTCTTCTATCTCTTAAAGTAAGGGTGATATTACAGAAGTTGGACATCCCAAAAGTACGGCTTTTTAAAATAATAATAAAAAAAAGTGTTTTCACTCCCTTTCACTGCCAAAAAAAAAAAAGAAAATAAAAAATGTTGGAAACAGGTGCATTACAAGACAACGAGAAAGTGGTTCCCCCATGCTGGACAGTTGCAGCCCAGTACAGGAAGCTTTGTGTGCTTTTTCAGAGAGCAGGAAAAAAAGAGGCTGTCTCAATGGGGCTTTTGTTGTTTGAGTTGGAAGACAGCAAAAGCACAAGAAACAGTGACTGACAAATACCTGGCCCCTCTGTGCCTCAAATACCTCAGCATTGCACTTGATACAATGTCAACAAATGCCTCCTCTGTCTACTAGAGTAGCCCATTTCCTCTCAGTCCGCTGGATTTCTTCATGTTTTTATAAAGACTACTGTTTTCTGAGCAGACATCTGGGTGAGCAGATTTGGCCTGTGCTGAGTTGCTTCTCAATGAGAGGTTGAAAATGGTCCAAAGTGCATAACATATAGGACCCAAATTGTCAGTTTCATCTCAATGCATAGAAGTGTCGTTAAACTATGAATGAACTTATAAAAAAAAAAAAAAAACTATCACGCATACTATTGGTGCTTCTGAGCATAAATAATGCTTGACTCAACAGCATGATTGCTTTGATGAAAGAAAGCAATGCATGGCAACGCGAAGGCTTTGTATCTGCAAAAACATGTTTGGTTGTTATGAAAAACTGCTAAGCCCCCTGTGCCTGCCTGGTGGCTGAATTAAAATGCTGAGGTAATGATCTCCTTTGTGCTTGAAGAAGTCAAGCAGAGGGCTGCTACGGAATATAGAAAGACTTTACGTAATCTGTTTTGAATTCAGAGACAAAATCCTTTTGATTAACACTGCACCTCTTCCCTGTAGACTTTGATTTGAAACTGCATTTTTAATCAAAGATTATTCCATAAACCCCCTTGAGGAACTGAGCAGCTTGAAGAATATCACAGAAGGATTCATGCATCGTGTAAGGGTCAATTTGTTTGAGTTTGTGCACTGAAATATATCATTCTTTCTGTTTAAGTCTCACAAGACTGTTTCACTTTACTCCCCTGAGCTTCAGATGAATGCTTGCAGTTTCTTTGGTTAATTATTCATGCGGATGTGAGTTTGAAATCCTGAACGCTTCCTGCTACCTGCCCCTGTTGTTTCCCCTTTGTTGTCAAGCTTCAGCCCTAACTGCATGATTTCTCAAACCACTTTTGAGATGGATTTCGTGTTATTATCTTCTGAGTCTAACCACAGCTGTGTCTTATGGCTTTCTATTCCTATGTGAGTTCTTTCTAACACGTCATGTAGGGTTCAAAGCCATTGGATACGCTCTGGACAGCCATCACAGGAACTCTTATTACTTCTATGACATCCTTTTCCAAAACAGAAGCTCAAGTTCAATTATTATTTTGCGTTTCTAGTGAAACTTTAACTTGTGTGACAATGTCTTATGTAATGACAACAACAAACTCTGTAGTCTTCAGCATCCACATCACATTGTCTTTTCTTGCTTGAACTTATTGGAAGTGTTGGAAAAATACAGAAATTTTGAGGTTGTACTAACAGCTATGTTTCTACAGATGTTTTTGGAGAGAATGACTTAGTCTTTCTATTACAGTGATGACTAAGCAGATGGTCAAGGAGATGAACCTGCTCTTGTGTTGCTGTCTGTCTGTCATTCATCAACATACATCAGCTAAGACATTTAATTGTCTTAGAAGCTGACTGTTGGAGTTACAAATTTGTTCATTAGGATATTTTTATGGGCAATATTATGAGTATTATTATATTAGTATATTTACAAATATTACTGATCCAATACTAGTATAACCTGCATACCCTACTGTGGGATAAGACTGGTAATGTTTTGGGTAAAAGGCAACAAATAACTACATATGGAATTACTCAAGTTGATATTTATTTAAACTATAAAGCTTTAAAATGTTTACCAGCAGTTTGGTAAAACTAGGGATTCAGGACTGACATAAATTATCATTTAATTGTAAACTTTTATAGACTATAGACTGATACTGATACCAGATACTGTCAACAAAGTGACAACTTTGTAAAAAAAAAATAGTGGGGAAATCCTTGTTTGATTTAATCTTAACTTAACTTAAGTGTCAAGTTTTTTAATTGACAACAACAATTCTAGTACAAAATACAAGAGTGCAGGTAAAGAAAAAGGCATAGAGCTGGTTGCCTAGATCGGTACGATGGAGTGGTCCTTTTCTACTAATACTTGAACCAGCTTTAGGGGGTCGATCCAGGATCAGATTGGTGCATTCCTACTTTATTTACCAGCAGGATCAACTGGGGAAGGCCCTGTGATGACTTTTTCAGTCATCTTGAAATAGTTTCAAAATCAACCAAAATCAGTTTTTCATAAATGCTAGTTCTCAATATCTGTGGACCACCTAACCAATCTATTTACAGAAAAGCCCCTATGACAAAACTACATCAGCTGGCAAAGTTTAGCAGTGACAAGTAAGATCTGTCCTTTTTCCTTTAGAAAAAGATTTCTTGGATTTATTTTGTAGTATTGGCTGACACTGGAGCTGAACTGCCAAAAAGAGGACAGGTAAGCAGAAGAAAGCTAAATGGGAGAGTGATAGAGCACAGGCTACAAGCTAAGACATGGATTAAGCTGTCTGTGATCATTCAAATGCATTCAAACCCACATGCAGCGGTTATACTGCAGCAATCTGTTTGAATCTGTTTGAAGAGTGAGGTTATGTTTGCTCTGCTTGGTGAGGCTGTAGTTGGTAGATGAGCACTGGTAGGGCATAAAAAGGACTCGGGTGCAGTGTTTCTCAAATTGTGATCTGCCCACCACTCGTGGTCCACTGGTGTCTTCTAGTGGTCCGCCTTAACAGTGGATAATTCTTTTTTTCCAAGTTCGCCGGGACTCACAAAGTTTCCTTGACCCCCTCCCAAGAGAAAACGGTCAAGCTAACATCACTCCATTAACGAGCCTACAGACAAATTCATCATGTATCGGTGGCTTAAGACGGGGACAGTAAAAACAAAATCAAATGAGGAAGAGAAAACCTCTGACACTGGCCAGGAGAAGGTGCAGCAGCAAGATGATTCAGCTGCAGTGAGCATTGCAGACACTGTGAAAGCTAACAGTAGCGCCAGTGCATGTATGATGCAAGTCTATATTACATAAGTTGGCTATCTGGGCTGTTGTTCCAAGGTTATTTAGCTTGGGTTGTCTGTGAGGGTTTTTTGGTGGGATAAGTGGTCCTTGTGTCATGTCTGTAAAGTTTCTGTTACTTTTGCATGTTCATGTTTCATGTCTTGTCTTCCTTGTTTTATTTTGAAAGCACTAACCCTTGTCTCTGTTTCAGATTTGTTCCTGTCTGCCCTGCCCTCCCCATCTTTCACACCTGCTCCCTGATTGTCCTTCCCAGCTGTGTCTCATTACCCTTTTTTACCGCTTGTATGTAACATCATGTCTCTCACTGTTTCATCGCCAGTTCATCATACTTCACCGTCTTTGTTCCAGCGTTAGTCATAGTAATAACCGTGTTTTGATTCTTGCCTGTTTTTGATGTTGTCTTATTGCCTCTTGTCTGCCGGATACCTCAGCCTGTCTTGATTGTCTACCTGGGTATCAAACTCTGTCTGACTGCCTGCCTGTGTACCAGATTGTGCTTGTTTCATTAAAACCCTTTTGCCTTTTGGAACTCTGTTTTGGAGTGTTGCATTTATGTCTGCCTTCTGGGTCTTAGTTCATAACACCTTCGTCTGAAATAATTTGAGAAACCCTGTCTTAAAGCACTGGGCTGTGAGTAGTGCCAAATATAGCCTGGTGCTAAATTATGGTATAAACAGAGTTTACAAAGTTTGAACATTGTTACATTTCAAACAATAGGGCTATGTAAGAAACTAATAAATACATTACCTTGTCACTTTGTATCCAGTAAAAAGTTGTCATGAACAAAGAAAAGCTATGTTCCAGTTTTTCTCAGTTGCTTTGGCGCATTTCTCATATCACCATTAACATTTGCACAACAGTTAGTGCATTTCTCAAAACAATTAGTAAAAAATACAAAACCTAGTTGATAACCTGCAAAAGCGTGTCACTTGCTCAGAATGGAAAGTTCATTCCTCATGTCAAGGAAAGTGTCAGTGTCATCAAATGAAAAGTCCTGACAGCATTATTTATGAACAAGATAGTCAAATGGCTTTGTCATGTTTCCATAATGACTGTTTACTCTGTTTTCAATAAAAAAAAAAGGTCAGATCTTGGTGAATATGCTCAAAATTTTGTATCTCTCTCAACCTGATGGCATTGTTTGCAAGTCACCATTGCACAAATGGTTTCCTCTTGTTGCAGAGTAAAAAAAGAGCCTTCTTCCAGCCCTGTGAAGTTGTTTTGCAATCCTGTGTGGTGCAGAGTAAAATTACAGTAATGTACCATAAACATGATACTGTAACACAACTTTACACTACAGTACATTTAATCTGTGCAAAAGTAAAGCTTTAAGTCTAAATGTTAAAAGTGACGAGTTCTTGTCCCACTGTAAGCTTCATGTCTACACAATGACAGTAGAGAAGTGCAGTGTTTAGTACTGAATTACTGTCCAACGTACACATTTGTTCTCCCAACGAAATGTTTGAATAATTGAATTTACAGCGGTTCTCCCAACATTTGGCTGCACCCCTCGATCAGCTTCAGACATTGTGAGGCTGTGATTGATAACATGGTCCACAATTGTATCCCTAATTTTACCAGGAATCTGACTATGTGCTTGGCCTCTTCTTCCTCTTCCTATGTTTTCCCTCTTCCTCTTCCTTCTTGCATCTTCACCCCTCTCCCACTTTGCTGACCGTCCCCTTCTGTGTAACAGTATTGTAGAAATGGAACACACTGTGTCCTTCTTGATTAGTACTTGCTACCCAAATGAGGATGGAATTCAGCGCTGAGAGACTGTGGAGAAGTGGCTCATCATTGGTTGCAACTAATGCTTTACACACCCTACTTCATCCATGAAAGATGAGGTTAACCTGCGGGGAAGTATTTATTTTAGGAGACATTTTTGTACATTATTGTATGTAATGACTCAAGCAATGAAATGAGGACTATTAGTTTTATATGGGATGACTATTCAGCATTCATAAGAACAGTTCATTTTGATTGACATGACATAAGCAAATGATAATGTCATGAAACTGCAGAGAATTGTATGAAAGTAACTGATGCATTTCCAAAAGCATTTGCAGTTTGTTGGAAGGAATGAGAAACTGCTACAATGATGGACACAAAAACAACTAAATTTTGTGGATATTGAACGAACAGTTATGAGAATTTTAATTTTGATTGGAGAAATGCACCAAAGCGACTGAGAAAAACTGTAAAAAGAAGATCTGCTCTCCTTTTATTTGCTTTCAAAACAAATGCATGCTTTGGTAATAGCCACGTCCTTCTAACAGTGGGTGACACTGCTCATGGGAAAAGAGTCTTTTTCCCAGAAAAAGCTATCAGTTTCAGCCAAAGGTGGATGATCAAAAATTTCATTGCTGTACTTTTTTTGTTTATTGCCTGTGTTTTGGATTCTAACTAGTTTGTGTTATTGTTACCATTCTTATTTTTAACTCCTAACTTGAGTGGATTTTAATATGTTTGCATGGGCCCCAGGGAGAGTACTTGGTACCTTGATGGCAGCTAATGGTGATCCAAATTAAGAAAACAAATTGAAGTATTGAGAATATTATCCACTCCACTGATAGGTCTTCTGTGGACTGATCAATCTAATACCATCCCCAAAATGTTATGGACCAACTGCAGGAATCTGCTAACGAGGGAGCATTTCAGTGGTTACAAAAGAAGTGTGGTTAGAGACAATTGTTAGTTACACTAATGATAGAAATCATGAATTGGAAAATGGGAGCATTTTATTAGTACCACAGCTGTTGAGAACAAACATAACCATACTCAGGAATTAAAAACAGAAAACTGCTTGTGGCTCCAGCTTTTCAATTAAAAGTAAACCACTTTGTTGCTAATTTGTTTGGATCCTATTATTGGTTTCTCATTTGCTGGTAAAAAAAATGAAAATTAAGTATTGCTTTCACTCTGTTTACCTTGCTCTTTCATTTATTTTTTTTTCACTGATTGACAATTAGAGATAATGGTTGTCTGATATTCATAATGATTCTCATCAACTGAAAGTGAAATTGGATTATTTGCTGACCTTTAGCAGGGCTGAATAGCGTAATATACCCATAACTATTAAATTCATTCACTGAAAATTTGACATTTAAGAATACTTTACTATTCCAGGATACTTGGCTTTATTTAGGGCACAAACTGATTGTTTCATGGTGCTTCAGTTTTTTTTTTTTTTTTTTTTATATTGCTCCGTTTTTAATGGTGCCTAGAGGAGGAGAGCTAGAAGTTATATTTGAAACTGTATCATTCTGGGTACTTGGGGTGCACATTAGCCAGCTGTTCTCAGCACATGTAAAAACCCCCTTGAATGTGGCCCCTTGTGGTTCCTACCCCCTCTCAGTCAAGCAGATTTTGAAAAAGGATTTCAAGAGCATCCAACCCTCTGACCATCAGAGTTGCTGTTAAATGTCTCTTGACTTAAAATTTAATCAATGTCCAACTTTTTGAATCTTTTTGTGTGAGCTACAAATTTAATCTAAGTGTAAGTGACTCCAAGTTTATTAACCCTTTGAGCCTGAAGGTACCCCAGTTGGGGGACTTTGATGTCACTCTGCAAACACAGCGTGAAATAATCATTAAAATGAAAAAACCAAAATGCATTGTTTTAATCCTTGACATGTGCCCCCTTCATCAAATAAAATTTGCAAAGGAAATGTTTAAAGAAGAACATATTTGATATTGTGAAAATACATTTTTTACAAACTGGCACTGCTGTTTTTCGATGCCTTTTTTGCAGCACACTGCTACCTTATAAACTGAATGCTAGTAGGAAAACATTGCCGGGGTCCTGCAAAAATTTATCCCCATACATGTGCACATGATGTACAATATCAACCATTGCTGAAAAACTAATTCACAGGAAACCAGTTAAAATATATCTGTTTTAAGTTATTAGAAAGCCATTAAATCGTAAACGTAAACGTAAAATTGTGTCTCTTCATAGTGACATGACATAAGGAACAGTAATACCACAGGGTATGTGATTTAATAATCAAACTTTGTAAATGTTCACAGCAGATGGATTCCAATTAGGCCATTTAATATGTTTATCCCCCTGAAAATCCCAACGGAAAACTTCAATTTTTCTCACATTACAACACAGTTTGTTAATCCTCCTATCCAATATGATTGAAATTATGTTTCCCAGAGTTAATAGCAAAGTTGATGACTAAGGTTGTATAACTCATGACCAAAATTTTATTTGTTTAACCAGGAAAGCCTTATTGTGATTAAATATTGATTTTATCAGTCTTTTTGTTTTTTGCCCAGAACAGCAAGCAAGGACAGTATTCTATAGCTATATTTTATCTAATTTTCCCACAACACAAAAAGAAGGGAATACTTCTCATAACAATTTATTTCTTTCTTTTTGCAATTACTAGTAGCAGCAGTGAGTGTTTTTTTAGTTAACTTGGACCTGGTTCACTGAATAGGATGACTGCAGGGAACAGCTGTAGTTACTTTGGTACCGCATGTAAACAGAGAAATGGGCTGTTGAGTATAACTCCCCACAGTCAACTCCTCAAGTTCAAAAATCATGTGTCTGGAGAAACACCACTTCTGTAACCTCAAGTTACCTCTCTAACCTAAGCCTGTTAGATGTTTTCACTTATTAAATTCCAGTTATACATAAGCAGGTTTTCAGTCATATCATACATATATCCACTGGTTGCTGATTTCAGAGCAAATTTCTTTGGTTAAATGATTTTGTTTGGCAGAACAGATCCCCACTGAAGGTTTTTGGCTTGAAAACAGACCTTAGTGGTACATACAGCGGTTCATTGCTTCAAATCTAAACAAGTGTTTTGTTTTTATCTGTTAACAGGTGTTATTAAAAGATCAACTCACCAACTTAAAAATGCAGCAGCATGTGTCAGACACTCCCCAACACCAGAGACGACTAACACCTGGGCCATACCTGAAGGATAAAGGTAAATGATACATTGGCTAGAATGGAGGAATTTACTCTCAAAGTTAAACTGAATGAAATATATTTTTAGTGGATTGATAGTGGACACAAGTGTATCTACAACGTGTCTGAACCAGATATTGATGAATGTGTTTCCACCTAACTTGTTTCAAATGATGAACTTAGAAAAGATAAACTGTTTCAAGCATGAACATACATTGACAGGCCATCTTAACCAGACATTTGTGACTCATAAAAAGGATCCAAATTCAAAGCAAATATTTCTGCGTCGTCCCTTAATGACATATATATGAGAAAGCATTATCCTGTGGGCAAATGCTCCAAAGACTACACTTGCGACTACACAAAGACAAATGCTGTGTCTGTTATCCAATCCATTATGCCTAATAAGACCAATTGATAAATGGTAAAAAATCTTAAGTTATCTTAAACCTCAACCCACAACACCCTCTTGCGCCTTGAGACACAGGCTTGCATTTTTGAAGTCATATTTCTGAGATTTTTGTCTTCAGTAGACGGATGTCCATGAAGATAGGCTTGAATGCTCAGATTATTATTCTACAATTTATCCTGCAATAAAGCACTACTTTACCCTTCCTTTACTAGTTTCAGTTCACGGTCATTCCTAAGAGCCATAACAGACAAAAATTCAATGCATCACACATTACATGGTTAAGATACAGCTGCCTGTGATTATACACCTGACCAGCAGGTGGTTTTGTGTGCAAATTAAGCTTCAAGAAATAAACCCTTTCTCGAACTAATTGCCTCATGAAGCTTCATCTCACCATCAAAAGTTTTATCTTATTTGTGGTACAAAAGGGAACACAACCACTCCTCGACATTGTGGAGAGCAGATTGTTTCCCCCCTCAGTGTGAACCGCATTTGACATTTTGTGAGTGTTGCTCTTAATGCCGACTGTATCTTTACCATAGACCATATAAAATATGGATGTAGTCTCCGCAACGTCACCTGTCTGTTCCTGATACAGTCAAATAAAGCCAATCTTTAGATAGGGCTATCTTGGATATGACATGGACTTTTAGCTTCTATTCTGACTAACAGCTATAGGGCGCCCATCAGTAACGTGAGCTGCACTAAGCCTCTAAATGGACACACTCATAATCCTAATATTGTCTAAACCACTGAGTTAGAAAAAAAATTCACTCACTGTAGTGTGTTCCGATAGTGGAATTAACGTTTCAGACCCAAGCTGTTTTTTTAAACCAGGCTGTAAATATGCTTTTTAATGCCGTAAAAGTCTTTTTTTTTTCTTGGCTTGAGGTGTATGTGACATCTGGTCCTTCTGCAGCCAGCCTCCAGCGGATTCTTGATAAACACCAACTTTTAGCACTTCCGCATAGGCTTTATTTTTCTCTACCAGATGTTGCCTTTTGATCTATACCTATGATCTATACAATCCAGCATTTCACCATCAGATTTAAAGTTTCCCGCCAACAGCCACTCGTCATTTCTGTATCTTCATGCAGTCCTCTTCAACATCCAAGTTGCCTAATGTACCTGCTGAAAAGAATGGGAGTGGGAGCGCAAAGGCATGTTTTATTTTTCATTACAATCTGGTACAAGGGGTGTACATGGTTTAAAAATTGGACAAAGGGACACAGTGGTGATCACAAGGCTTCGGCTGGGGCATTGTGGATTAAATCATGGGGTGGCAATGGTGGGTAAACATCTAGACCAGTGGTCTCAAATTCACGGCCTGCGGGCCAATTGTGGCCCCCAGAACAATATTTTGTGGCCTCCTGCCTGAAATCAAAGCTTTGTGATAGTGCGGCCCACGTGTTTTTTCTTACATGCATCTGGGCGTTTTATATTTTTTAACACTTGTGGGCTACCACAGCGCAGGCTCATGACAATAACATGAATTAGCAATGGGTCACTTGTAACATGTTTGTGTCACCAAATGGAGGGAAAATATATCCTGTCACCTAGTGCTATACAGTGTTTGTCGATGTTTGGATCATGTGCCTTTTTGGCACACATCTGTGTGAAAAGCTCTTCTCCACAATGAACTTTAATAAGTCTAAGTTCAGGTCCAAACTTAAAGATGAGCATCTTAAAGCCATACTGAGGGTCTCAGTTGCTTCCTTCTTCAGGCCAAATGTTCTGAAGAACTGTTCCTGTTCTGCATGTTCTGACCCGGTAAGACTGAGAAGATTGGATCAGTTCGATCTTTTTTTCTTTTTTCTTTTTTTTTGAATACTTGAAGCCCTTTTTTTTGTGGAGCACTTGATGCGGCCCAGCACCACCCAGACACTACCTCCAGCGGCACCTTGGTAAATTGAGTTTGAGACCCCTGAATGCATATGTGGGAGCAGGACTCATACTCTTACTGCATGCCCTAACTACGGACCAGAGAGAACCCTCATCCATTAAGAACTGTCAGCGGCTGGAAACAAGAACTCTTCAATGTGGTCTCTGCTAAATTAGGATCATCTCGAAACAGCCAAAGCAGTTGTAAAATTTCTGTATCGGACTGGACTATATGATAGAATATGAAGCGCTGGAAGTCCAGCGCTAAACCTGTGCTGAGCAGCAGTACGCCGTAGTTGCGTGTAGTCTGCCGGAAATCGAAAAGAAGAAGAAGAGGAATGTACTCTCTGTCAATCAAGTCACCGGTTGCAGCTGTTCTCAGTTCATTCAGCCAGGCAGTATTGATCGGAGCACATGCAGAGACTCTCCGTCGGATAAGTCTGTCTTGCGACGCGATTTATTTAAAACATCCCAAAGAACTGAAGTTTTACTATTTTTGAAAAAGTATTACCTGCGTCGTCTTTGTGACATGCCGCTGTATCAGGAAAATCCTGTTAATCTGTCTAAAACTAGGTTGAAGTCAGATCTACTCGCCCACAATGTCGCGCTGCCACCATCCAAGAGCAGAAAGGAGGTTTATGTGGAGTTACATTTAAAACACATTAATCAGAAACACGTAGCGGATTTTTCTAGCGATGAGGAGGATCAAGTACAAGATATGGAAGTGAGTTGATAAACTTCATATTTAATTTCAGCTCAGACTGATATAGTCTGTTCTAGGCCTACACGTTGTTTTCAATCATGAATTCCACTTTCATTTCGGGTTGATCAGTTTGTTTTGAAAGAGTAGGTTTGATAGAATGACTTTTTTCCCCAAGTAGCTGCTTGTCATGTTTAAGAAATTACACCACAAATCAAGTCTGACGTCATAACAAATATGTTTTGCTTGATGACAGTGGCCCAAGGGACATCAACAATTTTATTAAGTATGCCGGATTGATTTTAATGGCAGTAATAATTGATTTAGTTATAATTAAACTGATGCTTTTCAAGACCAGCAGGGTGTAATGGATGAAGGACAGATCTGGGTCAAACAGTCCTGTAGACTTTCTGTTGCATTTGAGATCTTGACCACTGGGCCACTAGCTGTATACTTGGTATAGATTTACATGGGTCATTTCTGTTGTGGGCAGCTACCATTACAGTTGTGTGCAAGCACCTGTTGCACTCATTTGTGTGTGTCGGGAGAGGAAGTTGTATCTGAAGTGCATCTTTTACAATATTTACTTTACTGTTGAGTGTCAGTGTTGTGGCCAAAGCTAAATGAATGCACCAAGCAACTTATTTGAAAATAAAAGGAGCATTTAGATAATTTTTCAGAAAAACAAGAACATGTCAACTTCATTAGTTTGTCACTGTTTTTCAAATTCTAAAAGTTAAGGACATTAAATGGCACAGCCAAAGGAAATTGCACTTGCTTTGCAATGCTTAGAAAGGGGCTTCACAAAAAATAAAATAAAATCAATATCTGGTGTTAATTGTATAAGACACGATTTATATTCCTTTAAATTTCAACCTTCATAACACTGACTTGAGAATTGTTCTTCTAAGATCATTTTGTGACCCTTTTGTTCTAGATGCATTCATATGACTTTAGCTGATACAAGTCATCCTAAAACAAGGGTTGATGTTTATTATTTTCCTTGCTCACATGTTAATACTGCCTCATATGTAAACTCTTTGCAGAAATCAAACCTCCAGCTCCCATTACATTGCAGAGATTACCAACAGCTTCATTCCAACTTCTTATGTAATGCCCAAGCCCAATGTTATTTTAAAACCAAAATATCAAACATTTTGTCAGTAAATTATAAATCTGACATGTTTAGGTCTTAAGCAAATGATCAATTGTCATTGAATTCTGGTCTGTTTGTGTTACGAAATGAACCCTTTAAAGTTGCCACCTGTGGTCAGGGGACGTTTAATAGGCATTTCTTGCAACATAATTTGGACATTTCACTGTCAGAATCATCAGTCTATTTGTAAATAGGGCTCTCCATGCTGCAGAATTACATACTCAGTTGCAGGAACATATGTTTATAAAATAATACATTGACCACCAAGCCAAAAGCATGTTTTTAGGATTTGTGTTAGGGATAGGTATAAAGCTCAGTGATACCTTACAAACAAGCATCGATTGAGAAAAGGACACATTGGTTTGCTTTATCATAAACACATTACATGTTTTCCTAAGAAAAAGAACTTCTGTTTCCATCATCCTTCCATATTAAAGAAATTTCATTCTTCCAGGATAGGGACAAGAATGCAGAGATTCCTGATCCGAGTGCCTTGACTGATGATGACCTCAAGGCTGCACTGCTCAAACATGGTTATAAAGCTGGACCCATAGTAGGTAAGGTTACACTCAGCACTGACTGTTAACTGATGGTCATAAAGTTGTTTCAAAACATGTTGTGTATGTGTTCTTCTCAACATTTTTTAAAATAAATTACTAATTGGAACTGTTCTGTGTGTGCACCAGCCTCCACTAGGACCTTGTATGAGAAAAAGCTCAGGACGCTGCTTCAGTCCAATGGTTATGACCAGCTAAATGGAACAGAAAAAGGTATACTGTATTCTGACAGTGAAGAAGAGGAGGAGGAGAATGTCAAAGAACAGGACAGAGATTCAGGTATTATTTTCATTTATTTTACTAATTATTTTTATATTTGCCATCAAATAACTTCTTTTTTGTGATGTTTTCAGATTCTGATGGAGAAGACAAGGAAACAGCTGAACAGTCAGAGCAAGCTGAGCAAGAGAGTAGCCAGGTGAGAAATACTATATTAATTTGTAATTAGTAATATTGTTTAAAAGGAGGCTATAATATATAACACTTATTGTTGTTAAGATGAACTTCTTGCAGTTTTGCCATCTTCAGCGGTATCAAGTTTTAACCAACCAACAGTGCCACTTAGTGGGTTTAGATTGCAACTGTACAACTGGGTTCTCATTCAAAATGCTCAAGTGTTGAATTTTTTACTGTTTGTGTTCTTTTGTTGTTTCCCCCCCTAACTTTACACAGGTAACGCCTAATTTACAGACAGGTGGTTTTGTTTACCCACAGTGCTTTTTACCATCATCAAGGCTGGTAAATATAACAGGTTTTTCTGATTGTCTGAACCGTCAAACTGATTACTGAGTAGACACTGATTTTTTTTGTCTGGGTTTGGCCTTTGTAGAAGGCTCACACTACCAGAAACAGGCAACCGGCTCCCAAGTGGAATTCAGGGAATGCAGAAAAAACATCAGAGCGGAGTCAGTCTCAATACTCACAGATTCCCGCAGGAATAAGCAGAGCATCGTCTGTATATCAACTCTCAGGATTAGGATCAGGGGTAGGCTCGTCTTATTTCACATCTCTTGTGGATTTTAAATTCTCTGCATTCCTCCCTTAGGTCTGTGGTTCCCAACCTCTTTGGCCTGAGTTGACCTTAAGGCTTATAGTTGAATTTATCCTTTCAACAAAAGCTATCATCTCCTTAAAGTAAAAAAAACAACCTGGGTGAAAGCACATACCATAGAAGATTTCGAGACAAAGAATATATTCTCTCTTAATCCCTGGGTTCAGTCCTCTCAGTTATATAATTCTGTATTTTCAGTTTTACTGTTTTTGTCCAGATAAATCATCCAATTCTCATCACTTATTGTTCCAGCTATCCATTACTTTAAGCTAATAGCTAATGATTTCAACCACTAATCAATGAGTAAATCTAACCAATTCAACCGTTTATACTTTATAAAAAATTAAAAATACTTTAACCAAATTAATTAAAATTTTTATTAAAAAAAACTCAATGCAAAAAGCTAATCTAAAACCATCTTAAAATGTTAGTTTTTAGGCCGAACTAAGAATGTATGTTGCAGCTTGGTAATTTGACAATTTATCAACTATTTCAACTATAAAGCAGTACTATCAGCTATTTGTTTTAACCATTATTTTTACAAACTGCGACAACTGAGTCTTGACAACTTTAGCTAACTCTCCAGGACTGGTAGCTTAATTAACTAGCTGATAATCCAGTACATTCAGCTAGTTATTTCAGCAGTTTATCCATGAGTTTCATAAAACTATTTCAGCTGTTAATATTGTATTTAAAGATTCATATAACTTGAGCTATTTTGCATTTACTTGAGTCAATGTGTAGAGGTTGTTTCAGTTATCCATTGTTGTATGCTAACTATTTCAAACATGATTGCAGGACCTCTTGGTAATTCTCACAAGAATTTAGCAATTACATAGAACCACTTATTCAGCTGTACATTCAACATCCCAACATTTTTCATCTATTTACCAGATACAATAGGCAGTTCATTTTAGCTGTTTTAAATACTTGAGACTTACATATCCTTGTTAACTAATATTCATATTTATGAATATATGACTGTTTAACAGAATATAAATGTAACAAATTGATAGTTCCTGTCCATTACCCCATAATCTGTCTGTGTCCCCCAGGCAAATGCAGCACTGCATCCTGAGGTACAGTCACTCCTGGTTTGGTACCACAATCATTATTTTTCTATTGCCACTGATGGGATTGTTTTATTTGAAGAGTGAGGTTTTAGACTCACTGGTGTTCAGAAGGTGTGAGGAATAATGCATGCTTGTGCTGATGTCAACATGGAAGTAATCGTGTTATTTTCAGGTACCTTCTGAATCAGTTAAACCCAACAGCTGCTCATCATTTGCCTCACATGCCTTCAGCATCACTCAAATGGTTGAGGAGGAAAGTTAATCTTAAAAAATGGCATCAATATTTTAAATTGCTTTCTTTCTTATCACTACTGCACTGCTTACTTGGAAATATACATTTAACTTATTAACAACAGATGGAAGGTCGGGCGTTGGTCTCTACAAGCACTGACAGTGAGCTGAGTGGGAGCAATGTGCGTGATCAGTGGTCATGCTCAAGGAGGGTCGGTAGTCTTAACATTGTACACTTGCACTTAGGCAAGGTGAGGTGTCAAAAAGGTACAGTGTATCACGATGTGTTGCTTTTCCAATCTGTCCTGTAGCCAGATGTGCCAGTTCAGGACAAGTACAACATGAAGAACAAGACCCAGTACTACGTTCCAAAGAATTCTCCATATATAAGGGGGATGAAGGCAAATGCATTATATGTTGTCTATTTTACTGTTTTGTACACTTTATACCTATTTGGGATTTCCCTGTAAAACACTCTTTGTTAGGTGTGACCGTTGTACAGTTTACAAACATGGCATCTTCTTCCTTTTTATGTTTTGCATGCATGTGTCAAATCTCTGATTGCTACAATCAGCTTTTTCCTTTCGCCTCCTCCTGATTTGCTGGGCCTCTGTTTCTCTCAGACTCCTCTGACATTTTTGTTTTTCTTGTTTTCCTTTGACAACCATTTCTGTGTTCTATTCTGTCTTTCCCAGGAGCCTGCGAAAAATACTTTCAAGGATATTTTTCCAGATGCAGTGACCACACCAACAGGGATCTAGTAAGTTCTACCAGTAAAAAAAATGACTGAATTCTTGAAAGCTTTCAAAGTTGTTGATTAGATATTGAACAAATTACAAAATCATGAAGCAACACAATTAATACAAATCCTCTGTTCTATACTCTGTTGTATTTTAGCGCAACTTGTCGGAGACCCATTAAGGGTGCAGCAGCTAGACCGATTCAGTTCACTTATCCAGAATGTCCTCTCAGTCCCACAACTCTGGAGAGACAAGAGTTGGAGCGCCGCCTTGTGCCTATTCGCATACAGCTTGTGGTCTTCTTCATGGTGGCCTGCCTCCTTTACTTCTTCTATGCCTTTGCTGAGGACAGTGCATTCAGTCCAGTCATGGCCTTACTGGACAGTCTTAACCAGGAGTCAGAGAGTGGAGAAGGGCTTTTACATCAGACTGAGACACAGGACACAGCACTGCTCTCTGGACAGGAGTAGCCCCTGTTTTCTTCCTCTGCATGGACTTACAGATGTGACGTGTTGATCTTTGTAGATGCTGATGATATTCATGGAACACGTAATTAATTTTGTTTTGTTGATATCAGTGTTTTCATATTTGTATAGAAATATACCTCAAGTTTTACATTGTTTACCTTATGGCTGTTTTACCATAGAGCTCTTTTTTCATGTAGGTAACCAATGTGCTGAAATACAGGTATTCATTTGATATTTTAAGAGACTGAAATAAATGATTATATATGTGTTTGTGCTGCCTAACTAAACTGTCAACGATTTGCTGTTATGTGTGTTACTTTTAAATTTTGGAATTGTAATTCAATAAAGGTTCTTTTGTTTCATACTTTGTGCTTCCAATATCTAGCTAAAGCTGACAGAATGAATGCAAAAATTAGAATCTTCTAACATGTGGGAGGGGGATCTTGGTGTGGTCAGAGATGATTGGGAGAATACAAATGTACTCTATGTATGAAACTTGGCATCATGCAGTTTAAAATTTTCTTAAGACCACACTGGATTTAATGAACTGTCTGAGTTTGTTGCTAATATAAACGCAGTTTGGGATCATTGCAAACAACCTCAAGCCACTTTAACTGATATTTTTGGAATGTTCTGGGTTATCTCTTTTCTGGCAGTTAATAATCGATACACTTTCCAAAATAATAGGTCGAGTTTTAAAACTATCTGCCTTCCTTTTGCTACTTGGTTTGGTGACACAAAATCCAACTTTAAAGAACAACACAAAAAATTGTTTGGCTTTTACCACACTTGTTGCAAAAAGACAAATTTTGATGAGATGGAAAGACTGTAATCCTCCAACATTTACACAGTGGATTAGAGACACTATATTTCAATAAGCCAGAGAAGATACGATTGTCAGGGGGTCATTGACAACTGATATGGCAGCCATTATTGATTCATTAGACAGCCTAAGCTGTTATCACCTCATGGGTGAAAAGCCTTTTTCATCAATGCCTATATCTGAAACAAAAAACAGGATAAATTCTTAAGATTCCACTTTGTTCCACATGTCTTCTGCTGCTTCTCTCTTTTGTGTTTTCTTGTCATATATACCGTATATAAAGGCACTATTCATGGTTGCACAAGAATAGGCCTTCAACATGAGATCTAAAGAGGCTGGTACCAGGTAGCTGGTATAGTGTACAGGAACATCTGTGCCAAGTGTGGACTGGAGGTCCCAGGGTCAAGATAGCAGACACCTCCTAAGGTGGTGGAGAACAAGCGGGCCAAGGTCCTGTGATTAGTCCAGTTGTGATTAGGACACTGGGGGCTGCAACACTCAAGCTGGGTGGATGGCTCCAGCAGATTCTGGGAGCAACATCTGATTTCTCCATCCAGAAGTGCCGCTCCTAGGGACAACTAAGATCCTGCGTTGAACCCTCAGGCTCCCAGGCCTCTGGTAGAGGACCCGAGCTTGAAGGAGACACAACACCGCTTTTTATTTATGTATGTATATTTAATTTATTTTTCATTTTACTTATTGCTCTTTCAACATTAATGTGTAAGTTTTTTTAAGAGCAACCTATATACCTACCTTTTTAATATAGATTTCAATTGATTTTCTTTTTCAATTTGGAATAATTAAAACAAAACAAACAAACAAAACAAACAAACAAACAAACAAAACAAACAAACAAAAAACAAACAAACAAACAAACAAAAAAAATTGGCCTGGACAGCATTACTACCACTGTTACTTTTAACCACAACTTTTTTTTTTCTTACATCATTTTTATTTTTATTTCATTTTAATTCATTTGAGTTAATTCCTTTATTTTACAGATTTCATGGTACGCAATAGTTGTTATCATATTCATTTTTATTGCACTGATTTTATTTTTAAGCATCTAGTAAGACTTCTAACGTATTGCTGTTGTGTCTTTTGTTTTGTAAGCCACTTAGGGCTGCATACTGTAATGTATGAAATGTGCCATATAAATCCTCTCCGTGCAATATGTAATGAAGATTACAGGAGCAAGGTACAGTTGCGCTTTGTTGCGTAATAGTGAAAAATGTCGCCCAGTTGCATGTTGTAAACATTGATTTTACAGAAAGTAGGTGAGCCTGTCACTCTTTTTTGCCGGTAGGTGGCTCTCATTTCATTCTCTCTGCTTCGGTAACTGAGTCAGTCTGCACAGCCACGGTGAATGAGCCGCCATCACATCAAACACAATGACAGACACAGGACCAAAGTTCAAAATACTAAAGTTTGTAAAGATTATTATTAGCAGTCTCTTTATTACAGTCCTGGTATTGTTCACTATAGCATCTATCAGGACTTTTACACTGGACGTAAATGCTGGGCTTCAACTGGCACACTGGGAAAAGACGAATAACATCTCGCTTGTCATAGACCACCACCAGAGAGAAGAGTTATTTTCAAACTTTAAAGGTCAGTAAACTTCTCGTAGCTTTTTATGACTGCAGCTGAAAGAAATGAAAAGAAGTAACAAACAACCTGGACTTTGTGTTACCATATTTAACTGTCTTTATTCATTCATTCATGCAGAGGCTATTCGAATCCCCACGGTGTCATTTTCAGAGACAGAAGGCAACACGACTGCACTGCGTGAATTTGACAGGCTCCTCCGAAGAGGTAAAAGCGGCACATTGTGTGATATCGCTTCTGGTTTCCATGTTATCTACAGCATGAAACGGTTATGCTACTAGCTAGAAACAGGAGCTAACAGTTGCTACTGTTACGCAAAGCTACATGAGATAACTTGTTCTTGTACAGTGTTTTGAGGTAATCCTTCCCTAGTGGTTAGAAATCGATTTAAAACAGCAGTCGTTTTCCACTTGGTTTGAATAAAAAGGGTTTATGTAGTGTATAATTCTTGATTTTCTCCACAGGCTCTAGCAGACTACTCACAGTCCACTCGTCAAATTATAGCTTTGACTTTCCGGCTTCTCATTAAAATTTAACTTTAAAGTACATTGTGATCTTAATCATACGTCTATGGTTGTGACGCATTGAAAAAGTCAATAGCATTATGTAAAAATCAACTTTTGCTTCCAGCTTTTGATATGGTTTACATTAAAATGATTCCATTAATATACTGTTTATTGCAGAGGTATGCAAATGAGTATTGATTAATTCAGTTTGCATCTTCTTGCCAAATGGCACTTGGGTTGAGTCTCAATGTACCCCACCTAAATCCTAAACCCTGAGCTTTTGTTTGACCTCTTGTGAAAATTGATGCAAGAGGCCTTCATTGCTCAAATTGGTGTAACTCTGAATAGGATTTCAATTTTCCACTTTTTTGCATAACCTGCATGTCATCATGTAACCTACCCGAGCAGCATTAGGATTTTGTATTGAACAATTTTAAGTTTAGAAATAATTGAATATTTGCCATCCTAATCTTTTGAGTCAAACAGTTTAACCACCAAATTTTAAAGAAATAGGCTAGATTAATTTAAGACATCTAAATCTATATTAATTATTCTGCACATACACACATAGGTTTGTGCAAAGATATATAGATTTTGGCAGGCAGACTTCTAAATCCAAAGGGGTCGAAACTCTCTGTTTGAGGGATTACTAATTCTACCAATCAGCCACATGGGGGCAGCTGAGGCCCACAGATATTCATTATATGATGATTCATAGTTTATTCCCTCTTTAAATTATCAGACCAAAAATGAGAATGTGACTGTTGTATGATGGACACCAAAACCCTAAATGTATTTTATACATTTAAATGTATGATTATTATTTTCTACTTTATATTTAATTACTTGAAGCCAGCAAACGTGTAAAATTTTGCATGAAGAAAGAGCTGAATTTAATAGTTTTGCTGATTAAGTAGTTTAAACTGTATTTATCATTAAAAAAAAGTAACTTATGTGTCATTGATTTTAATATGAAAGCATTATTTTGTGAACTCATCAGAGACAAATTTAAAGATAATTTGAAACATATTAAAGACTATAATGTCTTTTAAACCCATTAGTGTAAATTATGCCACATATGTGCTAAATTCCAGGTTTAGCTGAGTGATCTGCAATCTTTTGATTAAATGCCGAGCTACAGGAGAGTTATCACCCGGATATAATTGTCTGTTTTATAACTTTTGTGAGACTTATATAACTTTAAAAAAAAAGTTTTACATCCAACCGTTCAAGTTGTTAAAAAAAATGATATAACCATGTATTTCTTCTTTCTTAGCTTTCCCCACAGTTTTTTCTTCAAGCTTGGTCAATCATGAACTGGTGGCTAACTATAGCCACCTCTTTTGGGTGCAAGGCTCAGACCCTAACCTGGAGCCATATCTACTGCTTGCCCACATTGATGTTGTACCTGCCTCAGAATCAGATGGCTGGGAGGCCCCGCCATTCTCTGCCAAGGAGATAGATGGATTCATATATGGCAGAGGCACCATAGATGACAAAAGCCCTGTCATGGTAAGAGTAAAAAAAAACACTTTTTGAGCTTTCTATAAATCAAAGGTTAGAGAATTATTCATTTGCCTTCATGTCCCAAATACGCTGAGCAGTTCTGCTTCATGTCTTTCAGGGAATCCTTCAGGCACTGGAGTACTTGCTGATAAAAGGCTATGCTCCACGCAGAGGATTTTACATCGGTCTTGGACATGATGAAGAAGTACTTTAACAGTTCATGAGTCTTGAAATATTGATATAACTTCTTAAAACTGTCATTCAGATTAATATGTGAATGAAATATCTGTGCAATTTGATATTATTTTTAAAGGTCAGTGGTTATAAGGGGGCAAGGAACATGGTGCGGTTACTGAAGCAGCGTGGTGTGCAGCTGCTTTTTGTCCTGGATGAGGGCCTGGCTGTTCTGGATGGTATCATTGGTGGTCTTGATGGTCCTGCAGCTCTGTAAGAACCTTGTGTACAACTTAAACATATTGAGCTACCAAAAAAAGATGACTGATCCACATATTTTACATTTGTACTAATGTTTTGTGTTTTGTAGGATTGGAGTAAGTGAAAAAGGTGCTGCCACCGTGAAACTAAGTGTGTCCACCGCCCCGGGACACTCTTCAATGCCTCCCCGTGAGACTAGCATTGGGATCTTAGCTGCAGCTGTCAAAAGGTAAGAGGACATTTTTCAAAGAGACTTTTGGTCATTTTGTATGTGTTAATTAATATTGTACATTATTTCCAATTTATGTACAAAAAGCCAAAACACAGGTCTTTGACTGCAACATAATTTCAGGTTAGAAGAAAACCCCATGCCAAGATTATTTGGTCAGGGGCCTGAACGTGGAACCTTTGAGCATCTAGCCCATAAGGTAAAGGGAATAAAATTCTTGTCTCTCAATCATTACAACAACCAGCAAAACCTCTGGCTGTTATTACTCACATATTTATTATTTGAATCTAGTTCAAGCTCCCAATGAAGTTCATAATGTCGAATTTTTGGCTCTTTTCCCCACTCCTTGGAAGGTACTTACATTAAAAAGATATTTGTCATGTTCCTTTAAAGTTTTTCCACAAGAATGAATGTTTCTTTTTGTTTGCAGGGTACTTGAGAGAAAACCTGACACCAATGCTTTTGTAAGGACGACTACAGCAGTCACCATTTTTAATGCAGGTGTTAAGGTAAAAATATTATGTTAAAGATACATAGAGAGAGAGAGAGAGAGAGAGAGAGAGAGAGAGAGAGGGGGACTGTATTAGGTTCTTGTAAATAATAGTAAGTGTATCACCCACAAATCCAGTCAGGTCAGTTCAGCTCTGTTGTTGAGAAACTGGTGTTTTGAACAACTGACATGGAAGCTAGGCTATCAACCTCTACAGAAGGGGTCAACCGTACCACATCATTTGCCTTTTAAATTATCAGCACATATTATGTGGACGATGAGCCGTGTTGTCATGCAAAAAAAAAAAAAAAAGCTTATTTAAAAAGAGAAGAACTCACTTTGCTTCTGGTTTACAGGTTGAACTTCTGAAAATCTTAAAAAAGTCAGTGAGGCAGGGGAACTTTGGAGTGATGCAGACTGCAGCTGTAAGTGAAAGCTGCAGATGTCCTCTGATTCAGACAGTTTATATTTTATAAACTATATAACTTATATTTCAGGTCCCAGGGTAGGTACATCTAAAGACATACAATCCAAAAGCACTTTGTTATCAAGTTCTATTCCCAAATCTCATTCTTCCTCCCTGTACTTTGGGTACAAAGTTTAAATTGGAAAATGGGGGATTGAAACCATTAAGTTACAAGTAGTTGATTGTTTTGAAAACAAGATGCCTGACTTCTTTGCTCTGTCTAGGTGAATGTCATCCCTCCCCAAGCTGAAGCCTTTGTTAATCTACGAATCCATTCATCACAGACATTACAAGAGGTAGAGATTGGAACATGTATTTATTTCTATAAGAATCCCTATTTCCTCACATGAATAGTCTTTGAGTATGATATGTGTTGTCTGGGTCAGGTCCTGGACCTTGTCCAGTCAACTGTGGGGGACGATCGAGTAAAGATGGAGCTTGTTGATGGGTTTGACCCTCTGCCTGTCAGCTCGTCTGATGAAAAGTCCTTTGGGTTCCAGCTCATTAAGAAGACAGTGCTGGATATGTTTCCGACAGTAACAGTTGCACCAGGTAGAGTCCATACAGATGGATATTTTAAAAAAATATGGTTGTCTTAATTCATAAGTTTGTTATTTGTGGCTTTGAAAACGTTATTTTTTTCATTATTCAGGTCTCTGTGTTGGGAACACAGACAGTCGACACTTCAAGGACCTGACCAATAACATTTATCGGTTTGCCCCAGTCTGGTTTAAACCAGGTGACCCTCAGAGGTAAGAATCCAGTTTGCTGTAAGACTGAATAAAAATGGTAAACACAGTTTTAACAAACAGCCTGTGCAGGTTATTATCTGACAAACTTTAAAGCAATATATCCAATGAAAGAAGGCTTTCTTCATGCATTGTGATGAAAAGTTCTGACCTATTTGGACTGTTCATACATGAAAGCTTCTCTTGGAGAAATTCAGTAAAAAGAGTTTTTTTTTGCATTTAAATACCCTTTTGCCAAGGTGGACTATTAGCTTTGGTAATTAATTAAGCCATCATCCTGCTAAACAGTCAAAGGGAATTCAAAATAATGAAAAGATTTTCTCTTTTTAGAAACCACAAAGAAAGCTTTTTTCTTGTTTCACCTTAGATTCCACGGCATCAATGAAAGAATTTCCAAAAAGAACTATGAAGAGCTCATTGTGTTTTACTTCCATCTGATTCAAAACTGTGACATTCAAAAGCTCCCCGAGCCTCACAGCTCCGTCCATGAACTCTAAGGAGTAGGACAGTACGGGTAACCCATCAAACACCTGCTTCTCAAAAGCTATTCATTATTCTGAATAACATCAACAACACCTACTGGGACTTTGATGTAAGCTGTTACGAATTTTGGACAAAATTGAAATAAAAACTGAGATATGGATCCAGAAAGTACTTTTTAAAATTACTTTTGTAAAAGATGTAAGTACAATATTTGCACTGTGTTGTACTAATATTGAGATTTCCACACGCAGTCTTACAATGCAAATGATATAAGACTATTGTGAACATTTCTGACTGTAAAATAGTGATTTGATAAATCAATGAGACTGATTAACACCTGTAGGATGATATTAATACAGTTGTAATAAAAATGTTTGTAAACCCTTTGGAATAATCTGGATTTCTACATAAATTTGAAATAAAATGTGTTCTGATCTTCATTTAAGTCACAACAATAGACAAATATAGTATGATCTAACTAATACCACACAAAGAGTTGTATGTTTTCATGCTCTAAGAAGACATACGTTCAAGCATTGTTGACTTGCAATAAGCTGGAAAGGATAACATAGGAATCTCTAAAAGCCTCAATGCTCATCAGTTCACGGTAAGACAAATTGTGTGTAACTGGAGAAAGTTCAGCACTCTTGCTACTCTCCCTAGGAGTGGTTGAGCTGTAAAGATGATTGCAAGAGGACGCCAAAAATAAAAGAAAAACATTGCTGCATGTTTTAAGTTTGCAAAAGAATACTTGGATGTGGTTGTTAAGAAGAAACACACAACAGTATGTGTGGTGGGTTGACGATCGAAAAGCTTTTGGAATTACTTCTCTATTTTCACTTGAAGAGGAGAACACATGACTGAAGAAAAACGGATAAAACAAATTCCTTTAATCCACAGTTTTGTTTAACAATATTACTGGATGATTCCAAGTCAAGTTTTCCTAAACAGTGAACTTTACTACTCTAAAGAAACCATGTGGCACGGTCCTTGATTGATCCTCAACATATTAGCCTCATCCTGGGTGAATCTTAAAGTGTTAAACTGCAATCTTCTCTCTCCTCCATGGCACCGGAGGTAGTTTCCAAGCCACCATACTGAAGGACATCCCAAAGTGTTTATTGTGCTCTTAGGAGAGAGGAGGGAGGAGACTGATCGCAGGAAAGATGAGTGAGGAAACACAAAAGCAGCCTATGCAGAAGTCTTTTGGAACTGAAGAAGCTCCTTGAATGAGTGGTGAAACGTCTTCCCAGCTCTACACAGTCCAGTTGCCTTGTTCGAATCGTCAGAATAAGGCAGGTCTTAATTTCTGGCTAGAGAAGTCTAGAGAGGTGGCTACCAGACGCTAGAGTATTTCCACTCTTCTTGTGGTACTACTTGAACTTTTCCAAACATATCACAGTGAAAATGTAAACCTACATTAACTTTTTCAAATTATTGTCATTTCATGAGAAGAGGCAGAAAAGATTTTATTCCAACTTCATGGGAAAAAGTGTACCATTGATAAAGTGTAAAGTAGACAGTATTACTTTACATAGACAAAAAAAAACAAGAAAAAAAAGTAAATTCACTTATAATTTGTTTATTATTTTATTATTGTTATTGATAGGTAAATAAACATGTAGCAGTTTAGGATGTGATTAACACGTGCGGTCTATGCAATATACAACAGCGTTGCATTCTGCTTAACACAATTGCAATCATTTAAGGCTGTGTTATTAGGATACGCTCATTAACTAACTTTTGGTAGACCAAAAATGACCAACAGATGAAAAGTCTTGCTAACATAAATAAATGCAGTGAAGGCAGTAAGAACACACACACACACACACACACACACACACACACACACACACACACACACACACACCAATTGATAGGATACACATAGTTCTTAATGATGTATCTCCTACTTAAATAATACAAACATTTTTTATTGACAAACATGGATGTAAGTAAAGACCACTCTTCAAATATATAAGCAGTCGAGTAATGATGGTTTTACTGCCTTAATGTATTAAAAACGTGAAACCTTAAATGCAAAAATACCCCATATTAAGCTTCTTTTTTCACATACAGTACATCAGTGAAAATTAGAAGAAGATTTTATGTGGATCCTATTAGGGCTGTCACTTTTTCAAAAAATCATATTCGAACGAATATTAAATGACCCGTCATTCTTCGAATATATTCGAATATTCCCCCGCCCCTGCGCGCTCTCCTTAACAGTCTCCTTAACAACAATAGAAAGCTTTGACAGCTTTGAATAAGAAGGTAAAACATATAACTGATACTCAAGCCGAACAGCCCGTCTTCATTTCTTAATTATTTGCCAGAAACACAAATCTATCAACTTGATCGGGATCAAGTGTGACTCTCTTTTTGTTTCCAATACTACCAGCATGGTACAATTCAGGCACGAGCATGAGCACACGCACAGTCTCTAAAGTTATAATCCTGTTCTCTGTCTCACTCTACTGACTCTGATGAGACCGCACTGCATGTAAAACGTTTTTGATAGACGCTTCATGGTGACGTAGGCGAGCCGTGCGTGCGTCGAAGTCTGCTTTATGTTGGAGTAGTGTCCGCAGACAGATCAGCGGAGGAGCAGCGCTTGTTTGAATGTGAAGCAGCGGCTTATTGTCTGCAGACAGAGGAGTTTCTTTCACATAGCCTGACATCTGAAGGATACCACAGATATTCGAATGTATAATTAGAATTTGAATATGAACTTTTCACCTCATATTCGAACGAATATTCGAAGCTTGAATAAAAAGTGATAGCCCTAGATCCTATTGTAACCCATCTGTTCATGGAAAGAAAAGAAAAACAGACAAAATATTGCTTTGAATGTTAAAGAAGTATGAATTAAAGTTACAGCAGTTGGAGGATGTATCAAAGACCAAATTTACAGAGCAGGGTTTGCCATGGGCTGTAGTTCCTTCACATTCGTAATGGTAGTGTTCATCAGTAGGGTCAGGGCAATACATAATCTGATCACTACCATAGTTGGGGGGGCATTCAGTTGTGGTTGTCGTTCGGTGAGTTGTGGTTGTAGTTGGAAGAATTGTGGTCCCAGCAAGGTCAGATATGGTTGTAGTAGGGGAGTGAAGGGTAGTTGTAGTGGTAGAAGTGACTGTGGTGGGATAAGTAGTGGTTGTGGTAGAGGGAGATGTGTGGTTGCAGTTTGGTGAGTTTTGGTAGTTGTGGCTGGAGAAGTAATAGTAGTTGAAGGATAATTGGGAGGTTAATGTTTGTTGTTGTAGTTGGGGGAGATGTGGTTAAAGTTTGAAGAGCTGTGGTTGTTGAAGTAGTTGGGGATGTTGTGGTTGCCGTTTAGGTAGTTCTAGTTACAGTAGGCGCTATGCAGCACCTACAGGACATTCTGAAGACCAAATTACCGGGGCAAGGTTGACGATGGCCCGTATTACCATCACAGTTGTAAAAGTAGTGCTCATCAGAAGGGTCAGGGAAATGCCCAACCTGACCTCTACAGGGGTCTGCAGAGGAAATTGTGGTTGTTTTAGGGATCGCTGTGATAGGAGAAGATGTGGGTGTTGTGGGAGGCACAGTTGAGGATGTAGTCTGTTGATTTGGGGTTGTTGATGGTGATGTTGTTGTTGTTGTAGGAAGGATTGTGGTTGTTGTAGGAGGAGTTGTGGTTTCTGTTGGAAGGAAAGTTGTTGATTTAGTTTGGTGAGTTTTAAATGGTGTTGTGCTAATTGTTGAGGGTCTTGTGGTTGTTGCAGGGAGAGTTGTGGTACTTGTGTCTGGGGAAGGTATAGTAGTTGGCGGATTTTTGGTAGTAGTTAGGGGAGTAGTGGTTGTAGTTGGTAAATTTGTGGTTGAAGTTGAGAGAGTTGTAGTTGTAGTTGTTGTTGTTGTTGTCGTAGTTGTTGAAGTTAGGGGTTTCTTGGTTGCTGTTAAGGTAGTTGTAGTGACAGCAGGTGCTTTGCAGCACCTACAGGACACTCTGAAGACCAAATTACCAGCACAGGGTTGGCGATGGCCCGTATTACCATCACAGTTGTAAAAGTAGTGTTCATCAGAAGGGTCAGGGAAATGCCCAACCTGACCTCTACAGGGGTCTGCAGAGGGAATTGTGGTTGTTGTAGTGAGAGTTGTAGTAAGAGGAGTTGTAGTTGTTGTGGGAGGGACAGTTGTGGGTGCAGTCTGTTGACGTGTGGTTGTTTTAGGGGGTGTTTTTCTTGTTGTTGTAGCTGGTTTAACTGTAGTTGTTGTAGTGGGAATTGTACTAATAGGGACAGTTGTGGTTAATGGAGGGATAGCTGCAACTGAAGATAGGCGAGTTGTGGTTGTTATAGTAGGGGTTGTAGTTGTGGAAGGAGCAGTTGTGGTTGTAGTTTGGGGAGTTTTGGATAGTGTTGTTGGGGGAGTTGTAGTTATTGTAGGGAGTTTTGTATTCTTTGTTGGAGGAATAGTTGTGGAAGTAGTCGGTTGAGTAATACTTGTAGTTTGGAGAGTTGTTTTTGTTGTAGGAGAGGCAGTTGTGGTTGTAATTTGATGAGTGGTGGATAGTGTTTTTCTTGTTGTTGTAGCTGGTTTAACTGTAGTTGTTGTAGTGGGAGTTGTACTAATAGGGACAGTTGTGGTTAATGGAGGGATAGCTGCAGCTGTAGATAGGTGAGTTGTGGTTGTTATAGTAGGGGTTGTAGTTGTGGAAGGAGCAGTTGTAGTTAAAGCATGGGGAGTTGTTGAAGATAAATGAGTTTGAGTGGTTAATGGGGGAGTTGTGGTTGTTGAAGGAAGAGTTGTGGTTTTTGTTGGAGGGATAGTTGTGGATATTGCTGGTTGAGTTATGCTTGTAGTTTGGGGAGTTGTTTTTGTTGTAGGAGAGGCAGTTGTGGTTGTAATTTGATGAGTGGTGGATGGTGTTTTTCTTGTTGTTGTAGCTGGTTTAACTGTAGTTGTTGTAGTGGGAATTGTACTAATAGGGACAGTTGTGGTTAATGGAGGGATAGCTGCAACTGAAGATAGGCGAGTTGTGGTTGTTATAGTAGGGGTTGTAGTGGTAGAAGGAGCAGTTGTGGTTAAAGCATGGGGATTTGTTGAAGATAAATGAGTTTGAGTGGTTAATGGGGGAGTTGTGGTTGTTGAAGGAAGAGTTGTGGTTTTTGTTGGAGGGATAGTCTTGGTTATTATTGGTTGAGTTATGCTTTTAGTTTGGGGAGTTGTTTTTGTTGTAGGAGAGGCAGTTGTGGTTGTAATTTGTTGAGTGGTGGATGGTGTTTTTCTTGTTGTTGTAGCTGGTTTAACTGTAGTTGTTGTAGTGGGAATTGTACTAATAGGGACAGTTGTGGTTAATGGAGGGATAGCTGCGGCTGTAGATAGGTGAGTTGTGGTTGCTATAGTAGGGTTTGTAGTTGTGGAAGGAGCAGTTGTGGTTTTTGTTGGAGGGATAGTTGTGGATATTGCTGGTTGAGTTATGCTTGTAGTTTGGGGACTTGGGCTTGTTGCAGGAGAGGCAGTTGTAGTTGTACTTTGATGAGTGGTGGATGGTGTTTTTCTCGTTGTTAAAGTTGGTTGAATTGTGGTTGTTGTAGTGGGAGTTGTACTAATAGGGACAGTTGTGGTTAATGGAGGGATAGCTGCAACTGAAGATAGGCGAGTTGTGGTTGTTGTGGGTGGGGCAATTGTGGTTGTAGTTTGGGGAGTTGTGGATGGTGTTGTTGGGGGAGTTGTAGTTGTTGTAGGGAGTTTTGTAGCCTTTGTTGGAGGAATAGTCGTGGAAGTAGTCGGTTGAGTAATACTTGTAGTTTGGAGAGTTGTTTTTGTTGTAGGAGAGGCAGTTGTGGTTGTAATTTGATGAGTTTTGGGTGGTAGTGTTGTTGTTGTTGAAGCTGGTTTAATTGTGGTTGTTGAAGTTGGAGTTGTGGTTTTAGGGAGAGCTGTGGTTGTTATTTGATGAGTTGTGGATGGTTCTTTACTTATTGTTGTAGCTGGTTTAATTGTAGTTGTTGTAGAAGGACTTGTAGGGAGATTTGTGGTTGCAATTTGATGAGTCATGGATGGTGTTTTTGTTGTTGTAGTTGGTTGAATTGTAGTTGTAGTGGGAGTTGTGGTTAATGGAGGGATAGCTGCAGCTGTTGATGAGTGAGTTGTGGTTGTAGTGGGTGGGGCAATTGTGGTTGTAGTTTGGTAACTTGTGGATGGTATTGTCGGGGGAGTTGTAGTTATTGTAGGAAGTTTTGCAGTTTTTGTTCCAAATGATTTGGAAGGAGAGGTAGTTGTAATTTGATGAGTTGTGGGTGGTAGTGTTGTTGTAGCTGGTTGGGTTGTGGTTGTTGTTTGGGGAGTTGGGCTTGTTGCAGGAGAGGCAGTTGTGGTTGTATTTTGATGAGTGGTGGATGGTGTTTTTCTTGTTGTTGTAGCTGGTTTAACTGTAGTCGTTGTAGTGGGAGTTGTACTAATAGGGAGAGTTGTGGTTAATGGAGTGGTAGTTTGTTGAATTGTGGATGATGATGTTGAGGGACTTGTGGTTGTTGTAGGAAGAGTTGTGGTTGATAGGGTAATAGATTTACGTAGGGTGTAGGATGTGGTTGGTTGAGTTGGGGTTGTAGTTAGGGGGGTTGTGATTGTTGGTAGAGGGGCAGTTGTGATAGTAGTTGGTTGAGATGTGGATGGTGTTGTTTTAGGAATAAATGTGGTTGTTTTAGGTTGAGTTGCAGTTGTGGTGGAAGTAGTGGGAGTAACAGTTGTAGTGAATGGAGTTGTGGTTTTTGGTGGAGTTGAGAGAGTTGCAGTTGATGGAGAAATTGCTGTGGATGTGGTTAGCTGAGTTGTGGTTGAAGTTGTAGTGAAGGGAGTTGTGGTTGTCTTAGGGATAGCTGTGGTTGTTGGAGCAAAAGTAGTATGTGTTGTTGGTTGAGTTGTGGTTTTCGCAGTGAGAGATGTGGTTGAAGTTTCACTTGTAGTTAGGGGAATTGTGATTGTTGGGAGAAGGGCAGCTGTGGCTGTGGTTTGTTGAGAAGTGGATGGTGTAGTTGCTTTAGGAGGAGATGCTGTTTTTGGATGAGTTGTGGTTGGTGCAATGAGAGCTGGGGTTGTTGTGAAAGGGGCAGTTGTGGTGGAAGTAGTGGATGTTGTTGTTGCAGGTGGAGAAGTTGTGGTTGTAGAGAAGGTAGTTGTACTGGTTGTTAGGGGAGTTGTGGTTGTTTCAAGGAGAGTTTTGGTTGAGAGAGGGATCGTTGTGGATGTAGTTGGGGGAGTTGTGGTTGTTTTAGGCAGAGTTATAAATGTTGGTTGAGTTGTGGATTTTGTAGTGAGAATTGTAGTTGAAGTCGCAGTTGTCGTAAAGGGAGTTGGAATTTTTGTGAGAGGGGCAGTTGTGGTTGTAGTTTGTTGTGTTTTGGATGGTGTTGTTTTAGGAAGAGATGTGGTTGTTGTAGGGGGAGTTGTGGTTGTTATCAGGAGAGTTGGAGTTGGAGTTTGGTTATCTGTGGCTGGGGGTGTTTTGGCTGTTGAACTAAGAGTAATGGTTGTTGTTTTCGGGGGGAGAGTTGCTGTTATAGAGTGACTTGTGGTTGTGGAAGGAGTCATTTTGGCTGTCGTGGTGGATTGTGGGAAACCTTAAAGAGAGAAGGAAAGATTTAGTGTTATATACATTTTTACTTTTGTCTATCTTTGTGACTAAGCATTGTTTCTAAAAATACATGACATCTGTTATGGTCAAAGTTTTCACACCTTTGTGTTTTTCTACTTTTTTTTATTTTGTTTGGATTTTTGGTTTTCAATTTTGGTTTAGTTTTAGATGGTTCTAAAACTGGGGTTTCTAGTTTTGTGAAGTTTTTATTTTTTGAAATTTTTTTAGTTAACCCTGAAAAAATACTCTTTCAAAAATGTATTTAGCGAGGAAAGATGAAGAACCAAGAACCATCATCATAAAACAATGCATCATTGTTGTCTGCCCTATGGTTGTGTTGGGTTCCATCATGATGCCTAACAAGGGGTTAGCTTCTGTTTCAGGGGAAGGGTTCTACTTTGACAAGGTAAGCTAAGTTAGCCTCCCCCTCCCTGTATATATATATATATATATATATATATATATATATATATATATATATATATATATATATATATATGCCATTAACGCTCTGCCAGACAAAGTGTAGATGCATGCTTACTTGTGGGCATGCGCCACCTAAAGCCTAAAATACAACAACTAAGACTCCGGACTGTTGATTAACTAAAGTTGTACATCAAGCAAGAATAGGAAAGAATTCCACCTATAAAGCTTCAACAATTGGTGTCATTAGTTCACAAACACTTTTTGAGTGTTGTTAAAGGAAAGGGGATGTAACACAGTGATAAACATGCCCCTGTCCAAGCTTTATAGGAATGTGTTGCAGGCATCAAATTCCAAATGAGTTTTTGCAAAATAAATAAATAAATAAATAAATAGTGATAACAATTATAAAAATACAAATAATGATAATAATAAAGTTTATCAGTTTTAACAATAAATATATTGTCTTTGTAGTGTATTCAATTAAATATAGGTTAAACTGGATTTGCAAATCATTGTATTCTGTTTTTATTTAAATTTTACACAATTTCCCAGTTTAATTGGAATTGGGGTTGTAAAAAAAACCATCTTGAAATATTATTTTTGAACTAACTTTTATGTGTTATGACCAATATAAAAGGAACATACACTATAACCTTTACCTCACAATAGATTATAGAAGACCGCTTAAGCTGTTGGTTACCTGGCACAAGGAGATCATGCAGTTGGCTTATGAAGGGGTTTTTACCCTGCTTACAGAAATCTCCTTTAAAATCATCCAGGTCTAGTGACCAGACAAAGGCTCCTCCAAACCTCTTCTTATTTATGTAACTGGCCTGAGGAGATGAGAGGGAAACTGTCAATGGCAATTTGAAAAACATATATAAAATCTGATTTGTGAGCAGCCTGATATTTTCAGAGTAACCACAAAGTATGATAAATATGATTACCTTGGCTGCAAGGCTGGCTGCATCATCAAATCCTACCCACTGATTTTCTGTTGTGGCGTATGGAACCTTCTGATCAGAAATGTGCTGGGTTGTAACCCCTTCAATATAAAGACAAGTCTAAAAGGGAGAGTTTGATACCATATTAAGTATTAATTTATGGTAAAGACCAGTGTCGACAAAAATGTTGCACTGATTATAATCAAAGCTGTTAACTTATTATCATGCTAATGATACCAGTTGTTTATATTTACAGCATGCAGACATACCTCATAAGCGGCCCAGAATCCTTCTTCACCAGTGTAGCAGCCTTCCTCAGCAGAACCTTTGGCCAGTGCTCCAACAGCAGTGGAGTTAGATGCGAGGGTAAAAGCTCGCCCATAGGCTGCAATGCCCATGTTCAGTTTATCTGCAGGTGCTCCCTGGTCTTGCCAATAGCTCATAGCAGAGTCCTAAAGAGGGCAACCCAAAAAACAGAACTAAGAGGATGCAAGGACTCTTTTGAATACAAAGATTTTCACAGGAAAATATGAACCCCTTTGCTCACAGCGTTTGAGTAGATATGATCTCCAGTGTCTTTGGATCCAGCGTACAGGGGACTGTGATGTCCTGTGACATTTTCCCAGGGGCCGTGGAAGTCAAACGTCAGCACATTAATGAAATCCAGGTAACTGATAAAATGCAGAAGAGATCACCTTCACTGACATGTAACAGATATTTATTATCTGTGTGGCAGTGGTTACTTTTAAATATTATTACATAGCAATTTGTTCCACTTCATAGCTGGCATCAATGATTGCTCTCTCAGCAGAGACAGATGCTGAGAGGATAAGTCTGTCCTTTTTTCTTGCTGTTTCATCAGCCTCAAATGCATTTCTTAGTTCCTATAAAACAGAAACATGGTTTGTCGACAAACAATTTGATTTTTTCCATACATTGCATCTGGAGTGTGGCATGTTTCTTTAAATACATCTGACCTTGCACAGCTCTGTGAATCTCTCCTTGTCCTGTGGCTGGCTCCCAGCTGCCCCAGGGTACCTCCAGTCAAGGTTGAGGCCATCAAACTTCATTGTTCTCAGTAATTTGATAACAGATTCAATGAACTCTGCTCTGTTTTCTTGTGTTTGAACCATTGAACTGAACCTGTAACACATTAAAAATAGTGGTTTTATACCCAGGTGTGTTTAGGGGGATCTTTGTTTTATTAGCTTGAACACAGCAAGGTGCTCAAGGCATGAGGTGACTTGTGAAGAAATTTTGAGAATGCATGCAAGGGTTTGGTTAGTAGGATTCCATCCATGATGTTTGTAATCCACAAATGATGCCACTGTCAAGCTATTCACACTTTGTCATGTTTGTTAAGGTGCTTGTAATGTACAAGTATCTGGTTATTTAAGTAATTCCAGTATTGTTTCAGTGCTCTTGAAGAAAACTTACTTTTGTGTCCTAAAGGTCAAGCCACCAACTGCCAACATGGTTTTCAGTTGCGGGTTTCTATGGATGCGTAGAAAATGGATTATTTTCATATTCATCTATTTATGGTGCCAAACACAAAACAACATAATTTCCATTATATTTTTGGATTAAGGTACTGACCTTTCCTTAAGTGCATTGAAGTCGATGTATTGTTCAACATCAATTACGTTGGCAGGAACTATCTTATTCTCATTTATGTCAGCAAAGGCATAAACCAGATGAGTACACAGGTTTGGATCAATGTTTGAAATACTGAACTGCCCATATGAAGGTCTCTTTTCTGCCATGCTGTTGTAGTAACAGATCAGGCTGTTTGAAGAAACTAAGACATGAACAGAAATCATGATTACAATAATTGCTGAAAAGATAAATTCTAAAAATATCCTTGTTAACCAACATGTGTAATCTTATTGATATAATAGAAGTGCTAGTATTTCTGTGATTATGATCAGTGTGAATAATGAACTCACCCAAGCTAATGAAGACCAGACAAAGACCTTTAGAGGGAGACGTGCATTTTAGTTTGTAACTTTTTCAAAAAGCTTTAAGGATCAGTCCACTCAAATTACGGTAGGAACCAAACGGGTGTATTATTCCGGTCTATTAAGTCATTGCTTGAAGCTTTCCACAACAACCACAAATTCATAATAAGTCCACAAAATTATAAATTTTCTCAATGACAAAGAGATGAGAACACAAATCAAAAAGTATTCATGGATACATTCAGTTGAAGTGAACATTTAGTGAAATGTGCTACCTGCAGTTAGAGTGAGGCCCCACATGGTGTTACTGTAAAGATATAAAAAGTTGACAAAAATATATATATTATTCACCCATTCATTCATTTGTTCAATCATTTATTCAGTCATTCATCTACTATACTGCTTATCCTGTTCAGGGGCCTATCCCAACTGTCTATGCTGCTGAATGATATATATATCAATAACGGAAAAATAGTAATCCAATAAATGTTCAAATATTATATCATAGACAAATATTGTTTTTTTAAATAGAACATTTCGTCCAATGAAATTTCAGCATGTATTCAACTGCAGCTTCTACTCCTCACTGGTAAGTGACTGGTGAGTCAGTTGCATCCAGAAATCATGGGAAAACAATTTTCTCTTAACAAAATGAAATACATTAATTTAGAATAGAAGGAAGGAAAAAAGGAACATAACACTTCTCTCTTAGACATACACAAAAGTTGTGACTTGTAATTATTTTTATGTATTTTTTTATCAGTTATATTGTTCCTGTCATTGAGTATTTTTTTCTATTTTTCTTTTCTCTTCCTTTGCTTTTTTCTTTTTCATTCCTCTGCCTTCACTTTCTCTCCTAAGATCCTCTTGCAACATTTTTACCCAGACAACCCTAACGTATCAAAAATGTTTCAGTTCTTACAACACAAATACATATCACCACTTCTTACTTTTTCATTTGTTGAAATATCTATTCTTAGACCTGTATTGCATGATCCCTACATAACTGTGGTTGTTACTGTTAATGTCAGCATATTTCTATACTGTCTGTCAATCCACCCTTTTTTTTACCTGTTCATTACTCGTCATGTTATCTCACTAAGAAAGGTTAAAAAAGACACATTGATTTACTTTTGAAAGAATTACATGAACACGTTTAGAAAAATGTGTGTCAACAGAGTTATTACATTTAATTGGTAGGAAGTGGAAAAAGCAGTGTGTTCAGTAGCCACCCATAGAATCACATGAACAAGTGATGTGTTATAATGGGTTTAAACATTATCATGTAGAAGAAAAACTAGTTTGACAAACATTTCTAGACACATGGGCCAACTCTCTTTTTTTTAATCATCATCCCAGGTCGCAGTTCTGTGCGCTCAGTCATGTCTTTTGTTGATTCCTTTCTTTATCTTTTAATCCCAGAGTTCAGATAAAATCTTCTAAAGTTCCTTTTTTCTTTAAGTTATATTTTCCAGGCTTGCATGCTTTCATAATGGAGACGGTAGGAAAACTGAAGAGAGTGATGAATGACATGCTGGTAAAGGGCACAAGCAGCCTTCTTCTTGATGATAGTAACTATATTCAAAGCACATGACTTCAGCAATAGGCCAAACCAATATCCAGGATTCAAACATTTCAAAAATGGAACTGCCTTTGTCATGCAGCTATGCCATTTGCAAATGCTTAAAATACAACTTGTGTTTTACAGTATCTACACAGAATTGTCTCTCTGCCCCCCCCTCTCTAATCCCAACACAGTCGAGGCAGATGTCTGTCTAACATGAGTCGGGTTCTGTCCGAGGTTTCTGCCCGTTAAAGGGAAGTTTTTCCTTGCCATTGTAACTTGCTAAATATTGCAAAGTGCTGTACTCATGGTGGGTTAAGATGAGATAAGACTTCTTATCTTGTCTTGATGTTGGGTTTCTGTTAATAAAATTTTATTACCATTTACAGGTCTAGACCTGTTAACGCTTGGAAAGCGTCTTGAGATAACGTTTGTTGTGAATTGGCGCTATATAAATAAAGATTGATTGAAGATTGATTGATTGAATTTGTTCAACAATGCAGTACATTAGTTAACCTCAGTAAGAATTGAATCATAATAAACAGCAAGTAAAACACCTTCTTATACAACTGACTCTCTGCAATGTAATCAGTAATAGCCAGTTCAAGAGATGAAACATTGAAAAAAGTTATTAAAGAAACTGCTAAAAAAACAATGAAAAAACAATAACAACATAAATATTTTGTCAGATAAAATGAGTACTCACACTGATAATGTCCAAAGAGGCATATACTATCTTTCTGCTCAGCGAATGACGGATGACTGATAGATGGCTCAGGTTGAAGTTTGAATACAGGTCAATGGCTTACAAGGTGTGGCAGCCACAAAGTGCTAAGGGATAATTAATACTGTTTTGCATTTTCAAAGTACATCTATGATAAGCAGTGATTTAAGCTAAGGTGAGGTCTCCTCAAACCCTGCCCTTTTGATTTGCAAGTGTAAATAACTAAATGACTGTGATGCAGTCGAAAAACATTTAGAACATGTATTACTCTAATTTTTTTTTTCAATTGTGTGTGTGTGTGTGTGTGTGTGTGTGTGTGTGTGTGTGTGTGTGTGTGAGAGAGAGAGAGAGAGAGAGAGAGAGAGAGAGAGAGAGAGAGAGAGAGAGAGAGAGTGCGAGTTAGTGGTTGCCTTTCAATGCCTGAGTAACCAAAAATTGCTTTCAACAGCAAGTCAATATAATACATTGAAGTCAATATATTTTGTCTTTTTTTTTTTTTTTTTTACCTCAGAATCCAAACAGAAAGAAAAACTGACACCTTATAAAAGTTTATGTTCAGACTGGATATGGTTCTTTAAAATGGTTTGTGTATGAAAATCTGGTCTACCAAAGCACCCCCCCCCTCCAGGGACGGTTTTTGATATGGGCGATGTGGGTGACCACCCAGGGTGCAATCTATGTGATGGTGCACGAACGCCCTCCTAAAAAAATAAAAAAATAGCCAGTTTTTAGACTAACGCTCTTTCCACATCAAGTTATAATGGATGAAAAATTAGTTGGAAACATCATGAATAATATGTTAAAATAAAGATTTCTAAGAATAACTTTATTTTGAACACAGCCAAGTAAATCTTTAATGGTCATACTGTTGTACTTCACTTGTACTGCCATATTTTAGTTTATTGTATAGAAGTGTGGGGAAACACATTTAAGTAACAATGTCATTGTTTTTATTGCAGAAAAGAGCAGTGAGAATTATTCACAAAGTTCAATGAGAACAACAACAACAACAACAACAACAACAACAATAATAATAATAATTTTTTAAAAAAACTCTGGGTGATGATGACGGGGTTTGACAGGAGGGGGAAGGTGGTGGTGGGTGCCAAGGTATGGTTTGCCCAGGGAGTAAAACTAGCCAGGACCGCCTCTGTCACCCACAATTCACTGGGACTGTATTGGGTGTTGTTTTAATTACCCCGGTTTTAAAATCATTGCATTGGCTCCCTGTGTGCTTTAGGATCGTTTTTAAAGTTCTTCTACTTGTTTTTAAATGTCTTAACGGTCTTGGGCCTTCTTATCTTAGGGAACTGCTTTTACCTTATGAACCCTCACGGACCCTGCGCTCCTCTGGCAGCAGGCTCCTTGTCATTCCCAAAGTCAGGACACACACTCACGGGGAAGCGTCTTTCCACTGTTACGGCCCCCATTTATGGAACAGCCTGCCAGAGGACCTCAGGGCCGCAGAGAATATTCATGTTTTTAAGAGCAGGCTCAAGACCCACCTTTTTAGCTTAGCTTTTGGTTAATATTTATTTATTCTAATCTTTATTTATTCCAGTCGTTTAGGCTTCTTATTTTCTTATTTTATTTTTGTTCATACATTATTTTACATGATGCATCTTATGTATATGTTTCAGCTTTTATTTGTTTTAACCTTTTATGACTCTTTTAGGATCTCCAGTGTTTTCTCTGGGGGAGCCCTTTGCACCAGGGGTGGTGGTTGGCTGTGGTTGCGGGGGCCTGTCAAATGGGTTCCTGGTGGAGATGGGTATCTGCTACATCTCTCCTTTGGGCCCTGTGTCAGGGTCCTGTGGCTCTGGCTGACTCCTTGCCCCTGGTGCAGACGGCTCCTCTGATGATGTTTTCTCAGCTGGTTCATCAGTACTCAGCCAATATATATATGTGTCTGTGTGAGGGCCGTGGGTGGGGGCTATATGGTTGTGTGGGGTGAGGGTGGTTGGGTGGGAGGGCGTCTGGGTGGATTGTTGTTTTTAAATGGTCTGTAAAGCACTTTGTGTTACATCTTTCTGTATGAAAAGCGCTTTATAAATAAAGTTTGATTGATTGATTGATTGATTAATGAGCTCTATTACTGAAAGCATTCATTGAACACATTCATATTTTCATAAAAAGTAAATTGAATCTCTCGATTTATCGACTCATGCACGGGAACATCATTGTAGGTCACTCCTGGGGTGGTGAACAGCCACTCACAATCAGAGAGGTGTTGAAAGGTGCTGAGAGATGACGAGCACTGTATTTGCACTATTGGTGCCTTCAGCAGGGCTAATCCTGCTGACGGTTGACACAATATGGTTAGCAGCAGCAGTGCATGTGAGCCGGCAGTGGCTTTGAACTTTTTCGGGGTTTTATGAGCAGATCATAAACAGTGGCTAACGGAAGACAATAGCACACCAGGATTCATTTATTCTAAGAATGTAGCTTGAGGGGCAGCACGGTGACATAACACTTAGTCCTCCTGCTTCACAGAAAGAAGGTCACCAGTTTTAATCCCGCCCAGTGGGCCTTTTGGTATGGAGTCTGCAAGTTCACCCTGTGCATGGGTTCTCTCCGGGTACTCCGGCTTCCTCCCACAGTCCATTTGGTGATTCTAAATTGCCCATAGGCGTGAGGTTGAATGTAGAAAATAAATGAATGCCAGTTTCTCATCTAATGCCTGAAATTTACAGATATCTTTAAAACCGTGTCAAAGTGATGATCCAAGAAATGTCAAATTATGAATTGTAAGAAAATACAATGTACTACTACTGACACATCACAGGGCTAGAAATACAAGAGAAGACCTTAACAGCCTCAACATGTCATCATATTGGGCACATCTAATTTAACAATGATCGATAATGAACTAGAAAGAAAAGGTTCCCAGTAATAATTAGTTCTAATGATGAAGGAAAGAATTCTTTATGGAATGATGATTAGTAACTGCATCATTAAACAGGGCAGGGCCAGAACAATTGTTCTGAATAAGTTAATTCAATAGTACACTCCCAAATAGAGCTACAGACACCTACCTACTAAACTGTTGTTAATAATTGCTTTTGAAAACATCATTTAATAGAGGTCCATGGTGAAAAATGAGGGATGAACTTTCAATATTCGTTAAAGAATCTTTAAAATATTTACATTGAATTAGAAGTTAATGTATTAAGATTTCTTCATGGACAGTTACAGCTTCAGGTGAAGACAAATACTTTTTAAAGGGTCGGTTGTTCAGATAACCATTTTGGAGCAGGCCTCTCTCTTTTTGGTGGGCGAAGACAGGTTTTAGCTCAGCATAGTAATGTGCTTTAATTGTTTTTTTTTTTTTCTGCTTTGTTGTTAGACTGTACGTCTTGTTTTGTTATTGTTTCATTTTGGTACTCACTTTTGTCTCTCGTTTTGGGTCTATTGACTTCCTTTCCCTCTGTGTCTCCATGTCCCTGATTTTCCTAATGTGCCTCACCTGCATCTTGTTATCCCCACTCCTCAGGTTTTTTTTTCACACCCAGTCTCACCTCCCTTCTGTGCTTATTAGTTTTGTACCTTGTTGCAGCGTTCAAGCATCTTTTCCTTGTGTGTGTTTTGATCTTTTCTGGTGTTTTTTCGACCCTGTCTCTGCCTTCCATCTTTCGGATTCTTCAGCCTATCATCTGATTGCCTGTGTACCGAATCTGGACTAATTAAACTGACTTTAGAACTCTTTTTTTTATTTTGGTTCCTTTTCCTGGTGTGTTACACCATCTTGCGGCCAGCAGTGCGTAGTGAGTGGCAAACTCACAGTTTGAGGAGGGGGAGGAGCGGAGTGCATTAGTGAGTGAGTGAGAGGAGCACACGCAAAGAAGAGAAACTGAAACTCGAGTATTAAACTCATCATGCAAGTATTGATCAATACCGATACCACTTTAGTATTTATTATTCAGATCTGCCCACCACTACTTACAGAGGCAGTGTTATGTTCAGAGCCAGGGCATCTGACCACTAGTATAATTAAACTAGCTAGTTTTTCGCTGAGTTAGTCTCATATTCTCCTGTTGTTTGGGGGGATTAGATAAGGATAGAGGAAATCACTTTCTGGGTTGACATGCATTCATTCAAGGGTTTTTATTGGGAGTACTATAGTTTGTCTTTATAGGGCTGCCTGCCCTACTTAATGAGCTGATACAGTACCCAATTGACATGATTTACTGTTTCAGATTATGTATTTGACTCAATATTCAAAAACAACCCTGAATTTACTCATCTTTGGCTATAATGCTAATGAGTTAACACCAATAGGACCACATTTTTCCCTTATGTGGTAAGTATATTTACTTTGGTCATAAGGGCAACCGGTGAGCTTTTCTGTTTAGGAACCAACAATAGAAACAGAGGCAGAGGAGTGAAAGTAAGAAGAGGATAGGGAGGACGAGGACGAGGAAAGCCAAGGGCTTTAATCTCTGGTGAGATCAGAGCAACTTTGCTTGACCATGTGGTCAACCATGGTCTAACAATAAGAGAGCAAGAGGCTGGGTAAAGGGTACGGCCAAATTTGAGCAGGTGCACTGTAGCATTCACCATCTGGAGTTTCCAAATGAGAACAGGTAAGAAATCTATGGTCACCAGAAAACTGCAGTACAGCATATCAATACAGTACTCAGTGAGTACAGTAGTACAGTATGGCCTGTGGACTGTTCTGCAGGAGTGTAAAAATAAAGTATGTTTGTTTGGGAAATGTATTCCTACTTAGTATTCCTAAACAGTATTTACAGTATTTTACGATTTGTGTTACATAACTGAAAGCTTACCAACATAAGATGGTCGAGAATGTCCTCTGTTGTTTTTGTGGGAGAAATAAAATATATTTGTTACAGTGTATTTGTGTGTTCTGAGAAAGAAATAGTATCCCAAAATATTTTATAAAACACTTATGCATGTACTGTCTTAGGTTAGTGTAACAGTGAAATAAAAAATGAAGTGTTTTCCATTCATTATAGTGTTTTATAATGAGCACATCAATGTTCAGTTGGTTCTTATAAATTGTCTATTAATGTGGTGGTTTGTGTGAATTATTTGAAGGAAAATACCATTTTGAGAAGAAATATTGTTTTGAATGTTAAGCTTAATTTTGCAGCAGAATTGAGGGGTTTTGCCCACTGTGTTTGTGATTTTGTGATTTGTAGAGTTATGGGAGTATGAGGCATGCTTTAAGAAAATGTGTGTAAACAATTGAGAAAAACTAGATTGCATTTTATTGGTGAATTTGAATTTGGACTCTTGTTCTTAGTGTTTATGTTTTGTCTCATGGAACAAGCAGAGGTACTGTCATGCATATGGAATGGAGGAAAATATTTGCTGTAAATAACTGCTATCCATGTAGATTCTTATTCATCCAGGTCATCTGAAGACTCAAACAAGGCAACTGGACTGAATTGGGAAGACATTTCGCCTCTCATCAAAGAAGTGTCATCAGTTCCAAAATGCTGGTGAGGGTAGCAGGTATTTATGTTGCTGGGGAATAGACAACAATAACTGATACCCACTAGTGCTTGTTTGGTGTTAGTGCCAGTGCCATCTCTGTGTTGCAGCCACACTCACAGAAGCTTTGATAGTTTTTCAAACATGTTTTATTTTCCAAGTTTCCATATTATGTTTTAATCACCAACATCCATCTTACATCCATATGGCTTTATATTTGTGCTTTATTCTCTGAAAATAACCCTGACAAGCTGAGGTAAAATACAGAGAAAATCCACAAAAAACAGTTAGATACACCAGCAAAAACAGAAACTCTATCTCATAGTCTCATTGAGTTGGTTAGGCATGTTAGATTTAAAGGTTAATGCTCAGCTATGATAGGCAGTGATAGGACAGTTCCTTATTATGTATACATATGTAATTTAAGCACTCTTTTAAACTACAAATATCTAGACCTTGGTTTGAAATTCCTCCACCTTAGTTTAGATTCATAAACTTTAAAAAAGACAGGTAAATATTTTTTCTACCATTCTACCACTCTACCCTTAATCAAGAAAAAAATAAGAAGCCTTTTTATATCACAACTATAACAACAACCCCATATGTTGGTGAGAAAAGTAAGAATAATTATGCAGCACTATTTTCACAACATTTGCAGGACTGGTCAAAGACCTGGTCATTTGGGCAGGATTTGTGAAGCGCTTTCACCCCGTCACAGCTGAAGTAATGATGTGGGTCATTGTCATCAGGGATAAGCCCAATCTTGTTGCCACAGGGGTTTCCACTAATTGTTGTGGTGGAAGGCATCATCATGGTTGTCGATGCACTGGTAGACGTTGATGAAGCTGTGGTTGTAGGGGGCCAGTCACAGAGTTTTAAGTGCTCTATGAAAATCAAACTTTGTGGGCAGTGTCGGAGGTAATAAATTTGATTGACACAGCTATAATAACTGTTAGGGTTACTGGGGTGAGCATAGTTTCCATTACGTTTTCCTTCACAGAGGTGAGGACTCTGAGGATTGGGTGGGTTAGTTGGAGTACTGGTTGTTGGACTAATCGTGGTAGTGGGAGATGTGTTGGTTGTGTCGGAGTGAGTAGTTAAAGCTGTGGGAGATGTGTTGGTTGTGTCGGAGTGAGTGGTTAAAGCTGTGGGAGATGTGTTGGTTGTGTCGGAGTGAGTAGTTAAAGCTGTGGGAGATGTGTTGGTTGTGTCAGAGTGAGTAGTTAAAGCTGTGGGAGGCCAGTCACAGCGGTTTAATTGTTCGTTGAAGATCAAACCTGACTGGCACTTTCGGAAGGTTGGTGACTTATTTGCGCAGCTGTAGAAAGTATTTGAGTTTTTAGGGTTTGCATAATTCCCATCACTTTTTCCAGCACAGAAATTTGTTTTTTCAAGGCCAGTTGGACTGGTTGGAGCAGTTGTTTGGGGGGGCCAGTCACAGAGATTTAACTTTTTAATGAAAATCAAACCTGATGGGCAAATGCGGAGGACTGATGCCTGATTAACACAGCTGTAGAAATAGTTTGAGTTAGTGGGGTGGGCATAATTTCCTTCACTCTTTCCAGCACAAAAGCCAGGCCCAGTAGGACTTGTTGAAATAGTTGGGGTAGCAGTCTTGGAGGAGGTTGTTGTTTTTTCAGTAGTAGGAGAAGTGTTTACTAAACTGATTGCAGTGCTCAATTTTGGAGTAGTGTTGATCCTCTCACAGCGATTTAATTGTTCAATGAAGATCAAACCTGACTGGCACTTTCGGGGGATTGGTGACTTATTAACACAGCTGTAGAAACTATTTGGATTTTTAGGGTTGCCATAATTGCCATCACTTTTCCCAGCACAGATCCTGAGGCCTTCAGGATCAGAAGTTGTTGTTGTGGGACTTGTAGTTGCCATTTTCACACCAGATAAATCTGAAAGAATAAAAGTAAGAGAATGACTTTAAAGTTCCTGAGCCCAACTGCTACAGTGTTGTGTGTTCTATGATAATAAAAGCAAACATTTGGAGTCTCTATCAAAGGAGCACTGCATGTGATCAAAAGTCTTCTGAAGACAGAAGAACTACGGATTCGTGACAATGTAAATAGATCAGGCGCTTTTCTTACCTCGCACCATGAGAGTGTGCAAGTGGCTGATGAAGGGGTAGTTGCCCTCATTGCAGAACTGTCCTCTAAAGTCATCCAGGTCCAGAGACCAGACAAAGGCTCCTCCATACTTGTTTGTTTGAAGATAACTGACCTGAGAGTAGAAGGAACAATATATTGAAAGGATTTTATAAGATAATTTGTGAAACTATATCTGGGCTCTACCATTGAGCATTGTGCATTAGCAGTACACCACATTTACCTTGGATTGTCTGCTTTCTTGATTGTCAAAACCAACCCACAAATGACCTTTGGTGGCATATGGAACTTGCTGGTCAGGAATCATACTGGCTGTAACCTCCTTGAGGTAATGGCAAGTCTGAAAAAAAGGTTTCAATGCCATAAATAGTTAAAACAAATAGACATTTATTACTTATTATTTATTAGTCAAAAATGTTAGTCAATAGGAAGGCATTGAGGTAAAATAATTTGTATTCAAGCTTACCTGATAATAGGACCAGAGCCCTTCTTTATCACCGGGTCCATTTGCTGGTGCCCCAACATGACTGGATGAAGAGGCGAGGTTATAAACTCGCCCATACGCTCCAAATCCCACGTTGAGTTTATGTGCAGGTGCACCCATTTCATGCCAGTACTTCATTGCAGAGTGCTAAATGTGAGGAGTTTGAAATCCCAGTGCGGAATTATAATGTAATACTATTTTATTTTAGTAATATAATTAATGCTGTACAGTAAATGTGGTTTAAATATGTATGTCTTTGCTTACAATGTTAGAGTAGATATTGTCTCCAGTGTCTTGAGACCCCTGGTATAAGGGGCTGTGATGTCTTGTGACCCCGCTCCAAGAACCATGAAGGTCATATGTCATTACATTAATGAAATCCAGGTACCTGTTAAAATCCAGAGATCATTACCACTAAAACATAACAGCTTACACGTTGTATAATGCATGAAACATTACAAAAGGTCTTACATGGCAATTTGTTCTACTTCGTAACTGGTATCAATGGTTGCTCTCTCAGCAGACACAGTTGCAGTAATGAGTAAACTGTCTTGGCCAGTTGCTCTCCCTTCAGCCTCGAAGGCCATTTTGAGTTCCTGTACAACATAGGTTCAGTCTCTTTTATTTGAATAATCACTTTTTGGCCCAAGCAGAGTCGCACACATCTGAAAATACCATAAAATCTGACCTTGCATAGCAGTGTGAATCTATGCTTGTCCTGTGGTTGGCCTCCAGCTCCTCCAGGGTACCTCCAGTCAAGGTTGAGTCCGTCAAACCCGAACAATCTCAGTAATGTGATTGCTGACTGGATGAATTTTGCTCTGTTTTGTGGCGATTCCACTGCTACGCTGAATCTGTAGACATTTGAACAAAGATGTGCTGTTAGTAAGAAACACCATGTATCACAATTGTGGACATTATCTTAAAAGCAGACAAACCAAAGATAGAAAAGCAAAAACAAAATGTGGAATCTTTGTACAATGGTTAACTTTGTCAAAGATGAAAACTCTGTTTCCCATGAGCACTATCACTCACTGACTTCTTAACACTACTTCTTTTGCAGAAGGTAATGTATTTGTTTGTAGTTACACAGAGCTATTTGAAATGGGACAAGCAAACTTTGTAAACTCAGTTTTCACCATACTTTACCACACCAGATTTTCTGTTTAGTGTTAATCACACAACAAGGCCCATAGACATGTCCCTCATGTGGGACCAAGGGACTTTCAGTCTTGCCCAAATAGATTTGTGTTCTCCTGAGAAAAGCTCATGCTGTGACATATCTTTCAGGAATAACCGATTCTTCAAACTTCAACTCTCTTATTGCTGCTTCACTTAAATGTTTTCTGCTACAGCCATGAAACATGCTCCATAAAGAACAAACAAGATTAAACCAAGGTTGCTTATACTAACGTTTCCCCGGTATAAACAAAAGCTTAAATGTTCTTGTAACATACTTTAGCGTGTAGAATGTAGAGCCACCGACCGCCAACAGGGTCTTGAGATATGGATTCCTAAAAGAGATAAACATAAGAAATGATCATTAAAAAAAGAAAAGAAAGAAAGAAAAAACATTTCACAAAGTCTGATCATATCTGTATGATAAAGAACTGACTTGTTTTTGAGCCCATTGAAGACCTTATAGCGCTGAATATCATCAGCTGTGGTGGGGACTAGCTGATGTTGGCTGTTTATGTCCGAGAAAGCGTAGATGAGATGGGTACATTTATGCGGATCAATATCTGAAACCTTGAACTTTCCAGGCTCCTCTCTTGTCTCTGCCATGCTGTTGTAGTAGCACACCAGCCTGGACGAGGCTAAGACATGGAAGGATTTTATGATAGGTTCATTAGCTTTTAAACACATCTGTTTTATTGAGACGCTTCTTACCAGCACATTTTTTCTCAAAGACTTTCTAACTGCGCTTGTAAGACTGTAGATATTGATAAATGTATGTAATAAACTTACCCAAGCTGACGAGCATCAAACAGAGACCTGCACAGGGACAGACCAGTTGGTAAGAAGTTCAGAATGAAGGGAATGAGGAGAAATGTAGTTTGTGGCTCTTAATGGGAATGCAAAACTGACTAGTGTGCCTTACTTGCAGTCAGTAACTTCCACATGTTGTTACTCTGATGAAAAAGATCTTTTACTAAAGATAAACAAAATAAAGAAAATTTGATTTAAAAGTGCTGAACACCCAAAAAAACATTTTGATAGATATCACTTTGGGTAGTTGTTGCCTCCAATGTTACTACAGAAATACATTTATGTTTTACAAGTAAAAATCTTAAATTCATGCCAGTTCAAGAACATCACACCTTACCTGTGAAGAGTAAATAGCAATTACCATAGCAAATTAACAAATAACCAATACCTCTTAATGGCTACAGTTTGTTTCATGAGTATTATTGCAATTCAACAGCATTTCTCTCTAAAATTTAAAAGTTACACAAATTCAAAGCATAATGTGTCAGACATAATCACAACTTTAAATTCCAAAACACTTGTTTTATACTGTATATGCTCAGGATTTATGAGGCTTCATGACAATTAAGTACTGTCAAATGACACATATGACACTGTGCAGCCAGTCTGAGGCAAAAATTTGATGAATATACATCGAAAAATGTGTTTAATGCCAACAATAATTGTTGCAGGGCATGATGGTATTTTCTAAGCATAGAAATTGACAGATGGTAGATGGAAAAAGCCATCACATAAAATAATCCAATGAAATGCCTCTGAATATGATGTGGTCAATGTTATGACAAATGTCAGTAATCTTTGCTCTTTTACTGAAACCACTATTAAAGTTTAAAATTAAATAGTTTTTTAAATTTTTTTGATCAGTATCTGTAATCAGTAAAATAAAAATAAGCTTTTTCAAACAGAATTACTTAATGATAAAAACAGCATATTAAAGTGGATTAGAGTGAATACTTACAAAGACGGTGGTACAAGAAGCACAAACTTTGTCTCTCTAAGACTGGTTGATAATTCTCTCTTCAAAATTGAGTTTTTAAGGGGTCTGACAGGGTGTGGGACTCCACAGCAACAAAAGGTGGGGTTATTAAAGGATTTAAGTTCAATTATGAATGACTTTTGACAACTGGAACACTGGCAAGAATAAGAACTAGGTCACCTGAGGCCAGGAATGATAAACTGTCACAATGAAGTGTGTGTGTGTGTGTGTGTGTGTGTGTGTGTGTGTGTGTGTGTGTGTGTGTGTGTGTGTGTGTGTGTGTGTGTGAGAGAGAGAGAGAGCATGTGTAAGCGTGCGTGCGTGTGTGTGTGTGTGTGTGAGTTAGCAAATAGATAACACAGTAATTATCCATACTTACATATAATAAAAAGTCATTAAAGTTAAAAAAATAATGGTTTAGCTTAAGATCATCAAAGACCTAAAGGTGATACAGGTGTGGTTATTATTAAAGGTTATAACTTTGTGAAATTAAAATTAAACTAAGGCAGCATAAAAAAAAAAAAATTCTCGAATTGGATTGGTTTTTGAGATAACTTTTAGAATTTAAAGTATCAAAATAAAACAGCAACACAATTGTTCAAATATAGGCTCTAAGCATTGAGAAGCATTTTCATATAACTAAATAATCTGAATCAGATGTAAATGATTTAGGCTTGACTTTTATGTCAGCAAACTAAGAGGATTTTGTCATCTATATTTCAATAAAAAAAGTTCTAGGAATACTAAATGAGGCTCTAATCTGACAGTAAAGAATACTTTTAGGTTGGACATGTATTTGTTATTGATTGATTTTTAGTTTAAGGAAAACCTAAAAAAAAAAAAAAATCATAACTTTACTTGTTGTTTGAACATGCTTGACATTATAAGGTGGAACCTTATTTTTATTTCTGCATCCAATTGATTTGCATTTTATTGAATTTATATGGTTATTCTTTGTTATTAATCTGGTTTACAATATTAAGTGATGTCTTTGTTGCTTAAACTAACAATCATTTTTATTTGCAGTTACTTTTGTAGCTTTTAGGCCCATAATTGGGGAAGACAGGACAGTGGACAGAATCAGAAACAGTATGTGAGTAGGGAATGACATGCGAAAAAAAGGCCGCAGGCCGGATTCAAACCCGGACCACCCGCTCAAGGGCAAACTTCATGGAGCGTGAACTCTTACTTCAAGACTTCTTTAAGTGACTTTTTCAGTGAAATTTACAGTTTTGAACAAAGTTGAACAAAAATGGACAAATCAATACAATAAAAACAATAATATAGAATAATTAAAGCTGCAAGCAACAATAAGCAGTCCCTCGCCCACGTGCACCAGTTAGGGCATGTCGTGGCCACTGCATGGACAGCAAGCTCTACACATGCTAATGTGTATATGAGTGCAGAGAAAGACTGTGATGGTTTGTGTTCCATCTGAAACAGATTGGTCAGTCTATGTAGAAGATAACACCATGCATTTCCAGAGGTTGGCGCTATTGCAGTAGCAGAGAATTGAGGATATGGATGTGTTGGGAGGTAGAACTTGATCATGTTTGGGAAGTTAGAATCAGACTGGAGGTTATATAAGGGAGACTTGATGGTTCATGGCGAGATATCAGAGTCTGATGCATCACCATGGACACACTGTTTAACTACAGGACATGACCTTATCAGTGATACTTTATAAAGACCTGAAAGATATTAGATTAAAAAGAAATATTTCAAAAAAATTGAGGAGTTTTTAAACAGAGTAAAACATATGAATTCCTCATAACAGGAGGGCACGCTGTACTCTAAGGTGGAAAAAAGGCATATCGATGCACTGAACGTGTGTGTGCATTTTGGTCCAGATCCAACATTATTTATGCAATCTGTTAAGGTTTTTATTTTTCAGAAAAAAATCGCCAACTTTGGTGACCTCTCCTGGCCATGCCAATTGAGTTACAAAAATTCCTTTAATAACTTCTAATGATCATTGTGTATAGTATACACAAAAACAATTTCAAGATGATCCAGAAAAAACTGTGGGACAAGTTCGATGAAATTCGTACCCCATAAATTGTCATTTAAGTGCAATTTCCGAACTTCCTGTTCGGAATTTACTATGGTCGTAAGAGAGTTTTTTGAAGGTCTTGGCATGATGATTATACACATCAAAAATCAGGCCTGTAACTAAAAGTCGCCCAAAGGGCTGCAGTTTTTAGTTACTGGGGGGTGCTGTGGAGCATTTATCGGCATGAAAATTGGTAAAAAAAAAAAACAAAAAAAAAAAAAAACCACTTAGGCTGTGACACTGAACATGTGTGTCCCTTTTGATCCAAATTGCTTTGACAGATGGAGATACTTTGGGGGGGAGGATTTTAATGCTTCCCAGACTTCTGGAAACAGCCTCTAGTGGAAACTCAAGGAACAGTGGATTGACAAATGACTTTTCAGATGTCAGAATTAACCTTAATATGAGTGTGTAGGTCAGATTTGTTGGGCTAGAGCTCTTGTGCACTTTAGCAGCTTCAATTAGAAAAAAAATCATCCTTAATCCAAACACCTGCCTCATATTTTGCTTTGATTAAAGCCTTAGATAAAAGTTGAAAGAAGGGATGAGCTGAACTATTATCAGATAATCACTGTTGACTTTGTGGTGTACACCTATTTCCATTCCTTAATTTACATTTCTAGTTTGGCCTGTTTTTATTTTCTATTTTTTTTTCTTTTACCTTGCAATGGCTAGTAATAAATGCAGGAAAGTTACATTCATAGTTGAATTTCTGATTTATTCACACAGCCTGATGTGTCACAAAGTTGTAAATCTAGGTCTAGGTTTGTGAGGAAGTCACATGACATGACAGCACCACAGGCATGAAAAAGAGAACCCTCACCTGGCACTGTTCCAATGACTAACCATCTTACATAACTCAGCTAATTACTGTGTGTATGTGAGTGTGGAGGATGACTCAAGGAAATCCTGAAAAACAAAGTTATTATTCTGAAAGATTTTAAATATTTTTGTTGCTAACTTGTTTTTTTAATATTAGATGTTTAAAAAATATTTCATATTTCTGCTGATATTCTTAAAGGGACTGTGAGGACTTTCTTAAGTGATCTTGAAAAAGTCTTGTTTCTAGATAGATGCCTGATCATAAGCTACAATTTAAAATTGGATTATAAGCGCCAATAAAGGTTATTTCTAAATGCTATTTCTTAGCTTCCCGATTGGGTCGACAGGACCAGATTGATTTATGGCACGTCTCAGTGACAACACCACACTGGCTGATGAAGTTTAGTAGTGAAAAGAGAGATCTGTTTTTCTCTGCTTAAAACTACTTCTCTGATTTCTTTAGTAGTGATGTTGGACACTGGAGCTAAACTGTCAGACAGAAAAAGGACGTCAGAGCAGAAGAAAGCTGAACAGAAGAGTGGTAGCACAAGCTAAAGGTCAAACACAGGCTAAACTGTTTGTGATAATGTTTATTCCAAGCCACATGCAGCAGTTATACTGCAGTGATCTGATCAAACTTGAGGGTCTGTCAATAAAATGAAGAGTGAGGTTACATTAACTCTGCTTGGCAGATTAGCAGGACATTAGGATTTTCTAATGTAACACATTAGCCTATGGATAGACGTCAGGCCGCTGGCTTGGCTGTGAGTGGCACTTACATAACCGACTACTAAATTATAGTATGAACTAACAAAGTTTGCTTGTTTCAAACAACAGCGCTGTGTAACTGTTATTAAACACTTATGCCATGTCACGTCGTATCCAGTGAAAAGTTGTCTTAAAACGAAAGAGGTAGTGATAAAAAGACGATCTTCATTCATTTCTGAAACAAACACACGCCTTGTTCAAGTCATGTCATCACAACTGCGTGAGTGTGATTCCAGCCAGAAGGTGTTGCTGCAGTCCACTTCAAACAGGTAGTCCTCACAGCCTCTTTAAGTGGAAAACTCTCAAGGTGATGTATACATCCCATTATTTATAGAAAGAGTAACTCTGCTTATCATCTGATCAGATTTGATACAAGAAAACAACTCTCATCTGTTTTCACACTATTATTCAACTGTTGGTTAACCCTTATCGGTGCTCATGTGTTTATGACTTCCACTTCTTGACTTCGAAATAGCAACAGCTCTCTTGTTGCTGCTTAATCATTCGCAAACAAAGCAAGAAAAAAAAAGCAAACAGCTCAAACTCATTTGACCCCAGCGTGCACTTCACAATGCATGCTTTAGTTTAAACTCTTGCCTTTACTATGTTTTAGTGTAATTTCTAGATGTGATAGATCCTGGCATCAGGAGTAGCCCTATACCTTTTGAATGTGATGTACATATCCTAAAAATGCCCATAAAAAGTTATAAAGGAGAGTGGGAAATTTAACTATCTCTGTTCTTTTTATGGGCACACATGGAGAGTGCTGAATGTTCAGCACATGTTTTGCAGGTGTGAATGAACAGAGAAAACATTCTGTCATTTAAGTCTACTTGTTCCAAACAGATCTCAATTGGGGTGTGGTAAAGGACGCACCTTTGGTGGGGTATAATTTAGAGCATTTTACAGCATTCCTTTTTGAAATTAAAACTTTATTATTGACCACTGCCACAGCCCTAACAAGTGATTAAAGTGCATAACACAAACAAACCTAATTACACCTGCTGTAGGTCCATGCATTTGAAAAAGACTGAATTAACGTCATCTTGTTGTCTTAATTGAGATAATTGACTCAGCACAGCTGTGACATAAGGGAGGAGACATCCTAATTGGCTTATGATGGGGATTGAAATTTTCTTGAATGGCAGCCCCATAATTTGTTACTAAGGATACCAAACCTGGCTTTTGTAGATATTATGGGCACTTTTGTTTTTTTGTAATTCAAATCTTTATTTAATCACATGCAGTAACAGCTCAGAGTGGTACATCATAGATTATGGGCACTTTTGTTTAGATTTAGGTTAACATATTTAATTTAATGTCATTATTATTACTTGATCTTTGTAAAGAAAATAAAATCTGGATGTCTGTTTGGAGTATCGGTTAAGATGCATCCAGTATACAGAGGCTTATTTTCAAAGCGATGGCACAGGTTCAATTTCAATTTGCCACTTGTTTTTCTGCATGTCCCGCTCTACTCTCCTTCCTGGTTTCCTGCTCTGACCATGTCCCATCCCCTCTTAATACAGGCTCAACAAATACAATCAAAAACATGCTCATCAGGTTGACTGGTGATTCTAAAATGCCTGTAGTTGTGAATATGCAGATGAGAGGTTGTCTGCGTTTGTGTGTCATCCCTGTGGTTGTTTAAATATCAGTCCAGATTGTACCCCACCTCTCATCCAAAGACAGCTGCGATAGACTCCAACCACCCATGATTCTAAACAGGATAAGCAGTAGTAGATGGATGGATGAGTGTAGAGGCTATAGTTAATACTAATCTGTAGCAGTTCCTGCATGTCATCCCTAACTCTCTGCTCCAATTTTTAAAGGGACTGTGAGGACTTTTTAAGTTACCTTGAAAAAGTCTCACCTTTACATATAGCCTGATTGTAATTCAAAAACTAAAATGAGATTATCAATGCCGAATAAGTCATTTTTAAATGCTATTTCTCAGCTTCCTGATCAGCTTTGGCAGGACTTCATTGATTTACGGCACATCAAACAATTGTGCAATATAACTGTTGATAAATAACTTACTTCGTGGCACTGGATGGTAAAAAGTTTTTCTTGAACAAAAAAAAAAGTAGTGTTAAAAAGACTTTTTTAAATTCCCATTCATTTTTTAAAACAAACACACCTTTTTAAGAGTCATGCCCTCACAACATTTGGGAGCAAGTGTTCAGGGGAAGCAGAGTCTTTATCGCAAATGACAGACTCTCTGGACCACATTAAAGCACAAATATATGTTTTTATTGAGAAATCAGGCTTTTTACAGCAGGCATAAATTATTCAAAATGAAGAGCTCCTTACTCACACACTCAAAATTGAAAGACATCCCGTGAACCCTTCCCAACTTGTAGACAGGTCCCCTTCGACACACTATCAGTCCTCCTTTTTACATACCATAACCACATACCATTGATTGAAATTTAAGGATAGATAAACATAATAAACAATTGATTGTCCAATCGAAAACAAATAACAGCAGTCCTTTTATATTACTTAACTTAATTTCCCAACTCATTGATGTACAATACACGCAAAAAGATTCTCAAACCTCCCACTTACCAGTTATGAAGTTCTGTGTGTGTGTGTGTGTGTGTGTGTGTGTGTGTGTGTGTGTGTGTGTGTGTGTGTGTGTGTGTGTGTGTGTGTGTGTGTGAGTAAGTGTGAGAGAGCATTGGTCAGACAGGGTGGCAGGCCCGTGAAAACCTCCCTGCACTAAAAGATTTTCAAGATGTTGAAATCATGAGGCCTTCATGGTCATTTGCAGCATTTGCAGACATCATCAAAGACCAAAGTAGGAGGGCAGTTCTGGATCCAGGTGATGCCATTGGCACAGCTGTAAAAGGAATGTGGAGTTTCAGGTTTGGCGTAAACCCCACCAATCTTAGTCGCGCAGAAGTTGTCTGGTTCTGTGGAGGATGATGTAGGTCTGGGGTGAGGTGTGGTGCTGGGTTTTTCTTTGTTGGTGCTAGGAGTCACCTGATTTGGGGTGGGTGCTGTTGGGGGAAGGGGGGGTAGATCTGCAAAAACAGTAAACATTATTTTAAAAATTTTAGAGAATAAACATCAAAGAGATAACTAAAAATGGAGTGGAAAGTGTCCGTGTACCAGAAGCTAAAAGTGAGCGGAGATGGTTGATGAGGGCAAAGTTTCCTTGACCACAGAACTGTCCGTTAAAGTCATCCAGATCCAGAGCCCACACGAAAGCTCCTCCAAAACTGTTGTCTTTTAGGTAACGCACCTGGATAGATAATGATGGCAATATTTTAAAATTAAACATCAAACATCTTAACTGTCCTCAATATGTCTGATGACTCAATAAATGTGCAACAAGTTTATAATAAAACACATGACCACCTTGGTCTCAAAGCTTTCTTTGTTGTCAAATCCAACCCACTCATTATTTTTGACAGCATATGGAACTTTCTGATCCTCAATCAAATGGACACTGGCCCCTTGGAGAAAAGTGCAGATCTGAAAGCAAGGTTAGATTCATTAATAGTACATTTTTATTGGTAATTAAACATGAAACTTTATTAAAAGTCGATCATCTCACCTCGTAATATGACCAGAAGCCAGCCTCTCTTGTAAAAGCACCAGCAGGAGCTGGACCACTAGTCGATGCTCCAACCTGACTTGATTGAGAGGACAGTTGAAAAGTTCTGCCATATGTAGCAAAGCCCATATTCAATTTTTCCACAGGGGTGCCTTGGTCTCTCCAGTACCTCATGGCAAAGTCCTGAAAGGTCAAAAGATAAAGAAGAAGAAAGAAAGAAATTGATGTTCACCTGCCGAGGACTGAATTTACAGAAGAAAAAGTCTATGAATAGAAAGTTGATAGCACATTTTTTTCCAGTTGTGGCTCATTGAAATTATATGTAAAAGTTTAAATCAAACACAAATCAAGGGACACCTCACCTTGTAAATTCAGAGCTCATTCCTTTCACAATCCACTCATTCACATTTATTATTCACATTTATTGAGGCACTCACTGATGTGAGCAAACTTTGAACTTTTTTTGCAGTATTTCACCTTTTGCAGTATTTCTCGTGTTACACTTAAACAAACAGAAATTCAAACTATGTATAAAAAGGGGAATTTTGTATCCAACAACAGGAAATTTTACCTGTAAATTTATGATGCAGCCAATAAATGCACTTCTCTACTCACAGTATTTAAGTAAGCAAGGTCCCCAGTTTCATGTGCTCCCCTGTACAAAGGGCTGTTATGTCCTGTCACTCTCTCCCAGGTGCCATGAAAGTCATACGTCATCACATTAACAAAATCCAGGTACCTGACAAAAAAAAAGAAAGCATTAAAACATAATGACTGCCACTATTAGTGGAAACAATGTGGTGTGTAGCACTGTGGCATACTTTGCAATCTCACTGATTTCATAACCAGCATCAATAGTGCCTTTGCCAGCAGACACAGCAGCAGAGATTAGTAATCTGGGACGCCCTGTGGCTCTTCCTTCAGTCTCATAGGCTTCAAGAAGCTCCTGTTTAACACAGGACCATGGGAAATTCACATAATTCAATAAAAATTCAAACTATTAGTAAATAATTTTGGATCCTACCAAGGTTTGCCATCCACAAATGTACAAAATGAAAAATTTAACCTTTTCTGTACCTTTGGTACTTTTGTTGCACTGTTGTCTTTTTTTGCACAAATGTTTCCTTTCTACTTTGAAGTTTTTCATTCCATATATTCATTTTATAATACACTCTCATTTTTTGGGGGGTTTATACTGATGCTGACTATTTTTACTAAATGTTTACAGTTTACCATAGCACTGTGGGTCCCCTTGCAATTTCAATCCTCTGTATGTGTGACACATATTGCAGAACTGACAATAAAGCTACCTTGTACCTTGTGCCTTGTTATTATAATAAAGGAAAATAAACAAGATAGGTGAAAAAAATCAACTGAAATCAGAAAGGGGCTTTACAAAATCCAAAAAAACAACAACAAAAAACTGTATGGTGAGTTTACAAATCTAAGAGAAAATTTCTTTAATTTTCATCTGTATCAATCTAACTCGTACATAAACTCACTAGTTTGGTTGTTTTTTTAGCACCCACCCAGTGGCCAGTGAGAATAACACTGAGTGATACATGTCATTGAATAATGTGGATGGTTTTTCCATCTGTTGTCTGTGATTACATTTTTATAAATGGTATCAGGTTTAGGTGTTTCATTACACAATGCCTTTTTTCTGATATTTTTTAATCTCGCCCTTGGCAACTACCCTATATTACCAAAAAAACTGAAACCAATAAAATCTAAAATAAAAATAAGCATTTTCAAAGAAAAAAAAAGGCAAAGAAAACTAAAGTAAAATGCAAAACTAATATAACCTTGGATCCTACCTTACATAGCAGTGTGAATCTCTGCTTGTCCTCCAGCGGACTTCCTCTAGCACCAGGATATTCCCAGTCCAGATCAAGTCCATCAAAATTGTATTTTCTCAGTAGTTTGATGGTGGACTGGATGAATGTGTTTCTGTTGACTTGTGTTGACACCATGCTAGTAAATCTAGGAATTAAATGAGGGATGAGATAACCCTGAAGTACACAAATTCATGCATTATATTAATCTTCATTGATTAGTTTATGCTTTAAATCTCACTTTTGTGTTCCAAAGTTCCAGCCTCCTACTGCCAACAGTGTTTTAAGGTTGGGATTCCTGTGAGAGAATGTGACAGAATTTTCTATATACATGTTATTTTAAAACATTTTTATAAAACATAATCTGAGAAAATGAAGAACTGACCTCTGTTTTAGCCCATTAAAAGACTTATAGAGCTCATCATCGTTCCATTCAAAAGTGATCAATTCATGTCCCACATTTATAGCAGCAAATGCATAGATCAGGTGGGTACACAGGTTTGGATCAACATTTGTAGGCATAAACTTCCCATTACCAGGACGGTACTGGGACCAGTTGGTGAAATAACACACCAACCTAGTGGATGAAACTTAACAAAGAAAAATAAATTCAATTTTCAGCAAGAAGCAATCACTGCACACTCAAATCCAGGCTGCTCAGTATTTGTTATTTGCATAACCTGTGAACTCACCCAAGCTCCCAAGGGAAACACAGAAACCTTTAAAGTTACAGATTTAGTCGATCAATGTTTGGTAAAAACAGATTAAAACGCACAGTCGTACATTGTTTTGAAGATATTGTGCCTTACCTGCGAGTACGATGAGCTTGTTCATGGTGATTTTGTTTGGGGGAAAAAAGAGCACAGACGATTATGTATACAAAACAAGGTAATCATTGACAGCAGCAGGTTTTTTGAGCCAGAGTTTAGGGACAGAGATGTTGCTTCACACAAGTTTGTTGAGTACCAGCAGCTTAAGAAATTTAACCTTACACTGGAAATTTAAACTCTTAATACTCCAATGAAAATTTACACATTTTTATTTTGTAACTTTTTTCTCTTATATATTTTGCTTTGTTTGTCATTAATGTCAGTATTTCTCCCAAAATAGAGACAAAACATCTGTTTTTAGGTACTCAAGAGAACAAGTTTGGTAATTTCATGGCAACTTAAGTTGCCAAACTTGAAAACAAATTTGCCAATGACATGCAGTTTCTTTATGTTTTACCGTCCCTTCCCCATGACACAAAGGACTTTAGAGGTAGCACACTCTAACTGGAAGTTTCAGTATTTTTAGTCAGTATTGGTGACTCAGCAGTATTAGCTCCTGTATCTTCTAATCAATATCTGCACAGATTCTGTCGAAGTGTCCTGCTTTTAAAAAATACGGTTGATCCATAGCTGTGCAAAATAGTCCCAGTCAAAGCCAGAACTTGACAGATCAGTAATAGGTGAAAGAAGTTGATTTGCATTCAATTTTTCTTTTCATAATGGCAGTGATTTAACAATTGATGGATTTGGACAAGATGCAGCTTTGAATGTCACAGTAAAATTAAATACAGGCTTCACGAAATGGGAGCATGTAGAGATTGAATTGGAGAGGAACAAGCACCAAACCCGAGGTGATGCCTTGAGTTCTTAATGAAATGTTCTATTGTCAGTTTGAGGGGTAAAGTTGAGGTCAAAACAATTAGTGGTCCTCTTTCTCTCATGGGCCTCGTCTAGACAGTCATCCCACAGCACTGTCAGCTCCAACAGGATGATGCTCTTCCTCTCCTCTGAAACCTCAGGGGGAATGCAATGATGTGCTGCGGAACAGGTTGACAGACAGCTGACCGTCCTGTGTAGTCGCCAGGGGTCCTAAGGCCTGTACTACAAAGTGGGATAAACACATCCAGGATTTCTCTCCATTCCCTGGATTGACTTAACAGGACATTCACAATCCTGATAAGTGGTACTACAAAGATGGATATCAGCTTGCTAAATGAATTCAGGGTGTGTCAAAACTGTTGCTGCAGCAAAAGCCAGAGAGGAATGCTGGCAGAAAATTGCTGACTCTGTTAATGCGGAAATTAATGAAATTATACAACATTAATTCATTAGACAATAAAAATGGACAGCAACTCTGAACACTCAGTTTGACTTTATTACAGCACAGATGTTTTGGGCAGAGCTCTCCCTCAGTGTCCTTCCTTTTGTTTGTATTTTCCAGTGAGTTCTTTTGAGGCCTAGCACCCCCCATGTGAGCGCATTTTGTGTTGGAATATTAATTCCTCACCGTGATGGCATGAGTACTTGTGTGTTTCATAAATTCATGTTCCTGCAGTTATGCCATGTGTGACCATTATTATTAACCATTATTATTTCAGATGCGCCTGACAGCGATGTGTTACATTTGTGGCTCCATCAGTTGCTCTACTTGGGTCACTGCTCCAACCTGGACTCATAGCTAACCTGCGACTTTGCTTGTGCCGCAGCCTCATCAACTGTTCACTTACTACTGGTTTTCCCCTTGACCCCGGCCTGGGCTATTTTGGGGTTGCTGGAGTACCTCTCTTACAGTTAAAAAAATTCCCAGGTGCTGTTAAACAGATCAGTGAGTGTTTAACACAGCTTTTCCAAACGTCCTATTTTTATTCTAAAAGCTTACATTATTTAACTTTGCAAACAGAAACAAAACCTTTTTCACAAAAATCACCAGGGTCAAAATGGTTAGTCCCATTTAGAACTGACCTTTTTATGAGCCAAATCACAAACCACTGTTGTGCAACCATGTGCTTTAATATGTAATGCTCACAGCTTGTAATCAATTAATCATCAATCAATGTAGTTAAAACTCAGGGTTGTCCTACACTTTACACACAGTTTAAAAACCTCATTCGGGGTTTGAGCTGTCACTTGAGAAAGCATCATGCCAAGAACTAAAGAAAGCAGTTTAGATTTGAAAAAGGAAAATAAAGAAGTACTGATGCTTACAAAGCAAGAGAAGGATATACAAATTCATTAAAGCATTTCCAGAGGTCAAGAAGTGGAGTCAGAAGTATCAAGAAATTCAAAGAGAACCACACAGTACAGATCAAGTCTGACAGAGGTAGGAAGCCAAAGATTTCAAACTTGCTGCTGGAAAACTAATGAGAGATGTGTCTAAAGAGTCTAAAACAACTATCAAAACAGAAATGACTTGGCAGAGTCAGGAAATAACAAGCCACAAGCCAATTATCCCTGTGGTAACTTTTCTGACACCTGCTTAAAACCCAAAAAGTCAGAAGGATTGTGAGGCCTCTCTGTCACAGGTCCGTATTCATACTGAAAATCAAGATCAAGAGACTTCATCCCAAATAAAACTGGGATGAGTTAAAAGTAAAAGACTCATTGGTCTGTTTCATAGAACATGCAAATTTGTTGAAAAAAAAAAATCACCTGGGGGGGCTAATATTTTTAATCTCAACTGTATGTTCACCACCATAAGAAGGTGGTGCAAGTAATGTTAAAGAGTTATTCCTGACAAGAGAAGAGATGAATCAGTACTTAATCTTAATCATTTATAAATACTCTTTTATTTGGATTGGTATTAGAGCTACAAATCATAACAAATTTTTCAATAAAAGGTATCTCCACAAACTTGGTTTTGTACTTTTAAAACTGTCTTGATTTTACAGTTTTGTAGGGACTAAGGTGGAAAGACTGGAGAACATCAGCTTTTTTTGTGTTTCACACTCATTCCAGAGAAAACGTAGCTTTTTCCAGTTGAATGACGAGAATTGGTGTTGTTATGGATACATTTCTTTTGCAAATCTTTAAGAAGGGAAAAACAAATACAGTATTTTAACAAAGAATTTATTAGAAGTAGAACAATGTCAGAAACATTAAACAAAGATGGAATTCAGACCCCTACAGTGCTCCCAAAAAGGCATTAAAAAAACCCAAACAAACAGTGTAAAAGGCTCCAGGATGTTAATTTAAGCCCAGTCGCAGCAGTTGCATCTTTCACTGAACACAAGGTTTACAGGACATTTCTGGAGGTATGTGTTTCCACCAGCACACTGATAAAAGGAGTACGCGTCTTTGTCATTTGTGTACAGGCCGTCAGCTTTCCCACCGCAGAATCCACTTCCAGGAGCAACTCCTGATGTGGTGGTCTTGGTAGTGGTGGATGTAGGAGCTGCAGTGGTGATGTCGTGACTTGGACGGGTTGTTGTGACCACAGGGGAATGTGTTGTTTCCGGAAGGGGAGGAGGAAGATCTAACAAAATCATGAAACAAGAAATTAGAGAAGCTCTTTTGAATTAAAAATTTAAAATGTCCTTAAGTGTTTGGCCATGTAGTTTACCTGAGTTAAGAAGGGAGCGCAGGTAGCTAATGAGAGGATAGTTTCCTTGTCCACAGAAGGTTCCAGCAAAATCATCCAGATCGAGAGCCCAGACAAAAGCTCCTCCAAATTTATTGTCTTTCAAGTAACGTGTCTGTGGAAAATCAGATACAGACAGGGCTACAGTCATACTGTCTGAAAAAATGCACTACTGCTACTTTCTTTCTTTCTTTTTCTGCCTTTTCTTTTTTCTTTTGCTTTTCCATCTTTTTACATTCAGTTAGTTTTTGTCATGTTTTCTTTTCTTCTCTTTCCTTTCTTATTCTCTCCTTTGTCTTTCTTTGATTTCCTTTCTTTTTTGCTCTATTCTTCCCTTCTAGTTTTTCCTTTTGTTTCTTTTTCTGTTTTTCCCTTTTTATTCTCTTTTTGTATTATAATCAAACCATGTTCCTATGATTTGTTTAAACAGTTGTATCTCATTGCTTGCAACAGTAAATAAGTTAAAAAAACAAACAAACAAACAGAAAAATAACTTCTTAAATGATATATATAGCTGCATTGCTGCCAATTAATTTAGACACTGATGCATGAACTAACATGACATGTTTCAACCAATGCAGCCCTGCATGCACACTCACCATCATAGAGTGCCAACTTCTGCTAAAGCTGAGGTACTAAACATGTTACAGTTTCGTGATCATCTTTACTCAGTACCAAATCTAATTCAGCTAGTAAACATAACAGTATCTATGAAGTAGAGTGCGATAAAGTGTTTATTGCATGTTCTTATCTCCAGTCAACACTGATGTCAAGGGTAATGTGATAGTAATTACCTTAATCTCATAGCTCTGTCTGTTATCAAACCCAACCCACTCATTTCCTTTAGTGGCAAAGGGAACCATTTGCTCATCGATCCAGTGGACATTTCCTCCTTGGATGAAAGTGCAAATCTGGAGAAACAGCAGGAGGAGATACACAAATCACCTTTCACATGATCAACATCAAATTTAAACTGTGTTTTTATTTAGGTAATCTTAGGGTGTTTTATAAAACCTAATGCTGCTTTCTCTCACCTCATAGTAAGACCAGAACCCAGCTTCTCGTGTGTAAGGCCCAGCAGCGGCTGGCCCGTTGGCTGGTGCTCCAATATCATATGATGCGGTTGATGTGCGAAATGTGCGTCCGTACGTGGGGAAACCAACCATGAGCTTTTTCAGAGGAGCTCCTTTTTTCGCCCAGTAATTCATGGCATAGTCCTGGTGAGAGTTTAAATAGATCAATAAATAAATGGCTTAAATCAAAGACACTTGGGTATATTTTGGTTTGAAGTTGTAGTTTTTGAGAAGGGTTTTTTAACTCACCACATTATAGAAGATGTTGATATCTTGATCCACAGAGCTGCGGTACAGAGGGCTGTTGTGACCTGTAAATGTGTCCCATGCTCCATGGAAGTCATAGCTCATGACGTTAATAAAGTCAAGGAGCCTGCCAGACACAGGCACAATTATGTGAATGAAAAATGAAATCAATGTAAATTCTATTCACATTTCTCTACATTACACTATCAGTAGAGCTGGGATGGTTAATGTGGTACACCATCCAGACAGTTCAGGGTGATGAAACAATTAAAGATTCTATTCTAATGAAGGAAAGAAGTAAGTAAAGCAATCTGTATATATTTACTTTAAAACTCAGTTACAGATACTCACTTTGAGACTTTAGCAATCTCATATCCACTGTCAATATTTCCCTTCCCAGCAGCCACTGCAGCTGTGAGCAGCAGTCGTGGTCTTTTGGTCTCAGTTGCCTCTTTTTCAAATGCAGCCAGTAATTCCTAAAAGCAAGATAAAAGATTTTTTTGTTTATGATATTCATGCATATGAAGTTAAAACTGCTGAAGACAAAAGCGTCCGTTCTCTGACCTTGCAGAGGACTGTGAACCTCTTCTTGTCCTCTAGGGGACTCCCTCGTGCGCCAGGATACTCCCAATCCAGGTCCAGCCCATCAAAACCGTGCAGTCTCAAGAATTTGATTGAGGACTGGATGAATGTCTTACGGTTTTCAGGAGATGAAACCATGATGGTAAATCTGCCAACATTTAAAAAATAATAATAATACCACGCTGTTTTTCTTTGCTGAAAAAATGTCCCAGTGTCATAGTTCAATATTGCTGAAATCTTATTCACTCACTGATGAGATCCAAAGTTCCAGCCACCAACAGCCAACAGAGTCTTCAGTGCAGGGTTTCTGTGTGCAAAAAAGGCAGATACACCTGTTTTACACCACTGAGCAAAGATCTCTAAACCTTGATGACATCATGCTATGTTCCAGTGTGAATAAAACCATTCAACTTTATAACATTTTTTTTCTTTCACACAATGTATGTCAAGAAAAAGAGTGCTAGTTTCATTCACTTTTATTTTGCTTATGATCTCAAATCTCCTTATAAACTTGTTTTGCATATCTAACATTTATAATTTATTTATTTATTTTTCTTTCTCTATAAATTTATTTAGAGTAAATGCTGGCTGTGATTGAAAAAGTATGGGACAAATGATAATGGTCAGGTGATTATGCAAATGAGAATTACTCAACCACCTGCCCACAGTTCATGATTAGTTCTTCAAGCTTCTTTCATGTCTGTACAAAGGTCAAAACAGGAAGCAAACAAAAATGTCTTTTCTCAGCTTTAGGCTTTGAAGCAACTCGTTAGCGTGTGCTGTATTGAAAAAAAGGCGGGCTTTGAGCCTCCTTAACTAACAGCAACAGGGTACCCACCTGTGGGTCAGCTGAGCTGGGAGTTGGATTGAAGTAAACTTGTAATCTTAATATCTTTTCCCTCTAACCATCATTATTCGATTATAATGTATGTCAAGTAAAGTTCCAAACTGATGTGTGAATCTGATAAAATGGTTATTAAAACTAGCACCTAATTGTACAAGCAAATATTTACAGAGCCAAAACAACAACTTTGATGTTTGGAATTGCAAACACCCTAAAACTTGGGGAAAAAATACAGTGGTATCAAAACGAGTATTGCCATTGGTAATTTTCTGATGAAGAAAAACACTGACAAATGTTATATTATTAATTCCCCTTTTTTCAATTTGTTTGCCATATTAAAACCCCTTGTTGTGAACATTCAAATTATACGAAAATCATCAGAAAGTCAAAAATGAAAAACCAAACGTAAGAACATATCAATGCCAAAATTAATTTCAAAAAGTGAAATTAAAATAACATTTAATGTCCATTTTTTTAAGTTCGGCAAAATGTTATTAATGCCAATACCTATTTTAATGCCATACATTTTGTTTTACAATACAAGTCTTTCAGTGCCAATGTTTTTTTTGTTTTTTTTTTTTCAGTTTTAGGGTGAATTTTCAATGCAAAAAATATTTTAGGACAAATCTTTTAAGTCATTGTAATGGTTCCATATATGTTGGAGAAACAAGAATGAATGTGTGTTCTTTGCATCTGAGAAGCAGAGAAGTTGATTAAAAGTCAAAAATGTTTGTCCCAAATGTGCTTAAGTAATGAAATAATCAGCTATGATGAAGCATGAGCAGAAGAAACAATGGAAACTGGAAAAACACAAAGATCGAATGAAAAGTTTTGAAATGGAGTTCTTGGTGTTCTTCCACAGTTTGTGATAAAAATGTTTGAGCAACACAAAGACATCCATCTTTATCATGCCTACTGGTGCAATCAGTGGCTGTCATGCAACAGTAGATATGTCTGTAGACACAGGTGGGAATAACTCACCTGTATTTGAGCTCATTGAAGGATTTATAAAGGACGTCGTCGTTCCACTCGTAGGTTGACAGCTCATTGGAAGGGCTGATGATTGAGAAGGCGTAGATGATGTGTGTGCAGAGGTGCGGGTCTACATTGGATGGCATATATCTGCCAACACCTGGTCTGTACTGGGACCAGTTAGTGAAGTAGCACACCAGTTTGGTGGATGATGCTGTTGAAAATGGGGGACATTTTCAACATTGCATGATGGTTTGAGGACCAATCTTGAGTGACAAAAAGAAATTTAAACATGCATACCCAGTTGGAGGCACATCAAAAGGGACAGGCCTGGAAAAAGAAAAACAGTTTCATTTTTACATGTTTCTTATCTTCATCAGTCCGATTATTTGAACCAGCAATCAAAAAAGAAGATTGTAGCCTACCAGCCAAAATAGTAAGTCGAGCCATGTTGCGTCAACAGATTTTTCCTCAAAGTGACCTGTAGCAGCAGAATTTTTTGCATCAGAGGATTTAAAAATAAAACAGGGGTGTTTTTCAGCCAAATCAAGCACAGAAATACTTTAAATGCCTTTCACATGAAGAAAGGGGAATGCAGGAAAAAGAATCATAAAGAAATATGAAATATTTAAATCTGTAACACTTGAGTATTTTAGGCTTTACTTTTTTTCAAATTTGGTCCATATGAGCTAATTATACCACCATGTGTTAAAGACTTACCTGTTCTCATGCAACCAGCAGGCTGGGTCTGCATCTACCTGGAGCTTCCTCTTTATAGCCACAGACAGGTGCAAAGGCCAAATACCTGTGTGGTCTAAGGCACGCTTTAGCAGAGGATAACTATCTCTGTGACACCCTGAGATATTGGATGACAGTGAACTATAAGTGAGAAGATGAACGGTGATGATACAATGTAGCTTTTTACTGCCAGAGATGATAAGAGTGAACAAGGTTATGTAAACTTGCCTCTGTAAAGTCACGTAGGTCAGATCAGCCAGACAATTCATGCAGATATGATAAGCTTGATTAATGTATCAATTTATATATAATGTGTTTATAACATGAAGAGGAAAAAGTTTCATGAAATTGATGGCTGGTTTTAGATCAGTATGTTTTACATTAACCTTTGCAGGCCTGCAGCTTTACAGCATCTGTGTTATCAGGCAGGTTGTTAAAAACTGCTCTTGGACTTGAGTCAAACTTAATTTGTATTGTTTACTTGTTATTATAGCTCATCACTGATACATATATAAAATTCTTAATTGATATCTCAGTTGTTTTTTAAGTAGCTTATGAGCTTTCAACTGAAAATATGCAATTATTGTTTTTTTTTTTTTTTTTATTTTAACTTAAAAAGACCATTAGAAATGAAGTTACTAATCCTTATTAATCAGCCTGACTGTTTGTATTTACTTTTGTAATTACAAAAACACCCTTGTGAGCTTGGTTGACTCTGTTTTTGAGCGCTTTGGAAACTAAATGTGTTTTTTAAAGGTGCTATGTAATTAAGTTATTAATTCATTCATCTTCAGCCACTTCTTTTGTCAACCATTCATAGAATAGAAATGAATAGAATAGACTTTATGTATCCTTTGATAATAATTAATACATTTAGAGTCACCAGTTACCCTGATGAGCATGTTTTTGGGCTGTGGGTGGAAGCCAGAGTACCGGAGAGAACCCACACGTACACAGGGAGAACATGCAAACTCCACACAGAAAGTCTCATCTTGCCTGAACCAGTATTCAAGCTGTTGACCTTCTTGACGTGAGGCAACTGGGCTAACCAGTATGCCATCGTGCAGCGCTAGATAAAGTTATTGTCATTATTATTGGTTCAACCTTTCAATGCATAATTTAGGAACATTTGGGAATTTAAATTGTTACATGTTCATCTTGGTCTATTTGACTCTCGTCAGGTATAGAGATTCAGCAGGATAACGGTTTGACACAATAATCTCTTTTATTTAAAACCTATTTTGACCACATAAATGTTGTTTTTTTTATTATAGCTTAATATATTTGTTTACTCTTGCAAAATGTCTGATTGAAACCAAAAAAAACTTGTATGTTTTTGTCTTTGTCCTGATTTTTGTTTTCTACTGTCACAAAAGGGACAACTTGTTTGTGATTTGTTTCTTTATCAACTGCAACTCGAGATCTGCCAGAGTGAACATTGTAACAATGCAGTTTTAGGTCCCATGACATCAGAGGCAACAGTATCATATCAGAAGCCTAATAAACTAGAGGTTAATAGATAAGATGTCCTTTTACATTAAGCTGTACCATAAGTTCTATGATGTAACTAGAGTTATCTTCTAAAGCAGTTAATTGGCCAGAGTTCAGTAAGCATTGTTTAGGTTTAGCTTTATGTTCAAAGATCACATTAACAGCTCCAGTAATGGATTCAAACATGAGGTAATAGCCACATACTGTCTGACACCAAATGACATAAATATAAGATGTATGTTAATTCATTTTATGTATTGTGCCGATGAAGCTAAGGCAATAAGCTAACTTAGTTTTGCATAAAGATTTTGCACACTGAAAATCAGACAGCAAGCAGTGAAGCATTCAGGGAAGACTTCAACAAGTTATTAGTCATAGAAACTAATTAAAAACCAGTCGGAAAATCCTGATAATCAAATAGTGAGCCGTTTTCATTAAAAAAATTTTCATTAAGTTTTTTTTACAGGTTATTTATGATCTAAAACACACATGTATTCATGTTTTGCTAGCTTGAATAGTTGTTTCCTCTTGTTTCCTTTACCCAGTTGGTTCATACTTGGTATAAAAAGTCGGGCATGAATTTTACAGGTACATCTCAAAAAATTTGAATATCATGAAAAAGTTCAATATTTTTTATCCCTCATTTCAGAATGTGAAACCCATATATTATATAAATTCATTACAGATAGAGGGAAACATTTCAAACATTTATTCCTTGAAATTTTGATAATTGTGTCTTATAGATAATGAAAACCCAAAATGCAGTGTCTCAGAAAATTAGAAAATTGTCACCTTATTAACTCAAAACACCTGCAAAAGTATCCCAAGCCTTTAAATGGTCCCTCAGTCTGGGTCAGACGGCTACACAGTCATGGGGAAGACTGCTGACTTGACAGATGTCCAGAAGACAATCACTGACACCCTCCACAAGGAGGGAAAGCCACAAAAGGTCATTGCTAAAGAAGCTGGTTGTTCACAGAGTGCTGTATCCAAGCATATTGATGGAAAGTTCAGTGGAAGGAAATAGTGTGGCAGGAAAAGGTGCACCAGCAAAAGGGATGACTGCAGCCTTGAGAGGATTGTCAAGAAACATCCATTCAATAATTTGGGGGCGCTTCACAAGGAGTGGACTGAAGCTGGACTCAGTGCATCAAGAACCACTACACACAGACGAATTGTAGAAATGGAAATGTCACATTCCTTGTGTCAAGCCACTCCTGAACCAGAGACAACGTCAGAAGCGTCTGACCTGGGCTAAGGAGAAAAAGGAATGGACTGCTGCTCAGGGGTCCAAAGTCCTCTTTTCAGACGAAAGCAAATTTTGCATTTCATTTGGAAATCAAGGTCCCAGGGTCTGGAGAAAGAGTGGAGATGCACAGAATCCATGTTGTTTAAAGTCCAGTGTGAAGTTTCCACAGTCAGTGATGATTTGGGGAGCCATGTCATCTGCTGGCGTTGGTCCACTGTGTTTTCTGAAGTGTACAGTCAACACAGCCATCTACCAGGAAATTTTAGAGCACTTAATGCTTCCTTCTACTGACCAGCTTTATGGAGATGCTGATTTCGTTTTCCAGCAGGACTTGGCATCTGCCCGCACTGCCAAAGGTACCAAAAGCTGGTTCGACGACCATGGTGTTACTGTGCTTGTTTGGCCAGCAGACTCACCTGATCTGAACCACATAGAGAATCTGTGGGGTATTGTCAAGAGGAAGATAAGAGACACCAGACCCAACAATGCAGATGACCTAAAGGCTGCTATCAAAGCAAACTGGGCTTCCATTACACCTGAGCAGTGCCACACACTGATCACTTCCATGCCACACCACATTGATGCAGTAATTCATGCAAAAGGAGGCCCAAACCAAGTATTGAGTGCATGGAAATGAAAATACTTTTCAGAACCTTGACATTCCTGTTTAAAATATCTTTTTTTATTGATCTTATGTAATATTCTATTTTTTTGAGACACTGTATTTTGAGTTTTTATTATCTATAAGCCACAATTACCAACATTTCAAGCAATAAATGTTTGAAATGTTTCACTCTGTCTGTAAAGAATCTACATAATATATGGGTTTCACATTCTGAAATGAGTGATGAAAAATATTGAACTTTTTCATGATATTCTAATTTTTTGAGATGTACCTGTATATTTCTTATACAGACATGAGAGTGGTTTCAGTCTTTTGAAATCATTCTATAAAAACAGGGATAAATGACTTAATACACTGCACAGGTGTTGTGGCACATTAATATAACTGATGACTTTTACCCCTCAATTTCTGAAGACTAAATGTATAGATTATATAACATATAGTTTCCCACAAGTATTATTATTCACGAAAGTGTTTGATAATCACTCTATTTCTATGAGGAACTTTTGGTTTGTGTCAATTTTGGTGCCCCTGTTGACATATTGAAACCTCCACCCTGTGCTTAATTTTGTCCTTGTTCTTGTGGAAGTTGTGTTTTATAATACAAATGCCATACTGATGCTACTTGTACCACTCAGGGAGGTTTCTTTCTTTTTTTTTCTGCAGAATATGTAAACAAATATTGTTTTGGCAGATTTTAGTTATCACGTTATATGGGCACTAACACACCCACATACCATCACAGATTCTGGCTTTTGAACTTTGCAATGATATTAATCTAGATTGTCCTTTTCCTGACTGGCCCAGAGGACATGGCATCCATGGTTTTCAAAAACAATTTGAAACCCTAACCCTAACTCATCAGACCACAGCATACTTTTTCACTTTGCGTCAGTCCATTTCAGACGAGCTCGGGCCCAGAAGCTGGTGGTGTTTCTGGGTGTTGTTGATATATGTCTTTGGCTTTGCATGGTAAAGTTCTAACTTGCACTTGTAGATGTAACGATAAACTGTATCAAAGAACAATGATTTTCTTAAGTTTTCCTGAGCCCACATGGTAATATTCTTTACACGATGATGTTGGTTTTTAATGCAGTACTGCCTGAGGGGTTGGAGATCACAGTCATTCAATGTTCGAAATGAAATCCTTAAATTTTCTTGCAACTGCACATTGAGAAACATTGTTCTTAAACTGTTGGCCCACTTGCTCATGCAGTTGTTCAAAATGGTGAACCTAGCTTGTGAATGACTGAGCCTTTCGGGGATGCTCCTTTTATACCCAATCATGATACACACCTGTTTCTGATTAACCTGTTTTTTGAGCATTCCTCAATTTTCCAAGTCTTTTGTTGCCCCTGTCCCAGCTTTTTTGGAACGTGTTGCAGGCATCAAATTCAAAATGAGTCAATATTTGAAAAAAACAACAACAAAGTTTATCAGTTTGAACAATAAATTTTTTGTCTTTTTGGTGTAATCAACTGAATATAGGTTAAAGAGGATTTTCAAATCATTGCATTCTGTTCATATTTATGTTTTATAGAATCACCCAACTTCACTGGAATTGGGGTTCTAGCAGAACAAGCTGTTTGGCATTAGCAAAGAAAATTCTGCAAATTATTCACTTGTTTTTATGTTTTTTCTTATAATCCAAATTGACCAGTAGTTGTATAATTATATCTGTTGCTACAACTTCAAGTATGACAAGCCATGTAGCTGTTTTCTGGTTGATGGGTTGATTACATTCTTACACCAAACAAACCATTAAACAGGATTTAATAAGAAGCAAGCTGCGGCCCCATCTTTTAGGTGATTTTATCTTGCGTGCTTTATTCTGCTTTCGAGTTTGATTGTTGTGTAGCAGTATGTCCAAACCACCCAAGCAAAACATTGCTTAAGAACATCTGAAAAGGATTCAGTTGTGAAAATGTTCTCACAATAGCATTAACTAGCTTTTTGAAAAAAGGCTACAACATTTAGAGTCAAATTAAACGCATCAGAAACAAATGTGTCCACTTTATTTAAATTTACAAATAACTACAATACACAGATGATATCAGGATTAGTTATTCTTATTTCATCTCTGTGAGTAAAGGGAAAGGGGTGGTAGTGAGGAGAAGGCAGTTATGGCAAGATATGTGGAGAAAAATTAAAAAATAAAGCAAAACATATTTCTGGTTTATGCCTTTTAAGTGTTTCCTTTGACCTTGTGCTTCTTCTCAGAGTGTATTTCCAAGCCAATTAAGCAGTGACAGTAAATCTGAGGAGATTTTTAATCATCCTTATCTTTCACAAACAAGGCTTTATTCTCACACAGTACAATTTCAACACAAGTGTAAGCAGAGAGGAGTCCAAGTTCAGGGGATGCTCTTGTTCTGGGCTCTGCAGAGGGTAATCTATGCACAGCCAACATGGAAAAATTAAATAAGTGTCATTACAGACTAAGCTTTAAGAAAAAGATAACACAAAAGTAGTTAAATGGTCCTCGCCGTCGCTTTTATCAACATGATAAACTGATCCTCTTCTCTCTCTTTATGTCACATTTCTCCTTTGATAGCTGATCATTTACATGCTTTTAAATATTTACAGGGAATGCATTAAAAACACATACAGTGAAGCTTGCTCTTCATCAGATGAATAAGCATTTAGAGCTGTCGCAGCTACTTCTCCATTGTTTTCCCCTTTAACACACAAATGTTGCCCTGCCTACATCTCAGGCATCAGCACCTCCCTCCTGAAGATGAATCTTCTTCCTGGGGTTGGGGGGCAAAAGCTAAGAAGGTCATAAAGATGAATTAAAAACATGAAGACAGTTCATAGTTCATAGTTTGTGTTTTATGCCAGGGAGTAGATGGTATTCTTTGGCGAGTGGAGCTCCAGACTGCCAACACCAAAGTCCACCTCCCTGATATCTCTCCTGGTTCCTGTGTACTGGCCGATGAAGGAGCCATCCTCATCAAACTGAATCTCTCCTCCTTCACCGTAGTCCACCAGACTGTCGTCACTGTCAGAGCGCTTCATGATTGACTCAATAGATGGCTGGCCTCTCTGGAGCCCACGCTCCTCCTCTCTGTAAAGCAAACATTTTATTTCAAATACACAATTCTCAAGAAAAAGAAAAAAAATCACTCTGATGAATCAATATGTAATAAAAGGACATACCGTCGAGGATAAGGCAGAGTGGAGACTCGTGCTATCCTAGAATATGAAGAGCATTTGTTGGTGATCTTTTAAAATCACATTTCATCATATAAAACGCTTATTTCAATAACAGCTTCATAGCAAGTACACTATTTCTATCTTTCAAGTTTTGACAGATTTGCAATTAAATTGTCAATAGTGTCAAAGTGTCAATATTTAGTCATTTCATACCTTTCAAGAGAGCTTGAGTGATTCAGTTGAAAAAGAACATGGTTGAGGGGGTGGGGGAAAAAGATTTTTATAGAAAAGGTAGGATAAACAGAAAAAAACCCACAAATAAGTAAGTAAAGTCAAAAAGTTATCATGAGTAAGATCATAAATACTAACGATGTTTGATTTGTATCTGTGCATCAAACCAGAACTAAGATTAAAGGAAGTTTTTGACCACTGGTAGCGCCGTAGAGCAATGTTGATGTATTATTGTTTTTTTAGAGCTACTTTTTCAGACTTTTGTGTCTTTATTTAGAGATGACAGACAGTGGATAGAGCAGTTGGACTTAAACCAGGGTCGCCCGCTGGAGGGCTAACCTCATTGAGTGCACAACCCTGACTGTTATGACCCTCACTTATTAAGTGTATTTTGAAGTTATTTGTCTCTCCTCCCCTGTTGGTGTGTGTCTGTGAGTCTGTGTCCTCTGTCCTTTTCTTTATAGGTCAGTTTAGAAATGTAGATTTTTTAGCCCCTGCTCTCATCCAAGATAAATAAACTGCTGATTAACTTGTGAAACTGTGTTGGCTGGCCTTTCTTTGGGGTGGGAAGAGTGGAGACAGCACCACATTTTGTGTCCTTTGGTCCCCTAGACTGGATCACATAACAGGATCACAAGGTTATACCTGTGACCCAGAAATGTTATTAGTAAGTCCGCATTTTGTTTTTGTTGTACCCATTCAATTGCGGAGCTAATGGGAATAAAAATGTAAAAAGGTTGGAAAAAAATGTTGTCTCGTAAACACGGATCTCAATAATGCAACTTAAATGATCTTAAAAGAAAATATTTACCTTCAATTTTTTTTTAGTCCAGGAAGGAGATTAACAAAATGTCTGATCTAAGGTGTCTTTTTCGTTTAGTTTTTTTCTGTTTTTATTTATAAAGTGTAAATACAATTTTTGCTAACAGTATGGCTCCAGAGTGCAGATTTCATTCACAAGCTGTGATTTAAATGCACAGCTACAGATCATACAGGTGTAAATACCGACTGTTATAACAGATGCAGAATTCTGCTCTGCAGTGTTAACTATAACATTGTGCTGTATTCAAATGAGGAAAACTACTATATGAATGCTAGTACATTATACAAAACTTAAGTTAAAATGTTTAGCCTTAAACTTTAAATTGTGCAACATTTTCTTATTCATTTCCAAATTTACCGGTAGTCAAATGATCCCTCCTGATCTTTGTCATCCACTGGCTCCAGTGAAATGTCCTTTTTGTCTCGTACTGAAATAAAAAAAAAAGTCAGTTATAAGAGATTCATGTTGCAAAATTGGACTCGACAGAATATAACTAATCTCTGCACCTACCTGGGTATTTACCCCCTCGGCTTCTCTTGATGAAGCACACTATGAGTAGGATGAGCACGATAAGAGCCACAGCACACATTATCCCGATGAACCAGCCCTGAGTGGTGATGTCCACCTGGTCTGTAGCGTATGCTGAGATACACACAAGTGCATACACACATCTGTTGACAAACTTCATTCAAGCTGTATCTAAACTTCAGGTAGTTGTGTTACAGATAACAAAAAGAGAGGGGGAAGTTATAGATTACTTTCAGTAGTGTAGTGGGGTGACTCCTCGGTATGCCACTCCCCTATCCCAATCCGAGTCCGAGCAGCCACTGAGAATCTGTATCGAGTGTAGCGATCGTATCGCCGCACTGAGAAACTTGTAACATTTGGAGGAAACTCCTCCTCTCGCAGCTCCTCTCCTCTGGTGGCGTTCACTGTGAAGAGAGTGAAAATTACAGAGCGTAAAGAGGACTCTTGATGCTGCTGGAGCGAACACAGGTGAGCTATTAAGTACCTCACCTGCTCAGAGAGAGCCTACACAAGTGCTCATAACCCCATCGAGAGCACACTTCAGTGTTGTTTTAGTCTCTGAGTGCATATTCAAGTCTGCTATTAGTTGCTACTGAGATGTGGACTCAAGCCAGCTTTTGTGGAATAAAATCACAAATGATTTCTGTGCCTGTTTGTCCCTCGAGGACTGCAGAGCACTACTGTTACGGCCTTGGGGGAGGCCTTTGGGTCGGGCTGTAGTGCATAAGTACCCGCCGCTAAGCCTCATGAAGACTAGGGGGGAGTTAGTTAGCCAGATTTCTGGTTAGGTAGCTAGATAGCGGGGAAACTCCGTGCGGAGGCCGCCTGTTCCTCCGGTGCGCACAAGCGGGTCTAAACATATTGCTTTCCTTGCGAGCTTCAACGTTTATTCCGGTGTTAAAATGGACGAGTTTGTAAATGCGTTTGTAGATCAGCCTTCTGAGCAGGCTTTAGAGGGTTTTACGAGAGACCAATTGGTCAAATTAGCCGACTATTATAAAGTAGATGTTGGTGATAAACGCATGAAGGAGACGTTAAAGGCAAATTTGAAGGTTCATTTGTTTAAGATGAATGTGTTTCATGTTAAAGAGGCTGCTTCTTCTGCGGTTGATGAGGGTCCGTACCCGCCTGTACAGGATCCTGGTGTGAGTTTGTCCTTCGAGCAGCAGAAGGAATTGCTGCAATTACGTATGAAGCTGGAGACTGAGAAGTTGTTGTCTTTGGAGAGAATAAAACAGAACACAGAGTTGGCCAGGCTCGAAGTGCAGAGGCATAGACTGCAGTTGGTTGCCGAGGGAAAGCTGGTCGCTGACGCTGCAGTGTTTGGTGATCCTTCGTTGGAGGTTTCAGCGAGGTCTTCTAAGGATGTCTTAGGCGAGTTAAAGCTTGTTCCTAAGTTTAATGAGCGAGATCCAGATGTGTTTTTTGTGATGTTTGAGCGGCTGGCTGAAGCTCGCGAGTGGTCTGACTCCACACGCACATTGTTGCTGCAGTGTGTACTAACAGGTAAGGCTCAAGAGGCTTATTCTTCTTTGGATAAAAGTGAGAGCGCTAAGTACGCCTCCGTCAAAGCTGCTGTTCTAAAGGCGTACGAGCTAGTGCCTGAGGCGTACCGTCAACGGTTCAGGAGCTGGAAGAAAGGTGACAAAACTCATTTAGAGTTTGTTCGTGATTTGTCCATGCATTTTGATCGCTGGTGTAGTGCACTAGGGGTTGATTCTTTCGACGATCTGCGTGATTTGATTATTCTGGAGCAGTTTAAAAACTCCGTACCGGAGCGTATAGCAACTTTTATCAGCGAGCGGAAGGTTAAGACGGCTGCTGAGGCGGCTTCTTTCGCTGATGACTTTGTTCTGGCGCACGGTGGAGATGGCTTGGTTACTCGCAGTGGCACTGGTCACAGAGACGTTTCCTCAGCGAGTGGTGCGTGGGCTGCTCATTCAGGAAGACAGGGTGAATTTCAGCTGCGGCATGATCGAGGCTTTCGTGAGGCTGACAAACGTTGCTCATATTGTCATAAATTGGGGCACTGGAAGCGTGATTGTTTTGCTTTGAAGTCCAGGTCTAAGCAGGCCGGACCGAGTGTTAGTCCCAAGCCAGCTATGTTTGTTGCGCCGGTTTCTGAGCAGTTGATAACTGGTGAGGCGAAGTCAAACGGGTCATGTGCAGAGCTCAAATCTTTTCAGCCTTTCATTAGCGAAGGTTCTGTTTCGTTGGTTGGGAGCAAAGAGAGAGTACACATCAAGATATTGCGTGACACTGCTGCTTTTGATTCATTTATCTTGGCATCAGCCCTGCCATTCTCTGACGATACATACACGGGTTCTTTCATCCCAGTGCTGGGCATGGGGTTAAAGGTTCTGCATGTACCCCTGCATAAAATGATGTTGTCTTGTGATCTGTTTCAGGGGGAGGTGACGGTTGGTGTACGTCCAGCTCTGCCCTTGGATGGGGTCACAATGATTTTGGGTAATGACATTTGTGGGAGTCGAGTTTGGGCTGATGGTCCACCGCCAGCTATTGTGGTACCAGAACCACTGGTTAGCAGTGGTCCTGACGTGAATGAGGCTGAGTTTCCTGACGTGTTTGCTGCATGTGCTGTGACGCGTGCGCAGTCAAAATCCAAGGTAAAAGTTGAGACTGAAGAGCATAATGATGTCATGTGTCCTAATGTTCCCTGGTCTGTTTCCCACAGTGACTTGGTGAAGGAGCAACAGGCTGATGAGTCTCTGGAGGGTTTGCTGGAAGTGGCTCTTCCTGTTGGCGAGGTGAAAAACCATGCCCAGTGTTATTTTGTGGAAAATGATGTGTTGCTGAGAAAGTGGGTGCCACAGACGGAGGATTTTGTTGGAGACCCGGTTTATCAGGTGGTAGTGCCTTCTAAGTTTCGCAGGTTGGTATTGCAGGTTTCCCATGATGAGTCAGGTCACTTGGGTGTCCGGAAAACATATGATCGTATCTTGAGGTATTTTTTCTGGCCCAAGTTGAGAAAAGACATTTCAGAGTACATTAAATCATGCCATACATGTCAGCTCACCAGTAAGCCAAACCAGAGCTTGAAGCCTGCGCCACTGTGTCCGATACCAGCCATAGGCCAGCCTTTTGAACATTTGATAATTGACTGTGTGGGGCCTTTGCCTCCTTCTCGGTCAGGGGCTAAATATTTGTTAACTGTGATGTGTCAGAGCACAAGGTATCCAGCTGCGTACCCTCTGCGCACGATCACTGCTAGGTCGGTGGTGCGTGCCCTTTCACAATTTATATCTATTTTTGGTGTTCCCAGAATTGTGCAGTCCGACCAAGGGTCTAACTTTTCATCTCGGTTGTTTTCACAGATTTTGAAGCAATTGCGCATTCAGCACAATCAGGCTTCGGCGTATCACGCTCAGAGTCAAGGTGTTCTGGAACGGTTCCACCAGACACTTAAATCCATGTTGCGTGCATACTGTGTTCAGATGAAGGGGGACTGGGAGGATGGTTTGCCTTGGCTACTTTTAGCGGCTAGAGAAGTTGTACAGGAGAGCACAGGTTTCAGCCCCAATGATCTGGTGTTTGGGCATAAGGTGCGGGGTCCATTGGCACTTTTGTGGGATACTTGGAAGGAGGTAGAACCACAGAATCTTTTGGACTATGTTAATGGTTTTCGGTACAGGCTGTATAGAGCACAAGAGGTAGCTAGTGGAAAGTTGTCTTCTGCACAGCGCAAGATGAAAAAACTTTATGACCGAAAGGTTGAGGATCGTGTTTTTCTCCCTGGAGATCAGGTGCTTGCATTGTTGCCCATTGTAACATCTCCATTTCAGGCAAAATTTTCCGGACCGTATTCTGTGTTGAAGAAGGTTTCGGATCAGAATTATGTAATTGCTACCCCTAATCGAAGGTCCTCCACTCAGCTCTGTCATGTTAACCTGCTGAAGCCGTATCATGCTCGTGCTGGCGTGTTAGCTGCTCAGGAGCAGTTATCGGAGCTTCATCCTGCCTGTTTGTCAGTGTCTGCACCCCCTGTTGCTGTAGCAGAGCAAGGGGTGGATGATGTGTCAGGCCCTGATGAGGCTATCTTGTATGGTAGGCTTAAAAATTCTGAGTGGCTAAGGAATTTGGACAGTTTGCTCGGACATCTGGATGCTTCCAAACGCAGTCAGTTGGCTGATTTGATTGATCGTTTTCCTTGTTTGTTTGGTGATACACCTACTCGCACACATGTCATAGAGCATGACATAGACATTGGAGATTCTAAGCCTATTAAACAGAGGTTTTATCGTGTCCATCCAGAGAAGCGAGTTTTTCTTGATGCTGAGGTGAAATACATGCTGGAAAATAATATTGCGGAGCCATCAGGTTCCAGTTGGGCTTCACCTTGTTTGCTTGTTCCGAAATCAGATAACACGCCCAGATTCTGTACTGACTTTCGAAAAGTTAATAATGTCACAAAACCAGATTGTTTTCCTCTGCCTAGGATGGAAGACTGCGTTGACCAAGTGGGATCGGCTAAATTCGTCAGTAAGTTTGATCTTTTGAAAGGTTACTGGCAGGTTCCTTTGTCAGAGAGAGCGCGGGAAATTTCTGCATTTGTTACACCCACAGGTTTGTATTCGTATCAGGTGATGCCGTTCGGTTTGAGGAATGCACCAGCAACATTCCAGCGCTTGATGAACAAGGTTGTTGGAGACTTGGAAGGTTGCTCGGTGTACCTCGATGATGTGGTTGTCTATTCTGATGAGTGGGATGTACATTTGGACCGCATTGAGAAGCTCTTTGCCCGCTTGGCTCACGCATGTTTGACCATTAATCTGGCTAAATGTGACTTTGCGAGAGCTACAGTTTCATATTTGGGTCGTGTTGTAGGGCAAGGCAAGGTTTGTCCTTTGCGTGTGAAAGTTCAAGCAATTGACGGTTATGCTCCACCGCAAACTAAAAAAGAACTGATGCGGTTTTTGGGACTAGTCGGGTTCTATCGCTGTTTCTGCAGGAATTTTTCCACTGTGGTTGCTCCCCTTACCAATCTGTTAAAGAATAAGGTGAAGTATGTCTGGTCGTCGGAGTGTCAAACTGCTTTTGAAAATGTAAAAGCGCTTATTTGTGATGCTCCCGTTTTGTCTGCGCCTCGATGGGACAGAGGTTTTAAAATCGAGGTCGATGCCAGTCATGTTGGTGCTGGAGCAGTTTTGTTACAGTGTGATGACTTGGGAGTGGATAAGCCAGTCTGTTTCTTCTCACGAAAATTTAATAGACATCAGCTTAACTATTCGGTCATCGAAAAAGAAACGCTAGCTTTGATTCTAGCTTTGCAGCACTTTAGTGTGTATGTTGGGTCTGGACCTGTGGTGGTTTTCACAGACCACAATCCTCTCACTTTTTTGAACTCTTTGCAGTGTCCTAATCAGCGACTGATTCGTTGGGCTCTGATGTTACAGTCTTACAGTTTGGACATTCGCCACATCAAGGGCCGGGACAATGTGGTGGCGGACGCGTTGTCACGGGCTCCTTGTTTGTAGTTTTGTGTTGTTAATCTGACCTCTACTGTGTCCTTTCTACCTCTTGCTCTCCCTCTGTACTCTTAAATTTAGCTTCAGGAAAGGCCTACCAGTTGCTGAGGATGGAGTGGGGAACTGGGGGGCCTGGAGGGGCGCATATGCGGTGAGGTGTTTTCACTTTCCTTTAGTTAATTGTAGTCTGTTTAGTATGTAGGCAGCTGATAAATTAAGTGCCAGGGTTCCCTTCGGGACCCTGACTTTATGGGGGGGGGTGTTACGGCCTTGGGGGAGGCCTTTGGGTCCTGCTCTGTTTCGTGGGTACTGGTTGTTGTTGTTTTTGTTCCTTTTTCAGATCCTGATTGACAACCAGGTAGCTGATTGGTAACCAGGTGCACCTGGCTGGCGCACAGGCGTTATTTAGACCCGCCTACCCGGACGCCAACTCTCTCCTTCTCCCTCCGTGGTCGACGCAGCAGCCTTTTTGTTCTTTTCACATTTATCTGATCTTTGGTTTTGCACAGACAACATACACTTCACATGATTCACTGCAGCCATACATTTACACACACCACTGATTCTCACCCTAATTCTTCATCCTTCTTTAAGATTTAACTTAATAAAGTGTGTTAAAACTTTGACTTATGCGTGCGCATCTCCAGTCTTTGTTGCGGCATCCGAGCCGGTCGTAACACTACATTATGCTTTGACAGTGCAGTCTGTGAAGATGGAACAATCTCCAGAGTGTTTCAGATGTAGAGCTGGTATACCTGTCTGGTACTTCAGTAAATATCCAGTCACAACACCATTGGGTTCGGCTGGCAGCTCCCAGTCGACATAAATACTGTCCAGATGACGCTGCTGGATTCTGAAGGATTTGGGAACAGATGGAACTAAACACACAAAAAAAAACCAGCAGGAGATCAGAAACATAACTTTTTGGGCATGTTTTTCTATTATTGGAGGGTAATTCTGTAGATTTCTTACCTCCTTCAGGTGTTGAAAAGTGTATATAATTACTGGGCGGACCTTCAAATCGATTGTTTGTCACCACTATATACATCCTGTAGTTGCTGTAGGGTATGAGCCCCGTGACGACACCGGATGGCTCTGGACCATTCTCTTCAAATGATTTAGACTTCATACCCCTGTTGACCCTATGCCACCTTAGCTGACTGCTGTCACGCCAGTAATACACCTGAGAGGAGACACACAACATTTTGAATGCTGAGTGTGATTTCTGCGCAGTAAGGTGACCTTTCAGAGAAGGGACTGTATATTTTTCAGGCTAGCAGTGTCAGAGTTTATTTGTGTTGCACTCATTCACTTTGGACCTTCATCAGTCATAAGTTTATAAGGTCTTATACTAAAGGTACAGACCGTAACAACCAGTCAAAGAGGGAACCAAATTTCAAAACCCTTAGCCTTAATATGAAAGAGTGTACCATATGGAAAAAGTGTTAGTCAAACTAAAAATGTCTAGATACCCCAAATGACCAAATTTGCACAACAAAGCTACATAAATATAAACTGAAACTGTTTTGAAAAGAAAAAAAAGAAAGAAAGTGCCTTCATTATATGATGGTTGATATGGCAGCTCTTTGGCCTGAGTGTTCAGCTAAATCTATGCACAGGTCAATAATGAGGGTCGGGTTTTATTCTCAATAAGCATTTTAATTATTTCAAACAATAAAAATACACAGATTGAGCATTAACACTATGCTTAAATATAAGACACTGAAAGAAGCTGTACCACAAGAACAACTCGGTACACTCCATGCACCAGTACGCAAACACGACGTGCTTGAGCCAGTGTGACCACGCCCTTAATTTTAATTTATGTTATTTAGATTAAATTCCGTGATTCCTCTGGGTACCACTAATGGGAGCTTGAGTACCACAAGTGGTACGCGTACCACACTTTGAGAAAGGCTGGCCTAGTGGTTTAGGTCACACTCCATATGGCATTAGCCCCTGAGTGAACAGCCTGGGTTCATGTCTGGCCTGTGGTGTGACTTTCCTACATGTGTTTCCTACTCTAAAAAAAACCATACATTACCTTGTTATATTGCATCTTGCAAAAAGTTTCTTGAACAAAGAAAAGTAGTTTTAAAAAGAAGATGTGCTCTCTGTTCATTTGCTTCCAAAACGAATGGTGTCACTGCAATCAACACCAAACAGTCCTCTTTTGCATATTAATGTCCAATAATTCATGTTTCTAAGAGGTTTAGTTTTAATTTTTTGATTCTTAATTATTAAAATTACTGGTTGAACTTTCCTGCACAGTGCTTTATGCCTTGATTTACTGCTAGCATCCATAAAAGTCTATTCAAAGGAGACAAACCTTGTATTCCTTCAGTTCTCCCATCATAGCACTTCGTGATACTGGGTCCCAGTGCACAGTCACCTGAGTGCTTTCAATGTCTGACACTCTCAGGTTCAGAGGTGCAGTTACAGGGCCTGAGGAGGAGACACATTATTGCTTTTATCGGTAAAGGCAAAGAAAACGGGACAAAAACTTTAGGGGAGCTGGGTACATCTCATTTAAATTTGAAAACTAAACATATGACAGAGAACAAAAAAAGTTTCATTTGCAGTCAGATATACAGAAAAACCAATATAATAATCATAACTCAAAAATGTTTCACAAAAGAGATCAAATCAGAGACTGAAGAGAGAGAATATGCTGGGAATAAGGGAAAATATGTTTTCAAGTATTTTCACTCCATATCTGTTCAGACAAAACAGATAAAGAGAAATCAATGTGAGAAAGTTATCAAATTGTAAACAATATACTTACGGTCCTCTCCAGAGTAACCAGTGACAACAGGAGACTCTGGACCCAGTCCAAAGTCATTGACAGCTTGAATTTTGAGATCATAAGCAGTAAAGGTATCTGCGTCGTAGATGTAGTACTTCAGCCATTTAGTGGTTGCGTTCTTCCACTCCTCCCGAGAATCTCTCCTTTTCCACCACACCAGATACTTTAGGTGAGGCCCGTTCCACTCTCTGTAGGTCAGAGGCTGAGAGCAGAGTAAATGTTTGATTTCATTGTGTTTGACATTGAAAAGTTAAACAGTGCAGATAAATATTAAAGTGTTACAGCTTTCGATGGGTCAGATCTGTTATACCTCCCAGCTGATCTCCATGTTATTCCTCCATGTACCCACACCCTTCAGGTTCTTTGGGATGGCATCTGGGGCTGTTCAGGAACACAAATTTAGTTTTTCAAACATTTGTCTAAAGAGTAGCTTAATATTGCAGGAAATGTGTTTTGTTGTTGTTGTTGTTATTTGTTTTGTTTTTGGTCAAAAGAGGAAAAATAAGATAATCAATACTTTATAAATCTTTTGAATAGTAAAGCCACAGCCTGAAGAGGTTAGCTTATCTAACATAAACTGTAGCTTGGTCAGATGTCCTACTCTTTCAGCATTTTTGCTGAGCTAAGCTAACCATCTCTTTCTTTGCTTCTAATTTAATGTACAGGCATAAAAGTAGCCGAAATATTGAAATTTAACACTCAGCTGTCAGTCATGTAAAACTAGCTGTTTCTCTTTGTCTCTGGTCTTTCTTCAAAGCTAAGTAAAGCTAGGCTAACTTAACCTCTGGCTTTTAGTTTTACATTAAACATACAGACAAGAGTTGATATTCTTATTCATCCCATAAATATTTATGAAAAACAGTCCAAAATAAAACCTGTTTCCTTTAACAGGAGACAAGAAAGGACAATAAGGGGGTAGTTGCTTTTAATGTATTTTGACCACAAAATTTGCAGTTTGGGAGCATCAAACTCACGTGCACCGCTGCTCTGGAAGCGCTTAGATGGACGACTTGGGCGACTCATTCCAATCTCATTGATTGCGATGACCCTGAACTCGTAGTAGGTGAAAGGGTTAAGATGCAAAATGACAGAGTTGAGATTCCCTGGGTACGTTGAAAGATTTTTCCACTTTCCAGGTAACCAGTCATCATCGTCATACTGCACCAAATACTCTGAAACAGGGAGATACATAGAATAATGTCTGTTAAATATTAAAATGATGGCTTAAAAGGAACAAAACTTGCAAAATGTTTTTATTTGGTGACATATCTATTACCTGTGATGGGGTTGTGGTTGCTGGCACCAGCAACCCAATTGAGTCTGACGCTGCGTTCATACGGATCCGACAACTCCAAGTTAGTGGGAGGTTCAGGACGGTCTGAGTTTAAACAAAGATGAATATTTAAAAAGCCATTACACTGAAAGGATAATGAAATGTCTATTTTTAAGGGGTCATACCCATCACCATTAGGCGTGCTGAGGCAGACTTCTGGTCCAGTTCACTCTTGATGATACACGTGTAATTTCCCTCATCGCCCCGGTTTACATTTGTAATAAACAGATTTGATTCATCCAAAGAGATCCTGGGAGAAAATACAAGCAGGTACACCTTTCTTTATAAATATGTTTTGAGACTTACAAAGTAGACTGTAAATAAAAGAAGGGGGTTGTGCTTTGTTTCAAAAGTGAAGCCAATGTGAAAACCTGCATGACAACTTATGGCCAGCAGGGCGTGATCGTGTGATTGACATAAACATAAAAGTGACAAACACTGGTGTGAATAATAAACTCAATAACTCAAAATGTTGAAAGTTATTCCTTGTGTGGATTTCCCATGACTGCTGAGCTGGTCTGGAGGGTATGAAGTAGCCCAGGTCGAAATATACCCAAGGGTATAAACTGGCCTAGGCCAAAGTTTACCTGGGGGATAATCTAGCCTGGGCCACTTTAACCCTGGGTATAGACATGAGTAAGTTTTGACCTGTTACACCAGCAGTAACAAGAGTGTCCACTTGAGGCCCATTTCCTTATTCATACAAACTGTACAGGGAGTAGATTTGTTAATGACTGTCTGTGTAAAGAAAATTTCAAGGTAGATTTATTGACTCAGAAAAAAGATTTTATTCATAAAAAAACCCATTTTATTCAAGTTTCTTGTATTTCAGTAGAATGCAATGTTAATTTAGTGATTTTCAGTGTTGATATATATAACACTTTGACAACAAAGCAGGATTTAATTAAAATCCCCTGTAATTGGCAAGTCTCTTCCATGGAAACCTGACAATAAGGATGAAGAAGCAGCATTTCATATCCACGCTGCTTTTATAGCAAAGTCACTTTTGGCTCCACCAAAAACAAGCCTAGAACTAGAAACCACAATGTCCATAGTCTTGTGGATGACTTACTTATTAAATACAGTGCATGATTCACACTGGAGCATTAAACCAAATAAACAATGACGTACCTCCAGCCATATGCTACTGTCCTTTTGTCTTTCATCCAGGTAGTTGTGACAGGAGTAGTAACATCAGCTTTCACACCACACTCAAAGCGCACATCTGTTCCTCTGATGACTTTCATACTCTGTGGTTTAGTTACAATTAAAGTTGGCTCTAAGAAAAACAAAAGAATACGTTCATGACCTAGATAGTCAAGTACAACTGAGTATTCAGGCCACCTTATATGGGAGAAAAAGAGATTTTGAGATTAAATTTGTAAAACTGAAGTTGTTAATTTCAATTTTGATTTGAAAATTTACAAGAAAAAATTGTTAATTAACAAAAAATAAAAATAAAAATGGAAGTTTGTGGGGAAAAAAGGCAAAATTGCTGGCTTTGATTGGTCAAAAGTATTTTGAAGGGGAAGATCAGAAGAACAGCAGCCTGTACTTAAATCAAGAACATGCACCATTTTGTCAGTTATCATGTAAGTTTCTTAAAAAACTACCAATTCAGTGTTTTAGCATACAAGCACCACCTAGTCATCAAAATCTAGCTTGTGATCACTGATTCTTTCTTATAAAATGATGACTTTAGTTTTGTAAATTCACAACTTTAATCTCCTAAACCTTTTTCTTTTATGACTATTCTCATAAAAATAAGGCTATATTCTTGAAATCACTTTTTTTTACTCCATGATCACTAAAAGAGATTTGAAATTATCCCTACCTTTGACCTCTACTCTGACTTGACTCTCATCTCTTCCTGCCAGATTGCTGACAACACACAGGTAAGTGCCCTGGTCTTCAATCCGAATACGTCTAATCTCCAGGGTCCCGTTACTGTGGGTCTTATAACGATTTCCTTCGAGATTCCCCTGTCCAAATTTGGACCTGGTGGTGTAAAAAACAAAAACTTTATTTGCCGTGAAGTGATGTTTAAACTGTTTTTTTTTTTACATAACATAAGTATCAAACAGCTTGTTCTCACCATCGTAAGTCTGGCACTGGAGATCCAAAGAAGCGGCAGTCTAGGAAGGTATGACCTCCCTCTACCACCTTGATGAGTTCATTTCTGGGCCCGAGGATTCGTGGTGTTGCATCTGCAGGAACATTAAAAAAACAAAAAGTATGAACTAAATCCTTCTGTACAAATATGCAAACTGTTATTAGAAACATATCAATGATTTTTTTAAATTAAATTTTAAAAATTGCCATTCTATCTTACTTAATTTTTTGGCCTGTGTAACAGTTTCAGAAGTGAACATTGCTTGCAATACATCAAAATTGTCTTTTTGAATAGTGACCACTTGGCAGAGCATTGAATATATCTACAGATCATAGCTCCCATTAAACAATAATTTGATCTGTAAAATTATAAAAACCAGAGAAGTTACTTACGTAGCACGTTGACAAAAGCATTGGCAAACAAATACCCAAACTGGTTGGAAGCATTGCACTGATAGACAGCGTTGTTTGCAGCAGTCACGCCACGTAATGTCAGCGTATCTCCAGATGCTTGTCTGTTTGGCTGTGGTGTTGCAGCTGGTGAAAAATACAGATAAATAAAAAGCATCATTTTTTTAATCTATTTTTTTTTATTATTGTTATTTTTAGTTTTGATGTTGAAAAAACTCACTTTCAATTGGTTCTCCGTTGATAAACCAGCTGATTGTGGGGCGAGGAACCCCATCAGAGCGACACACCAAGCGTCCATTTTCTTCAGGGGCCAAAACTAAATCAGTGGGCTTCTCCAACCAAAAAGGGGCCGCTGTCAAATATTAGTATGTTAGCTGTTTCCAAATTATTCTGCAGTGAGAGAAGATGTTGAAAGTTAGCGTCTCACCTTTGACCCTGACAGTTATCGTGTGCTCGATGTATCCAATCTTATTGGTGGCAGTGCAGGAATAGTCACCGATATCTTCAAAAGCTGCTTTTGGGATTTGAATCATCTTGTTGAAGTTTTTTAGTTTCATCCGTGGCGTCACCACAAGGTCATCACCATCTTTGGTCCATGTAATACGAGGAGTCGGCCTAGATGTTTAAAAAAAGGTAACTCTTGTGAAACTATATACTGAACAGACAATTTATAGACAGAACTTTTTGAGTCTTTTTTTATAGTAGCATTCAATATTCTTAACAAAAACATTCCACTGCATTATATGTAGTGGTTTCTTACGCACACTCCTGCAGCAATACACTCTAGCAGCAACTCCTCCCCCTGCAGGACCTGGATGGAGCTAGATGAGCCTTTCGGAGACAGCCAGGTGGGGGCAGCTTCGGCCAAAGTTCGAGCTGGTTGGAATAACGGAGTACATCAGTAAGACATGCTTTTAGTTCCATTTTAAAACTGACAAACACCAAACAGTGCAGGCTGACCATCAAATAGAAGAGGAAAGCTGAAGCAAAGCAAGCACTCACCACTATTAGTAAATTCAGTTGGAAGAAATGGAGAGTCAGTATAGGGTGTAGTCTGAAATTTAAGAAAAACTACCTAGTTTAGTCAGTGCAAGCCCAGAGGCTGTGCAAAGATGTGCTTATTCTCTATGTTGGGTTAGTAAAACGCAGGTCAGTTTAGCTGGTAGTAATTGGAGAGAGATTTTTGTGAAAAACAATGTACTTTTTAAGAATTATTTTGACGGTGCTGTGAGGACTATTTGGGAAAGGTACTGTTTTTCTGGGATAAAAAAAACTCCATTTCCCATGAGTACTAGCAGCCTCTCTTGTAAGGACATAAATATTACCAAGGTGTGTGTTTGTGTAGGAAGCAAATGAATGGAGAGCATGTCTTTTATGGCACTTCTTTTCTTTGTTCAAGACAACTTTTTGCAGGATACAAAGCTAATTTAATTATTTATTTGTAGTTATGAAGCTATTGTTTGAAACACGACAAGAAACAAGCTTTGCAAACTTTTTTGTTACTAATTTAAAGTACCAGGCTAGCTATATTTAGTATTATGCATTGCTTTGAGAAGTGTCTGTATCATTTAATGTTAATGAATCCTGGTTATGTCCTACCAGTGCTCATCTACCAACTCCAACCTCACCAAGCAGAGCTAATGTAACCTTGCTCTTCATTTTATTTATAGACTCTCAAGCTTGAACTGTGTCATTGTTTGCCACAACCTCTCTATAATGTTATGTTAATCGTGTAAATACTGGTTAAATGTATTTGAAACTCCACTAAGACCAGAGTGTTTTATGTAACAGGAGCGCCCTCTACTGGGGGCCCTGTAGACTTAAGGGATGCACCCATGTAGTTCACAGGCTGCTGTATCCCCTTTGCTGATTACATTAACTTTTAATGAGCTCCGCAAAAGCATGATAAATTAAGTTCTTCTTCACGTTTAACGTGCAATTTATTTCAGAAATATCGTTGAGAGAACCGCCAAGTTTAATATTAAACACTTTTGTGTCGTTATTGCTTGTCATGCAGTAATTTAAGCTTAACACGTTATGTTTTGCAAACTTAAACATGGCGTTATAAAACTACATGGTTCAGCCTGCTAACAAACATCGAACTTCATCACTACACTGTGTTTGGCAATTTATTTGCTTTTAAGTAAGATTCGGGCGCAAACGTAATTTTGTATAAGGCAAAGACCACCTAAATAGACATGGAAACCTTGATATGGGACTATATTATCATACTTACTGGTAATTACTTTAACGACCACCGGCATCTTCTGCTGGATGACATTCTTGTAGGGTAATCGTGCATTACAGCAGTAATCATGAGCAGAGTCATTATACAAAACATTTGAGAAGTACAGGTCTCCGTTTACTCCCATGGACACCCTGCGGTCCGGCCGCACAGGCTGCATGGTGGGGAAAGCCGTCTGAATGGGCCAGTTGAAAGGCCTCGCATAAGAGCCTGTGTTATTACAACAAAAATAGACAATTCAATGGAAATGAATATTCACAACTAAAATGTGTGTGGGTAAATGTAAATGTATAATAATTATTTAATGTAACTGTTTGGAGAAACATACAGCTAGACATCCAGTAGGTTTCAGGCTTTGGTGGGCCAGGTGGAGGGTCACATGACAGGACCAGGGGCAGGCCTTCACTGACCACCACAGGCTCCAGAATCTCCCTTGGCCACACAGGAGCTCCTACACACAGAAACGTGAAACCATGTAATTACAATTATGTTTTATTGTTTCATGTTGCAAACACAATGAGGTAAAAATAAATGAATAAATAAAAATTTCCCATGAATGCCCAGGCCAGCCAATCAAGCCTATATGTACTACCTGGATGCTCCATGTACTCCTTTTCTGATTTTCTAATACTCCGCCAATCAGCTACTTTTGTAAACTGCTCAGCCTTAAAGATTCAGTGTGGAGAAATAAGAATATTTAGTGCTCAGATTCTAAACTGAAACGCTCCCTTACTCACTCCTCCTGTCAGTAAAACAATGATGGTCTTTAAGGACAAAAAGCCTTCATGGTATGTAATAAATTTGATTCTTCATTTGTCTAACTTCTACTTTTAAAAAAAAGTAAAATGATTCTATGCACCTTTTCCTTTTTTCTCTTAAATTTGCTGTTTTGATATTCCATTCCTCACAATAGCTTTTCTAAGGATAAGTGTTGCAAATTAGCATCTGCCATAAACACTATGATACTTGCATTCCACAACTACTTTAATTGTCAATATACACTGAATCTGTCCCCGACAAAGAAATCGAAAATGCAACAATAAAACTGGCACTAAAGTTCGACAATTTGAGTCTGGTGGATTATTTCTTTGTTGTCACAAAGCTTCTTGGCAATAAATTGTACTCCATTAGAAAACCTTTTTATTTCAGGATATGCCACCTTGTACCATCAGATTTCAAATAATGCAGTAAATTGGGACACCAGCATAAAGTGGCCCAATTCAGATCAGTCAAACTTGGTATGTTGATCCTTGCAGCAGACACCCATCAACCACTATAGCAAGTCCAAAGCTAACAGGTGTTGCCAATCAGGTGCAAATCAGGTGCTTGATTACGCATCTGAGGGGACCAGAAGCTCAAAACAACAGTCATTAGCAACAGCAGAATTAGCTGTTTGGCATTGGCAGAGAAGATTTGGCAAATTTAAAGTGGGTGCAACCCACATACTCAGCTCTGCTGCTCATTCCACAAATGTGTGTTCCTTTCAAACGGAGTGCCATTTAAAAAAGAAATACAAGGCTTTCCAACTATGTAAGTTTTATTGCTAAGAAGCATAGAAAAAATAATCTACCAGACACAAAGCTTTACTTTTGAGTTTAGATAAACAGCAATATTTCAGTTTTAGGTTTTTACTGGATGGTAATAAAAATGCAGTAGTATGTCAGTTCTGGACACAATTTGTACATAAAGTGATCTTACTGTATAGTTTTAATATGATCTTATTGGAGTATGCAGATCCATACTCATTGGAAGCGATGCACTGGTACTCAGCTTCGTACTGCTCTGGATTGTTCCAGGCATAAATGTCCAGCGTCCCTGAGCGCCTGCGCATTGATGTTTGAGGGTCACGTGCTGTGTTAAAGTACTTCCCGTTTCGCCTCCATGAGAAGCTGTAAATGAGAGATACCTGTATGAGGTTGTTTGTAGATTTTGCCAGACTTTACAATAGTGTCCACCAGACATCATCAGCACTCACATGGGATGGGGGTTTCCTTTGGCTTCACATTCAATGACCATGGTGTTCCTAGGGTCAACAATATGCTCCTTCAGAGACTGCTTTATGATGGTCGGAGGCTGTCTGACTGCAGGTAGAGAAATAAATCAGCTCTTAAAATACTTAGATAATGTTTCATTAGTTACCTTAAATAACAACACGGAAGTTCAGTGACTAACTTTCCAGAGGGATGTCCAAACTCCAAACACTCTGCCATGAAAGAAGCAGCAGAGCTGGTGTGAACAGTGTCCCCATCTTTACAGGGCATGGAATCCAGCAACACTTTTCTCACCAACTCTTTAGAAATGAAAGAAAGTGTGAGTTAGTTTCATGGTAAAACTGTGATATATATATATATATATATATATATATATATATATATATATATATATATATATATATATATATATATATATATATATATATATATATATATATATATATACAGTTGTTATACAGTATATATAACAACTGTATTCCATAAAATATTCAGTGATTGTGTTGATGCACTTTACCCTTTAACACATAACATATTGTGTTTAAAGGGGTGAAGACTGCATGTCCCATGAGCACCATCACCCACTGTATCCATCTTCATTCATGAGGAATGTCTGACTTTGCAAAAATACAGGATGCAACAATGGGAAAAACAACAAAATCTAAGTCTTAAGTTAATGTAAACTAATTTTAAATGGTATTCTGCAACCGATGTAGTTCAAATTTACTTCAACTCACTTCTCTCTCCCCCTCACCACTGAGGTGTTATATGGTATGTTTAATTATTGGGCTAATTTGACACACAGTGCACGCATGTCTTGGTTACAGAGTGTCAGCATGTTATGTCAAAAATAATATGAATAATGATAGAGAAAAAAAACTGGTCACAAATACTCACTGAGGTACAGACACAGGGGAGAGCTCATAACAGCTTTTCAGGCTACAGTCAACACATAAAGAGCTTCATACTTCATTTACGGTATTCAAGTGGAATGGTGCTGTTATAGGCACATGTCTATAATGCATAAACAGTACCTATAGATAATTCACAGTTCTGCAAATTCAGAGAAGCTACAGCTGAAGTGAACAAGTAAACTTCCCTGTCTTTCCTAAGCAGACAAACATGAGCATGAAAACACAATTCCCCATTTGTAAAGACAGGTTCAAGGCGAACTGGTGCAATGTGTCAGAATGCAAATGTCAAAGCTGGGGCTTGAATTTTTGTCGGGGGAGGACTCTCACAAACTTTGTAAAATTAACAAATGTAAAATAGTCTGGATAAGCATGAAACCATGATTATTTCTCACACTATACTCATACCACCAAAACCTGTAATCATTGCATTTCTAGTTGTTATCATTACATAAAAGAAAATCAGAATCCAGATGTCCCTTTTTAAATTGTCGTCACATTGTTCCTTCAAAAACCTAATAAACCACAAGTGATGTGAGTATGAGCAGAACAAAAGGTTGTCAGTACTTACGTCTCTCATGTCAAAGTCAAATCACAGTTCTCCTCCCCATCTCTGCAGCTTTCTGCACTAATGTTTCCTTTGACTCTTCCCAACAAAGTTATTCCTGTTCACACAGTTTACCAAAATAATTCCTCAGACCCTCAAATATCAGGTCAAGAGCCCTTGAGGGCTTCATTCACTTCAGTAATGGAGTTTCTGTCCGTCACTGCCACTTACACTCTGCCCACCCAACTCATGAATAATGAATGAGCGCGATACACCACCCACTCATCACCCACTTCAGTCCACTGTTCTGACCGGGCTCTCATAACTCTGAGCTGTCCACATCCACAAGTTTGTCAGACAAAACAAAACCAGAAGCTACAAAAAGTTATCACAACAGTTTGAATGTTTTTCTGATGAGCATTTTTATACTGCTTGGACTGAGCAGGTCAGAGGACTTTTTGTTCTTTGAGACCCAGAGCAAAACAATGTTTGTTGACCTGCCTCTGTGTCAACAAAATCTGATTAGTTTGGTCAAATGAATGCATGAAACAATTTGAATTCCTGTTGGTTTTTGATGACATCAAAATGTGGGCTTTATTGTTGACTGGAGAGAGCTGGGAACAAAGTATGAAAGAAATGCTTGTTTCTTCCACATGAATTTAACATGTGGCACATTTCAAGTCTCATGATTCCCCAAGGGCCTGTAAAAAGATTGAAGATGGAAATATCCAATGTTCAAAAATTCTTTGAATAATATTTTGCAAGTTCTCATAATTTTAACTTTACTAGAGTGTATATTTAAAAGAATCTCCATTGTTTTTTAAAGCTCCAGTGATTAACTTTCATTTTAAGATGATTGATGCATTTCAAAGTAAATACTCATCAAAAAATAATTAACTAACTAAATAAATAGATTAAAAAAAATGTCCAACATGCAACTGATAATGCTAATACGCTGTTGATGCTTCTGTTTGACACCTACCATCCCATCAGCAAATATAAAATAAAACTGATTGTCTGGTTTGCTTTTATAGATCATTATGAGACATGACTATCAATATCAATTTGTTTTATGACCTGCAAAAACTCCAAACAGGAGCTTTAAATTCCCCTAAATTTCCCACAATATCAATTAGTGTTCACATTCACATCCCACATCCTGAGAGGGGAAAAGGTCTTTACCATTCAGCCGAGATAATCCTACAGAGTGAAGAGGCATTTTTTTCTTCTAAGGGCACAGTGCCAAAAACACAGGAGAAGCTGTATTTGTGTGAAACAAAAGCCATCTTACAGGCCTGACCTGTGTAGGCATTCAGGCATCCACACAGGGCTGCGTATACAAGCCAGCACTGGCTGAGGCTAAACAATAGCTTGGTGATGGAGGTGGACGAGTGAAATAAGGTGAAATTATTTCTCAGAAATGTAATTTTTATAAATATATTACAACTATTTTAAGATTTGACACTCTGCAGTCAGATTTTTTATATCCCAGCACCTATGTTGCTCCAGCCTTGGCATTCACAGCTGAAAAAACTTGACATGCCTCACATGGAGAACAAAAGCAGAGGAGCTATGTTGAGCTTCTTGGCTCCCTGAATGGACTTTTTCCAGCCCATACATTGAACTGAAACTTGCCTGGCAGAGAGCAGTGATCAGTGCCATGCACCAGATTGCACACTGAGTAGGCAGAGAGATGGACAGAGGCAGCTCAGTGACGACAACAAGGTCTCTATGCTAACAGGGTCTCCTTTGGCACGTGTTGGCCAGGGCCAGGGTAAGAGCAGATGGCATAGATGTGGGAGGCAGCGTTCAACAGCACAAGTTGCCCGTTCAGAATCAGAGCACCTATCGTTCACACTCTGACATCATGGCCACAGGGCGAGCAGAAAAGAAAGCCAGAGAGAAATTCCATGACACTGACACATTAACACACCAGCAGTGTGCATTAAAACATTGTGTGAATGTTACAACTACATTGTTACAGACTAGGGAAAAAAGAAAAACATTCAACAAATGCAAAGTCAATTTGATTTCAACCAGTGATTGCATTGACAGACGTCAATTATGTGTTTTAACTGGTGGATGTGGTGTCTGGTGGAGCTTATCTATTAATATCAGGCTTGTAAACTACTGTAGGTGGCAGCGGTGCTCTCTTTGGATTAGAGATCAGCATGAATATGAGAAGAAGATGTGAGATGACAGAGACATGGTGAGACATTGAAAGTTGGGAAAGTTTATGCCTATCCTCAAACAGAGGATACGTTGGGGTAGTTTGGAGAGAGAGAGTGTCAAGATCATGAAGAGGATCAAAGGACTGAGTTTCAGAGACAAGTGCTATCTACAAAAGTGCGTGTTCTCCATTTTTTGTGAAAAAAAAAGGGGTGAAAGAAGAGAGTCTACTCTTTTTTTCCCTCTCTTGTACTCTTGTAGTTTCATTGTTTACACAGTCATAGAACACAATATTCTGTGGGCCTTCAAAGACTAGTTAAAATGCTTTGAAAATGGCCAGCACCGAAAGAGTTATTGCTAGTTTTAGCTAACATGTTTACGAAGTCATTGCTAACATGCATGTATATTTATCAAGTACATCATTAGACTGTTAAATAAATGGACAGGTCTCTGTGACATCATCTGTTTCTGATACAGAGTTTTAAAGCCGATCGTGGGCAAACGCTATACTGGAAATGATCCAGGGTTTGAGCCTCCTAATTAACATCTACAGGGTTCCCGCATGTCACTCAGGTGAGCTGTGCCACTGATTGGGCAAATTTGCAATCTTAATATCTTTTAAACTACTTAGGTTCCTTTTTTTTTTCAAAGTACACGTACATGTGTGCAGATTTTTTGGCTTGGTGTCTATGTGGTTTCTGGTACTTCTGAAGCCAGCCTCAAGCAGACACTTGATGAAATTATTAACAACCTCTTTTCTCATGGCTCAGAGTTGCCTCTTGATTAAAGCATGACTTCAAGCTAACATTAGTCTTAGCATCATGTTCCCCAAGCATGCAATATAGAGCAGTTCAACCATTCCTTCAAATCAAAAGTACAGATGTTGGAATCTTAAGTCCCAGGACCTACTCAAATTAAAAAGACATTACCCTTAGCAAATACACCATGCCACTGTTTAAAATTTGCTTAAACAAAACAGTCTGGACTTAAGCAGAAGCCATAGCATTCCAAAACTGTCAGTAATATGACAATGCTAGCATGGCTAATAAACAGATTAAGTGCTCTATCAGTGTATATGATCAGTGTTTATTAAACTTCAAGTTATTTTACTACAAATTTCTTGTAAGCTTAGCAGTTTGTAAACACTCATTTTTTTAAATTTTTTCTTTTTTCTTTTTTTTTTTTTTTTTTTGCAGCCAGTTAAGTTTTTTTGGGGTTTAAAATGTATTTTTCTGAGCTGTATTTAATGGTTTTGCAGTGACTAATTTGAAACGATTGCATGGAATATATTTACAAAATAAAAATAAATCTGCTCGATTTTTTTTTTAGTGTAGCTGGTATAAAGAGTCAAAAGTACATTGGCATATAACATGTAATGCAGGGTCATTTCTGTGGAAGGTGTGAGAGCTGTACGATGTTGAGTTCACTCATAAAAATCTGATGAGGCAGTTTTAGACCCATCCCACTTCTTAACTCAGACAATGACATCATTCAAACCTAGACTTCCATTGATAAGTGTCCTGAATAAGAGCTGGGAGAATTAAAGGACTCCTTCACATTAATTCTCTCAACAGTCGTCTAAAGTGTCGTACTGTGATTTAATACTGCATGCTTTACATAAAAAATATATATGTTGAAAAGGTCCGGAGTCTTACCTTGAGTTATTTCTCTGCTCCTTGGTTGTTTTCTCCCTTGTTGCAATGAAAGATCAATCCTACTGTCTTCTGCCACAGTAGATTCGTAACATCATGCTCACAGTCATCCTCTCCTTTACAGCAGCACCCAGTTGTGTCTATCGTCACTTTTTCATCCTAAAGCAGATGTGAAGCAAGATAACCAATGCCCATACTGCCCACCAGGATGGTGGTCCTGAGCTTGGGTCACACGACCAACGGGGCCCAAGAGCCTGTTATAATAAATCCATTGTGAAATCCACTCACACATATAACATCATCCTCATTGTGATGGGAGAATAATACAGATCTGACGTCATGAATGGGTTAGAGGATACAGTAAAGATGTCATCTAGTTTCTATTTCACAATAATCAGCATCAACTTTTTAAAAAATCAAATATCTTTTCATGTGAGCTGTTGATTTTTGGTGTGTTTGATAGTGGGTGGGTAACTGACCTTGTATCTTCACTCTGGCTGGCACGAACACACACACACGCGCTCTCTCACACAAAAAGCCTTTCTGTGTGGAACAAAGTCAGTCTGTTGTGAGCAGGGTAAGCACAGCTTCCAGACACATGGGGGGATTTAACCCATCACATTCAAGTGATTGGATGATTTCTCTCTCATTGACAAATCCTTACATCACTTAACGAGATCAAGCTGACAAAAATGGTGTTGATTTAAGATGTTTAGGAAAGGAAAAGACTCGTCATACATATTTAACAGTTTATTTAAAACCAGTGAAGTGACTAACACAATGACAATATTAAAGATGATATATTACATGGAGGTATATATTTAAAGCTTGTTCTAACATCATTAACACTGAGAACAGTAAATAGGTTTATGTGCACATGTAACATGAGACTTTTCAATAAATAAAGTGTATCAAAGTGCTTTCTTCACTAATGTGCGTATTAATTTTGTGCGCTATATGAAGAAGTCATTCAAATACATAATGCAACTTAGGGTGAATAAATGACATGTCAAGTTTTGAAGTAGTAAAGGAATCAAAGGTGTGGTTTGATGATGTGACAAAGTTGTGTTGATGAATAGAGGTCATTTTTATTTAAGATCATCCTCAGGGGAGCATGAATGTTTGCGAAAAGTTTCAGGAAGAGCAACACTGTATTTGAGAATACATTAAGCCTAAGATTAGAAATGTCAGCCTCATGGTTAATATTTGGAAGGTTTATAGAATCCAACTGAGTTTATCTTCAGAGGAGTATGAGTGTTCATATTTGTAATCCAGTCCATTGGTTTTGAGACAACACAATCCTGATAAGATCCAGGATTGCATTGAAGTGGATTGTGATCTCCACCTTTTGCTCTTCACAGGACTGTTATGTCTGAGTATAGGACTGAGGAAACTGTCCTTAGATGATTCCACTCAAAATACAAATATGAAACCAGAACACTTTCCATACCAAAATTTCCCATCCCATATTTTGTGCAAAATTGTTGTACTTTCGATTCTTTTCTCCAAACCGTGTATATTTATGTAACTGATTTTTAACCTTTCAATTCACCAAATCAAACCCATCTCTGCTTCATCTCCCAGGCCCTCTCACTTATCCAGTCATTAGTCCTGCTAACAGCTGACCTCTCTGCCCCTAACACTAAACACAGCCGCGCCAGTTTAGGCCTGTTTCTCTCCAGGTAGCTCTGTGTATCCTTTTGCAGCTGGTCCAGTGCCCTTGGCCGGCTCTCGTCCAGGGACACCACAGCGCTCAACATGGGGTTGAAGCGAAAGTACACATCTGGAGCCAGCAGGTCATCCAAAAGGGTGTGGACTCCCTCAGTGTCAGTGGCACTGCTGATCAGGTTACTGATTTTTGCCCTCAGGCTGGTGGAGGTGGCAGGTCCTTTTTTAACATTGTCATAGCGTCCGGTGCCAAGGGACAGCACGCACTGGAAGGGCTGGTTGGGCCACAAAAGACGGCTCTCATGGACCGCCAAGGCACAGGGATTGTTCAGGAGGATTCCTCCATCCTACAAAAGCAGATATAAATAAATCAAAAAGTCCAAATATTGATCACACATTTTAATAGCTTTACCACTAATGATACTCCTCTTGATTCAAAATCATTTTATTTTACTGCTATGGAAATGTTCAGGGAATGAAGAAGGTGGCAGAAAAAGAGGACAGTTCTATAGTTTTCTGTCCTCTTTCTCACATTCCTATGTCTGGGTTCAGAGGTAATCAAGTTTGCAAATTTCTGACTGTACTTTCACTAAATAAACATGATGGATTTCATACAAGACTTCCAGCATGCGAAAAAAAAATTAACTGAGGTAATAAATTAACTGAAAGGTAGGGTACATTTCTCATCTGCTTCTAAACATCCTTTGCTCTTGTTTTATTCAACCACTAAATAAATCACTGAGTCTCCTCCTGCTGGCCTGCAAAGAAAATGCAGGTTTATGGTCAGAGTCTTTGGTTCCTACCTGGTGAATGTCACTTTGTAAGGTGAACTCCTGGAAGTATCCTGGTGCAGCTGATGACGCTCGCACTGCCTGCCACATCTGGCACCCCGAGGCTCCTGCATAGCGACTCAGAGAGCCTGGTTTGTGGTTATAGTTGCGGAAAACAAAGGCCTTTGGACTTGTGCCCCAGTTTACTACTGCACTAACTGCTGAAACCTGTGCAGAAATAAACAGCATGTGTTTAATTTTCAAGCATATAGAAGAGCTTATTGTATTCTGGGCACAGTAGCGGAAGCCCTTACAACAGGTGATGAAAGTATTCATACCTTTGGGCTCAACTCATCTCTGGCAGTTTTGATGAGTACTCTGTGCCCCAGCTTCTCCCTGAATACAAAAAAAGAACATATTTTCAAATCAGGTTTTTAATGATCGTCTAACTCAGTTATACACATGTTGTGTTTTGTTTTTTGTTTTTTTTTGCTAAGATCTACACAGAGCTTACTGCAGTATTGTCTCCCAGTTCTCTGTGTTGTAGTAAGAGTGACTCCAACCCATCTTCACAGTGCCAACCAGCGGGTTCTGTCGGAAAACTTCAGAGCCAAATCGACGGTACATATCGGCACATTCCTCCAAGGAAAAATGGGCCAGACCGAGCATGAAGGCCAGAACAGCACCTTTAATTAACACATGCAGATACACAATGTTGCAGATTAGAGTTATCGAGTTATTTTAAGTTGCTTGGAGCTCTGTTGCTTCTCACCTGTGCTCACTCCACAGATGTAGTCAAACAGCTGGTGGATCTTTTTGCCTGTTTCAGCTTCAAGTAGCTTTAATACCTGCAGCGGAACTACTCCTCTGAAAAAGGTGGAGAAGAAAATATTAATTAAATTAAAGGGAATACATGTCATTACTGAAAAACTGCCTTAACATCATGCTGGACTTTATTTATACTTATAAAATACATAAATACAGACATAACAGGACAGTGAGCATTCATACCTATATTTGGAACAGAAAGTAAAGAAATTTTTTGATTGGTAGACTATTTCTTTGTTTAACAATGCTTCCTGGAAATAAATCTTATACAGTTGGAAAGCCTGTTTACTTCCCTTTTAAATGGCACCACATTTGTGAGAACATGCATTTGTCGGATGAGCACCAATGCCAGACGGCTTTTCTGCCATTGATTCTTATTTGGTGGATTGAAGTTTATATCTTTTGGTTAAATATTGAAGGCAGTTAAGAAAAAAATGTTCACACACACTCTAAAAAGTACTACAGCCGTGAAGCTGATTCAAAGTACTTCTTTCCATTGGTATAGCTGAAAATAATATAATTGGTCACCTAATGTATTTTTTTCTGCTTTGGTCAAAGAGAAATAATGAATCAGAACCTAAAGAATAAATTCTTCATCATTCGAAATTAATAAAATCACATTCATGCCTCCTTTGCGTCCTCTACGCACCTCTCTGACGTCATGAAAATGAAACTTAAGGAAATTCAAGCTCACAGCCGTTGTGCGAGGTTGTATTGGAGGGACTTCTTTTCTGTTCAGAGCATGGTCTATGGTTCTGAGTCATCTTTTCATTCAAGTTTTCAAGGTAAGAATTCATCACAGCTCAATGAGTAGTCTCCCAAGAAGTGTTTTAGAAGTTCTAGTAACATTATGTATGATGGATGCAAAATCTAAACGCTATTGCTAATATCCTGTAGCTGGTTAGCTATCTGCTTGAAGCCTAGCAAGCATTGATGCTTAATAAGCTGTGTTTGAGTTTTTCGCTGTCAGGTAGCCAACAGAACTATATGCTCGGTGATTAATAGACACATTACGCTGTGTTGTGCAACGTTACTTGCATATGTAAGTCACATTTTATGTCGAGTTATTTTGGCATAGTTAATAAAGGGTTATGTTTAAGTCCCGCTATATGGGACAATACGCCATCTGCTGTCTAAATATGTACCTGCATCCAAGGGAGCTAGGAATTATGGATACTCTTCGCAGTCGCAAAGGATTTACTAAGAAGGTAACGTGTTTTTAAAAGCGGTATAAAAGTTAAGTTGGGTATGGCTGCTTGCTTGTGTGTTTTGCATTGATTTCGCTGTGGTTTTTGCTAGTTGCTTCTTTGCTTTCTGTGTGTTATGTCGTCGGTAAAACCATATGCTTGGCTAACGGCTAACAACCATGCGGTCTTCCCTACCAGATAATGCGCTGGTAGCTGACGGAGGAGAATCTTCTTTGACTGCGTTTCCCGTTACGGATGCAGGTACGTGATAAAACAACATGCAGATGAGCTTTGTTCTGTCTTTATAAGTTTTTATGTAAAATGTTAGTGATAAATGAAAATAGGTGCAGGAAAGTAGAAGGGCTAATCCTCGCAGTAGCGAAGAAGTAAGGGGTCCCGAATGTAAAAATTCAGTCACTGTTAAATAGGCAACATTTAGTTCGTTTTCCTTTCGTTTGAGACAGAAATTCATGGGGACAGCATATTTCATTCTGTGGTAACTGTGGAATCAAAAATGTAGTTTTAGATGCACTGGTGGATAAAGTCTGAATTTAATGGAGATTACTAATTATACATTTTGCACAGAACCATATTTAATTTGTTTGTTTTCTTCCCCAGTTGTCAGTTGTGGTCAAAGCTGCTCGCTCAGGTAAGATCCATCTTTCATAACATATGATGGAGAGGCACTGACTGTAAGAAAGCTAACATTGTTTGTTTTAGGTATGTCCCGTTATCAGCCAGATATCCAGTGTGAAAAGTGATGTACATTACATACATATTTCCTGTGTCTCTAGTGAATGTGGAACTGCAGAGACTGTGTCCAGTCATTTACGAGAAGATCTCGTCTTCTGCAACATTTCAGGCATTTTGGACGTGGCCATTCTTACCCATGTACCTACTCTAACTGCCCGTGCACATTCAAAACCTGGAATGCTCTGCTGAGTCACTTGTCCAGATGCCATCCTTCTTTGTCATCAAATACTCAACAAGATCTTTTGTTCAAATGCCAGATCTGTGAGAATAACCAGCAGTCTTCAGAATCAGACTTTTTTCATCATATTGCACAACATTTAAAGAAAGTGGATGAAGTCTGGATGAGGTGGCCTGCACTGTTTGAAATACCTGATGTATGCTGAGAGAAAGTTAACCCCTTAAATGTTTTGCCCATGATCCTCCAGATGAAATGTGCATTTGTTTTAATTTTTTTTTTTTCTTCAAAACATTTGTGGTGCCTCATATGGGGACCCCCCCCCCTTCTAAATCAGAAATGTCTCCAATATAGTGTCCTTAACACATTTTACTGATGTCATTCCAGGTCAATGCAGAGTTCCTGTGAATCACTACAGTTCCTCTTGAAACAAAATTCATGGCTCAGTTGGACATGCATGCTGGTAAGCTGGTGGAGATCATTGGGAGCAAGACAGGAGCTGTCCAGCAGAAGACCCGCAAGTTCTTGAAGGCTTTCAACCAGGTAAAATATTTAAGGATACGGTTGTCACCATATGCTCACAAGACAGTTTGCAACATGCACATGCAGCAGCTTGCATAGGTGCAGGATGGAGAGACAAGTTTAATGTCCTGTTTCTCTGTTATTTTTCTGTTATTTCTGTGAAAAATGGACTACACTGCATGTCATAATGGTTAATATTAGTAAATATTAGTGCATTTATACCCACATTATGAATGGATTATCTGATGTTTGAAGTTTATTTGATTATTTAATGTGTTGATACTAACAGTTACGTTTGATTTTCTGATCAGCACAAATTTAATCAGATTGAAGATATATTGTACATGTAACTGCAGCTATTTTTTTTGGCAGATTGTTGACATCAACACTCAAAGAGAGAACCTCCTGAAATCCCTTACCATCTACCCTGGAGAACATTTTGAATGCCTCTTCAAAGAATACCTGGTAATTGTTAATTATGTTTATATAGACTGAGTTTATCTTACTACTGGCCACATTTTGAAGATGCTGCATATTCCTAGCCTGGTAAAACCATTCTGATCACAGACCTCATATTTCAAACCATTCTTTAGCTCAGCCTGGCTTCCTCCCCAGCTTGCCCCAAATCTTGAAATTACAATATCCCATAGCCAGACTGAGTTATGATCGATAGGTAACTTATCCAGTGAGCTACAGAGACTGTGTGGTATCAAAATACAGAATACTGCAGCCACAGTTTTCAATACGGCAACAAACTGTAAAGCTGCCACTTGTTTAAGAGTTATTGACTAGCAACATTAAAACTAAAGACTAGAAATATGGTAATGCTAATTCATGCTTTTGCATTTTTACAGGATGTGAATGGAGTTGAAACTGAAGAAGAACTGGAGCAGCAGTCCATGGTGATTTTTGTCATCCGTTCAGAAGGTGACCCTGATGCTTCACCTGCAGACATGGGTATTGTCATAGATTGTGTCACAGTGCTGAATAACTTGCCCTCTGTTGCATCTGCCTGTGCCTTACTGTTTGGGTTTATATATGCCCTCAACTTGCAATACCCAAAGGGACTTGAACGCACCTTTGAGTTTTTCCAAAAAGTTGTAATGCAGCTCGACCCTGGTAGGATAAGTGCCAAAGTGCGAGGACTGAACACAAAGCTCTATCCACAATAAAGAGTGTCATTGTGGGGAGACAAAATGGTGTCATGAGAGGAAATGTTTGGAATCCTGTATTCAGAGAAGGATTAGAAATATGTATACTAGAGTTCAGTAACTTCAGTCTGGATTAAGATGCCATGTTGAGAGAAAACTGGTGTCAAAGAACCGAGTTCTTGCAGCTTCATTTTTGTGTGTGTTCTGTAAAAGCTGTGATTGTGTACAGTACAGTCTAGAGTTCCAAAAGTTGTGCAGCAAGCTGGTTGCATCATACTTCTATCAGAGATGATTTTTAGATTACTGTAAGCACTGGTTACTAGTCAGCTTTGTTATATGGCAGATTTTGCTTTGGAAAACTGTTAGTCGAAAAGTTTCCTTGTACCACACAAATTTCACAATGTATGGCCTACAAGGCTAGTTGCTTTTTGATGGGCCTGGTTTTATGGCAGAAAGTCTTCTGTGCATTGTTCTTTAAAACTGTGCAAGAATAAATTTTACATGTGCATTTTCTTAACAATATTGTGCACTTTATTTTTTTTTACAGTATGAACAAGTTGAAGCAAGTTTACATTTTCTGTTCATTTATTTCTTCATTTAATAGGGATCATATGTAAAAAATACATTTGAAAGAGTCAAGTTTGTTAGAAATATAGGATTTGCTATAATTTGGATCCATGTTATAAAACATTACATTTTATTTAAGAATAAAATAGGTCATGTTGAATGTCAAGAAAATTGATAGAATTCAAAGTGACATGTTATATTAAGTTAATATTAATTTAATCATTATTCTCGTATAACAAAAATAAGTTGATCTGAATAGAAATTTTAAAGTTTCACTGATAAACTAGAAATAAGTTAGATGGAATTAAAAATAATACGTTTATTTAATCCAGTTTTCTGTAGTTTATTAAGTTGTTCTGAATAAAAACTTTCCATTTTCACTGATTCAGTAAAAATAAGTTCAATGGAATTAAAAATAATGAATGAATTGAATTAAATTTTATTTAGTTCACTGAGCTTAATTTTATTAGATGTGACCAATTGAAGAACTTTTTTACGTTGATTCAATGTTTTGCTTTTTACAGTGCAGAATGTAATCAGCATTATTGAGTGGCCATCATAAACTTTCAGTCATTTTTTCTAAAGTTACCTTGTACCACCACCATCAATTGAGAGCACTCTTATGCCTCGCCCTTTCACTGGATCCAGATATCCCATAAGCGCCAAGGTTTCTCTTAGGGCACCCTGCAGCTCCGGATCATCTCTGTAAGTTCGTCGCTTTCTCAACAACGTGACTGCACTTTTCTCCTGGGAAAAGAAACCTCCTTAGGATCTCACCAATTTTAAATGAGTAAACAAAATCCTGTATGTGTCATTGTTCAGCTTTCAAACCTGCCACATTACAGCTTTGCATGATGGGTAACGGATGAGGTGTTCGTTGAGTGCGTCCACACATGGAGTCAGAGCCTCAGGAGATGAAGCCTGAACCATACTGCTAATCAACCGCCGAGTCATTTCTTCTGCCTGCCTTTGACTTAGGAAAAACTGAAAATACATGACCAGATATTACTTATAAACTTCACAACAGTACATAAATGTATTTTCTTTGAAGTGAATGCAACAAGGAACAGACTGTAGCTTTTCCCTTTGACTCACCTTTTTGTTAAGTATTTGCTCTGGTGAAGTCATGGTAGGTTTGGGATTAGTCTGGGCTACTGGGTTTAGATAGGAACTCACAAGGTTAGGGATGGCACTTGTCGGGTTCCGAAAGTAGTCCATAAAAGTTACAGCCCTCAATCCCTTTGAAGTAGTAGATCTTTGGTCCATCTCTAGAAGGAGATCTCTATCAATGTCCTCCTCAACTTCACTTTGACCCTTGAAATACTCGTTGATATGGCCAGCCATTTGTAAGAAGTTCTCCCCAAAGTTTGCGGCATCATGGCTGCTGTGGAAAAGGCCACTCTCAGGGGCAGTTGGCTCTTTCTGCTTTGGTTGTGATGCTTTGCTTAAGGTTTGTGGGTTAGGTTGTGTTGGACAGTGTTCTTTGTGAGAGCTTTTCTTTTCTATATATAGTTGGTCACTCTTTTTTGGATCTTCAGTAACTTTAGCACCAAAGTATTTATTGATATGTCTTGCAAAGTGACGGTAGCCCTCATCCCAGCTTCTAGGAGGATTATTCAGCTCAGAGTTGACTTGAGAGATCTCAGCATCTGTAGAGTTTATGATGCTAGTGTTCAGGACATGTTTCCTCTTTATCCTTCTTTTTGTCCCTCTGGTTGACGATATAGTGTCCAAAGTCTCTTGCGTTTGGACTTTTGAGAAACCACGAGAAAAAACTGAATTGATATGATTAGCGACATAATTGTAGCTTTCACCAAATGTTGTGGCCAAGGAGCTGATATGAAATAGTTGCAGTCCAGAATAGCTTCGTGCTGGAGGACTCACTCCAGAGCCCTCCTGTCCCTCCTTGTGCTCCGAGGTTTGTGTTGTTTCTTTGCCTTCCAACTTTTTGCGCTCTTTGGTTACCCAGTGGTTTTGACTGCGCCTCTGTGACCTACTAACATGACCTTGGGGTGTGACACCGAGGCCGGCATTTTCAGCTAAAGGTACAACCTCTTTACTCTTAAAATAATAGTTAATGTGGTTGGACAATCGATTGAAAGACTGACCAAGGCGTCCTAGTGAACTCAAATTAAAGCTGTTTTGAGACTCTTCAAAAATTCCGATTGGAGCCTCAGCTTTGAATGTGTTCCTATTGGAGGATGAGTAAAAACGCACACTTTGGAGATGTTTCACTCCTTTGGTAAAATCTCTGAGAACAATATAGGACATAAAGCCTGTACCACTGTGTGTAAAACCATTAAAAGTAGCTTTTCTTGTAAATCTGGTAGGATGAGGAGGTGGCAGGAGTGAATATTTGCTCAGGTCCAGGTAGAGTGGCGCTTTAGCCAGGCGAGGGTACTTTCTGAGAAGGCTCATTAGGTACCTAATTTTGCAGTATGATCTCAAAGACTTGTTCACAGAACATGAGTTGGCACTGAGGTAGCGACCCATGTTGGACCTGATGTTGAGAGCAGCAATCAATCAAAGTTCAAATATCAATCTTCTGCTTGGATGGATCTGGACTGTAACCGCATTTTCAGTGGGGATCTAGGAAAGCAGAAGAAACAATACATTAGAAAAGAACAAAGGCACTGTAGCCATGCTTGCATATCTCTGAGTTTGCTTTGGTACAGTGATACTTTAAGCTCATTGCTAAAACTACTACTTTGATGCTCCAGTTAGGTTTTGTGTGTTTACATACTCACCTTTTATTAGCACATGCAGTAACAGCTTATTTTGGTAATTAAGTAATATAATGATTATTCTGTCCATTAATCAAGTTTTCTAATAAGAAATGTTGCATGCACAGCAATTTTCTGTCATTAAATATGTTATTGCTGTGACTGTTTTAACAATGCAAATTTCCCCATTGTTGTAAAATGAAGGTTTATCTTTTATTTCTGGGCTCAAAAAATTACTTTATGCTTATTAGACTGGCTGATGCTGAAGCTAAAAGAAACACTGCAAGTTTATGCTGATCAGCTACTAAAATAATAATTAACATAAATATGAATTATTAAAAATGGACCTGTTATCAATTTTTAAAAAAGGAGGATGTCACATGTTATACACCCAGGGAGCATGACTCATTATGAGCAGTGTCACCAATACATTTAAAACCACAAACAACCGACAATATCAACTTTTGGTAGCATGAATGGAAAAGTTGAGAAACCCTCAGTTAGTGTTCTACTCATAACTTAAAAACTAGAAATGTTGGTCTGACATTTGGTTCCAATCCAAAGATATCAAGATACAAGGTTAATCTGCAGGCAACACAAATGGAAGAGCAGTTAGCTTGACTAGAACATGTGATACATGTAGTTATTGTTGTTTTTCTTTGTTTTAAAAAACAAAAAATTACACTGTCCTTAATCCTTAATTACACAAAATAATGACTACCCCTTTGAGATCAAAAAGAACACAAAGATATAAATGAACATGTCTAAGGATCAGGTCATTTTAGTTATTTATACCTCTGCTGCATGTCTGTGCAGAGAATATATGTTGTCAGCTCTGTAAACAGGTGACTAAATACAGAGTTTAGGGTGAGATATTGTATACACACATTATGTTTAACAATGCCTTTCATTATGACCACTTGAAGTTGTGTCCTTATAGGTAATATGAAGCCAAGCAGTTCATGCAGCAGTTCAAGCAGCTGGTTGATAACTGTACATTCTGTGAAGTCACAGGTATGTTTGTTATGTGACTTGGACATTTGAGAGTTCTGTCAGCTTTGTCCTGAGTTGCTCTCATTCCTAAGCAAATACTATGTGATGACAAAATATAGAGACATAACAAACAGTTCAAAGGAAGCAACAAACCTGAGGTTTCAAGAGCCAAACATGTACCATAGCTGTTTTTCTACTTAAGTGGGGAAAGGTCATGAGCTAAAGAAGCTTAGAGCTCATCTAACCTTGAAAGAAAGGGTCAAATGAAAACACTGGCTTAAGATTTACCTGCAACAAAACCCCTAGTTCCTCTGCCTCCTGAAGTCGTCTTCAATTCACTTTCTGTCCTCAAAATCCAAACACTTCTTCTGACTTTCAGATGAACTATTTCTGTTGTGTTTTGATCCTTAACTCAGGCCTTTCTTTCCTGTTGTGCTTCAGTCTCATTGGTTGAGTAGGGCTGGGAGGTGGTCAAGCATGGCCAATGCTTTGTAAGACCACACAAGCTTTGAGTCATGTGCTGCCACTGCAGAGTGCCAGACTGGAAATATACATGTCTGAAACTGGAGGAGAGGGACATAACTTAAGAATCTGAGTGAGCTGAGGTGTGCTGCTTCTTACGTCATAGTGCAACACAAAAACACACACAGAGACATCCCCCTCCCCTCAACCAGAAGGAGTTGTCTGACTGGTAACCAGCTCTGTAGTTCTTGGAAGCTGTGCATAGTTTCCACAAGCTACAAGTGGTCAAAACAACCGCAGCTTACGTGCAATAGTACACACATATATGACTCTTATGCTATGACTTTGATAGAATGTGTTCATGCTTTAGATGTGGGGTCTCAAACTCACTGCCCAAACCATTCCATATGACCTGCCACTTGATATCAGGTTATGGTGAAATATTACTGTAAATTTGTTGAGTTTCTCAACAGATGAGTTGTGGTGCTCCTAACGAAGAGAGTTGTGCCCCAGTGATGTACTGAGTCTTACTGCCCATCTTTTTCTCATGCTTGTGTGTTGGAGGACATCAGGGACCATGTGTTGGGTTGTCTGACTTTTCAGCGTAGCATAAATATGAGGGAGTTATGGGGATGAGGTTGTAATAAGAGAAGCTTCTACACCATTTACTCTTTCTTCTCATTAAAGCATACTGTGTTTAATGTCTGTGTCAAGTTCGAATGTCTGTAAAAAAAATTTCCACACCAAGTTCCACAAAACCCGTTTCGACTACACTGAGTGAGATCACTTACTGCCAAGGAGCAGGTTCACCCTCACAGCTTCTTACTATTTCAGGCTCAGGATGACATCTAGTGGCAGCTTGCTCACAATTTTTTTTTCTTGATCTACCTTTGAATGAACTTCCATTTGAGACACATTGACTTTATTTCCTTCAACGATTTGTTCTGCATGTCAAATGATCACAGTTTTACAGATATCATAAAACTACTCTCAGACCTTTGCAGGTCAGCAGTTTTCTTATGATTATGTTTTATACCAGAACAAATTATGGCATTAAAATCAAGTCAAGGCTATTTCTTTTCACGCAACAATTTTACTGATACACTATTGACGCACACTTGCTGTCATTGCGACCCTCCAGAGTGTTGCAGAAGGAAAAAAAAAACAAGACGTACATGAGTTCCATCCGAACTTTATAGAAATTAACAGAAGACTAATAATATCCTTTAAAGGCACAATTAGAGGTAAAGAAAAAGCAACTGAGCTGATCAATTAGTGATTAATCTAGAGTTCACTTTGGACAATATTGCAAATATTGCAAATTGTTGCAATTTAAAAATCAGTTTCACAGCCATGCTTTTAACTTTATAGTTCTGTTATAAGTCATTGTTTTCTGCAGTGATGCCATCTTAACAGTTTCTCTGAAAGGTAAACATCAGAACTAAACAATACAAAGTCCAGAGTTCTTTATAAATACATGAATATACCTTTGCACTTATTAAATATTCAAAAAAATCTTTGGAAATTTTTTTATTAAAAGAAATAAAATGTAAAGTATACTTTCTGCTTTTTAAGTCATTTATTTAGAAGTAAATTCAGCAGCCAATATTAAGCAATATCTCTAAATTGGGCATTTACAGCAGATTGAAGTACCATAATTTATTCCTTTTTCTTTTGGTATTTCAACATCAGATCATGTCTTTTTTTGTGTATGATCCATCACTTTTACTAGACTGTCATTAAAGAAAAGATGTTCTTCCTCACATCATACACATTTGATCACACACCTGGTTTTGCCCCTCTGGTAGAAACAGTCAAGGAACTTTTTCGGACAGATTTATAACAAACCTATAGATTAAAAGGACCAATACTAATATCCTTCTTCAAAACTGAATAAATTATCTTGTTTTCAGTGATTAAGAGTCATTGTGTTTTCTTTTCACAGTGTCCTGTGGTGCACTCGTGTCCACGTCCAGTCCACTTTAGGCGATTTCTGGCAAAGATTGCGTAAGATTTGTCCATAAATGGTCTCACAGGAGGCCACATCATGAAGCGGCCCAACCAGCCGAGTCCCACTGCTCCATACATGACTGCAAAGGCTGGGACTCCACGGTGCACCTAACAAAACACACACAGTTATAGCTGACCATCTATCACAATACTTGTACATATATGTTTTTTTATTATATTACATTTAAGATAAATGTACTGTGAAATTTCACCTTCTCCTTCTCATCAATCACATGCATTTCCTCCATAGCCATCTCATAGCTGACACCCTTGAATTTCTCTCCATCGTAGCCTGGCACGGAGATGTCGACAAAATCAACTTTCTTAGGCTTCCTTCTCTGCAAAAACTGGAGGAACCTGATCTCTGTCACACAAATGGGACACAGCCCATCATAAAGCACCTGAAACAAAGCACACAAGGGCTTACACGTCTTAAAACACAAGATCAAACTGATGACAGAGGGTTAGAAGTGAAAACCCCTTAGAGATATGCGAGAGTTTATCATCTAGAGTTCCAGGGATGTCAAGGATGACCATTTTGTGTTCATTTCTCCTGGTAAGAAGAGTGCATTTTTTCCGTGATCAAAGATCAAAGCTGGTTTCTTTAAAAAGAAAAAATAATTAATTTTATTATATATCAAATGTTTTCTTTAAAGTAAGGTAAATTGGGGGAACTTGTATTGCCACCTGACTAACAGCTAACAGGATATCTGTCTGAACAGCGAGCAGGAGGGAAAAAACAATTTAAAACACTGGGACTGGTCAGCTAGTCATGACAGTCAGCACCTAACGTGGCAGTTTGCTAAACGTTAGGGATTCCAATCACACAAAGACACCACTCTGTGCAAACCTACAACAGAGTGAATGCTCTTGGTATTGGAAAATCTTTGAATGTTTTCAAATCTGCTGTACGATAAAGTTCAGATAAATCTTCATTTACTATAACGTTAAAGAGAAAATCTTACCTTGACACCTGCAGGCTTATACTCAGAGCTGCATGTCCGATGCTGGTGTTTGCAGAGGGCAGGTGTCACTCTTAATGCCCTTGAATTTACATAGCTGGACAATCTGGCCAACCCCGAGAAACCGCATGCTCTCACGTTGGGAAACATTTGCGAATACTTCCGACTCACTTCAGCAAGTATTCAAGAGACAATGGGTTAGTTATGCAGCTATAAATGCAAGTAAGGTCTTGTACTCTCCAGTCAGTGCCTAATGTTGGGCTGCTAACTCACTTAGCAAGCCAAAAAAATTAGCGTTACGCAAGCCGTTGAGTAACACGACGTGAAGGTGGTAGACTGACAGGGTTTAAAGCGAATTATATGCAGACACATTTAACGCTACACTTAACATTTTCCCGGGTTGAAGCGTTCGTAAATGTTGAAGGAGAGATAAATCCAAGCAATCGATGTGTCTACAGTTTCACAACATGCTGCTGTGGAAGTGACGGAAGGGGGATAGTAGGTGCTTGATTCTACTGAGCTGCAGAGAGAGGTCTCACTCTGTATCTTTTTTCTCCGAGCCAACTGCGAACGATACTGAAATCGCCTCCAAATGTGTAGGAGAGAGTGTGAGCGTGAAAGGTTGTCTGTCTCTGTGTGTCAGCCCTGTGATTGACTGGCGACCAGTCCAGGGTGTACCCCACCTCTCGCCTTGAGTCAGCTGGGATACGCTCCAGACACCCGCGACCCTGAACAGGACAAGCGGTATAGAAAATGAATGAATGAATGAATGAATGAATGAATGAATGTTTAGGAGAAATTGCTTATTACCACGAAAACGAATCGTTTTTGAAGTAAAAATATTCAAAATGTGACTTCACATAGTCATAAAAGTATCTGCATCAATAACACTCATCATTTTGACAGTTCATTGATATAATACTGCAAATTAAATTGATGAATAGAAACAAGGCAATGTATGTGATTATATAGTTACCCACAATAAATTAATTTCTCATTGATATATTATAATATTCTGTCTTTTTTGTTGTTCGATTAGCCTATGTTCAGTATTATTTATTTAATTTTAGACTGAATAGTAATTCATAGCTCATAGTTCATAGCAGCGTTGGGTGATACAAGCAGGACCAGGTCGATATCAGAAGTATTGGATCCAGATTGTTTTTTGTTTTTTTTGCCATCATCACATATGCTCAAATTTTTGTAAGAAAGTGCAGCTAATGGTATAGTGCTACATATATTTCTAGAAGAATTTTGTTTTTTGCAAAAATTTAGCAAGCTGTATAGTTTGGTTTGAAAGAAACGTTGTGTTCCAATTCCTCTATCTATCCATCCATCCATCCATCCATCCATCTTCTACCATTTATCCGGTCTGGTTAGTGGGTCAGCAGTGTCATCAGTAAAGCCTAGTGGCACCTGTCCCCAGCCTTCTGCCAGCTCCTCTGGGGGGATACCAAGGTGTTCCCAGGCCAGCCAAGAGATAAAATCTCTCCATCGTGTCCTGGGTCTACCCCGGGGGTCTCCTCCCAGATGGGCATGCCTGAAACACCTCCCCTGGGAGACGTCCAAGAGGCATCTTGACCAGATGCCTGAACCACCTTATCTGGCTCTTCTTGATGTAGAGGAGCAGCCGCTCTACGCTGAACCTCTCCCAGATGTCCTTGCTCTGAACCTTATCTCTAAGGCTGAGCCCAGACATCCTGTGAAGAAAGCTCATTTTGGCTGTTTGTAGTCATGATCTTGTCTTTTTGGTAACTACCCACAGCTATAGGTGAGGGTTGGAATGTCAATTAACCGGTAAATTGAGAGCCTTGCCTTCTGGCTCAACTCCCTCTTCACCCCAACAGACCAGTAAAGCGTCCACATCACTGCTGATGCCGCCCTGATCTGTCTTGCAATCTCTCACTCTTTTTCCCCTCACTCGTGAACAAGACCCGAAAATTCTCAAACTCGTCCACTTGGGGCAGAGACTCTCTCCCAACCTGGCGTGGGCAGTCCACCCTTTTCCGGCTTGGAACCATGGCTTCAGAGTTAGAGGCACTGAGCTTCATGCCTCATGCTTCATGGGACTGAGAAAATCCTGGAAGTATTCCTTTCACCACCCGACAACACTCTCAGTTGAGGTAGGCAGCTCCCCATCTCCACTGTAAACAGTGCTAACAAAGGGCTGCTTTCCCTTCCTGAGTCACTGGACAGTTTGCCAGAATTTCTTCAAGGCCGACTGAAAGTCTAATCAATGGCATCACTGAACTTCTCCCACATCCAAGTTTTTGCCTCAGCAACACCCAGAGCTTGGCCTGCTGGTATCTGCCAGCTGCTTCTCGAGTCCCACAAGCCAGCCATGTCCCGAAGGACTCCTTCTTCTACTTGACAGCATCCTTCACTTTTGGTGTCCGCCAACAGGTTTAGGGATTACTGCCACAACGCGCACCAACTACCTTGTGCCCACAACTTTGGACTATGGCACCACTGAACGTTGTCCATTCAGACTTCGTGTCCCCAGCCAACACCCAGGACACAGTCAAAGCTCTGCCTGAGGTATGAGTTGAAAACCATCCTGATAGGGTCCTCAGCCAGATGTTCCCAGCACACCTTCACTATTTGTTAAGGTCTGCCAGGTCCGCCAGGCATCTTCCTCAGCCATCTAATCCAACTCACCACCAGGTGGTTATTAGTTGACAGGTCCGCTGCTCTCTTTATCTGAGTGTCCAAAACATATGGCCACAGATCAGTCACACATGTTGTTAGTTATCGAGAAACTGTGACTAGCACAAAAACACAACAACTGAACACAGCTCGGGTCCTGATTGGACAGGCTGTTCCTCCCAATCACCCCCCTCCAGATCACACTGTCATTGCTCATGTGAGCACTGAAGTCCCCCCGCAGGACAATGGAATCACCAGTTGGGGTGCTTTCCAGGACATCATCCCAAGGACTTAAAAGAGGGTGGGTACTCAGAATTGCTGTTTCGTTCCTAAGCACAAAAACAGTCAGGACCCATTCTCTGACACAAAGGCGCTGAGAAATAACCCTTTCGTCCACTGTGGAGAACTGCAGCACACTGGCAGAGAATTGGAGAGCTTTGAGTAAGCCCACACCTCAACAGCTGTGCGTTGGGGTGAGCCGGACATATCTAACTGGTATGTCAGTAACAGGCTCCTTCCCCACCAGAGAGGTGATGTTCCATGTTCTAAAAGCTAGTTTCCATAGCCAGGGATCAGGCTGCCAAGCCCTAAATTTAGGCTAAAATTGAGGCTTTTTGAGATAATTGCGATTCTGTATTTTTGTTCTTTTTGATTTTTTTTAAAGCATTTTAACCTACAGTGTATTCAACATTTGACTTCTCCATCCTGAGTCACTTTAACAATAACTTTGCAAAAATGAGCACTGGCACATACAAAACACAATTCCTTTAAGCTGCTGCTCAGCAACCCATTTGAGTACATTCCTTGAATCCTTGCCAATTGGATTAAGATACTTGAGCTTGTCCTTATTTGACTCATTTTGACAGGGTTTTGTGGTTGTTAATATTATGACCTGAAGGTTATTTGCAGTAATGACTAAATACATTTGAGCACTTTTAATTAAGATAAAACAAACTTTATTTTGTTTACACTTTATCGCTACTGGCCCTTTGAGGTTCCCTCTGTCTTTCTTTAACTATTATGAAATTGTTATTCGATGCAAATATATATATATATATATATATATATATATATATATATAAAACTGGTAAAGTGGTGTTTTTGGTCACAAAACTGGTCACAAATTGGACTGGACAAACTCTATTCTCTTATTTAAAATGTGTAGAGAAATGCATACAATATTGCTGTAGTCTTAGACTGGTTATCTATTTAGCTATTTAGCTTAAGTGCATTGGTAAAAGTATAACCAGTGTGTCCATTTCTCCATTCATCCATTATATTTACCTCTTACCCACTTCTAGGTTGAGTATATCAATTTATCAGTTGTTGTATCTATTAAACTATATCCACCAGTCTATCTCACTCTCACCTTACTTTACTGTACCTTGCATTTATCTTAGCTGTCTGCATCATTGTTGTATAAGAGCATTGTTGGTTATATTGCATTTTTCTACTTCAAGTACCTTAGGCTTTGGTTGAGGTCAAATGTGCACAAAATTAACAAGTATTTCCTCAGAAATGTATAATTAACAGGCGGGACTTTTTTTTTCCATCCTTGAGTGACTGAAATGAAAGCTCTCATCAGGATTTTAAGGCATAAGAATCTGGTCAAAACAGTAAAAACAGAGCAGATTTTCATAGACACTCTGAAAATAATTCAGAGATAGATATCTTATTAATAAAGAAAAACGCAAAAAAAAAAAAAAAAAAAAATTCCCAAGTGGATTCACAGCACTTCTGTGAATGTTTGCTTGTTATTGGAACCCTGCTTGATCATTTTACCAAAACTTATATTTGTATACAAGACAGTCACAAAAAGCTGAAGTGTTTTATCAAAACTGCCCCAAGTCTGAAGCTGAGTGATACAAAATGCTCTCTGCATACAGTAATGGGAGAGATATTCAAACTATTAACTGAAGCAGTTCAAAGATATAACTTAGCATACTTAAAAATGAATGTATTACAGGTAAAAAAAAACAACTTTTTTTTTTTTATCTCACGCAATGTAGAGAGTAGCAAGGGCTTCATGAGGACTTCATATTTTTTTAATCTGATTAAAAACAAATGGATGTACTTGTCAGGCACTGATCCAAGTCTAGTCATGTTGTTTTCCAAAAGATTGACCATTCATAGTTTCAGGCTACATATTAATCGCTGTAGCTGTGTTTTTGTGTGGTCACTTGTATTTAGTGAGCGAGCACACGTGATAAGATCAAAGGCCTTACAGCAGGGTCCTGCTGAGGGAGAGAGAGAGCTTCAGCCTGGTACAACAACAGGGTTCAGAGCCTGGGTGATATTTTTCCAAAGATTGTGCAGAGGTGAGTTTGTGTGTGCTGATTGTCTGTCTGCTATACAAGAACACAGCTGTAGCTTTAGGAATGTTCATAAATTTTAAAACTGTGTCTACAACTTTGACCTGTTTCAACTACAGCTGGTATATAGAAAATGCCCCCCGCAGCAACAACCAAACTCGGCTATACCCCACCAGATGGAGGCTGGGGCTGGGCTGTCGTCTTCGGTGCTTTTATCTCCATAGGATTCTCCTATGCCTTTCCCAAGTCACTCACCATCTACTTCAAGGAGATTCAGGAGTATTTTTCAGTTTCCTACAGCGAGATTGCCTGGGTGTCCTCTGTCATGCTTGCATCGATGTATGCAGGAGGTTAGTGTCCACACTTTATATTTAAAGTTTTGAAACATTTCCTAACTTAAAAATTTAGATTCAAGGTGATCCTATAGTATTTTTGGACATTTATTAATCCAGCATAGATACAGCCTCAGGACAGTAAACCTTGAAGGTACTGCAACAGAGAAGTGGTTCTCTCCTTTGTGCAGGACCTGTCAGCAGTATTCTCGTCAACCGCTTCGGCAGCAGACCTGTGGTAATGGTCGGTGGAGTCATGGTCAGTGCTGGCATGGTGCTTGCTTCTTTTGGACGTACAATCATTCATCTGTATCTTTGTGTGGGAGTCATTGGAGGTAAATATTTTCTTTTGTATCCTTCACATAAAATACACTTCAGTTAAATCAAACTTCTCTGTTATTAGCAGTCCCACTCTTTGTTTGTGTTTACTTTCCAATACTTGGCTGTGACTGGCTGACACAGGAAGATGCTACATGTGTAATAACTCCCATTCAGGAGGTTTTTTCCATTATCAGAGTCAGTCCTTGTCCCCTGTGTGGGGTTATTCAGGGTCAAATTGTCACTGGGTAAATGTGCTAAAATCACAGCATCTCCATGTGGTCCTATTAAAGCAATACTTAGACCTAAGCAGGCATACTTTTATTCCATTTTGGACATTTCTGAGTGAATCAGATGACTTTTGAAAATCCCCCACATACAAGGATGTTTGTTAGACCATGTGATCCTGCTAAAAAATGTGAGCAAACAACGTCTCAGACTTTAAACCTTGTGCGCATAGAGATGCCCCGACTACTGGGGTTTAAGCTTGGATTTGGACCACTGTGCTCAGAATGGATCATTTCAAAATACATAACTTGGGCTGCAGCAATCAGTTCTTGGAAAAATGTCTCACAAGTGCCAAGGTGTTTCTTAAGGTCAAGATTTTTCCTTCTGTGAGTTGTCTAGCTCTGGGGTTCCCTAACTTTTCAGCCCATGACCTCAAAATAGCAATGCCAGAGACCAGTGACCCCCTACAATGGGAATACACTAAGAAGCAGAAAAACAGGCAAAAATATGGCCTTAGAATTTAGCTGATTAGAACAAATTAAGACTACCTGCACATATTGCTGTTTCCTAAACTTGCCCCCCCCGACATCATCATTATCTTGTTTTAATCACCTCGAGGTCTCATAACAAAGAAATCTTGAAGGTAGATGAAACCTTTCTTGTTTGTCTAGTTTTATATAAAATTTAACCCCAATTTTTGTTTATATCTGTACAATAAAGGATGAAATGTGCTATTTTAAATTTGTTTTACTATTATTTTGGAAGGCATTTTAAGGAACCAATGTTCCAAAACATTTTTGATTTCGGATTGTAGGTTAGTTTGCTAGAATTTTGAAAAGAGGGAAAGCTCTGACTCTTCAATTTAAAAGCTTTAACTATAACTTATAATAAATTTGCTATAAAAATTGGATTGAGTTGTCATTGTAAGGCCACTGTTGTAAACACAAGGTTGTTTGAAGAATGGCTCAGATTGCAGCTATCATCCAGAGTAAAATGGTGCTTTTAAAGGGACTGTGAGGACTTTTGAAGTGACCTTAAAAAAGTCTCACTTCTAGGTATATACCTGATTGTAATGCACAATTTAAAATGAGATTATCAGAACCAGTATATTTTTTTTAAAAACACTACTTCTTGTCCAGATCGGGTCAGACAGGACTGGATTGATTTACAGCACGTTGAAGTCTCTATGACAACACCACAGTGGCTGACAAAGCTTAGTAATGAGAAGAGAGATCTGTGTTTTTTCTCTGCTGAAAACTATCTGATGTGATGGTGGAAACTGGAGCTGAACTGTCAGACAGAACAAGGACGTGCAGAAGAAAGCTCAACAGGAGAGTGATAGAGCATGGGCTAAAGGCTAAAACAACAGACTAAAACGTGGGCTAAAGGCTAAAACATGGGCTAAAGGCTAAAACACAGGCTAAAGGCTAAAACACAAGCTAAACTGTTTATGATAATGCTCATTCCATCCAATTGTAGCAGTAATACTGCAGTGATCTGTTCAAACTTGAGAGTCTATCAATAAAATGAAGAGTGAGGTGATGTTTGCTGGTCGATTGGCACTGGCAGGACATAAACATTCACTAATGTTACACATTAGCCCACCCATATGTCTCAGAGCACCAGGCTGCAAGTAGTTCTACACATAGCCAGCTACTAGTCCAACACACTGCGTTGGTAAAAACCAACACAGTTTGCTTCTTGTCATGTTTCAAACAACAGCGTTGCACCTTACCTCGTCACACTGTATCCACTAAAAAAAGTTGTCTTGAACAAGGAAAAGTAGTGTTAGAAAGAACATCTTCTTCAACTTCTGACCAAAGGTGTCGCTGCAATCCAATTAAAACAGATAGTCCTCACGGCCCCTTCAGTGATCAAACATTTGTTCAAACCAAAATGAATCAATATAAATTAAAACTCAGAACCTTTTTCCCCCAAGTCACATCTGAGCATTCATAATGCAAATGAACTCCTTAACTCCAGGTAAGAATGCTCATCGATGCATGATAAGATCTGATCACTAGGGCTGATCACACATATGAATGTGGTTTAGGAAGCATTTGTTCACAGGGATCTGGCTGTGTGTATGCATAAGTACTTGGCTGCATTAAAGACTACTTACTTTCCCCTATTCAGAGCAACTATCACACAGAGAAACAGATCAGTTGCTTGACTGATATTTTTCTAATTTCTCTGCTGCTTCTCTGAAAATCTTTCACGTGATTTATGTTCTTCTTCCAAGTTTTTGTCTTATTCTGCATAAATGCTGATCTGTCGTGACACTCAGATAACCGTAGGAATGTCATACCCCGGAGACAAGATTTCATATAAATGAACAAAACTTTAACCCTTAAAAGCTTTGCCCATTCAAGCCTCACCCAAATTCTTTTTTTTTTTTTGGAATTGAGATGTTTATTGATCCTTGGACAACAACAAAAAATAGTTCTGTCTGAAACCAGTTTTGTCCATGACATTTTTAAATATAGAACATGTAAGGAAGTTTCTCTCAGGTTTTCTTCCACATAACACTTTACAGCCTATTTATTTCCCTTTGTGGTAAATGCTATAACAGTTTCTGTCCTTGGTCGGACAAAGATGCACCTTACCCTTGCCACAGTAGATATGTGAAAAGTGATTGTTGGTGCAGTGCTTGCATCTCTGTTGGGTTTCCCATGAAGGAAAATTGTCCGTGCCGACCCTTCTCACATCAAGAGATTCTCTCCATGAACATATACATGTACATGTACATGGTGAAAACCTGCTCTATCTCTTTGGTACTTGTGTTTACTGACTTGCCCTCTTTTTGCACACTGTACAGGTTTGTTTGTTCTGCAGTTTCCTGGAGCATTTCATCACTGACAAACTGTAGGGTGTCCAATTACACCTATCTTCCGTGGCTTTGTCAACACATGCAATAAATTCAACAGAAGGAGCTTGATATTCTAATTTCTTCCATCTGAATTTGTTTCTTTTTTGCATCGCCCGTCACTTAATCCTTTCTGATTGTGTCCTGTGTTGATGGGACCTCAACACAGGACACAATCACAATAGTATAATGATTATGATTTCTGAGCAATTGTTATTGTAGAAGTTCTCAAAATGCATTTAAAGAAGGCACTTCATTCATTAATAAAGTTAATTAAGTCATCAAAATAGAGTGTGTTTATACTTTTATGGGTATAATGTGAATTACATTAAAAAAGTGTTACACTAAGCTTGTTAAATACCTGGAGTATTAAATTTGATACAATTTTTTAAACACACTTTAATTGAAAAATAAACAATGAGTCACATTATAAATATGCTTTCTTTCAAACTACTTATCATCTTGATGGAGGTCTTTGAAACTCATGTATCATATACGATATGTTCAGCAAAATGGTAATATCCTGCCATTGCTTCAGTCACCATTTTCAGTCTGCTGTGTGTGCAGTATGTGTGTGTGTGTGTGCAGTATGTGTGTGTGTGTGTGTGTGTGTGTGTGAGAGAGAGAGAGAGAGAGAGAGAGAGAGAGAGAGTGAGTGCATTCAGTTATCAAATGAATGAGTCAAGACACTTTTCCTGTTATATTAACAGCGTCTTCCTTCATTTAACAGGTTTCGGCCTCGCCTTCAACCTGCAGCCTGCTTTGACAATCATCGGTACTTACTTTCAAGTCAAGAGGCCAATGGCAAATGGATTGGCTATGACAGGAAGTCCAGTTGTTCTCTCCACTCTGGCTCCTCTCAATCAGTTTCTATTTGATTCTTTCGGCTGGAGAGGGAGCTTCCTCATTCTTGGATCCATTGTCCTGAACTGCTGTGTTGCTGGTTCTTTGATGCGGCCGGTAAACAAAAAGGCCCTGCCCATGCCAAAGGGTGAGCCATCGGACTGTAACAGGGCTGCTGCTGAGGAAGCTGATGGTACACCCTCAGCTAACCTCCTGAGTGACGAAAATCAAAGTGAAAGCAGAAGTCAGGGTTGCATGAGCAAACTCATTGATCTCTCCCTCTTCAAACACAGAGGATTCCTCATCTACCTTTGCGGTAATGTGGTCATGTTTTTTGGCTTTTTTGCACCTGTGGTCTTTCTGGCACCGTATGCCAAACATCTGGGGTTTGATGAATATTCAGCAGCTTTCTTGCTTTCTATATTTGCTCTGGTGGACATGTTCATCAGACCCACAACTGGCTTCTTAGGAAACACCAAGTGGATCAGGCCGAGGATCCAATACTTCTTCAGCTTTGCAGTTTCTTACAACGGCGTGTGCCACCTCTTTTGTCCTTTGGCAGATGGATATTTGGGTCTGGTTATTTATGCTGTCTTTTTTGGCTTGGCATTTGGAATGGTGTCTGCTTTGCTCTTTGAAGTTCTGATGGATCTTGTTGGAGCTCATCGCTTCTCTAGTGCTGTTGGACTCGTCACCATTATCGAGTGTGCACCAGTGCTTCTTGGACCTCCATTATCAGGTTTGTGAATCAAAACACTTACTTTATTTTTCCCCCAAAGATACAAAATCATTACATAATGACTAAATAAATCTGTATCTTCTCCTTCAGGAGCTCTGGTTGATATTTTCGGGGACTACAAATACATGTATTACGCGTGTGGAGTGTTCATGCTGCTGCCTGGCATATTTTTCTTCATCATGCATTACTACAACTACAAGAAACTAGACGAGGAGCGGAGGCAGGCCGAGGCTGTGGATATGAGGACTTGTGAAGAAGCAGTGGAACTTAAATTGGGGCAGGAGGATAAAACAGCGCATGAAACAGACGGATGAACTTGCTGACTCTAAACCCATTTTACTGGATGTAGAAAGATGACACCACAGAGATAATACAGCAGGGCATATAGTGTATGGAGTATTATTGATAGAAATTATTCCATACACTGGATGAGGTTGTAGGACTCTTTGGACCTTTGCTACATATCTTCAGCCCACATTTTATTAGTTGTTTTATGAATGTTATTATTACTACATTATGTGGCAATAGTAAGCTCTTAAGGCTTTCTTTCATAACTCATACAGTAATGTCTTTGGCCCACTCGCCATAATGGCTCTATAAACATTTATGATAGCTCTTTGTGTTTTTAGAGGATGAATAAATAGTCATTTTCCTAAGAGACTGATATAAAATAATGAGTCAAACCCTAACATAGACATGCCACAAATGTCCCTTTTCACATTTTCTACCACTAGATGGCACTACACACTGCTGAGAGGACTGAAGGTACTTCACATGTCTCATTAAACTGGAGTTAAACAAAAGATATCATCACTGGTTTTTGGTTCATTACAGAACAGCTTTTAAAGTGTGGGGCGTGACCTGCCCACAGGCCTCCTGAACTTGTGACCGGGTTGCTAAAGGCACAGCAATTAAGAGATGAGAAATTAAATCACTGTTGTAGAGACAAGTGGAACTTCCCCAAAGCTTCCTCATATAGCTCATAAGTGAAAGTCTCAGTGGAGAGAATAAATCCCTATTTGTTGGGGTCTACTGTATAATTTATTTTGAATTTCTTGGGAATGCTTGTTTTACTAAGGTTCAGTGAAGTTCAGTGCAAATGTTTTAGCTGTGAAGTTTTCTAAAAGTGTGAAAAACACTCTGTGGATTTGATAATAGAACTACATTTGCATGCAGAGATAAAAAGATGTTAATCTGAGTTTTGTTAGCGTAAAAAGTGATGTGCCTGTAACACTTTCACTGCATATGCCACTTATTAACCAATTCAAATATTTTTTTCTTTAGCTTTCATTGAAGCTTGAAGACTGAGACACATTTGTATTCTGTGCATTTTAAAGATCATTACAAAAGAAGTACAAAGGTTGTGACTCATCTACCTTCAGAGGAAATTCTGACTGGAGATAAAATCTGTCATTTTATACCAGGTCGTATTCATCCCACAATCGGTCAAACTCTATATTCTTAACTTTATATTCTTACATTGCATGACTACACCCCCTTAGTGTCTGGCCTGGAGCACCTGCAATTCAAGATACATGGAGGAGCAGTGCAGGGGAAGAACAATGCCATTATTAGAGAAATCTACTTAAAGGATCCATTTTTATCACGTCCCTGCAAGGTGCTTATTGACTTCCTTCTGTAGATAGACTGAAATTGCTTAAGTGAAGAAAATCAATATGTTTATTTATAAGCTTAGATAACAGTATCTGAATATGAGATAAACGGCATGAGTCCATGGCTTATGGGAGTGTAGTCTTCTTTTTGGGTCCTGCTTTACTTCCAATCAACTTAAAATCTTTGGTTTAATACTGCAGCAGTGCAATTCTGGATTAATGGTGGCTGATGGGTTACCTAAGTGTTAGTGTTCTCTTTTTATGGCTGTTTAGTTGGAATGTGTGTCGTGTTAATGATCAAGCATCATCACATTTGTTAGCTGTCATTAAAAGGACTTGTTGGTTAATGAATCATTAATAGATTATTACTGTAGACTCAAAATGCCGATCTTACAGAGTGTTTTGAGGCAAAGCCACCTTCCACTAGAGAGTAGCTCCGGTTAATGGCTATTGCTTTAACGCAACAATGCTTAACCACCTGGATTTAATGCTGAAGACAAATACCATATACTAAAGCTGTGATGGTTGGCAGTAGTTCATTCTTGGAAATGGAGATACAGTAATATTGTGTGAAGCTGTTTCTGCTGCAACTGGCAAATAATCATTTATAACAGTAATGCATAACCAGCACATGAAATAACGAGCTAACTGCAAGCGCTAGCCACATTCAGCAAAAAAAATTCCCTTATAACCCAGTTATTAGACAGAAAATTGTGTTCAGCTTTGTCTGTCTGGGTGTCTTTATACTTCTAGAAAAGTCTGTCAGGTGGAATTTGAATTTACATTTAAACCACAGCAAAATTAGTTGTAAAGACAGTCTGATGCATAGTTACAAACCATAAAAAACATTAGGGAATTGGTCACTTTTGTTGCTGGAGCCAGGAGGTTTGGTTTGCTCTAGCAACTCAGGATGACTCCACTGTTAATTTCAGTCTTTTTCATAACCAGTAATAAACTCCTCAAAGGAGCTTTAATTGAATCCGTTAATAGTGGTCGAGGGCCTTTTTTGTGTGGAGTTTCCATGTTCTACTTGTGCTTGCGTTGGTTCTCTCCTGGCACTCCAACCTCCACCCACAACCCAAAGACATTTTCATCAGGTCAATCGTTCACTCTGAATCGTCTGTCGGTGGGAGTGCATTTCGTTGTCATTCCATATGAGCTCTGTGAAAGGCTAGCAACCCTACCAGGGTGTCCCCACCTCTCAACCAATGACAGCCAAGATAGGCTCTGCCCCCCCTGCACCATGAGGTGTGGAGAATGGAAGCATGGATGGTATGTTCCACTCTGTTCAAGTGAGCTTTTCATTATTAGGTTTTAATAAGTTGGTTTAATAAGTGAAACGATATTAAAGGAAACATTTTACTGCATCTTAACATTTAAATCTTACTTATTTATTTAGTGTTTTTTGTGTTGAGCAGCCCTTTGGTAACATTGTTGTTTTTAAAATGTGCTATATAAATAAAGTGGAGTGGATTGAATTGGATCTTTAATGTATTTCTCAGTTGGGGTCACAGGAAGACTAAGGCCTATCCCTGCTATCAGTGGGTGAGAGGTGGGGCACACCCTGGACAAGAAATTGTTTCATATTAGTTAAAAACAGCCTTGTAAGACGTGTTTCAAATCCATATCATTGTTGTGGCTTACAGTGAAACAGTTCTTCTATAATGCAGGTATCAGTATTAAAGGGCAGCACACTGCAGCTGTCATCTCCTGTAACAGACATGTTTTCAGGGTTAATGAGTGGACCCTAAGTGGGTAAGTGAAAACCTCCTATTAATAACAGCTCCCATAAACTCTGCGTCAACTCCTCCATGAACAGCTTGAGCATAATCACTGTGATGAACTGTGACTGATGTCACTAAATCTGCCTTTAATTGGGACCAGGATGATTGAATCCATGCAGCTCTGCGTTCAATCCCTGTGACTACTACAGCTCTGCTGGGACACGATGTTTGAATCCCCCCCTGCTGGCTTAACCCAGAGTTCTGTTGAAACCACGAGCCTAGGATGTCTATAAAGAAGAGAGTGATACTGTCTATTTAATCCACACGTTTGTTAATAATCTCTGCTAATCTTCTTTACCCACAGCAGCAGAACTAATCTGTCTTCACAATGTTTACACTCAGAGGGAGGGTAGCATCATGCAAATAGTGTTGACTTAAGAGTTTATTTATCAGCCCTGTGGACAGAGCTGCTAATGGCACACCGCTGGTCAAAAATAAACAGACTTTGCTAACACAGATGGCTGCTAACATGGACAAATAGGGCATCTTGACATGCTGCAGCAGAGGTGCAATTGCAGTTTCAGTCTCTTCAAGGAGCTCTCAAGGACTCAATCACACCTTCCAGAGAGTAGACACCATGTCCTGTGTCTAAACTGACTGCTGAAACACAAGATTTAGCGAGATCATCTGGGAAAAAACGAGGCACAGAGTATTACTCCCAAAATCAATAATCTCCCAAGAGCTACCATAACATGGATCGAGGTCAACCTGATTTTTATGGCAAGTAAAATCATATTCTTGAAAATATGGATCTGCAGCAGGCGACGTCTTAATTTGAAGCGTGGAATACTGAGGAAGTCTACATTTTTTCCCACAGTCCTTTGGGAGCAGCCTGAATCAGATGAGAGACATCTGTTTAACAAAACACCCAAAAAGATGAAAGAAGTTGTTAATAATTATCTTGAATGGATATTTACAAACAAGAATCTGAGAATTACAGTGACGCAAAATCAACACATTTACTTACACTTGTGAGTTATGATGTATTATTTAGGTATTCCTAACTGCCAAGACTTAACATTTCTACTCACCAACATTAAAGAGGATATCTTCCTGTTTATCTAGCATCTTATGAGTGACTTGCAAAGTAGGATTTCACCTAAAAATAATATCAAAGACTTACAAAATACTATGCATTATTAAAGATAAAACTAGGGCTGAAACTTATGAATATTTATACCTAATGAATATTCATGAATAGTCAACATTTAGTCTTCAAAATGTCAAAAATCAGTCTAAAATTTCCATGTGTCATATTCAATCACTCTGGATTCATCATGTTTTGTTGGGCCTGACAACCAGCCAAAGACCAGAGATCCTCAGTGCACAGATATTATCAAACAGCAAGAGTAATTAAGCTCTTTTTGGTAACATTTTGAGGAAATTGTACTTTTTCTCCGGGAGTTATTAATGAACAAATTTTTTAAGCTTTTAATTAACGAATAGAATATTCTATTACTGTGCTTCAGGCTGCACCTCAATCAACTGTGACATTAAATTGCAGCTTAACTTATCAATCATAATCCATTAATTCAATATATTTTAATAAAACCATCAAAAGGGAGATATTGCCTGTAATGAAAACTTAAACCTCTAATTTCCTAGTTATTTGACAAGAAATTCAAATTCCAACTAACCCACTTCCTTACAGGTAAGAAAACTGACAAAATTTAGCAAGGTTTTTTTTTTATATGTGTAAACAGGATCACAGAGTCCATGAAACAAAGACAAATTAGTCTAGAAGGCCTTTGAGGCCATTTGACATGTAACTGTAGCTACTGCCTCATTTCTACTCAAGAGTATAGAATTTAAATGATTCATTTATCCAATGCAGCCGAGCTTCTTTCTGTACGTGATGGAGTCACCATGTTTTGGCCAGATGAAAGAATACATTTTTAACCTTTCTCTACATTTGCCCAAGGGATGCATCAATTCAATGCTGGTATCAGTTAACCATTAGAGACAGACTAAAAAAGCTAAATCAGATATTGTTGGTAATGAACTGATCCATTGGAAAGATCCATAGCGTTCATCCATTCAATTCAAGTTAGCAAAGCCTGAAGTTGCCAAACCATTCTCTGGGTCATCTTCATATTAAGAAATAGAGAATTCTAAATCAAAACTAGTATCATATCGGATCAATATCAGTATTGGCCAGTACCAAATCCAAATTATCAGTAAACGTATCAGGATTTCGAAATATGCAGTGCATCCCTAATTTGCCCCCTCCTAAGAACTAAGAAGTTACCATAGACTGTATAGTAATTAGACTTAGTCTCTGTGTGTGTTTCTGAAACAGAGTTTTAAAGTAAATTGTTAACAGAGTAAGTTGTTTTTTTTCTTTTTGCTTGAGTGCTTTCTGGTACTACTGGATGGATCCTTAAGAAAACTCAATGAACTGCTGATTCTGTGCACTTCCACAAGGCCTCATATTTTTAGCCTCGAGGTTGCAGCTTAGAGGCTGCATGTATTTTTTTACAGTCTGATAATAACTTGAAGTTATGGGGGGGGGGGGGGGGGGGGGGGATCTAAATACATCTCCATTACTGTTTTTTCTTTAAGGAATGATATATAGTGATCAGGAAGATGACCAGAGTAGAACCTCAACAGGGTGAGCGTGGGGACTTGCTTACCATGCTAGAATTCTAGTTTGCATAACCACCCATTCATGGGACATCATCCCACCTATTACCTCAACCAAAGAAAAAACAGTAACACATATAAATGATTCATTTATACATCACAAAAAAGTCCTTCAGCCTCCATGGCAAAAAATTCTCATCAGCCTCCCTTCTAGAGTTATTGGGGTTTCTATTATGGACTTATGGGGTTTTTATCGATCGGAATGAAGAATTCACCACAACCAAGTGAGCAGAACTTATGTCAGGGTTTTGGGTTTTTTTTATCGAAAACATAAAAAAAACTTAATGAAAGGTAAATCAGGACAATCTTTGGATGAATATCTTTGATGTCTTTCAAAGACAAAGTCAATTTGGTTTTACAAACACTGGAACATTCAAACTGCTGCTGCTGCTGGACACCAGGCTTCCTTGTGGAATATAATTATAACAAAGCAGATCCCTGATGAGAGCGGCCATGTTTTGAACCCAGACAAAAGATGGAACTTAAACTCCTCAAACTACTCAATCATGACTAATGCTTGTAAAGGAAATTGAGTCTCAAAGCAAAGGGACTTAATAAGATTATGTTACCCATAATTAACAATCTGTACAACACATTTCCCAAAACTGAGAACAGTAAGTCTTTTTTTTTTTGTCTGCCTTCAAGCCTGAGAATGCGTGAATTATCATCCAAACACACATTTACCCCACTTTTCCAACTTGACAATGCAGAGCCCCTGACCAATATGCTTAATCTGCCACTCAAAATACATTTAGCCTTTGTGAGAACAAATGTGCGCTGCTGAAACACGGGTTGTGGAGACTCTCTGCTGCCTATTAGAAGCATTGTTCCTCTTTATCTGGCGAACACAGACAACCACTGAAGCTGGCATGTCTGGGGACGCATGGTGCTGTTTTGTGCTTATTACAGGAAGAATAAAAGGATTGTCCCATGGATTATGATCTATCCTTTGAATACCACACTGAATTACTCTGCTTTATGAACAGTTTTGAGTGAAGAGCTGAAGGAATGGATGACAAAGTGCTCAAAACCAAAGTAGCATCTTCACATTGTGCACAAATGTAGCCAGATGCAATCTGGCGTGTGGATAATAAAAAGTAAATAGCTTGTGTTATCAGCCTATCAGGGCAGCACACTTGAGTGACCAATTCCACTCAGCGAGATAACATTGTAAGATTGCATTTAATTCCTCTGTCTTGATTTGGAAAATTGTATTGAATCTAAGATAGTTCCCAATCCCCGTCTGCTGACGCCTGAGATAGGCATTCCAGCCCACATATCCTCGGGGATCGACACCCAGGCCGCGGCTGAGACTTAGAGCATGACAGAGACGACTGGGCATGGAAAAGGGAGAGGAGCAAAAAATAATTATGAGAGCAACTGAGGTGTATCGGCTTGTCCTTGCCTCAAAATGAAAAGCAGGATGAAACATGATGGCACAAATCAACTGCAAGCCCACATACAGTACCTGATTCACTCCTAACATCTGTGTAATTACACATCAGAAACCCTGTAATACTGGGAATCTGTTACTAAATTGTGTCATCTGCACATTTCTGGCTGGGACCCAGGATCATTAAGTGTATGATTAGCTTGAACTGAAATTGTTTATAAGCAAGGAGCAGTGATGTTACCAGCTATATGTGGGAGAGCGGGAGGTATAATGACTAACTTAGTTTGATACCCAGAGTGCAGGATGGCTTTTTACTATTAGTGCTAAAAAGGTTTTGGACTATACTGGCCTTTGTGCATGAATGAGCGTTACTGTGGGTAAATTGAATCAATGTCATCAGGGGTTCTTTGTGTTTCAAGGACAGTCTCTCCTGAGTCTCAAACTCACATGACATGGTTGTTGACTGCCACAGCTGCCTCGCTGAGCCCGCCAAAGGTGTGTGTGATTAAATTCTCATTCTTTTCCTAAAGAGAAGTGGAGCCATTTAGAATCCTATAAACCATATGGACAAGTCAATAAAGCGTCTTTGAAGTAGACCTTATTGGTTTTCTCAGAGGGAAATGACAATGGAAACTGGATGCCTTTGTGCGCAGCACTCAGAGAGTGTGAACACAATGGGAGCTCTTTCTTTTAAGATTTCATACGTGTGAAACAGTTTTAATGGTATTTTCAGCAGCTACACAACTGGAGGTGGCGTTCAAAGCGCCATCATGTGGTTTGTAGATTTCAAATACATTTTCAGTCACTTGAAAAACCAGAGATAGCAGAACTAAACCACTGAAATGGTTTAGTGGTTGCAATCAGCAGCAGTGACCCTTCACAGTTGGTCACTGGCAGGTATAATGGTGTGACAAAGGCCAGGACTGTGGTGGATGGATGGTTAAAAGATGTCTCTGAGTTTTCTCATTCGACACTCAAATATGGCAGGTTTAAAATGTGACACTTTAGATACCTCTCAAGGGTAAATATGGCATATTGGTACAGTTTGATGAAGTCTGGTTTGATTATTTAAAATAATACTTACAATCCCTTTTTATGTCTTACACCTGTAGTCACTATCAACACACTGCTGGTGGTCACAGTTTGGATTTTAAAACTGACAAATCTTTAGGCACCAGAAGCTCTTGGGTAGGCCCAGCAGGAAGATAGAGCTTTTGAAGCTGTGAGATTTAGCTCAGGGGGGATATTGCATGCCCCAGGGACAGAGGCGATAGTCCATGGAGCAGACCTCTATTATGACCTGCAGCCTTTTACCACATATCATTGTATCATTCCTTCCCCCCCACCCCACCCCTCACCCACCCCAAACACACACACAAAAAAATTACGCTACATATTCCAAGTTTGTAACTCATGTACAGTTCTGTCCTTTCAGCTTTTGTGCCCAGCAGATAGAAGAATGGATAGAGGTGGAGGTAACAGAAGAAGAGAGGGTGAAGAGGTCTGGGGTCAAGCTCAGCATGGAGCACGGAGCATCCGTGCATGTGGTGTGAGCTTTCACCCTCAGTTTTGGAAGCCGTCATTCCAACCACATGTGTAGCTTTATAACAAATATCCTTAGCACAATCACACACACACACACACACACACACACACACACACAGAGAGAGAGAGAGAGAGAGAGAGAGAGAGAGAGAGACGTGCAACCTCCATGTCTTTGATGTGTCAAACCCTTATTAAGCATAAACGTGCTAAAATGAATACATACATTGGAAGCGTGCATACTTTGGTTAAAAATGAGCTTCATGGCTCAGAACGGGAGTGTGAGAGTAGTTCACTCTGGAGTCAGTGAGAGACTGCTTAGAATCTGAGGAATCTGACAGGTATCAAGAGTTGCTGAGAGTTTTGGATAACTTTCTTTGATAGCATGCAAAGTCAGGCTTTCAATATGCCGTTTATTAGAGTAAGTTCAGAGTTCAGATGCAGACAGCAGTGCTGATGAAGCCAGCAATTGTGAGCGTTTTAAGGAGTTTTATGAATCAATCAGAACAGATTCCAACAGGCTAAAAATGTGTATGGAGGATAACTCACTTTTTTTTTTGGGGGGGGGGGGGGGGTTGTTTGTTTGTTTGTTTGTTTATGCAGTGTTTCTGTAGGATTTTTAATTTTTAATTTTGGGGATGTGAAAACCGGGAGCAGATTTGCCGTGTGTTTGGGTGTTGAAGCTGGAATGTTTAGCCAGATATTCAGTCAACAAAGTATGCTTATATGCGTTTCCCTAAGTTTTTAGAGCAGTGGATTTTTCCCATGCTTAATAGGGATTTTCCTGGCCTTAAAATATAATTTCTGTCTGATTTTCCAGTATAAGACTATAATTCATTCAGTTTATGAATAGCCAGTAATTGAGGGACTGGGTTTTACACTGAAAAGAATGTGAACCTGCTCATTGTTTGAACTTCTAGAACACTGACCAATGTCCCTGACAGACTTTTATGCTCTTCAGACTACTTTACACAAAGACTGGCATTAAACATTAATGTTCGAGGCCACAGACCTAGCTGCTGTATTTGATGTTTGGCTTGAGAACAAACTGATATAAAATGTTCTTTTTTCTGTTTATAAATGTTGATCAACTGTGTTTTAGTTTGCATTTTAGTGTATTTATGAGCAGTATTATTTGAATACAGGACATTATCATGTTATATAAGCTGAGGTACTTCTTGTTATTTTCCCTCATTAACTACAAAAAAACTTCCACATCTCCTTAACAACTCTCCTTTTTGTTTTCGTTGTAAATTCAGTCATTCCTCTTCCTGCCAGGCACAATCAATCAGTGGCAAAATTTTAACTGCTTACAAGAGCCTTTAGTTATCATGTATTTGTTGGTGCTGTAATATATTTATGAAAGATCCACTGAAGCCTGAAGTGAGAATTATAAGTGATTTCCTTTATTTCCTCTGTGTAGAAAATTAATTCTCAAAGAGTCATTTGGTATATATTCTGAGAGATCTAAGCAAACACTGGCCACAGTGTCTATAATTGTAATGGAGAGAAGAGTTAGAGCTAATGCAACAGAATGACAAACAACATAACTCACAAACTGTCTTCTGTGCAGCCAGTCAGCTTTAATGTATTATAATGTATTCATAAGGTCCTTCAGTGGTGATGGATTGGCTGAGTCTCAGAAAGTAGGAAGCTAATAAACAAATTTGTTAAGTCTTTATCTCCTTTTACTGGTGCAACTCAGGATGCAAAACCACATGTCCAGCTTTAAAATGACACTTAGTAAAATCTTTAAAGTTGAATCAAAAATATTGAAAGTGGCAGAGTGTTAAATAGGGCATAAAACCTAAATTAAAACAAGGCCAATGTGCTCGAGTCATTATTTGTAGGAAAGGTTAAAAAAGGCTAATTGTTAAAAAGAATGACTTGTTCTGCAGTCAAGGTAAACAGCTTATATGAACAACAAGGGAAGCAAAATTTACACAAAAGGCCGAAATTAACTTTATCATCACAGAGTGAAGAGTATGATTGCAAGTGCAGGCAGCATTATACAATGCCATGTTTGAAAAAGCAGCCCTCTCAGCTGTCTAAATAGGATGATTGCTGCTGTTCTGAAGGGTCCTTCAGTGAGAGGAGCTTCGGAGGAAAAAGAGAGAGAGAAAGAGGCAGCTTTCTGTGGGAGGTGCCAAATAAAACATCACTGATGAACTTGTATGGTACCGTGCAAGGGTTCTAAAATGTGACTGCATTGTAGTCTTCACGTACACCTATAATTTGTGCAAGCCCACATGTCAGAGGATGGCAGGTTTACTAGCACTTTTGCTAACAGAAAATGAAAGATGTCTGAGGCAAGGTGTTCTTTTTTTTTTTTTTTTTTTGGTCTTGTCGTCTCTTTGAACCAGCGTTCACAGCTAGGTGAAGGACAGAGTTGAAGGAGGGCATCCTTTGTGCAAAAGGCTGATTCTTATTATCCTTTAACAACATGATGATCTAATTATCTCTCCATGTAACTGCTGAGAATATTGCCAATAGCAACCATTTATCCGGACATATTAATTGAAGCAGACTCTTGCACTACATCAGTTGTTTTGGCCATTTTCAAGTCACGATACTTTCTTTCAGCTTTCTTTCTGTCACCACATGACAGTCTGCAGTAATCAAATTTGGAAATCTCATTTCCACTCTTTATAATATTCAAAAAGCCTTTTGATGAAAATTACTTTTCCTTTGTTCCTTTCTCTTTTTTTCAGCCGGGTTCACCTGGCTAACCTTAAATGATAAATGAGAAACCTCTCATGTCTCCTGCACCTTATCCAGAGCTTCTTGCTGATTATCATGCTTATTAAAGCTCACATCAGTTCTGTCAAGCTAATAAAAACTGGTTGACAATGGTAGATTTTATTTTGATGAGCCAATTATTTTTTCATTTTGTTTTATTTCACTTTTTTTTCATTTTGCAGTTCTGCAGGGATTGTTCTTTAAAGTGGCTGTGTTTTTATCTGTTAGGTTGCTAAGTAAATAGATATGAGACAATATTTCCTTTAGGAGGGGTCAGAGCTGCTGCTTATGCTTGTGAGTTATTCTGTTTAACAGGGAATTCCTCATAAAACTGGGATGTAGGAAGAGCAAAATAGAAACTCATTCTACACATCTACTGTATACTGTATGTGATGTTTTTCAGTGTTGAGTTATGACTCTAGCACACAATGGATGATAGGACCATAGGCTTATCAATAATGCATAAGATAGTAAGAGAAATGACAGGCACTCTGCTGGTAGGTTCTCTCTAGAAGCAAGCCATAAATTTGCAGGGCAATAATAATGACTCTTCTCAGGGAAATAAAGGCCACCCTCTGCTCCCCGTAGTCATAAACCTGACTCACTCTTCCATTGGTTGGAAGAAAAATGCTTCTTCCCTCATCCACACAGGAGTCATACACAGGAGGTACTTCAACCAGCCAGCTTGATATGCAATCATCTCTCTTTACAGAGGAAAGAATTACAATTTCAGTTTTTGTATTAGCTATTTTCCTATTTTGCCTGTGGAAGTGGGAAAAGTACAGTGCTCAGTAACGGCAGAAAGGAGTTCACATCATCAGGTCAGGAAAAATGTTCCACAAAGATATCTAGTAATTTTGCTTCGAGTGTATTGTAATTACTTTATACTTTCACCAACATTAAGTCAGGGTGTCCCTCTCTTAAATTTAAAAGAGTAATATGAGAGCTACAGGAGAAACTGATACTGCTGTGATATCTGTGAAATAGGTAGCTGTAGCCAGGAGGAGGCTAGCTAGGGGTAAAATGATTGCAAAACAATTTGTCTGGCTCATAAACAGAACATTATATCTTGTACATTGGGTAGTTCATTTATTATTGTTATTATAACTAGGTTCTGTGTTTCCAATTATTATGCCAAGCTTAGCTAATAGTTTGCTAGCCAATTATTATGTGGCTTAATAGCTTCCGAGTTAGTAAACAAGGAAAAAGCAGCTCTGTAGTAAAGGCACAGTATCCTCCTAGCAAAGCTAGTTAACTAGGATGACAAGCTTCTCTATAGCTTGCTAGCTTGGAAAATTGTCCAGACAACATAGCTTGGCCACCTAGGAAATGAAGCTTACTAGCATAGCTAGTTAGTTTGGTGTTAGCATGGATAGTTTTCTTCATGGCAGATAGTCTGCTAGGAAAAGTTGCTATCTGGGCAACAAAGTTTGGTTAGCTAGGAAAAGTAGCTTCCTTGTATAGCCGTTTAGCTTGGCAAAGTAGCTTCCTGGCATAGCAAGTTAACTAAGATTACTAGCTTTCCACTATAGCTGATTGGCTCAGAAAGTTGTCCAGACAACATAGTTTGATTAACTAGGAAAAGTAGATACCATAGCTTCCTGGCCTGGATAGTTAGCTATGGAAAGTAGCTAGACATGTTTCTAGGAAATGTAGCTTCCCAGCATGGTGAGCTAGTTTCGAAAATTGTCTTGGCAACATTAGCCAGGAGTATCACCATCTAGCTTGGCAAAGTAGCTTCCTAGCATAGCTAGTTAACTAACGAGGATAACTAGTGTTCCACTTTATCAAGTTTCCTCAGATAACTGCTAAGACAACATAGCTTGGTTAGCTTGTAACTTCCTAGCATAGAGGACCAGGTCACACAGCTTCTTGGCAACACTACAGAAAGTAGCTTACTAGCAAAGTGGGCTTGGTGAGTAAAGTGTCTTTAGTTGGTGGTTTTAACAGTTTAAATTTAACATAAATCTAACCAGCCAAGACAGATTTTTATACTTGATTACAACAACAACAACAACAACAACAACAACAACAACAGTCTGTCTGGACATGGCTAACCAAGTGGTGACAAATCTGCATGGGGAGGAAAAAAAAATTCTCCCGCGTGATTATTGCAGTTTCTGGTTTTCTCTTGGGCATGGACACATCATCATCCACTCCTCTAACAAATTAAAACTATTACAACGATTCAATTACTGAAATTGCACTGTCTCACATGGAAACATTTGTAGCTAACCTGGTGAGGTCCCTTCAACTATTCATGTCATATTCAGTCAGCAGTGGCCCGGAAAATACTCTGTGGGATGAAGAGTGCTGGTGAGTCTTAAACAGCAGGTATGAAACAGTTTAGGGTTCATTTGTTGAGCTGAGTGCTTTCACGAACGGTTGCATAAGCCACCCTGACCTTGTTGTAATGATACTTCTCCTGAATCCCTTCGACATTGCACAGGAGACTGGCAGGGATATGACACATATCCCTTGTCCTTTTAAATTATGCATCTTCAAGTTGGTGAAACAGCTACTCAAAAAAAAAAAAAAAAAAAAAAAAAAGAATACTGGTCAAAGGTTGTAATTTCTGTCTTTTGCACCAGTTTATTACACAGCTGTAAAAAGCACTTTATTCATTAACAGCTAAGTTGACTAATTTTGGTGTTGACCCTTGCCACAGAGCCATTCCAGCTGAACAGGCTTTCTTTAATGGAAATCATTTTTTCTTCAATTCAAATAATAATATCAAAGTCTTGATCTTGATGAAATTTCAGAAAATCCTTGCAGGTCATTGTACTGGTCATACCTTATTAACTCTAAAACAACTGTTCTGTACATTATACCTTATTTAGTTATTGGTATTCAAAAGTGGTAATAAAATGTGCATTTTCCAATCAGGGATCAAAGAAAGCATACGCACAGAACCACCATCCCTGTAAGTCTCATCTGATTGTGTATGCATCCCTGACATGTAACATACAGCCGCTACAGGAACATGACCAAATTATTATGTTCATGCCATTCATGTGGTGATGTAAACATCTGAAGGGCAAATGTGGTTTCATCTCAGGAGATGAATACGGACATCAGAGGAGAACTGGCAAGTTCAATTACATGAACAACCACAATTTTTGGCTTGTCATTTGATGTGATGGAGCCAACGTGACTTCAATGCACCATGTCGAGTGTATGAGCACAGGGAGAATGCACAAAAGGGAATGAAAGATGATTGATTGTATGAATTTGTAGCTTCTTCTGGTTGGATTTCATTGCTTTTCAAAATCCCTTAAAGAAACTTATCTCCTTGTTTAAGGTTTTATATGAGATTTGACAATCTTAAAGACAGGGGACACAAGAAATGCACATAACACTTGGCATTTGCTGTATGCTTAATCTCTGTTATTAACTCAGCCCTGTGCTCTTAATACGGATACCTTCTGATAACTGATAACATCTTTAAAAAAGGAATAAAATCCACTCATTGTGTTTTTTTCTTCACCTGTGTGCCATAGAGAGAGCAGGTTTTACAGTAGCAAATCTCAGGAGGCACAGAGGTGGTCACTGGGATGGAACGGTGGAGCTCAGAGCCAGAAGGCAACAGCATCTGCTCTCTCTTGAGACTGTCATCAGCATTTTGGGCCAAAAGAATCGCTGCTCATGTTGAAATGTCAATGTACTAGATATATTTTTTGTTCCAGCTTGATATTGAAATAGCATGAATTTTCTTTGTTTGTTTGAAAATTTCACAACACGCATGCACTGACATTTGCCTTAATGGTCGGATCAAATAGTGTAGCTCTCAGTAAATGTCAATTGGACTCGGGAAATAATGGAGGCCTTTTCCAGTTTTTAATTATGCGTGTTCAAAAAAATAACAGTGGTTGGCATGCATTAGGTTTACAAACTGAGCTTTTCATTCTGCGTCCCACCTGAGTTTTCTCATATCACACCTCAGGTGGAAAAAGGTTTGTGTCTTGGAAGTTAATGAACTGCCTTGCCTGAGAGAAATATGCCCCACTCTTATCCACAACAAAGATATAATGGAAAAGATTAATATCCTTAAAAGAATCTATTAAACGTTAAGATCAACTGATGTAAAAGGTGAGACACCCAATTTCCATTAAACATGAGGGGCTCAGCGAATCGAAAAAACACACCACTCAAGACTTCAGTTATTTTAATAGCAGTTCAGAGACGATTCTACCCACTAAGACATTAATACTCTGCTGAATAAGATTCAAAGGCCAGATTCTCACACTGCCTACTATAAAGATAATCTTATTTCTTACTTGGCTGAACTTGAGAGTTGGCTCATGCAGATAAGGCAGACACCAACCGTTTTCCATTGACCTTTTCCAGAAAGGAGTGGAGAATGCTTCAGAAAAACAAAAACACTCAATGAAAATGCAAATGAATGACTTGAAAGGCATCTCCTCACTCTTTCACTGTAAGTAATTTACTGGCAGTGATTTATTGATCTCAGAGGGAGATATTTCAGTTGTTTAACCAACACTAGGATATCATCTCTTCCTTTTACTGCTTCCTTGAAACTGTCGCCGTACCACTTGTCTTTTTGGCGTCACAGCTAGCATGCTAACAACTAGAAAATGCATGCAAGGATTTGTACAAAATTAAAGTTTGAATGCCTGTAGAAATAAGTGACTTTTATCTACACCCCCCTTCCTCCTGTATTATTGTTCAAAAGGCTTTGCTTGGTGATGCATGACGTGATCTACAGTATGGCATGTTGTGTCTGATAAAAATCGGCCTCCTGGGAATAGCGCTGTTGTAATCAACAGTAGTACTGTCTTGAAATGTCACATTTTTTTTTAGGGCAGCTAAACCTTTAGTGATCCCTGTTATGACAAGAGTCTGCACAGCTGAGGGGGAAGCTAAATGGAAAACTGCTCCATAGTTCTTCCTGAGACATCTCCAGCTCTCCCACCCCAAGCGAATCACAACGATTTATTGACATTTTTACTCTGCTTAGCCACCCTCGGCATAAAGAAGAGACCAACACCTTATCTCTCAGGCATGCCATTTGGAAAAGGAAATTTGACATGGAATCAGACAGGCGTTAAGAGTACACGAAATGGCTGCCATTATTGGTAAACTATGTGGCTCTATGTTGTCTCTCTGCAGATGTTGGAAGAGGCACGGTGCTGTGGACATGTCCCCAAGAATCTCATCAATATAGGTACGTAACTCTCAGGCCAGAAGCCTCTGGGTGTGTTGGGCTGCCTGCTTTCTGGCGATTTCTGTACCAACCAGTTTAACTTTAAAACAGAAAACTTTTTTGAGCATTTTCACAGAAGTTGTCTTCGTTTCAGGGTAACAATTCAGAGAGCAGCCGTCAGAACCTTTTAGGGAGGAGTCCATTAAATCAGCAGTGCATGAACCTTCTTCAGACAGAAACTAGTGGTCTGCAGGTTAGGAAAAAGTCTGAAAAGATGATAGATATAGGCTCAGATTGAGCTTTTTACCAAACTGAATAGCATTAGAGGTAGATTTTTCATTTTCAACAATCTAAGGAATTAAACATTGTTGAAACTGAGGTGCCAGTTTGGTCGTGCGCTCCATGTACAGAGGCTGCACAGGTGGCCTGGGTTAGATTACATCCTGTGACTTCTTTCTCACTTTCTCCCCACTTGCTATTCTGGCTTATCGCTCTAACCACTATTCCTGTTTTCTCAGGATAACGACATTAAAGGCCACCCAAATTAGAACTTTAAAGAGTTCTTCAAGCCTAAACCAAACTGCTTGATAATTTGCCAACATGCAAGAAATAATATTTCACAGGTGAGCATGACTCAAACATTGTTCAAGGCATCTTTGCTATATTAGAGAAAATTTTAAAGATCTTTGCTTTGCCAGTGGGAAGCACATTTGAATGTGGGCTTGTCAGTGGATTATATGAGTATTTCTGGAACAATGGGGCGATTTCAAGGCCAGGCTATCATCAGGCAACCAAACTTGTGACACAACATTAAATGCAGGTCTGTTTAGCTACTTACATCAATTTCATATAACTACCTGTCAACAAATTCAGCACAGCATGACTTAAACCCTAATTCCAATGAAGTTAGGATGCTGTGTAAATCGTACATAGAAATAGAATACAACGATTTGCAAATCCCCTTTAACATATTCAGTTGAATACACTACAAAGACATGATTTTTTTTGTTCAAACTGATAAACTTAATAGTTTTTTTTTTTTCCCAAGTATTCACTAATTTTGAATTTGATGCCTGCAACACCAAAAAAAAACAAAAAAACAAAAAACCCATGGGACAGAGGCATGTTTACCACTGTGTTATATTCACCTTCCCTTTTAACAACACTCAGTTAGCATTTGTGAAAGGAGGACACAAATTGTTTATGCTTTAAAGGTGGAATTCTTCTCCATTCTTGCTTAACGTACAACTTCAGTTGCTCAACAGTCCTGGGTCTCTGTTGTCATATTTTGCACTTCATAATGCGCCACACATTTTCAATGGGAGACAGGGCTGGACAGCTGGCAGGCTTGTCTTGTCCCTGCACCTTTTTACTACGAAGCCACGCTGTTGTAACACATGCAGAATGCGTCTTGGCATTGTCTTGCTGAAATAAGCAGGGACATCCCTGAAAAAGACAGGGCTTGGATGGCAGCATATGTTGCTCCAATCCTGTATCTACCTTTCAGCATTAATGCTGTATTCACTGATGGTCAAGTTAGCCATGCCATGGGCACTAACACGCCCCCATACCGTCAGACCGAGGAGTAAGCAGGCCAACTTCTCTTTTTTTTTCTGCCTCACCGCTGTCTTACCAACGTCTGTCTTGGCACTGGCAGAAGTTCTTCAGGTGTGCTTGCCATATTTGTTCTGGTGTTTTCCACCTCTACATCAATCTGCACCTTCCCTCCCTTGGACAACATTCAGACAACCAATCAGTGCTTTTTCCAGCACCATTTTCTTAACAATCTGGTCCACTCAGATGAGCTGATAATGAGGTTAGAAACAGAGAGGCTGTAGTACCATGAAATTGGACCTTTGATCCACATAATTCATGTAATCCATATAATAATGGAATAACAATAAGACCTCCTACGTTATGGACCTCTATACTTGAGCATGGCTGGCTACATGCCAGCTATTATACAAGTTATGTTATTGGGATATGTGTTAGCACACTTGTCCATATTAGTGGACCAAGTAACAGAGGTTGAATCAATCGTTAGTTCAGCTACAAATTGACTTCTTTTCATCAAGCAGTTACTACATGTGCTTAAAACTGAAGCCCACACAGTAGTGCCAAACACTGCTGTTCTTCGAGGATGGATTCAATTGGTGCAAAAACTTTTTTAGCTGTTGTTGTTGTTGTAACTTATGCGCTTATATAAAATGCACATTAGGTTAAGAGCTGTGCACAAGTCGGACCCATTTTCACCAGCATCCAGAATCCATTTGGTTGCCTTGGCTCCACATTCATGCCTGTTTTTAGATTATTTGAAAATTAATTTGAGTGTATCCCACTGTTTTTATGTGGCCTTAAATCATAATCAGTTGAGGTGTTTTATTCCTTCCTTTTTAATATAATTTAGTTCTACTGAATAAACTCTTCTTTCCAGGTGTTCAGGATAATTATTTATATGTGTCAGTCCTCTTTTACATGCTTCACTGTAATCTGCAGAGGTCGAGCTTCAGTGTCTAAGGCAGCCAGCTGACCTGTGGGAGATCTTATATGTTCAAAGAGTCAACTGGCCTCATGTAGAAACCTAAACCCTTGAGGGTTTGAACTGTGAGTAAATCTTCTATGGTTTGATGTGTTTTTATTGTGGCTTTGTTATTTGTGATATTGATTTAGTTTTTGTTGGTGGTAAACTTATTTCCATATTTCAGTGTAGATCATAAAATGAATTATTAAAATGTGGGATTAGGAAGTCTGTTTTCAAATTCAATGTATTCTTTTATTTGTTTTGTCACATAAATGCATTGTATACCAGCGCCCTGCAACCAGATTTTCTAAGTGTTATCAGTAGTTCTCTAAGCCCAATACTACAATGGGTCAATAACCAGTTACAAGAGTAGCTACCCTGTCTACAGCACACTCAGGTGATGCTAGGGATCCTCATACATGTGAGGAAAAAAAAGATTTTCATGAGACCCAATTGCTTCTTTTTATTAATCCTAAATTAAAAAAAAAAAGTAAAACATTGAATGGGTTGTCAAGAGAATGGAGATCATTGATATGATTGAATTTTGATCTACATCCCCCTGTGTGCTCTTGGAAATTTACAAAATCTATACAAACTGTCTATAAAACAGATGGCTTGAATAAAATACAGCACTTTTATACCAAAGCACATTGTCGACATGGGAGAAACTCTCAGAACAATTAATGACGGAAGCTATTGTTCCCCTGCAGAGCAACTCAGCAATTTATGCTATTTGGCTTCCTGCTATATGTCCCATTTCCCCTCTGCACTGAGCTGACATTGCCAACACTTCAGATATTAATGCTGTATTGTAAAAGTCTTCCTACATCTCAAGCAGTTTCTTGCTGTTCCTCTCACTCTGGGTTTTCTTCACTCCTTCCTGAACTGGGAATGCACCCTGTCTTCCTGAGCGAGCATCAAAATAAAAAGTGAAGTCTTTATGCTGTAGAGATGGCAATGTGAGCTGCAGGCCTTGGGCATTTTTTTTTTTTTTTTTTTTTTTTTTGCATGGCAGTTATGAAAAAAAGAAAAAAAAAGATCGAGGCACAATGCAAAAGTAGAGCTCACCTCGAAGCTAAGGTGACAGGGAACAGAAAGGATCGAGTTGTTTCCCCCACACGTACAGATCTGAGCTGATGTACACTGAATAACACCACCCTCCTCCCTTTGCTTTGCCCCAATCACTATGTCTCTATCATAGTCTGAAACACTCCTCCACTGGAGGTGAAGATTACCTTCAGATGAATGGACATATTATTATTTCTCAACTCAATCTACTTTCAATTTTCTTTTCTTCTCAGCTTGTGGAAACATGTCTTCTTTGAAGCACTTCTCTCTAACAACACAAAGGCAAGATAAGGACTGAGGCGAGGTTTTTGCTTCCTTGTGTGCTTGTATCTTCTGTTATAATGCCCTGATTTCCCTGTTGAGTTTTCTGGAATAACTTTAGAGCATTCTGAAGACATTAAGTGTGTTCTTGGCACTCTTTATGCAAGAGGAAGAAGCTGGCAACTAAAAAAGAGTGAAGAAAAAAGACAGGTTGCCTGTGGACAACAGGGGAGCATTCTGAGTGTTACTGTTGAACATGTGGTGCCAGTTTCCCTGATTTGCATCTTACAGAAGCATATGACAAGGTGGAGCTCCCACCATGCCATCTAATCCAGAGGCAGTCTGGCTTTAAGACATGTGATACAGTCTTTACACTCAGCCAGGCTGTGCGGGAACATTTGTCTCTTAGTGCTCGCTGAGGGGGGGACGCGGCGAGAGAGAAAGAGCGGCTGCTCAGAGGCTGCCTCTCACTGGAAGGATGCAGACTGTGAGAGAAGAGATTCCACTACAGTTAATTAAGGAGCACTCTGCACGTGCCTATAAATGCGAAGGGGCAAGTGAATTCAGTGTCAGTGGGAGCAGCTCCTCGAGGGGAAGCAGTGATATTTCAAAGGTGGAATTGAAAGAGCTGTAAATCTATTTCCTGACTCCGGCTTGACGGTCATTTCTGAATCACTGGACTGTTGCTATCAAAGTGTGGAGCAGGCAGGCAGAGTCAGTGGAGTTCCCTCCTCGAGCCAAATTCAAGACTTACTGGATGGGATCAACATGAGCAGCATTATGGATGGATTTATATCATTCTGCTGAGATATTTATACACTCTTTGTCTGGTTGCACAGGTAAGATATTCTTCTTTCCACTCTGGGCAGAAAATAAATCGTGGCATTGTCGGGAGATGAAGCTTTTTGCATAAAAATGGGAAATCAGACATTAGCCATGAAATCAGTCTGAATTTAACTCACAATGTTAAACCTGGAATCTTTAACAGAATACTGCTCTGAAAAGAAAAACACATCTCTGTGCTTTTCCCCCTGATATTATTCATACTGTTTTCTCTAATAATTTATGTTTAACTGCAAATGTTTGAGAGCTGTTTCCGGCTCTGTTTCAGTTATTGTACAAGCTTGAAAGCACAATGAGCAAGGAATGAGAAGTACTCTGCGATTCAATTGTATTATTCATTTTCTTAAAACATTAATAGGAATAAATTAAATAAGACATCTTCTTTAAGAGGTTTGATAAAAGTTTGTATGCACTTCTAAATACAACACCATTAAGGGCGTTAAAGTCACACTTTAAAAGATAATTCTAAGCCTTTGTAGAAGGCATTATGTGATGCATTTGATATAAAGGTGACTAACCTGATTTTTTTCTGTCATTTTTCTGCTGTAAATAAAACAGCTTTAAAATGATTTCAGGGCTGAAACATTTTGTATCTTCTCCCTCATAGATTTCCTTCTTTCTATGACCAGGAGCATTCCTCGCTGTCTTTCTCAATCTCTTTTTTCATTCCTTATCTAAACAGCATGGTGAAACATTACAAGGCTTTTGATTCCCATTACTGCTGTGTCACTGTCACATTACTCTGACAGATACAGAAAAGCCTCGGCAGACAGCTGCTCACAAAATCTTATCTTTATTCAAGTTTAGATTTTTCTTTTTTTTCTTTTTTTTTTTTTTTTTTTTTTTGGTTGTGAGGCGGGAGCACAGCTCAGGAGTTGAAGGGAGTCAGCCTGTCATGGGAAATCTCTGCTGCATGGGGGGAAAAAACTCCCTAGGGATCACTCCCCATTTTCATCGTTGTGGCTCAGGGACAAGACAGGGCAAACTAGGAGGAGGAAACAGTGAAGAACTCATACTTATATAATCATGCTAATGATAAATTTGATGACTAAACTCCACAGAGGAGCCATAAGGCCAATTATAAGCTTGAGTGCTTGAAGAAAACTTTCAAATTCCACTTTTTTTGGTGTTATTTTTTTATTTTGCGCATGAGTCTGAAAGTGCGTGTTCGCTTAAATGTGTTGGAAACATTGAGTGGGTTAAGGTCAAAGGTTGAGAACACGCTGTTATTTTTTTCTTTTTTTCGCACATTGACTCCACCTCTGCTGGTCCTCAGCAGATGTGTCCTGTCATGTCCTGGCTGCTCTGCCTGTGCCTCTGGGTCAGTGTGACGGCCATCCAGCTGTGTCAGGCCACTTTCTACGACACCATCCAGCAGCACCATGGGACACGGCCTGGACGCACCTCCATCCACATGATTGGTGAGTCCTCAGATGCACCATAGATGATAGAAGCAAACATTGTTAGGGTGCTTTTATGATGCTGATGATGGGTTTGGTTGCTCATGTGTTGAATTGGTTTGTCACAATCCCGGGTTTTATGTTTCCTTTTTGATTTTATTAAGTTATCATATTCACTGATATATTCAGCTGGATCAAACAGGCAATTACTCAGAAAGCACATTATGTAGTGGTGTTTTAAAACAAGGATTTCAGTCTGGTGGCAGTGGCACACCCAGAAGTTTTAGACTTAGGGGCCCAAACTCACTGGTTTATGCAGGGACAACAGTATTTGAAATACATTGCGTCCACCAGTTATGTCCACCTCAACCACAAACATTAAGGAATCATACAGGTGCTACGTTGTGGGCTATATCCTCTGTTGGCTTTTGTTTTATATGTAAAATATTATAATAAGAAGAAAAAAAGATTGCTTACATAAAAATCTTTTGTGTCTGGTGCCCCCTGTGGACAGGTCTTGCTCTGTAAAAGCAGTGTTTATTAATGCTTGACTGATAATATTATCCCAGTAGACAATAATACAAAAGAAGGTTGGCTGATGGTAGATTCAAAATACCTATATCATATAGGTGTTTTTTTGTATTTGATATTGTACAAGAATTGAATAATAACAACATCTTAATCTATGAACATTACAAATAAATGTAATGTACAAGGTTGTCTTAGCCAGTAACATCCTTTACATGGGTTTTAATTAATTCATGAGTTGTGTTACATTGTAGAATTCAGAGGAACCAATATTTTGGGATGAAATCAATGGTAACAGCATGTTTAAGTAACAGCAGAATTTTAACATACTAGTGGCAGTTTAAAATCTGATGGATGGAAGAAACACCACGATTTGGGGGGATGTTAATATAGCTCCTCAGTGGCCAAACTGCCTGCAGTGTCTGCAGTCATTTTGAGTAATAGGCACTGGCAAGTGATGATAACTTCTAAATTGCCATTTATTTGCTTGATTAATCAGCCTGATTAATAGCTCTATCTTTAGTGTTTATAAAACAAAAAGTCTCAATCTGCTGTTTTAACAGTCAACTGTATCACCCATCAAGGATCTTAAATCAAAGTGTGTTTTGTCTGCTTTCTGGAATTCATGTCATCTGACACCTATCATGCCTCAGTAGTTTCTAATCTAAAAAAAAAATAATAAAATAAATAAATAAAAATAAATAATTTCATTTTGCGTTATATCCAGCTGAAAACTCCTTACATAAGCTTTAAATACTTCTTTCATTTAAGTCCCAAAAAGCATCAAGCAGCCTAAAGGTAGGTTTAAACTTGAGTATAGCCTCCAACCAAGCAGACATCAGATCACAGTTTATGGGACAAGCAGATTTCAGGGGGCCAGTGCCACCCCAAGTCGCACCTCTTTGAATGCCACTGGCCAAGATGAAAATTTGAGTTCTGAGATCACAAGAGAGGCAATGAATGCCTTTGCATTTCTTTCTTGAGCTGTTTCAGTTGATATTCATGCTACACTGCTCCTTCTCAATTTGATCTGAGTGATTGTGGCCTTTGTGAAATTGCACTGAATAGAAGACGACCGAAACATTGCCGGCAAACTTTTGATTGGGTTAGAGGGATGTGAGACGTTGTTATAGTAAATAATTATGATCCTTGGATTTGATGGAGGAGAGGAAGGCGAATGCTTGTCAGAACTTCAAAGGGAAAAGAAGCTGCAGAAGTGTGCAGGTCCTTGGTGTCGGTTATTTCCTGCATATCAGCAAGGGGTCTTTTTCAATACTCTCAATATTGTCAGTCAGAAGACTTCCTGTTCCTACACCTTCATTTCATTACTCCCATCTGGAACATGTGTATAAGACGGAGAAAAGACGCTAATAAATAGAACATCTTAGAGAAAAGTGGTCTCATGTCAACAAAAGGGAAATGGAATTAATATTTGAAATGTGAATTCAGGTAACTGAGGAGAGAATGAGTTCAAAGTGAACAATTGGAGTCCTTCAGGTGCCTCTGCCACTAAAAGTGTAAATGCCCTGTCATTCCATTTACCATAGCATGGCTAGCCCTCACCCTGGATAAATGAGATGCCAGCTTTATGAGAGGAGGATGGGATGCCTGTCTGGATTGATTCTGACTCTGGGACATTTGTTCTGTGCTGGGTGTTGTGTGCCTGTTGGATTGGCGGGAGGATTGGGGTTGACGGGTCATGAATTGGTGGCAAGGAGGCCGTCGGTTGTGGACCATTCGGCCAATCATTAAAGGCAGCGAAAATGCCACAAGTTCACGGTGAGTAGTATTACCAGAGGAAATCGAGATTACAGAGGGCTGTGGATCAGTCGTGTCCTTGCCAATAGAAATTTAGATCTATGGGGAGGGATTGTTGTTTCAAAACAGCAAGTCAATCATGTGTGTCGACTTTGGGAGCAGCGAAATCTTCATATCCTTTCAACAAACACAAACTTCAGATAAATTATTGGTTGTAAATAAAAACACCTGTAGCGTGAAAAGGGTGTACGTGACAGGAAGATTACAGATTTATCAGCAGCATTGTGTTTCTCACTCCAAATAATCATTTCTTTTGACAGCGTATAAGCAACTCGTCGACTCTTACCCTTGAGTTATTGGCACAGAAAGTGTGTCCAGAAGTCCATTAGTCGGATGACCCCTGAATAGCTGCTTGTATGTGCTCAGTGATTCGGACAAGGCGTCCTGTTTTCCAGCCTACAGCCCTACTTACAGATTGCTGCCTGCCACTCTCCCAGATACGCTCTGGGCTGTTCTGTATCTCCCTCTCTGCCTTCCCTGGGTGCAGGCAGTGTTGCTCTCTCTGCGGTATGATTCATAAGGTGCTGTATTTATTTGGTGCAAAGAGCGTGAACTGTGCACGAAATAGAACAGATTGTGTTTGTCGTGCATCTGTAATATGGTGAGCAGAGATGTTGCCTTTTTTGGGGTCATGTGTTTCTCGACCTCAGAGGAAACCGCTGGGAGGATTTTCATTGTTCTAAACACTGCTTGCAGAAGAAAAATGACCTCTATCGTGTGTGCAAACTATTGAAAATGTAAAAAAAATCTGTTGTGCATTCCACTTTTCTGAAACGCTTATGAGAAATTTAGTAAAAGACTGAAATAAAAAGCAGACTGTCAAAAGAACAAAGATGCCTTGAGAGTTTGGAGCAGCTGTCTATTTCCAGCTAAAGAAATTGTGCCATTGGTGATGCTATGTGGAGGTGTTTGCAGAGTGTACGACAAAGAGTAGATAGTTGCTGCCTTAGGTGGCCTTGCTCTCCTGCAAACTCACTCCCACCAACAGCCGGCTTTGCAAGGTCAAACTGTTCATAACCAAGAGGTCATTGATTCTCAGCACCGTGTGCACATCGGCCTTTTACCTTGTGGTTTGTGTAAAATGTGTAGCAGCGAGTGAGCAAGCGAGAGAGTGTGCATAATGAGATATGCAGAGTAGCTGAAGTGAGGGAAACGAGCAGAAGTAACTCGCTTGTAAGTATCCACTGTATATTATGATTTATTCAGACTCGGGTTATAAATACTTAAAACCGTGTGATATCAATTTCACAGTCTTCACACTGAAACATATGACAATAGATATAGCAGCTATACATACTCTTTTCCATTAGATCTTTTAAACATGGACTTACTTTTTAATTTAAGACACTTTGTTTTTTACTTTTCTTCCAAAATATTTACTAAACCTGCATTTTTTTTTCTTTCCAGGGCAAAAATGCCACTAAAACCCCTCATGTCTCCCTTTCAGGAGCTTTGGAGAAGAGCAGAGGATCAGGGCTTTTTTTAATGCGCTCCAACAAAAGAAACCACTCGCTGCTAAAGCTCACAATGCAACAAACATGAAAAATGGATTTTCGCCTGTCACAAACAAAGGTTGCATCCTCTATGCACTGTTTTAGACACTGACAATTTAATAGCCTTATATAATGCATCCTGCAGGCACATTATTTTGACATACATCTTCCTCCTCCCCACCCATAGTCCCCCTCTCAACCATGCTCTCGCTAGTGTCAGCGCTGCTCGGCTGTTGTGCCAATGGGAAGTGGCGTGCAGCCTCAGCCCGAGGCCCCTCCACATCTGGAGCTCGGCAAACTCACTTTGTTCTGCAGTTGTTAAACATGCCATTGTGACAACGAAAAGATCTCTGACCATTCTGTAAAACAGCACAAACTCTATAAACTTCAGAATGCATCCCCTTTGCTGTGTGGGCTCCGAGCGGCAAAGCTTGTTCAGAAACTGTGGTGTCATATATATTTTACACAAATCAACTTTCCATTTCCTTGTTGAGCCCTGAGACGAAAATATATGCTTAAGTAAATGAATCTGAGGACAATCAGGGGCCTAATTATCACTGTATGCTCACAGCTACAAATAGGTTTTACATATTTCAATATTTCCCATTTATTCCCTCTTTCATGCTATGAATAATTCATAAGAGAGTGCTTCTCTAAGCTGGTGGATATTTGTTTATACAGCATGTTTAATTGAAGTCTTTCAGCCAATTCTGTGCAGGGGCTATGGTTTGTGGTCACAACGCTTAAATGTAAAATGAATTTCTGTGGCCCACAGCTTAATTAATTAGCCAACGTTCTCTCTCAAGACTCCACCAGCTGTTTCTCGCCTTTGCCAGAATCCCCAAGCATTAATAACAGGGGTGTTAACAGCAGCTCGCTGCGTACCTCTGTGTTAGGGTCACAGCTGTTTCTGGCAAAGTTCTTTCCATTTATTTTAACTCCTTTTCCTTTTTTCTCTTCTTTTGAGGTTATAAGAAGTTACCTGTTTAATAGAAGCTGAGCTGGAAATTGAAATTAAAAGCTAAAGGTAGAGTAGAATTTCATGGTTATCCAGTCAGTGCAAGAGTTCAGGTAGGTGGGTGTTGTTTTTACAAACCTCAGCACCCCAAAAACAACCACACAGGAGAACAAGATGCAACAATAGCAAGTCTGGAGCGGTCTGTTAAATTAAAAATGGCCTTCTCAAGATGGAAGTATAGGCACAACTTCAGTGTAAATGATGTAAAAGGCAAGAACGTACATGTGAAGTTTACTGTTGTACAAGTAGTGTACGTCTGCTTTTAGGGAGCAAGAGGTAGCAGATGTTAGAAAACAGTAAATGATAACTGAAAAGTCATGTTTGTTTGCATGTATATATAAAGCTGCAACAAGAGCCAAGAGCCAAGCCTGTTTCCTACATGCTACTTATTGTCCACTACTTGTCCACTGCCAACTGGTTGAGTGTACGAAGGTTTGCCCTGAAGTTAGCATTAGTTCCAGCCTTGGAGCAGACCAGTAAAGGACTGATTATGCTTTCCATCCGAACGTGACTCGCTCAAGATCAGCTGGAGAGAACGCGTGTGGCTTTTATGCTTTTTCACACTCTGCGTGACGTCCATGCCCAAACTGCAGGGGGCAGTGTATTGCAAACTTACCAAAGTACTAAACTAGAGAAGAAGAAGTTGTTTATACTGTTCACATTTTTTTTCACAAATTCCTCTTCTCTGCCAAGTTTGGCCACAAATTCATGCCAGACGTTATTAATCACAAGGTTACTGGTGCCCTAGTCTATCTCCATCCGTGATCTCTGTGTGGTGAATCTTATAAATATTTTTCATACTTCGAACATGAGGAGCTCCTGTTCATCCCGCATTCCTGCAAGTTAACCTGGGGGCCATGGTTCATCTTTCAGCAGGACAAGGACCCTAAGCACACCAAAGAAGTGGCTTCAGGATGACTCTGTGAATGTCCTTGAGGGGCCCAGCCAGACCCAGACTTGAATCCGATCGAACATCTCTAGAGAGATCTGAAAATGGCTGTGCACTGACACTTCCAATCCAGCCTGATGGAGCTTGAGTGGTGCTACAAAAAGGAATGGGACAAACTGCTCAAAGATTGGTGTACCAAGCTTGAGGCATCATATTTAAAGAGTTAAAGCTGTAACTGCTGCATCAACAAAGTATTACACAATGGCTGTGAATACTTACGTAACATGTGATGTCTTTTTAATAAATTTGCAAAATATTAAAAAAAAAAAAAAAAAACAAGATGTGGTGTGTAGAATTTTGAGGGGGAAAATTCATTTATTCCCTTTAGGAATGGGTATAACAACAAAATGTGGACAAAGGGAAGCCTTGTGAACACTTTCCATATGCAATCTATGCTATCCACCTCCTTATATATATATTTCATTCAGTTATAAACAAACCAGGATGTGAACATTATCCAGGCAGCTAAATGTTATATTTTGTTCCTACTGTGGTGTACAAGTGTAACTTCAAGGAGAAAAGGTTGCACAAGGGCACCATAAGGAAAAGTAAGAGGGTCAGGAGACTAATTGGATGATTCATCCTGTAATGTTTAGATATACATACTTCAGACTGGCGTGACATTGCCAGCCACACAGAGCATCCACTATGAATCTGTTAGACTCTAAGTCTCTAAAGAGCGGAGGATCATGTGAGAGGGTTTTAAAAATGTCACCATTAAGTGGCAAAAGATGAGCTGGGCTTGTCGGCTCATTTACGTAAACAACTGAACCACTGCTAAGGTTATATGAACGAGACTACAGAAAAGGACTGAATAAATGCTCTGTGGGTGATGAGATGTATCCTATTAGTGTTACACAAAGTCTGTTATGATTCTGGTTTTAGGTTAGAATGAGCTTCAATGTTAAATGTTTACGTGAGCATAAATGTATGATTCGCAGACTTGGCTAATCATTCCCTCAGGAAAAATCCTCTTGACTTGCTCGTAAAGGCGGCTTGCAGTTAAGAGACATTTTCTGTTAAGTAACTGCTGAGAACAGTGGAACCCATTTTGCCTCAGAATGGCATTATTAGTTTATAATTTCAAAACACTTTGCCTTTGTTGTGTTGAGGAAGCCGAGCATCCTCTCGAGGTCATTACCGAGATTTTAAGACCCATTTTTTGTTTTGTAGTCAACAACCAAATGTGTTGTTATGACAGCTGACATCACTAAAGCAGAGTTGACTCTGAGGGCCTGAGTTCTGATAAAAACACTCAGTTTGCTTTAATCCAGAAATAGTCCTTAAACAAAGCTCAGATATCACGGATAATTTTTTTTGTTGTTGTTGTGAGCAAACAGAAAAAAAAACAAACCATTGGTTTTGCAAATATTTATCTACCGTCTCTGGAAACTATTGCAGTGAACATTCAGCATCATCTGCAGCAGAAAATGAATCAGTACCTCCTTAACAGAGTTTATGGATTACATCCATTTTTTATATTAGCTAATGTGTAATGATGATGTTAGGTGTGATGAGTGTTAAAGTTTAATTGCTGTGAATTATGCATCTGAATTAGTCCAGGAGCCTGGTTTAGAAACTGGAGATAGACTAGGGCACACTTCTAAAGAACTGGAGCACATCTGTGAATGAAAATGTGCCCATGCTTACATTTAATACTCTATTTCTTGGCAGCAATAAACACATAATTATTTATGCTTATGTTGTTTATGCATTGAGATAAATTCCACAACTCTTATCATAAATGATATCTAGAAATAGCTATTTATTGTGATGCCAAATATCCCACAGCCAAAAAAAGATTATGAGAAAACACATGTAAGAGAGAGCTCCTATCCCTCTAGCAAGACACACTGTCCTTATTTCCTCTCCTTATTTCACTCTTGTCATTTGCTACATTTTTTTTGAGTCATTCTCAGGCTGTTTGTGCTTGTTTTACATCTTGTTTTGCATCTCATTTGGCACCTCATTCAGCTCCTCATTTTGCATGACATTTTGAATCTCTTTATTGTTGTCCCGCATCTCTTTGTCGCCATTTTGCACCTCTCTAAAGTTGTATGCCTCTCTATTTTGAAGCTTAAGTTTCATTCTGTATTTCAATTCTTTATCTATCTCTGTTATTATTTGCAGAGCTTTGCTCTGTGTTAAAGTCCATCTCTTTGTTGTCACATTTTGTGTCTTCTTCGCTGCTGTTGCTGTTGCTGCATCTCTATGTTGATGGGGGTTTTTGCATCATTACTTTACAATTTTAACCTTTTGTAACCATTTAACATCTCCTTTCCCACCTTTTTTTTCTGAAGCATCTTTTTGAATTTGCTTATCTATGTTGTCCCTTGTTGTCTATGTTTTCCATTTCAAATTGGGATTTTGCATCTCTTTCAGTTATCCTTTTATGTACTTAAGAATCTTTTTCTCATCTTTTTGCTTTTATTTGCAGTCTTTTTTATTCTTTCTTGTAGTTCTTTGTAGATCTTAAGACATTTTTTAAGTCTGTATGTTTTGTTTTTGTTTTTTTACCTTTGTGGCCATTTTGCCCCTCTTTATAATGTTTATTTAAGGGGGTTGTGGGGACATAAGCGATTGTGAAGACATCTCATCACTTATATATATATATATATATATATATATATATATATATATATATATATATATATATATATATATATATATATATATATATATGCCTGATCATTAACCACAACTTAAAATGTTATTATCGGCACCATTTCTAAATGCTATTTCTCAGCTTGCAGATCGGGTCTGATAGGACCGGATTGATTTACAGCATGGGGAAGTCCCTATGACAACACCACACTGCCCTGCAAAGTTTATCTGTGACAAGAGAGATCTGTGTTTTTCTCTGCTGAAAATGATTACTCGGATTTATTGCGTAATGATGTTGGACACTGGAGCAGGAGGGGCAAAAGGAAAAGGACAGAAGAGTGGAAGAAAGCTAAACAGGGAGTGATAGAGCACAGGCTAAAACTCGGTTAAGCTGTTTTTAACAATGTTCATTCCAGCCTACATGCAGCAGCTATACTGCAGTGATCTGCTTAAACATGAGGGGATATCAAAAAAAAATAAAGAGTGAGGTTACGTTAGCTTGGTGAGGTTGTAGTTGGTAGATAAGCACTGGTAGGAAATAACCAGGATTTACTAACATTACAAGTTAGATACACCTCTTAGAGCACCCAACCGTGAGTAGCGCTAAACATAGCCTTCTAGTACTAAACTTCATTTCAAACTGAGTTCACAAAATTTGCTTGTTTTCAAACAATAGTGCTGCGTAACTATTAATCAATACATTAACTCATTGCTTTGTATCCAGCAAAAAGTAGTCCTTAACAAAGAAAGTAGTGTTAAAAAGAAGAGCATGTCCTCATGACAGTGCTCATGGGAAATAGAGTCTTTATCCCAAAAAAAGCAGTAGCTTTTCAAGATAGTCCTCACAGCAGCTTTAAGACATGTTTAAGATTGATGTTATTTTTTTAATTGCATGCTACTTTGTCTGTTTTGACACAGTTAAGCTACCACAGCTTCAAGATGACTCAGTTTGAAATAAAAATGTGCACTTGGATTAAAATGGAACTGAAATATCACCAAGGACTTTTTAACTAACCGCTGTGAATTAAGCATGCAGAACTGCTTTCAGACTGTAGGCCTGTAGGGGAAAAACTCACTCAACCAGAGTGAAACTCCAGAGACGTGCATTGACCAGGGACAATCAATGAGTTGACAAAATCACCAACACTGAATTGCTTAAAACTGTTTGTATGGACTTAGGAAGGGTATTTCATAATGCAATTAAAAAAATTACTACCCTACCTTGATTGTTTTATGTTTTATGTTCATACTTGATTTGAATCTCTTTGTAGTTTATTATGGTTGGTTTTTATGTTTTTATCTTTTCATCTCTTGCAACCATTTAGCCTCTTTTTGTATTACTATTTTTGCATCTCTGAGTATTTTCTTGTCTCTTTGAACGCGTCTTGCATCGATGTTGTTTTTTCTCATGTTGCTATGCAAATTTTGTTCCCATTTGGTATGTTCTTAAGAATCAGAATCAGAATCAGAATTGGGTTTTATTGCCAAGCATATTTACACATACAAGGAATTTGTCTTGGTGTATTGGTGCTAAACAGTTAACATGGAAATAATGTGAGACTAGCCTCTTGTAGCCTTTTGTATCTCTCTGTTCTTCTTCTTCTTCTTCTTCTTCTTCTTCTTCTTCTTCTTCTTCTTCTTCTTCTTCTTCTTCTTCTTCTTCTTCTTTTTCTTCTTCTTTTTTCAACTATTTGTAGTTTATTTTTTATCACCTTGTAGTTATTTGTGCTATATTTCCTGACATTACACCATCACTAGACTCTACCTGTTCAGTCTTAGCCTGCTCTACCTCAAGTTGCCCCATTAAACCTGCTGAGGTTCAGAATAACACCCACCACTACATGTTGTGTCTCCACAGTGACAGCACTTCAAATTATTCTTGATTAATAGCGAAAAAAACAAACAAAAAAAAACATCAGTCCAACCTTTTATCCTTTGTTCTCCTGCCAGATAATCAAAACAGCCCTCACAATGGAAAGGATCCCAGCATCACCACTCTTCACTGTAATTGCCGATGTCAGTGGTTGCACAAGCCTGTGTGGGTTCATGAGCAACATGACTCCTCTTTAATTCATCACTTTCCCCATGAAATAAAAACTACTGTTAAACTAATGATGAATTCTTGTCCCCACTGTTTGTAAATATTAATTTAGGTTGCCCAGAACTTTTTGTCTAATGTGCTCAGAGGATTGCGCTCAGTCCCTGCAAAGGTAAAAGTCTACAGCTTAGTTTATCTGTTCACCAGTGGAAGTATGTGGATGAAATTAGTTTGTCTGATGCTTTTGCTTGTCTGCTTTTTTGGGCTCTTTTTTTCCTCATGCAGGATTTTTGAGGTGTGGCAGCCCTGAGGTTTGTCTTGCCCTTAAAGACAACATGCAGGGTCTTTTGTCACTTTACTCTTCGTCATTTGTGGTGGAATTTTGCAGGGATTCGGAATATTTAGTGACCTAGTTGTGCGACACATCATTTTTTAGAATAATATTAAAACTGGGTCTGTGTATTCTGAGTAATTTCATGTGACTAACCTCCTCCGCCCTCCCAAAATTGCATCAACGTGGAGGAAAACTGCTTCTATTAATTCAGCCTCTGTATTTGTAGTGGTGGAAATAGGACCTCATTTCCTTATTTTTGATTTTCTCAATGAAAGAAATACTCCTCCAGAATGGGAATTATGCTTGAGATCATTTCATATGGCGTTGCTTTTGTGGTTTCATTTGCCTATTTTAAATGCTTGGCAGGAATATGAAATTCATTATCATTACTTAGACCTCATTAAACTGAAAAGAAGCATCTCAACTTTCTAATTGCTTCCAAGAGGGAGGGAAGAAGGAGAAATAAGCAAAGTAATTAATATTGAGTTTATCTGGCTCTATTGCTGATTTCTGCTCTCGTGTTTCCTTGGTGTGCCATAAGTCTTTGTGCATATTTACACTGCAGATCCAATTACCTTTTTTTGCATGAAATGGAACAAAAATGTGGAGAATGCATTTGGTTAAATATGAGTAACAAGACTGATGGATTAACTGAAACATTACATGTCCTGCAAAGTTAAATTATGATGAAAAAAAACATGATATATTTTATTGAAGGTTTTTTTTTTTAATTATTATTATTACCCAGCTGAATTAATTACTTGATTCTAAATTACCAATACCCCAAAGATAAAAAGAAAGTGTGCTATTTCTAGGACAATCTGATTTCACAAGTCAAAGCAAATAAATCCACATTAAAATAGTTCTACATATTACATTTCTGCTTATTGACATTGTGACAAAATTTTAGCTTCTGTTCACATTTTAAATCAGTACTTTTGATTAATGTGGAGGGTATAAAATTTTGGAGTCATAGTCAGTGGCTGGCAAATCAATTAGCAAAGAGGAGAGGAGGTAAAGCACAAAAACAGTCAGGGTGATTGAAAACAGAGAGCTGAATGACAAAGGTGTTAACTAAATTGAAGAGACTCTGACAGTGTGAAAAAAAAAACGGTGGATGCTTGGCCTTCACTTCCAGCCTAAGGCCCCTTTCCTGCATGCCATTTCCCACTCTTTTCTGGTTTCCTATCTACTGTCCTATTCTCCACAAATAAAGTGTTAAAAGCCAAAAAAGAAAAAAAAAAACTGGCAGAGCAGGGTACTAGCATGGCCCAGCGGTTAGGTTGTGCGACCCATGACACAAGCCTTTAAGCAGCTTTTGGATTGTTAACAAAATTACAAAGTTTTGATTTTCTGTTTGTCTGAAGATTCTTTTGGTTTATTTTTTTTTTTCTTTTACATTTTCAATCAATCAAAAAGGTAGGAGGCTTAGGTTGAAAGCCAACGTGCAATCCTTTCCCACGTTACTTATTATCCCCCTGCTGCCTGCTCTATCTAATGTCCTGTCCTCCTTTAATCAAAACATTAAAAATAAAAAATAAATAAACGGTGAGGGAATAAAAATGCAAGGTAACTTTTAGAGCTGCAGGGCAGAACACAGTGCTGTTCTCATTTCATGCAGTGTTTTAAACACTAGTGTTGAGACTTTAATGAATAAATGAAAACATAGAGTTCGATTGTGGTTAATTCATAGGAAGAAGCCTGATGAGGAAAGATCAATGCCACTGAAATGCTAACAGCACTTGACTCTGAAGGATTATTTTATTAAATCTCTATGAATACATTAAATTTAGGTCAATAGAATCATCTTTAAATGAATATTTTGTATCAACTGTGTATTTCTGTAGTTGATAGATGGATAATTAACAGGAAAATGCACATTAAAGCTGTTTCTTTATAACAGATCGAAACATTAGGGATTAGGGACAGGGATTAGACAAGACCCTCACACTTCCTGTCATTTTGTACATTACCTGTCACGGAAGGAAGGTTTTGTAGAGTGTGTGTGTGTGTGTGTGTGTGTGTGTGTGTGTGTGTGTGTGTGTGTGTGTGTGTGTGTGTGTGTGTGTGTGCGTGCGTGCGTGCATGTGTGTGAGAGGGAGAGAGAGAGAGGGAGCTGTTCAAAGCATAGTCCCCAAAATAAAATAACCCCACTTTTTCAAAGGGGATTTCCCAGCAAAAAAACTTTTTCTCATATTCAGAACAATACAGTATTTTGTCTCTGCTACAATTTTAAAAAGTCTCACTTCTAGGCATATGCCTGATCTTTATTTGCAACTTAAAATGAGATTATCAGCACCAATATAGGTTATTTCTAAATGCTATTTCTTAGCTTGGGTGGGATAGGACAACACCACATCAGCTGACTAAGTTTAGTAGTGAGAAGAGAGAACTGTTTTTTCTCTGCTGAAAATGATTTCTTGGATTAGTTTTGTAGTGTTGGTGGACACCAGAGTTGAACTGTCAGACAGAAAAAGGACATCAGAGCAGAAGAAAGCTAAATGGGAGAGTGATAGCATGGGCTAAAGGCTAAACCACAAGCTAAAGGCTAAAAAACGGGCTAATATGTTTGTGATAATGTTTATTCCAGCCCACAAACTTGAGAGTCTATCAGTAAAATGAAGAGTGAGGTTACATTAGCTCTGCTTGGTAGATGAACGGGACATAAGGATTTGCTAACATTACACGTTAGCTTACGGATATGTCTCGGATCACCGGGCTGCCAGTAGCTACTAACTACGGTAGAAACGGACAAATTTTGCTTGTTGTCACGTTTCTTGTTTCATAAATACCATACTTTGTTGCGTTGTATCTGGTGAAAAGTTGTCTTGAACAAAGAAAAGCAGTGTTAGAAAGACGATACGATCTCCATTCATTTTTAAAACAAACAAACGCCTTGGTAAGAGTCATGTCATCATGACAGTGTGCGCGCAATTTCAGCCAAAGGTGTTGCTGTAATCCAAGTTAAGCCCCTTTAAAGGTCCTTTTGTAATCTGTTGCCGTTTCTGTGTTTGTTTTGTTTTTTTACTGAAATTAAAGGTACATCAAAAAAAATATAATTAAGTGTTAATTAATAAAGTTAGTGTTTGGTAATATTAAGAAATTGAATAAATATCATTTGACATTGGATTCTGTAGTTTAAAAAATGTAATGTGGCAGTCAGTTTAAAAAAAAAAAAAAAACAACTCACCCTCGGTGTCAACATTGTCTTAGTTGTCTTAGAGTTGAAAGTCTTTCTCTGTACACGTCATATATTGTTCTTCATCCTAGTGATTAAAATGCTGATCATGTGCCACAACCAGTTCTAACGTATTAGACTGAATACATAAAGAACTAGCTTGCAGGTGTTGCATAATCACCACCGTCGACCCTTCAGAGCACATGTCAAACAGCATGAAAGGTCATTCAGCCCTCTGTAATATGCATTATTACACAGTTTACATGCAGAAAGCTCATTGGCACACAGCAGCCATCAGCAAGAGAGGCCAGCAGTCACATCAGAGGCAAAGCAGCTGCTCTAAAGGCTCCCTGCCACCACTCTATCTCTCTGTTCCCCTTTTCTTCTCACTGAATGTAACTCTTTCATCAGAGGAGGCGATCTAAAAATATGTATTACCAGTTCTGGACGTTTGCCAGGCGAGGGAAAAGGGCTGAAATGACTGACAGGAACAGCGTGACATTTAAAAGTGAATGACATCACTCTGACAGGACACATAATTTACCATCACAATTTTTTTCCTGTTTGCCCGTTTCTGAAAATGATGTGTGCTACAACAGAATAAACACAGATAAAGCTCTTTTGACTGTTTGTGCTTAACTGACAAAAGATGCTTTTCTTTATACTAAAATTGCTGTCCTGCTGTAAAAGACGCATATTTTAGCTATGAAACATGCTTGTGTTTGCATGCGTAGGTCTTGCAAGGAGCCGAAATAGTTTTTTATGTCCTTGATCAGGACCCATCTTGCAGTGTCCCAGGCCTGCGTTGTGTTTTTGACAGATGAGACGACACACTGCGGCTCACATGCAAATGCAAAAACACCCTTTCGTTACTATTCCCTGGTTCCTCTGTTCCATGCAGTTTTCATGCATCTTAAAACAACAGCAGCTCTGCTCTGAGAGTAGTCATTTTGCATTTCAATAAAGTATCACTTTCTTTTTTTGGACGACTGCACAGGACCAATCTTAAGGCCTCTTTGTGTGACACGCTGTCAAAACCCGCCAGCCATATTTCATGAATCTTTGTGCTTTTGTTTGTCATGGACAGTGCCTGTTTTAAAATAGCATTGCATAGATTTCTTATAACTGGTTTTGATTCCTCTCTCCAGTGAACACATGCAGTCATGAGTGTAAACTTAGAACACACACGTGCTTGAAGGAAAAAAGCTCCAGTGTGTTTAATCCCCTTGTGTTGACGCCTATCTCAGACATTTAGAAAACCTGTTTGAACAAAAATTTCAATATTGTACTGAAGCTGTTTTTAATTGTTTGCACAAACACACAAAACCTCTGCATTCTCCTCCTGCCTCAAAACAAATTTGTCTCGCAGTTTATCGAGCAATATGTCACTCACTTTCACCTCGGCATTTATGTCTAGAATAACAACAGTACTTCAGGGACTTCAGATGTTTTCGCAGAAGGCAGTAGGGAGAAAAAAAATAGTCACTCAATTTGACACCATGCAGTCACACATTTTGTGCCTCTCACTGTCTTCCATCTGCATTAATTTGACATTCTCTAATCTGCCGCTCCCATTTCCTGTCAGCAGCAGAACTGCTGTACAGCCTGCTGGCTTGGATGTCTGCAGAGAGAGGGAGCATGCATGGAGGAAGTGGAGCCTATTATGGGTCACCTTGGATGCATTTCCCATTAAAAGGTGACAGGCATGCTGCTCTAGAACAAGGACTGCTGCCGGTTTGAGGATGTAGGCCCGCTGTCTCTTGTAAATGACTTTTAGGCTTCAAAATAATTAAAGACAGATAATGGGGACTTTGAAGGGACGTGAATGTGACAGAGACTATGTGTTTGTAGGGAGACAGACAGATGTAACACAGTTAGGATGGCTGTGCTGAGTGCTCAACTCTCAAAGCTGTTTCTTTATAAGAGACAACAGATCCAATCACAGACTCAATCCAAAGATATCAATCCACAGACAGAAGTCTGGTGAATTTAGCATCAGTCTGTTAACTGTGAAGGAAAAAAAGACAAGAAAACAACAAAGAATAAGCAAGACCAGTTCTGACACACAAAAAGCTTTAGGCTATTGCAGAGAAATTGACTAAATTGAAGAAGGCACATGAAGTAAACACCAAACGGAACATGGGATAGATTTTTAAAGATGCTGAATGGAAAAGGAAACATCATCAGACTTTGACAGTGACGAGACAGAAAACCTTGGTCAGCTTCTGCAGGGATTTGTAGGGTCCTGGTCACCTTGTCTCACTTCAACATCAATGGAAATATTCAGTTTTATGTGAGTAATAAAACGGAAAAGTGAACTGAATTTAAGAAGGTCCAGGAGTTTTCTGTAGCTGAGGGACTTTTCATTTCAAAGATATAAATGCTTTTTGGATATATAAAGTCATTTCCTAGACAGATTATTGAATTTGTTTGGAAGCAGCTGTCTTGTTCAGCAGAGAAGAACAGAGCAGAGAAGATGACAAAATGTCTTTCATTCCATTTTAACTTAAGGAAAAATGATCTAAAACACACAGGGCAAAGTGACTCAATCACTATCTGGGCACGATAAGGTTGGATGAAGTCCACTTGTTTTTGTATGTTTTTGTGCATCACCTGAATCAAACCAATTAGAGCGTCTCATTTCTTGTAAGAGTCAGGTACACCTGCAGGCTGTAGCGTTACTTATTCCAACCTTTCTACCCAAGTCAGGCTTGAGCTGGCATATTTAACTTTCCCTCTTCCATTGTGCTCATAAAAATTCAAAAGAACCGACAGAGGTGTACATGCATCCACTAGGCACAGCAGTGTAACTCCCTCCATTATTTAAATCTTGGAGCATGCTGACAATTTCAGGCAGGGCTAATGATGACTAACATCCTGTTTGCTTCAGCGATGGCAAGTTGTTGATCTTTATTTATTCATTTTGTCCCCGGATCACAGTCTTTATTCATGTCCGGGTACCATGATCAGTGGAACTAAGGGCAGTGTTTTCAGGATTGCAGAAAATGCATACATGCACTGTGTATCGCCTCACTGTGTGTGAGTGTTGCATGCATGTGTTCATAGGATGAGGAAGAGTTTGATGACAATCCAGGCTTTAGTTCAGGGGCTGTGCTGCACTGAGGTAAAGAAGGTGTGTGAGGAAAGAGTGGTGACTTTGTTCTCGTCTTTTGGCATCCCTAGATCAGCCCTATTTGGAGACAATGGAAAAATACCTATCTTCCAAAAAAGCTTGATTTCACTGTTAAATCACACTTATTTTTCATCATTCGAAGCGCTGCTGTGTGTCGCTTTATGTCATGATCTCTTCTGTTCATCTTACTTTCTAGCTCAGACATCAAACTGGGTCTTTGTAGGTGAAAGACAAAGACACTTTCTGCTACCTTGAGTTAGCAACACAGCACTCTTTCCTTACCACATCTTATTTTAAGGGTGATACACTCATGGGTTCGAAGTTGGGTGCAATTCACGTACAATTAACACAACACAGGAGTGAGACATACAAGTGTAAACTGCACTGGGTAGAAAATCATGGTGTATGTTTTGGGTGGGCATCCAGTCAGGCCTTTATGTTCAAAATGAAGTTTGTTAAATATTGCTCTGCTTTCTCTGAGCACCACCTTCCCTTTGCAGTCCTACACGCTCATCATCCTATCAGTCTTGAAAAACATCATCAAACATCTCTCATTACCACCTCATATTCATTCACAGTTTTCCAGCTTCATCTCATCAGCCACAGATGATATCATCGACCAACACCTCCTCCACCAGTGTCTGGACTCCCCGGGGGGATCGTTTCTGCTACAGACGCCCTTCGATCCCCCGTCTTCCCATACAGTTCAAGCAGCAAAAAGACTCTGACAGTAATTCAATATCACATCATTTCTCTTCAATAAATATTTTTCTTCATAAATAAATATTCACAGAAATATTCATCTATTTTATTAACATGTCCTTCCTGATTAAAATATTGGATCTGAAGTTATTTTATAGCTATAAAAAATGTTCTCTACGGTTAGAGCTGTTTCCATAGCAACATTTATCTTAATGAGTTAACTAACTTGGCTGTTACTATTCATACTAAACTGAACATTTTTACTGATGGTAAAGTAAGACAAGGTTATGAGGTCCAAAGAACCTTTATGACTTTTTCTTTTTTGTCACAGTCAGTCTGTTCACATTTAACTCTTCATTCATCATATTTACACTTCATCCAACAATCTTCTGTTTTCTGCTAACTTCATACTTTTTCTCCAATTAAGTTAACTGAAGTTATAGCTCATAGTTTTTGCGACTCCCAGCGGGACATAGTAAGATCTTGTTTCAACCTGAAAGAGCTCAAATCTGTTATAGCAGTCTGCTCAATTTTATTATTATGTTATATAACCCAGCTAATAACTAAAGACATAGACGAGCTGAAATATATATATATATATATATATATATATATATATATATATATATATATATATATATATATATATATATATATATATATATATATATATATATATATATATATATATATAAAGAAGCTGAGGCTTAAGAGGTTAACAGTCCCTCTAGTTACAATCCTTGTAAGACTTAGAGATTTAAACTTAGCACTCCAATTTGAAATTAAATTTAAACAAATCCTTGCTTATGTATTTCACATCAACTCCCATAAAAAAAAAAGATTAGACAAGGTAAGCGGGACTTCTGCAGGAATACTTATGTTGACGTTTCTGTCCTTGTTCAGTCTCCTTCTTCTCAGATATTTATTGTAGAAACCACACAAACAAGGCAAATGTCACCTTTTTTTTGTCACTAAGACTTATGGATCCCCCAGCCCTGCTGCTGTTATCTAGATCTCACTTTTCCCTATCAGAGATGGTTGGTATCCAGAAGCTCCTCAAGCTGCTGTAATATCGCCCTAAGACAAAAAGTATCAATTTTGCCACAGTGTTAACTGGCAAAGGTGAATCTTGCTCTAACCAAGCAGAAACTCCTGGTTTAGAAGTGTGAAGCCCATGCTGAAGTGTTAAATACTACAGTTCTTTGAGATGCTGCAGAAACACCAGAACCCCACATATACAAAAAAGCTCATTTTATACAGCAAAATGAAACATGTTAGAGTCTGGTTTAATACAAAAATGACAATAACCTCTTCAAGAACCCAAGAGCACAATTTGTAAAAGCAAGAAAAGTTATTATTAAAAATAAGAACCGAAATCACAGACACTCTGGTCAAAAAGATACAAACAAAAACCTCAGGCTCAAGTGCTGGAAAACTGAAATCCAAAGATAACAAAAATTCACAGGAGAAACTGGCTTAAACTAAAAGGACTACATTGGATTTAAAGTGAAGCTGCTGAAAAACACTCAAAGCAAAACAAGACAAGATGAACAGACACAGGACAAAGGGGGACAGACTATTTATACATGAGGTAATGGGAAACAGGTGGAAACAATGAGGGCAGGGATGAAAATCACAAGAGTGGGAAACCATCAGGGTAGGAAGTGATGTTATCTGAAATGAGAGGAGAGACATTACTACAGAATAAGACACAACAGGACAATTAAAGACCGAACTAAAATGTGAGCTTAACATATATGATTAGAAATAACACAAACTCGGACAAAGCTAGGTTGAGTTCAGCATTTCCAAAATGTCCTTCACAGATTGATTGATCTGACATGCATGATCACTGCATTTCTTGATGACAAGAAACTACTGTTGCAATGTGGTTTTGAGGAATCAGAATTGAAATGTAACACAGCTGGGCACTAAGAGAGTAAGAGAGCTGGATGCGGAACACAATTTTGTGTTTAACAATCCAAGAAATATTACACTACAGCACCCTGCTCACTACACATTATCTCCTATAATTCAACTCCCAGCACTTGAATGCGAGTCAATAAAGTGTCCACATAATGCCACAGGCTGCCAATCACTGGAATCCTAAGCCCCGGGAGAGAGACAGGTTACTGGCTGAATTGAGTCTCTTAGGCTTTCCACTTGGCTCTATAAAGATGAAACCGTGACTACTCTCTTTGCTTACCTATCCGTCATGTGCTGCATGAATTAAGCACACATATTTCATTCAGATTAGATTTCAGCAAAATGATAGATTGGTTTTGAATCTTTCTATTTAGATATTGTCATGTACACATTGTGTCAAATGCCTGAAACAGATGGCAGGGAAATGTTTTCATTCAGATGGTATACTTGCTATCAGCATCTCCAGAGACATGCGCACAGTCTGAGCTCATTACAGTAGACAGCGAGTCATTGCATACTTATTGCGTGGTGACATTTCTATTGAGATAGACTGACCATTTTTCCGGGCGCTATGGCTGTTTCATCACGTTGGAAGAAGCATTTACTGGTCCCACGTGAACTCTGCTCACAATCATTAGCACGGACAGAACTGAAATACAGAATGAGTACAATACTCATTCATGTCACGCACGATTTACCGGAATTCGCTTTCATCCTGGTTTGCTGTCCATAGCTCATGTGATTTTAATGCATTTTTGTAAGTTTCAAGCATGACTCATTGTGCTGATCTCCATCCAGGGACTGAGATTCTCATGCTCATACCAGGTGTTGTTGTTTGTGTAGATAATCACAGTATATTCAAGTGCTTTGACAGATTTTCATGTGATAAGCTCACACAAAGCAGATCTCCCGCTGGGAGAAGTTGTGTGGGTGCCAGAGGGTTTGTCAGGTCTCACAAAGGTATTTTACTTTCACTATTCAACTTACTTTACGGCATCTGTCAACATGCTGTTACATCTTTATTTGCAGTCATCAAAGTGTTTTTAAGTCTCTTTAAAGCTAGCAAAAATAGCATAAGAGGAAGGTTGACGGATAAGGAGGTAAAGACTGGGAATTTTGTCGAGATGTGTCCAGATGAAACCTCAGATTAACCCTCCTCTTCGAGCCTTTTGTGGTATGTGAGTTTGGATTTTTATATATATATATATACCCCAAATTTGAACAAAAAAGACTAAAAATATCTTTAATGTAAAGACAAGAAAATAACACAAAATAAGAATTTGCAATCAGGTTTTGAAAGAAAATGGGTTTAGAAGACAGTGATGGCCTTAATTTTTGGGGACCTGTTATGTCCCCCATATTTTTGTACAGCTTTTTATACACAGTAAGAATTATATATTATTTTATTGTATAAATCATCAATCTGGCAGTGCTGCCTTGCTGGCGACATGTACTCTGTGCAGCTAGTGTGAGGGCTGTCTCACTCTTGTTTTGACTTAATGACATTCCTTTTTCTTTTCTTTTTTTTTTCTTTTTTTTTTTTTTTTTTTTTAAACAACCATAATGGTGTTTTATTGTATTTATTGGTATTTTGTTGTCACTGGCATGCCACAGTGACATGGCTTCTTTATCTATTTGACACTGGGCATGTGTTTGTAATATTGTAAGATTGGTATGATGAAGAGTGATGGATGATTGTATTGGCTGATAGTTTAATGAAAGTATTGTTTGTGAGCAGCTCTGTACATATGTCCATGACAGATTTCCCCCTTGGGACAATAAAGTTTATCTTATCTTATCTTATCTTATCAAGCATGTACACTGCATCATTTTTGGTTTATTAAAAGTTCTTTTAGCCCTCTTGTACAGGAATATATGAGTCACATATTGCTACATTCACAATAAAAAATGAAGATGATTCATGAGGCAATCATTCCATGGATACGAAAAACTTTTTTCCTGGCAATGAAAAAGCTCTAAAGTTGTAAGAGTGAGACAGACAATCCTGACAGCTTTCTATAGCTGCAGTTAATGAGAAAAGCATAAGACAGGCTTACTATTCAGTCTATAATGACTTATACTGAAGTATAATATTCATCCTTGACCTTGAAAACAACAGTTGAGTAAACAATCCCACCACCAGGTTTAATTGTGACACTTCCTATTTTTACTTTAGGCTGAGTGCTGACTTCATCCCTGACTCTACATTTACAATTCAAATGACTGTTTTTTATAACAGGAAAAATATATACAGTAGTGATGTAGTTATGAAGCCGGCCTTCACCACTGGGTCCATTCGGTAGCTGGAGGTCTGAGATCTCCAGTTTGATCAAGGCAGTTTGATCATGTCACATTATCCTCATCATGCAGCTGTATGTCACATGTATGAGTCCTGCATCGAATTGCCAGCATTAGGAAACAAATAATATCATCAGTTTTTTTTTTTAAATCAACAATGACTTAGTGTTGTACTAGATTAGATTATCTGGATTATATTTATTGTTATATTGTGTTAGAAGAAAAGAGGTTCTATTGTTTTAATCAAAGTAGAAGCAACACCAAAAGCCCTACATAAGTATTATCTGCTGAATAAGGTTAAATAATAAAAAAAAATTAAAGTACATGTTTTATTATCATGTATATTTTATTATTGTTTGTAACAAGCAACACTGGTAGAAAGGGTTTTCATGTTGTATCTGGTCCAGGTGGAGTCAAACTAAATATCTTATACAGTCTTAAATATTTTACTATATAACAATAAATCATACTGTATGAGCTGATTCATGTTTTTTTTGTTTGTTTGTTTTTTCTTTGAATGTACAGTATCAATTTGTTCAGTAGCCAGCAGCTGTCAGATTAATTTGGTGGAGATGAAAGAAAAAAAGAAAGATTTCTGGTTGAATGCAGGTAAAGTAGAAGTCTGAGTGATCTGAAATGCAAATATTCACCTGCATGTTGCTGATGGTGTAATAAACTCGGAGTTTTCCCAACGGCTAAATCAGCAGTTAGATAAATTAACTTGCCAGCAGTCGCTTAATGCAACATAGAATGAAAATATCAGCGACTTACATCAGATCATGGCACATTTTTGGACGGTGAATACTTACTGTCAATAAGGTGGATATGGACTGCGCATCAACAGCTGCGTTATGTGAATGTCATCAACTATTGTAGTTTGAGACTCAAAATGTGAGAGAGAGATTTACAATCTTGAGATGTGCAAGACGAAGATAATCCTTAAGTTGTCCCCCAACAGGGAAATTTACAGTATCACTGAAGCAAAGAAGACTTTACATGACAATAAAAAATATAAAATAAAAGTAATCTAAGTGTAACCTAAGAAAAATATACAAGACATATATACAGAAGTATTACTTTTAGCAATTTGTACAGAACTGGTAATAAAATACAAAATGTGCACAAACTGAAATAGCAATAAAATATGTGTACATAAATATGAGACGATGAAGAGGTATTGCACAAGTTAATTGCAACAGTAAATTAAAAAGAAAAAAAATAGTTGCATCTCAGCTGCTTTCAAGTTTAATTTTGGGAAACGTAAGATGAAGAGTGTTAAAATGAAACTCACAGAAGCCACAATTAGTGATAATATCTCTACATTTTATGCTCAAGACATTTTATGAAACAAATGTCTTATTTTCTATGTGTTATTTGTTGTAACTTTTTTTTTTTTATTCCACTTACCCTAATGTATAATCATTCATTCAAATGGAGGGTGTCATCGATGCACTTTAAAAGAGATTGAGTCAGACTGAGGCTTTTGACAAGCTCAGATGTAAACAAGAACAGGAAATTAGGACCATGGATTATAAAAAAAAATGATTCAAAGTTCATAGTTCTCATTGAGAATTATTTCCTATTCAAGCAGGCAGAACAAACCAACAAAAGAAGTCTCAGCCCATAACAAAAGTCTATTCTAGAAAACCTAGAATCTAGGGATGAATCCTCCCAGGAAACATGACAGACCCTTCACCCTGCAGAGCACAAAAGTTGTGACTTTCTGGATTCTTTCAGACCTAAAAATATCTTGGTCACCTCGTTTCCTGACAGCCTTTCACTCCCCACCTCATGGTAATGAAGAGTTGGGAGCATGCAGCATGGAGACAAAAGCAGCGCAGTTCCAGTTGAGACCCTCTGCTTCTGCGTGACCTCTGACCTTCCCAGTGACAATTTCTGTGTGACCCTTGTCTCCTGTCAATCAATATGTTGCTGGAGAGTGAGTGCACACTAGGAGACAAATACACATAATCTCTGCATGCTGCAGCTGTTTGTCCTGTGGTGGGCTGGCTTTGTTCACAGTCCCCGATAATGGGGGAAAAATGGAAATACAAAAAAACAATTATACCCTTGCATGGCTTCAGCCTTCACCTGATGAGAGCGTTCATCTCCAGCCATGTTATTCTCTGACTCCCTCTGAAATATTTATAAAGCAAAGACGAGGTCTTGGAGCGTGCAGCATGTTGTTCTGGCAGGCTGAATCCACGGGTGAACTTAAAGAGAGCACGTCAGTGTTGCATAGCTTTTGTTTAAAGTTACCCAGCACACCTGCCAGCTGGAAATACCACACTGATTTGCATTTTTATTTGATTTTAATATATTCTTCTGAGGTGATGATTTTCCAAATATAGAGCATCCCAACTCTTTCCTCTGTTTGCTAGCAACGAGCAATGCAAGTTAATTCTGTTGAGTGGTGTGTTTTTAATAGATCAAAGAGGAAATCTGGGGCTGTCTTATGCAATTAAGGAGATGCATTAAGAAGAACAAACCCCTGTGGGCTGTTGTTTTCAAATGATGCCCCACTGCTTCCACTGGTACATCACGATTAACGTTGTGCAGACATGCCCTTTTGTTGAGTGCATCAGACAGCAGAGAAACATTCTCCCAGACTGTCTACAAAATCTGGATATTTTTCAGTAAAACCAAAGGCTGTTGATGTTTTCTGAAACGCAGAGCCTGGAGTCAAGATAAGCCCGAGAAACTCCACAGACTTGGCAGGAAGAAGTGAAAAAACAAGCTTTCTTAATTCTCCCCTCACCCCAGATTAAAATTTGGCTATTAATTTACTCAAACTCATTTAACCAATCAACACTCTGACAATAGTTGCCTGTATTAGTGCTCGTCGTTTAACTCAGCAGGAGGCAGCCACTACACAAAAACCACAGGAGAGAAACACTGAAGCCTGAATGAAGTGAAACTAGTTTAACAAATTATTATTTGACGTCTCTTTTTGCACCTAAGAGAGTATGTATGTATTTAATTATTTAATTGTTTATTTAATTATTAATTTATTTAAATAATGCGATGTGGCAGAAACCAGAGAACGGAGTGTGGGATGAGCCCACTGATCTGCCTCTATCCAGCAGGTCAAGTGGGGCTGTGCTGGTAATCCCCACAGGAGCTCACATGATGGCTCAATTGTACCCAGAAACTGACACACAGCTCTCTCTCTCTCTCACACACACACATACTGTCACTTAAGAATTTAAGCTACTTTAAGGCTCAGTTTGGCTGCTTTGAAATGGTGGGCTGAACAGATATTCTTTATAACACAACTATCACTACAATGGCACACCCTTTTCTTCATGCAAATCTCGAAATTCTGCAGCCTCGTTCTTCTTGTCCCAATTTACTTGTCAAGAATCAGGATTTAAAGCTCAACAACAAAACCTAACTTGACTGTCTGACCACAGTGACAATACTGTAAGAGACTTTGTATCTGTGTGTAATTTCCCATCATTTCACTGCTTGTTAGACAGCCCTTTGTGGACAAGGCTGACTGTCCAAACATAGATTTATGATGATGAATATTACAGTTGTCAACCTCCTAGTTAATCTGTTGCCCCACATATCAGGAAAGAGGTTCAGGCAGCTGAAATATTGATTCGTTTGAAAATTATTCTAAGAGAAAATAAATGCATGAAGTTCATTTACCATGGGAATTAAACCAGATTAAAAATGACCTCTAATTATCAAATTGTTTTAACTCATCCAGCAGAGCATCCAAGCTACTATTCAAAGTGTTCTTAAACAGTGTTCCCACTAATTTCTCATGTCTGAGCATACACACAAACTCACTGAGAATTCCTTGGACCACTGTGAGAAATGTCAGACGTGTACACTGTGGCCACGCCAGTATCATACTTGTCCAAAAACTGAGGTCATAACAAGTTACATGGCTGATTAAAAGAATGAAAATACAGCAGTAATTTCCATTACATTAATTTATAAAATATATGTATATTTTTCAAGATGTTGTATGTCAGAGTGAGGGTCCTTCACTGTTCTGTCTTAGAGTCCTGCTCTGGATTGGGTTAGTGCCCTGCTCTGGAAGAATTGAGAAATGCACAGCTTTCGGTGATCAGATTTTGTCCTGTATATCAAATTTGACACACAGGATAAGCATTTTGTGCACTGTTCTGTCTGTGCTCTCATCTACTATCAGGGTATGCCAGGGTGCATTTTTAACATAGCACATTGTCTCATTGACAATTCACTCATTGAGTTCACAAATTCAAAGGCATAATTTTTGCTTTGCCAGCTTTCTGGGCTGCTTATATACTTCACCATATGATTGTGGATTTGTTGAACCGACAGCACTGATGCATTAGTTTTAATGCAGTGTAGAATATTGTCGATGAGAACTTTAACTTGCTCGGGGTTGGATTTCTTTTTGTGTGAAAGCTTGTTTCTCTTCTCTTGCTCTTCTGCGCTCTCCTGCAACAATTCCAACAGCATTTAAATGACTTTTCTGCTGAACGTGACTTTACAGGTAGTCCAACTCCCATTCAGTCCACACCTTTCCCTCCGAAAACTTGCTTGCTACTTTGGCTTCGCAGCATGTTTTGCATAGCAGCCCTTTCTCACTTGAAAAAGAAAAAACCTCACCCAGTTTCACCTCTTGTTCTCCTGATTACACATACTCTGACAGCCATTACATCTAAATAAAAATAAATAAATAAATAAATAAATAAATAAATAAATAAAAAAGTATTTCTTTTTTACTTTGGCTTGGTGGGAAGATGTGCCACTGCCCATTCCTTTTGCCATAATAGGGGGTTAGCAGCATTTAGCTCTCTTAACTCCACTGCACCATTAGCCATACGCTAACCTGCTAAATAGTGGCATGTACACATAAAGCGCTGCAAATGACATTGATTGGCTGAGTGAGTAAATATGTGTGAACTGCATCATGTCGCTGGACAGTTATAGTGACTGTTTGTAGTTACTGCTTGTTCTCACCCGTCACTCATTGAGTAAACTGAGCTAATTGGTACAGCATAATTTATATTTATTTTATCTTCAGTTTAGGTTGGAATTTAATTTATGCGCTGCATAAATTTGCCATGCACAGAGATTGTGGAAGCAGTGCGTGATAGGGCAAGTGTGCAGCTTAGAGGGAATATTGTTCATAAATCCCAAAAGGGGGCTGTGAGGACTATTTGGAAAAGCGAGTCTTTATAAAAATAAAGACTCTATTTCCCATGAGCACAAGCGCCTACTGTTGTGTTGATGTGACTCTTACCAAAGCGTGTGTTTGTTTGAAGCAAATGAATGGAAAATCGGATGTTCTTTTTAACACTATTTGTTGTGTCAGGTTACTGTCTTTCATTATTTTTGTAAAATGAAGCAACGAGCGTTACAACTCTGAAGTAATAAACGCTTTATTACACTCTTTGGTGTTATTATAACCCAGAGATACATACATTGTATAATAAAAGCTGTAAATTCTCACATCAAGGGGCAGGAACAAGCAAATACTTGTTGTTTTGATTATCTGATTGTCAAAAATTTTGTTGGATTCATGAACCATTCAATAATTTGCAGCTTTGCTCAGCTTTTGCTAATATGATGTATGATAAAGGCAAGATTCAGAGCATTTAAATCAGTCGATATATCAGCAACTTTGTACCAAAGCTTGTACAAAAGAAAAGTCGTTACTTTAAAATTAACATCTTTCTTCAACTGTGTGCAAGTATGTGTTAAACGCTTTCATTCTGCTTCAAATGCTAATTCGAGAATGTTGAAATACAGACTAATTTAGTGTCACAGTTTGACTTCCATAATGACTGAATCATGCCCACCTGCCCTGAAGTAATGTGTTGCTGTTTCCTGTTTTGAGCTGCAGCAGGTTTTCTCGTAAGATAATTTCCACAGTTACATTAATGCTTCTAAGAAGCAGCTCTCTCTGCATCAGAAGGACATCAAAAACATAAATAATATTCAAATGCAGTAAAGCAGCACATGCAAATGTTTCCACTACGTATTCCACAAACCCACAGCTCATTGTCAAACATAACTTCAAATCACTTTCCTTCTCTCTCTCTCACTCTCTCTCACTCTCTGCTCTTTTTCTCTTCAACCTCCTTGATCTTGTGTCATGCTGACGGGTGTAATTGTCAGATGGCCCTTGCTGCACAGCTCTCATGTGTGGAGAGCCTGAGCATGGTAGGTGGGGGAGGCCAGTGGTTGAGGTGGGTCGAGGTTGTCGGTCCAGTCCTCTCATCCTTCGGGCAACAGCCGCTAGTTTGGTGATAATTGCACGGTGGAGTCAGTGTTCATATTCATGATAGCCCTGAAGCAGGCCTCTCCTCCTGTGACTGGATGTCTTTTTTTGGCCGCACTCACACATCTCCTCATCTTCTTCATTTTACATTCGACAAGCTGCAGGGGCCTCGTTCACAGAGAGCAATAAAGGACTATTATTTTTGTTTACAGCAAACGTGTGTGATATTGTACTGCTGTTTCACTGCATAGAATAAACCGTTGGAATTTTTATACACAGACAGTATATGTAAATTAAGTAAGAGATAGAATATGTGCCTTTTAGTTCATTTGAAGTTTTGAGCTGTTAAAGTGTTGTAAAGCATTATACAATTATATTATATTATATAGTATTTATGACATGTTAAAAGAAGAAGATCTACAATTTTTTTTATGAAATTCAGTAAAAATCTCAACCTGCTCTGGCAGCAGTTCGTAGGTGTGCTGAAAAAAAATCTGACGCTTGTACCAGAGAATTATGCAACATAATAAAAGAGGCATATCTGAAGTTTGATTTATTTGTATGACTTTATGTCTCATTTTAATAACATAAAGTTATAAAAGTCACCCTCTCCCTGTGGTGTTTATTTCTAAATGTTAAAGCATAGATTCTCTACAGCAGGTTCACACACTTCAGCCCTGTTTCATATCTTGTGCTGGAGGAGATTTAGGCTTGCAGCTACTGGTGGAGCATTAATCCCTTTTCACCAAGCTAAATTTAGTACAATCAGTAGTACATGCTTTTGATTTGCATTTGGGGAGAAAAGCATAGTTTGCTTTGCAAGAAAGCTGGAAAACGCATTCTCAGAGCTAACCCTCAGTCCAAACAGCGCTTGGCCTGTAAATAGAAAACGAGCAAGGTCACTTAAGCTGAGCCAAACAACGTGATCCCAGCCAATCAATAATGCTGACTGTGCCCTCTGACCTCCAGGGGTGTGTCCAGACTTTATTGACTGGGGTAGCCCAACTGGGGCAGTGACATAAAACAGATGGCAAGGGTACAACTTTGGGCATCCCTGTGTGTCCCGCGCAAGGTTGATCATAAACTGAATGAAAATAAGTATGCTGTGCATGCAGTACAACCGTTGCTTTTATTTTGAAAAAGGTGAGATTTTCATGTGAACAGCAATATTCTTGTGTGATGTCCGGTGATAAAGTTCAACAAATCCAAATACAGCTCCTCCATCACTGATGATCACCTCTCAGCTGTCCTTCACGTGGCTATTTCAGAAATTCAGCCAGATTTCAATGCACTTGTTCAAGCCCAAGGCAGACTAGATTTTTCTCGCTGAAGAGTTAAAACGAGGTAAAAAAAAAAAACATTCAAGTTATTGTTTTTTATTTATTTATTTTTTGTATTACGTTGTCATAAAGGTTTTCAGTATTTGTGGAGACTAACAAGCTAAACATAAAATGAAACACTTATTCAATGATTGTTTTTGTTTTTACTGTTTATTGCTTCTGTTGAAGTATTTTCCTATTAGACCTGCACTACAATTTCACATATTTACAGAATGTCCTTATACTTCAGGTTATGAGTAGCAGCTAATCAAAATATAAGTAAGTGTATTTTACAATGGGAAAAGGTTAATATTGAGCAGAATTAAGTTCATATTATTGTTGGTGCGGCCCTCTGACACAATTCAGGTTTCTCATTTGGCCCCTGATAAAAATGAATGGCCCACCCCTGCTCTAGGCAGACAAGCTGATTGACAGGCAAGGCAGCCAACCAGATTCAAGGGGTAGCCGGCGTCACCCCTGTGGTCACACCCCTGCATGTATCAAACTTTAGAATCAAATAAATGTTAAAGACATGTCTCTCAAACACTGCTTCTGTTTGTCGATTTTTAAAAAAAAGCTATGAAAGCTATGTTGGCTATTATGAAAACATAAATACCAAAAAAGAGTCATTAAACACTTCGTAGCAGTGAGTGTCTGCTTCAAACTAATTGAAGAAGCTATTACAAAGCAGTCCTCTCCCACACATTCGAGGGATAAGAGTAGGCTAAATGTGTGTTTGGTTTGCAGAAGACACAAAACATGAACACTATGGCACTTAAAGCCCATCTCTACAGCGCAAATTCTGCCTCTTAGTCCACAAGATGTCAGTAACCATCATGATCACAGTATTCTGGCATCACTTTTCGACAGAGGGAGACGTTGCTTCCAGTTAGAAATGCAGCTCTACCATGTTTAATAAAAGCTCACTGGTAACATCACCTGGCTGGCATGTTTTAAAAATATATTTGCCCTGATTGGCTGTGACAGCACAGTAAAGGTGACGCTCAGTGCTGAAGCTTTATATACAGCTATAACTTTCAGTGACGTACTCGGCAGCTAACTTAAATAACACTAACACAGCCTGGCTGTGAACCTCAACCCTTTAAAAGACAGATTTAACTTCACATTTATCATAGACAGAATCTCTGACACCTGTATTTTTAAATTCTTTCATTTCTTTCCGTTCCGAGGCTAACATACCCTCAGGCAGCAGATGCTCTTGATCCTGCTGTGCTGCTACTTATTAGGGAGTCAAGAGTTGTTTTCTGCCATAAATCGGGGTGGGGGGTGGGGATGAGAGGGATGTGTTTGCTTTAGCTGTTGATTTCCAGTTTCAGTACGCTTTCTCAAGAACTGAATTGTCCTCACTCACTGATAGAGGAAAGAATAAAAACAAACTGCTACTCTTTTTGTCATTGTTTGGCCTTTTTCCTAATGTTTGCCTTTCGTGACTTGTTGGATGATACGAAAACATGACAGCAGTCAAAAGCAGAAAATGTCTCTTTGCTGGAGCTTTACAGACATCAGAAACAACACAATGTGCTCCAGGCAGACACTGTGTGAAAAGGTTTTAAAAGTCACTACTTTAATTCTTAACACAGCAACTTGAGGTTCATCTTGTTCAGTCTTGCCTGGCCTGACCCATTACCCAGACCATTGATTCATTTTTGCCAGCCTGAGGTTTTGGAGCTGCTGTCATTCTAAACTATTCACCATCAGTTTCAGACAGACCAATTATAGTCCTTCATTAAGAAATAAGGCGGTTTTCAATAAGATACAGACACAGGAGAGCTGCTGCAGCTTCTTTGTAAACAACCAAGTTGTCAGCTTCTGGTGTAGAGGGTTTGTTGAATTCACTGCTGCGGTTGTTTTGAACAAAATGAATGATTTATTTTTACTAAAGCAAAAACTTACAACTGCTTTTAAAGAGTTCATTACTAAGAAATATGAGTTCACTGTTTATGCCCACTGGATTTTCTGTTGCACTGAACTGCATCACAAAATACTTTGATTGGCTGAAGGTCTGTCAACCTCTTTCTTGTATTGGTATGGCAATGTTAGGCCATCTTATTTTTAAATGTAGGTTGTGTCTACAATTAGCAGCAAATGTTCTAGGTTTTTTTATTTTTATTTTTTCAAAAAAAATACAAAAATTTAGTTGAGGTTACATGGAAAGTATTTCAAAAAGCAGAAAAGTTTTGATATGAACTATTTAATTATTTAACTGCTTGAGTCCCTGAAGCACTTGTTTTCCTTGACTCAAAGATCCCAGTGAGCAGCACTAACTAGCATTTCAACAGTGAAGTTCAGTTGAAAACAGATTCAGTCAGTCAATAAAACTTTATTTATAGAGCACTTTTCATACGCTAAGTGGTAACAGAAAGTCCTTAACAAACAGAGAAATATAAAAATAAGCTACCCCCACCCCAAACACACACCCTCCCCGACACAACTCACACCCACCAGTGCATTAAAAGTACACAACATAAATTAAAGTGTGTGCTGTCGAACTGAGGAAACGCTATCCGAAGATCTTAGAAGGTAGAATTAGATATTACAACTTAATGTAAGAAAATAAAAGACATAAATAGGACATTGAAATACTACAGAGATACTAGAAGATAAATAATAATGTAATAATGTACAGATAATTAGATAGATAAGTAGATATGTATGAATGTTTACAAAAAAGACTTTAAATAGATTAAGATAAGTCAATAAATAAGCAAAACTCAGTTAAAAGCTAGACTAATAAGGTAGGTTTTTAATTTGCTTTTTAAAAATGTTTAAGCTCTGTGCAGCCCTCAGGTCTTCATACAGGTTCCACAGGTGTGGGCCGTAGTGTTTCAAAGCTGCCTCACCATAGGCCTTTGTTTCCACTTTTGGTACTGTTAAAAAACCACAACTAGAAGACCTCAGCGCTCTTACAGGCACGGATTGACACCAGGGCTTAGTTCTGACCCTTTTCAACCAGCTTAGATAGTGTTTATCTATTCTAATTAACTTGTTTATTTAACAGGACACGATGCATCAAACATTGCTTCATAAAATACAAATGCAATGCATTCTGAATACAGTCTGTTGGTTGGCTTCTAAGACTTAAGTTACAAAGTTGGATTAAAGATACTAAACATACTTAAACAATAAACACATTTTTTTCAGATTCAAAGATTTGCTCAGTTAATGTTCATAGAACTGCTTCAATTTCAGCCATTTTTTTTAAATCTCAGTGGGAAAAAAAATAAGTTCTGCCAATGTTTTAGTTTAATGACAATTATCTGCCCGATAAAGCAACTTTGTTTCATGAATTTTATCCCCTGTTTAGTTCAAGGGAGAAAATTGTATACAATCATGATTACTGTGACAGCATTTCTCACAGGTAATCTTCCAGCAGTAGCTGAAATCTTCTCTAGCTTAATTTTTTAATTCTCACACAAATATCATAAATATGGTGCTTTATGGGGTGTGTGATGTTAACAAGAAGGCTCAGGGGCATTGTCCAAATGCAAATTCAGCGATAGCCACAGATGACAAAAGATAACTGCATAAGCTGGTATTTTGATTAGGCTGCTGGTGGCGAATGCTGGGTTTGTATGCTGAGAGCTGTGGGGTTGAAACTCATTTGTTACACTGAATTTAATGGATGGTGACTGATATACTGTATCTTACTTATTTTTGCTGCAAGATATATGAAGTGCAAACAGTTTTAACATCTTTACAACTGTCATGACAGTTGCTTTTTCAACATCTAACTGGAAAAAATACTTGTCTCCCGAATAGCAGTAAGACAATGGATTGATGGAAATACTCATGCTAAGTGATGTAAACAGGTGTAAGGGGGTCCCTGAGTTGATGCAACCAGCACTAATAAATCTTTAGCTGAGCTAATGATGGTGCCCTAGAACCAGAGAATCTACAGTCAGAACCCATTTATGATTAACGATTCATCTAAATAGATGTCTGTGAGAAATATTATCTTTAAGTTGTCTATTAATTTACCATGTAATCATTCCTGCTTTGGAGTAAAAAAGTATGATATTTCTAAACAAAATTTGAAAAATTAAACAAACTGTATGAATTCTTAAATTAGTTTGGATCATTTTTACACCAAAAATACACATAAAACGTTAAATAAATGTTCCAGCAAGATACACAGAGCAGAATCTTAAAGTAACAGATAACTGAAAAATTGACGGATAATTTTAATGAGACAGTAACTTTGTGACTGCTTTAATTTTTTCCTCAGTCGTCCACACTCCAGGATGTTTTAAGCAGCTGAATTTGTTTTTGTAATTACCTCTGATACTCAGACTCAAAGTTTTTTTGTTGTCTTTTTCTCTGTGCTTCTTTCAGAGGGGGGCACATGTGAAGTGATCGCTGCTCACAGATGCTGTAATAAGAATCGTATTGAGGAGCGGTCACAAACGGTCAAGTGTTCTTGTCTGCCAGGGAAGGTGGCTGGAACCACCAGAAACCGGCCTTCATGTGTTGATGGTGAGTATTTTAGCAGAATAAGAAAAAAAAACAATTTCAGATTTTACTGTAATGCTTTCAAAGGAAAACAGGAGGAAAAATATTAGTTTTGAATCTGTTTTTTCATGCTGGGAATAAGCTGTTTTCATTTCTTATTCAATCCAAGCAATATGTTCCACTAACAGGGAAATTCTTCCAGACAACACCACAGCACTTTTCAAAGATTTGTATGAATAAAAGTCTGTTGCACATGTAATACTCTGTGTTAGATGAGATTAACATTACCTGGGATAATGTCACAACCAAATTTGGTTGCTGACAGTCAGCTGAATCTGTCTGCAGGGGTAAGATTTCCTCCAGCCCCAGACAGTCAAACACACCCGAGGCAAGAGTGAAGAAAAAGACTCACAAAGCAGAAGGATGCAGAGAAAAATGGCTGTTGATTACATAGGAACCTTTAAGGTATTTCATGGTGTTTTTTATGAGCTTTGACAAATGTCTGCTACACTAGCTCAATCCCTTGTAAGAAATGGATTTGGCGCTGGGTTCTGACACAACCAAAGCACATATTGGCTTTAGCAAAACCTCTCACCTGCAGCTTTTATCTTAAATCCTTTTGCAAATATTACTGCAATCTCTGTGCAGGCCGGGAGAATTTGAGGTCTTTCGATGTCAGCTCTGACAGATTCTTTTCCTCCGTCACACATTACACACCATTTACTGTCTACTTACCCTGTATTTAAGGCAATTTTCTCCTCTGACGGCAGAAATGTGGTGCGCATTAAAGTCAAGTCACAGTCACACCTACCCATCCACTCACTCAATGAAAAGCCTCAGCTCAACCCTCTGTATTCATGTGTGACTGCAAGTTAGAAAAAAAGAGCTCTGGAATGGACACCAGTTTTGTCTGAACTACACGTGTGACATGATGAAGTTCATGCCAACTTTGACATGCACATTTAAAAACCAGGATTACACACCCCTTCCCATTGTTGCATATGCACATAACAGTTGATTTTCTTTCATCTCAAAATCAGAGTTTGAAGCTGAAGCATTGTTGTAAAATTGAACTGCATGATTCTAGGTTTTCATTTGATATTCAACAATTGTCAATATTTTACTGCTTCCAACATTTATGAGGAGATATAGGCATTTAATGATAAAGTATAATGTATTCAAGGCAACACAGAGTATGTCACAAACTTTTTTAACCTTTTATATACTGTCAGATAAGCGTTTGAGCTAAAATATATACACATCTTCGATGTTAGTGTGAAAATAAATACAGACAAGAAATTTAGCAGGAACAAAGATTACCATCTTTTTATTCAGTAAAACTGTCAATCAGTAATATAAGCTAAAAGCCACCTGCTAGCTGACAATAATATCAGCCAATTGCTAATCTAAACTAAATATTAACACTAGTTTTGCCCCAAATCTGGGGAGTCATCCTTCAAAAGAAACCTTTCAGAGACTTTCAGAAACCTTTTAAAAGCTGCTAACAACTTGATCTTTTCCAAGACTGCAAAGGATGTATCCAGGGTCGTCTGTTTTGCTCAATATGTAGAGTAGGCGCTCCATGTACAGAGACTTCAAGTACCAACTTATGTCCTGTTTACATGACGTTTCACACTGTTTCAGCTGAAAAGGCAAAAAAATGCAGAGAAAAAAATCTGTGTTTACATGGAAACGCTGAGGGACTGAAAATACTGTAGTATGCATGTCAGGCCTGTAGTTGGCAATATAACTGTAGAGTCTTTTGGTAGCCCTCTTCCGAAGAAGAGGTGGGCTGATCATCTGGCATATTATTGAATGTGTCTTTCCGAGTGCAGAAGTGGAGCAACAGATGCACATTTTATTGAAAGGCAGTCAGGAGATTCAGCAGCACAAGCATTGAACTGTTGTTGTTGTCCTGTTAGCACGTAGCAATTTAAAGTTCCCACAACAAAAGTGGAATGTGCAGATGCGAAGTGGAGCGTGACGTCTGGGTTTCCACTGAAAACCCCAGCTTACCGTTTACACAGTAACGGGGCCTGCAGTGTATCAGAAAAATTCCACTTTGGAGGGCGTGTCAAAAAAATTGCGTTTTAGGTCGGCTGAAACGCCCTTTCTGTGTAAACAAGAGGCTGAAATGCAACAATAATTTTGCGTTTCATCCTAAAACCATTTTTGTGTAAACGGCACACTAGCTTGGTGCATATCTTCTCCTGGGCTGCACAGTGGCGCAGCTGTTAGCGCTACTGCCAGTTTCAAATCCTTGTCCGCCTTTCTGTGTGGAGTTTGCATATTCTCCCCGTGCATGTGTGGGTTCTCTCAGGGTACTCCAGCTTCCTCCCACAGTTCAAAAACATGCTCATCAGGTTAATTGGTGATACTAAATTGCCCGTAGGTGTGAGTGTGAAAGGTTGTCTGTCTGTGTGTGTCAGCCCTGTGATTGACTGGCGACCAGCCCAGAGTGTACCCCGCCTCTCGCCCCAAGTCAGCTGGGATAGGCTCCAGCCACCCGCGACCCTAAAGGAGGATAAGGGGTATAGAAAATAAATGATGAATGAATATCTTCTCCTACTCTCTCCCCACACTTCCTGTATCGTTCTCTTGAGCTACCCTACCTTATAAAGGCTAAAAACACATCCAGCCATTTGTTGCAAGCCAATTCACTTGAGATAGCAAACCCTTGAGCAGCTGAGAAATACACTTTTTGCATTACATAGCAGCACTATGCAATGTATGTGTGAAGCCTGGTTCATACTTCTGTGCTTACTCCCAACATAGCAGCTGACGCAGTCAGGAGCACTAAATTCTTATTTTTGTGAGTCTCCAAGTCGTTCTGCAGTACTCTTCCTAAACACTTATGGGCAGTGTGATTTCTGGTCCAACACATTTATAAGACAAATACAAGCATATTGTATTAAATTGGAGCTGATAAATGTTGATATTGAACATTCAGTCGTTATAAAACAGAAGAAAAGAGTGGCGAAGTCAGGGGAGAATGATTGAAAAGCTGATGTACGGTAGATTTATGGAGATTCTGGAAATGTTGTAAATGCAGGAAAATAAGATGCTCTCCGACGGTTCAATCCCAGTATCCTTTCACTGCATGGTTACATTTTGGAGGAGGTCTAGTCTAATACGGTGTAGGTTTATGTGTAGGGTGACCATACCACCTATTTTGCCCTGACATGTCCTGGTTGTAAAATCATGTCTGGAGGGATTTTATGAATTTCCCTAAAATATCCTGTTTTTTCTAAGCTTTTTCTACAGTCCATAATATTTACAATAAAGTACTGCACTGGGTCACTGGCATTAATCTGATTCACCTACCTGACAAGATGTTGAGCATGCACGCCACATGCGGAATGATGAGAAAGACCCAAGCCATTCCTTCTCTCAGATCAAAACAGAAAACGTGCTCTGACTGCCTGCGCTGTTCTCTCTGAGAGAAAAAAAAACTGAAGGAAATAAGAAAGAAGAATATGCTACCTCTCATTTTCTTTTTCTTTAATTATGAGCCATTATTAATATTTTACGTTACATTGTTTTTACATTAGCCCAGGAATGGATTACCCCTCTTTTTCTTTTGTTATATTTATATATATATATATATATATATATATATATATATATATATATATATATATATATATATATGTGTGTGTGTGTGTGTGTGTGTGTGTGTGTGTGTGTGTACAGGAACAGGGCTATGCGGGCCTGTTACCTGTGAGTTTTAGAATTAATTTTAAGATTACATTTGATTTCAGTGCTTGTTTTTAAAGCCCTTAGTGGTCAGGCACCCTCCTGCATTAATGATTTACTTACTCCCTATGAGTCCAATCGCTGTCTGAGATTCCTCCAGCAGGGCCCCTCTTGTGGTTCCCAAATCCAGACTGGTCACAAAAGCGTTCACTGTTTGGGTCCCTAAGCTCTGGAACTCCCTACCTGAGGATCTCAAGCAGGCAAACTCAGTGTCATCTTTTAATTCTCTTCCTAAAACTCACTTTTATTGTATTGCCTTTTATTGACTTTTTACTTTTTCATTATTGTTGTTTTAGAATCGTTTAAATTGTTTTTTTACATATTCTATCTAATTTTGTTTTATTGTCAAGAACCTTGTAGCTTTGTTTTGAAAGGTGATATTCAAATCAAGTAATTTGTTTATTTATTTATTATTATTATTATTATTATTATTATTATTATTATTATTATTATTATTATTATTATTATTATTTAATTGTAATAACCTGGAACGGAGAGTATAAACCAGGCTTGAGGTGGAGAACAGCTGGTGACAGGAATTCTTATAGATGCCAGACCAATTCATCTGTGGTTAGCATTCACTATTGTTTTGGCATCAAAATACATATTTTTGTATCCTTTATTGACTTCTATATTTCTTTAATTTTTTTTAAAAGTGACAAAGCTGTTAGCTAGTGGGTGGCTAAATGCTAATGTAAGTTTTTGTTTGATCTAAGCCTAAGATATCAAATATGTTGTTTAACTTGACATTTGACTTTATCCTGTTTTCATTATTATCTTTTATATGCTTCTTAAATGGGAGATTAAAATGGTTCAACCTAAATTTATTTGAATTTCAGCCTTAAAAACAGTTATTTTACTTCATCACAGCATTTGAGTTCCTTACCCTGAGCATGACATCACATGAAATCACCCTCTTGTTATGCCTGACATGTGATCACATGTCAACGGTCCCCTTGTGTCTGAACAGCTGGTGTAGGTATGTGGTTTTACACTCCGTTAAAGTGAGAGTTACCTGAATCACAATTTCTCCTCTGTTTTACTGCCTGTAGCATCCATAGTAATTGGGAAGTGGTGGTGTGAGATGGAGCCTTGCCTGGAGGGAGAGGAATGCAAGACGCTACCTGACAACTCGGGCTGGATGTGTTACGCAGGCAACAAGATCAAAACCACAAGGGTAAGATAACCTCTCTTGACTGCCAGAAACGAGTCATTATGGCTGAACAGTGGGAGAGAAATATACAGCACTGTGACATCAAAAATAAAGCATAGTTATTGAAATTGTCTTTTCCTGCAAATTGACCTGTAACAACAAAATCAAACCTTTCACTTTCTCCTTCTTTTTCCTATCAGAACACTCAGCCATATACGACATCGACATATTAACACTTAGAGGAAAAGATGTGAAGGAACGTGTCTGCTGTAGAGGTTAATCAGCAGGTTGGAAACCATATTTCTTCTTGGATTTCAATATGCTAATCAATTTCTTTCGATTTATAAAACAGCTAAGCTAAACACTAAAAAGGGTAAAACTGAGAGTTAATGTTTAGTTCTGTGATGTACACATTGTTCCCCATCTTCTACAATCTACAATTTTTTCTTTTCCTTCTTGTTTCAGCACTGTCACAGGACCAATTATCACAAAGACAATAAACCTATTGTTGCTTTAAGAAATGTGAACACTTCTCAGATTAAAGTGTAAAAAGATGTAGAATACATAAAGCACATCCCTGCCCGAGGCTACTGAAAATACTGACGCTCAGAGCTGCCTACGGGGAACTTCATCATAACCTTGTAATGAATATATTTTCATCATTTCCTTCCAACTTTGAGATGGAAACGAGACTGTCTGTGCATTTGGATTATTATCTGGAGAGCATCTGATGTCTTTTCTTCAGACATCAAGAGGACAGACATGCACAACGAAGCAGCAAACAGGAGAGAAACACATCAAAGGACACGAGATGAGCGAGTACAGTAGTTGACAGCCCTCAGGATTTTCTTTTTTTAATATTGTCAGAGGAAAAATACTGTATATAAATTGTTTTTTCTTGTGTACATGAGCTTTATTTATGATGGTGATGAAAAGCGATCATTCGAGTCCCTGAATGCAGTCTCGATCTTCCCTCTCCTTCTTACCCACTGAAACCTAACAGCCAAAGTTCAATGATGCAACTCTAGGAGGATACACAGTGAGAGAGATGGTTTTCATATCAGCTTGTGTGTCTTAATACTGTACATTTTACCATTTGTCTGTATGGTACTTGTTTGCCTTTGATCACCTCGTAAATGGCTTTACCAGTCCAACCTCGGTGACTTGTCAACTACCCTGAAACTGATCAATTCACCAAAAATGTGATACCAGTAGGTTGTTTTTGGATACTTGAAATGCCTTATTTGTGTCAAATCATGCAAATGATGATAATGTATATATGAAGCCATCTCTTGACATGTGCTGAGATTTCATTAAAGTCACTGTTCCTGTATGTGATGTGAGTACTTCCTGCCTTCACGGGCATATGTAGTTCCATGTTTACTAAAAAATATGGCCGTATAAATCTTTTATTTCTTCTTTCTTTTTCTTAGCATGCACCATACACATTTATGAAAACTTTCTGGAAATAGATTTTTATGGAATGAATATTTTGAGAAAAACTTGGCTTATTTTGCAAATATTTGATGTAGACAGTATCATATATTTGTCCAATATAATCAATATGGCGTCTGTGAAAACCTTAATTTCAATACTGTTCAGCCTCTGCCTGAAACACTTCACTTTGGCTGCTTTTTCTAGTAATGTAAAGTGATTCATGACTATGGCTTCATAGTCATGAAACCACCTGAAACTCATGTCTAGGCAGCACACATCAGAGGTAAGAGGCTAGCACCGTTTAGCTACCCATTTAGCATACATTCACTGCCTGCCGTTATAATGCAGCCAAGGTTCAATATGGCTTAAATTCTGAGCCTACATAGAAGGGGTGTTGGAGCAACCCCGGATGTCAGCAACTGTTGGGACACAAATCTGAAGTTCTTACTGGTTTTATCTTCTACCAAAGATTCATCAGCAGTGAGCACAAACAGCTGTTGTTGATACAGACCTCTTCTTTTTCTGTTGTCTTTGTGAAGAAATAGCTGGAATAGAAAAAAACATCCTGAATTCACAAAGTGTGGAGCGGAGTGGCAAAATGGACTTTCAATGTGAGGGAAAATTTGGGCTAAACTCTGAGTGTCCTTGACAAAGCTGCCTTGTGGGCATGTCCTCCAACGTTGTCCTAATGGTACAGAAGAAACTAATGTCAGGTTCAGGTGCTCTCAATGTTCTCAAAATGAGGCATTCAGGGAACCCCAATAACAGGGATTATACCTGGGTGTCGGTAACTAGGTTTGGCCTCGGGCCATTTTTTTTTTTTGACCAACTCAATGACGGGCCAAAATTACATCTTCAAAAAAAAACAAAAAAATTAAAAATAAATAAATAAATCAATAAATAAATAAAAAAGAAAGAAAGAGAAACTGTGTCCTATTTTTTCTCATCTATACTATTATAACTTGTACAAAAACATAATTTAACAAAGTTATTTATTTAAAATCCATTGAATTTGCTACAGACTATTACTGTGTTACTGTTTGGCTACACACTGTTTTCAGTTATGAAACTGTAACCTGATGATAAGGCTGCTGTTTTTAATCACCCATTCACACACAGTCTAAAGACTTAATTGTTAAATAATTACCATTTCAAATAATAAACCCTTTTCTGGGCCTATAAGACATATTAATCATTCTAAGGACATTTACTGTCATGATATCGCTATCCGTTGGTAGCTAAGCCCATTCTTGCATGACATTCTGATGCTGCTATTGTTTTTATGATGAAATAACGTGTGAAACATTAGCAAGAGATCACTAGCTAGGAAGACAAAATATCACTGTCCAAAGCCATGAAAAAGAGGGTTGACAGCAACGGTAGGACATACAAAGAGGAGTCGAAAGTAAAGTATGTGTTCATCCTACCTGATTTTATAAATGTCAAGACAGTCGGTCTCATCTGCAATGAGGTTGTTGCAGTTTGCGAAGAATACAATATCTGAACTTCAAAGTAGCATATCCATTCAAGACAGAGTTATGGAAGCAGAAACTTGGAGCGCAGTGACACTGGCTAGTATGCCCACTGTCACATTACTCAAACATAAACCCGACTTTAGGCACACGCATGGCCCGCCTGTGTCACCATAAAATGTCTGTTTACATGGACTATGGTCTCATCAGAGTCAGCAGAATGAGACACAGAGAACAGGACTACAAGTGACGTTTGGCTCATGTCAAGTTGTTTTGGTCAGACAGTTAGTTAAAATAACTGTTTGGGAGTGTGTCCATGTGCTCATGCATGAAGTGTACCGTGCTGAAGCACACCTCTCCTAAGTGGAGAAGTGAACCACGCTCAAGCACTTGCGGTCTCAGTGGCCAAACGAACTGGACTTTAGGGCTGAAGTGTGCTGAGGAACGGTACATTTTGCCAGTGTGACCATGCCCTGAGAGCACTGAGAGTTGGCTACGCACAGGTGCTTGAAGCAAGCAGTTGGTGCTGTTATTTATTTTATCCTATTTTGTTAGTTCATGTCTTTTGAATAAATATTGTGAAATCCGTGGAATCATTGTTTTTGCGACACCCCCCCCCCCCCCCACACACACACACACACACACACATACACACACATACACATATATATACAGTATATATAAAGTATATATACAGTATATATACAGTATATATATATTTCAACTATACTTCAAACTCCAAAGTATAGTATAGATAGATATACAGTAAAGACCTCATGTCTTTACAGATGAAGATTGCAATAGCAGATATGATGCTCATCACTCCTTTGAGTTGTGGTTCAGTTTTTTGGGAATAGAACTACTCAAGGGTGTTGAGATACATGTAGGGTCATGTTAACAACACACAAGCAAGTGCTATGAATTTCAAAGTGAAAGCCTGTCTTGAAAATGATGATGTAGATAAATGTTCTGACTGTGAGTCAATTTAATTGGATCATTGTTCAACCATGAATCGATCCCGACTGATGAGCTGTTACCCTTATATTAAAGGCTATGAGGCTTATTGATGACTCTGAGGATAAGCTTTCTACACAGTGTTTGACACACCAGCAGAGAAATCTCAAGTGAATTCCAACAAATTGTGCATTGATTTGTGGGTACAGTTCATAAACTTTAGCCACCTGTGAAAAAAGGGAAAGCTGTGATGAAGAATGGGATAATATGGTGTTGAATTGGGAAAAAAAAAAAAAAAAAAACATGAGTTTTTGTGTTTTGCAGTTATGGACATGCAGCTAAAAACCAGGGGGGGAAAACCCTGTTCCTGTACTGCAAAAACAAATCTGGATATGATGCTAGCATAGCTGCCAGTTTTCATGCCTGCCACCCAGGTTTATTTACTGCAGCCCTCTTTGCTCTCTGTACACACAGGTATATATTGTAGCTGGGAACGATTACACACTTAGATGAATGGGTAACAGGACCAGCTCCAATTTTTACAACACTTTGATGCAGTATCACAGTGGGATACTGACCACTGCCTTCACAGCCTCTGCCCTGCAGTATTCATTCTGGGAGGAACTTTGGGTGACTGCTGCTGTTGCTGCTGAGCTGGGTGCCATCCATCTTCTGGAAAAATGAAACTTCTTTCTAGAGCTTAGACTCCATTATTTTCACTGCCCGCTTAAAATCAGCTTTGTTAAAAGTAGTGCTTTCAGCCATGAGAATCAAACAAATATAGCTGCACACTCTTTGTTGTTGCATGGAAGAGCTTTCTTTTATGGTGGTGAATATCTAAATAATGCTTGTTGGTCAAATTTGAGCATTGAGCATTTTGAGTATCTTGTCTTTTTGCAGTGGATAATTTTAGTGGATTTTAACTCTGACAGTTCCCATATAATTCTCCCAAAACCCGTGTCACATTTCTTTTTCTCCCTCTCTCAGTGGTTTGGTCACATGGCATTCCCCATGCAAACCTTACTGGTAAGTTACAAAATGCTTTTATTTGTTACCCTGGAGGCAAGCTGAACCTTCAAAAACAATTTTTGGGTATCTCAGACATGTCAGCTTTCTGCCTGGTTTGATAAAATGTTTGCTTGTGTTGAAACCAATAATTAAATCCAGCTCAATTCAACATGTGTTAAGTACATGGCGCTGACTGCAGTAGTGACTAATGCTGTCTGTGGAAATATTGGATTTCACCGTTGGTTATGCCCCCAGCAAATATTTTATCTTTCCGAGCAGACAGAAGAAATCTTTTGGGTCACAACAATCTCTCTGAGGATACAACCTGATTCTGTTTAACAGGTAAAAAGGCACAATTTGGCTTTCCACACAGGTTGGTATCATAGGCTATGTACAAGAAGTGGGTCTCTGGAATTTAAAGTACATCCCCAATTCCAACAAACTTAGGACGTGTAAAAGGTAAATAAAAACAGAATACAATGATTTGCAATTCCTGTTTAACCTATAGTTAAGTGAATACACTACAAAGAAATTATATTTATTTGTTTGTTTGTTTGTTTGTTTGTTTGTTTGTTTGCAAATATTTCCTCATTTTGAATTAACTGCCTGAAACACATTCCAAAAATAAAGCTGGAACGGGGCAACAAAAGACTAGAAAAGTTGAAGAATGCAAAAAAAAAAAAAAAAAAAACCTGTTTGGAACATTCAACAGGTGAATAGGTCAAATGGAAACCGGTAAGTGTCATGATGGGTATAAAAAGAGCAAGCATCCCCGAAAGGTCAGTTATTCACAAGCAAGGATGGGGTGAGGTTCATCACTTTGTGAACAACTGCTTGAGCAAACAGTCCAACAGTTTAAGAACAATGTTTCTAAATCTACAATTGCAAAGAATTTAGGGATTTCATCATCTACAGCCCATGTTGTCATCAAAAGATTCAGAGAATCTGGAGAAATCTCTCACAAAAGAAAAGCACTGCATTAGAAATCAACATCATTCTGTAAAGGATATTACCACGTGGGCTCAGGAACACTTCAGAAAACCATTGCCAGTTAACACAGTTCAAAAAATCATAATGCATCTCTGGTATTGTTCAGGGGGCCAGGTCGTAGTTTGGGGACCACAGCATTAAATCTAAAAATGCTGTATCGTCAGTGATCAATTTTACCATGGAAAAGCAGGCAGGGTTCAGATCCTTAACAAAAATTAAAAATAGTCTTATTTTTTTAATATGAACGTCCAAGTTAAAAGTTAGTTTTAAAAAATTAACATCAATAATTATGACCAAAAGTTATGTGTTGTACTCTGTTGACAAATAACCCATCTGACATCTTACATATCATGATGAAGGCTCATCGGTTTTACCCAACCTGTCAAACCACTGTGCTCTCCCACAAATAGGGTGCCAAAAACCCTTTTACATTTCATTTTCATCATGCAGCAGGAAGCAAAAGAGAGTCTAACCCTGTATTTGTCTCTTAGTGAACCACATGCTAATCTAGTGTGCATAATAAGTAGATTATACTGACTTGTCATACCAGCAGTTGTCACCCCCATTCATTAACACACAGAGTGTTAATTTCAGTCAATTAGGAGCTGTAATACAGAGAGACAACCGGGGTTAGCTGAAATGAGATGTGGACACAGTGCCTACTGTAAATACAGGTGTGGTTTTGTTGGCAATCAATTATGAATTAATCTGCATCTGAATGGTGTGTGTCCAGTGTTTACCTGCTGTGATTCTGCTCAGCACATGTTGTTTGTTTGCTCCATCTGTTGTGAATCATGCAGTATAAACACAGATAGCAAATTACAGCACACTGTCTACTATCTTTTGTACAGAGAGGATGCCATTTGTCGCCGTAGCAGCAGTGACTGTTATACACGGCTGTATAAATACAGGAGAACACTCTTCAGGATTTGTTCTATTTGCTCCAGGCTATCACAAATTGAACCAGCATCTGAAAGATGTTCGCTGTCCAACATGGGATTGCTAAGTGGGCATAATATGTGCAAGATGGTAGCAAGCAGCATCCCATTTTGTGTCAGTCTTCAGAGTGGCTCTTTGGGCTGCTGCTGTAGGCTCTGATGTCTCACATCAGGCTCCAGAACAGTGAGAAATCAGACACAAGTGATGATGATGTGCCCTGACTTCTTTTTATGATGCACCAGGGACGTCCTGGGAGTTGAGGCTCCCTTGGGTTTATTTTTAAGACACTTTTCATTCAAAACACCCAGACAGTCTAATAAGGCACGACTCTCTGCACTTGGAAGTCGCTGCTGTGTTTTCCATGAATATCAAGGTGCAAGTTTGAGCAAAAGGATATGATGATAAGGTGTGTAAGTGTAAAATAACTCCTGTCAAGACAAAGCCCACGCACATCAATAATTACCTGCTTGAGGATACTGAATGGTCAAGAAGTTTTTCTATCAGAAATGTCTGACATTTACTGCAAGGATTCTTGCAAAAGATCTGCACGAGATACACCGCCAAGAAACTACACACAGCACATACACAGAATGAAGCATATACTGAGGTAAAAGTTCTAAACTGCTCACTGCAGTTGTTTTTCCGTAGTATCAAGCAAGATTACCGAGTCTAATCACATCCTGTAACCGAGATCTGTCTTCACTGCCCCTGCAGGATTCTAGGATTTCAAAGTCAAGGTAACGTGGACTAAACTGGATTCTAATTAAAGTTGACATCAGGTGCCTCATGCTCCTTTCTCTCTCCTCCTCAGGCTTTCATCTAAATGATTCATGCAGAGAACACCAAGCCTTTCATGCCGTTAGGTCCTCACAAAGGACTAACAACTTGATCGCACAAAGCAAACGGACAGATTTACAATGACACCCGCACAGTTTCTGTTGCACCGGCTTATATCAAGTTATGTCAGAGCGATGCCGAGGCGCTCATCTGACATCTTGTGTCTTTGTGGGAGTAATTTTACAGATATTCATGCTGACAAATGCAAGAGAGGAAATCAAATAAGATGGCTAAAAATGGCTTCCTAATTATCCCAAATCTAATTAAACAGCATCACAGAGTCAAAATACAACCAAATTTAAAGCTTCCAGGTGTGGTAATTTGAATAGGGTGTGACCTGCTGCGAACCTGATGGGATTGTTTGGAAATGAACATGACAAGCATGTGTGTGTGTGTGTGTGTGTGAATGTGTGTGTGTGTGTGTGTGTGTGTGTGTGTGTGTGTGTGTGTGTGTGTGTGTGTGTGTGTGTGTGTGTGAATGTGTGTGTGTGTGTGTGTGTGTGTGTGTGTGTGTGTGTGTGTGTGTGTGTGTGTGTGTGTGTGCAGTACCTGAGGCTGGACCACTTGAAAGCACCCCTTTGAGCAAGACCACGTCCTTTAAGAGCATCACCCAAACGTTTGTTCCATGAAAGAGAACATAGACCCCTTCTCTGAAATTGCAGGAAGACTTAATAATTCCTAAATACAGAGATGAATACTTGGAGGCTCCTTTTTTCCTCATAAGTAGGAACAGGATTTATCCCTGTGTGAGAAAGCCTGCCTTGAATCCAAGATGAGCTCCCCTGCTTTTAGTTGCGTTATTGTGAACAACACCTGGTATTGAAAGCAATAACTACAGGTATGCAGAAGTAGGTTTGGTATAATACAGTAGTTGAGCTTTATGGAGGAGCTGAACAGACTTATTGTGACATGGAGGCACCCCAGGCTGAGTAAGACTGCTATATGCTTTTCTCATTGGTTTATTGGAATAGCAAAATGAAAATCTGGTCTCTGAAAATTTGAAAACAGTGTGGAGTTGCTGAACTTATCAATACATGCTACTCAAACTAAGTTGCTAGTTTAGTTTCTTATGCCTTGAAAGTCTTAAAAAGTAAAGTTTGTGCCTGAAATGATACAGGCAATCTCTCTTAGATTTTATTTTTTAACTGCAGGCAATGACATAATGTGAGAGTCAGCTGTAAAAGTGCAGAATGGAAAATGAGTGGTGATCGACTCATGTTCGAGGCATCTCTCTCACTGTGCTGTCTTGCTGTAGGTTATTTTCTCCCTCACCACTTTGGCCTTACCCATATGTTTGACTTAGCTAGAGACTGAAAGTAAATCACAAATATAAGACACTTTAAAAATAGTTAAGAAATTAGACTGGCCCATTTGAAAGGTTGAGCATGCACATGACCTGTACTTTGGTAAGACAACGTTATACTATTCTAATTAAATACTTTTGTCAGTGGAAATAAAGGAAACATTCTGCAAAGTGAGGGTTAAAAATGCTTATAAGAAGGCAATCAAAAAGCCTCTGACATGAGGAGTTAAATCTCACTGCTTTAAATGCCAAGACCACCTTGTAAAACCAAATCATTTCACTGATGTCCTCTTGCCCTTATTGAGTCCTTATCTCTGAATGAAATGTTTGACATTTTGGGGAATACACTGATGCGCTCGCTTGCTGGAATGTAGATAAGAAAACTAATCCACTTTGAAGACTATAGGCTAAGTGTGAAGCAGAAGTCAGATTTATTTGCTTAACATGAAGGGAAGTACATGGGATACAGCTAGCCTAGCTTAATCTTGGGGTTAAAAGACCTGCCTTCCATTATCTCTAAAGCCATGGCCGTTATAGTGAAGTTGGAAAAATTTGAATGGAAAGATGGACCTGGAAAAAGCAAAGATTTTTGCCAATGTTCCTTTTTAAGAGCAATGTCTCAATGCTAAACGATTAGCTTGCTATAGCTGGATTAGATTAATAAAGATAAAGATTTTATTTGTGGAACTAGCGCCAAAGGGTTTTTTCATTGAACTAAAGATGCTAAATGAGCTCAGCAAAGAGCACCTGTTTGCTTCTGTGGTTTGTCTGTTAGCACAGGCTAACAAAACATAAGCAACTTTAAAGAGCACATTGTAGGTTTAAGACAATAGTAGGTTTAAGCAATTTTTAGACTAATAACTTAAAAAAAATATAATGTTTTAAAAGAACTGCAAAATCAATAAACCATAGGGTATCCTGGAGAGATTTTAGTGTGTTTGCATTTACTTTCACATTAAAAACCCTCATTTGAACATGACGTCACAAAGGGGAATCATGTTGATTTTGCCTTTGTTTAAAATGACGAAACATGGATCCAACTTTCACTCCTGTCAATGAAGAGGACAAAAATCTATATTCCTTTACATGACGATGATGCTCTTTTTGTTGTAAAACATAAAATAAATAACTGACTTACTCTGCAGCCATTATCAGACAATGTTAATTGTAATTTTACAAAAAATAATAATAATAATAATAATAATAATAATAATACCTACAGTATGCTCTTTGACCCTCTGATGCATTAAATATGAGCCTGTATCAAAAAAAATCCATAAGTAGTTTTATTCTTTCCAGAAAGTTACAGGCAAGGGTCGCATGGTCATAAGATGGAGGCCTGGTGCGCCAAGTTGGCTGCACGGTGTGGAGTTTTCATGTTCTCCCCGAGCATGCATGGGTTCTCAAACTTCCTCCCACAGTTCAAAAAACATGCTCATCAGGTTAACTGGTGATTCTAAATTGCCTGTAGGTGTGAGTGTGTGGGTGAAAGGTTGTCTGTCTCTGTGTGTCAGCCCTGTGATTGACTGGCGGCCAGTCTAGGGTGTACCCCGCCTCTCGCCCTAAGATAACTGGGATCAGCTTCAGCCACCTGCGACTCTGACCAGGATAAGCGGTATAGAAGATGAATGAATTAAGTTACAGATATGTCCTCTCCAGTCTGAACATTCAATATAAAATATTAGAGATTAGTGTTTAAAAAATGATTAAAGTGCTGTTTTTTTTTTAAATAATTCATTGAACAATTAATTCTTTTTGCAAAACATTTCCCGTATTTTCACACATTCTAACACTGTATAGACCTGAATTAAAACAAAAAAACAAAAAAAAACCAACAACAACAACCACAACTGTGAAAGTTAGACCTAAGCCCAGTCTGTGTTTCAAAACATCTCCAACAAAAGAGGAACCTTACTGAGTGTCTACAGTTCTTTAAGGATGCAGGATTGGTATTAACCATGCTCATACATTTGATTTTTTTTTTAGAAAATTATAGACATGTCCACTCCAGTGGACTACATGCCACTGAGGATTCAATATGAAACATTGTAAATTTAGAAGAATAAATGAATAACAGTGTTTTTTTTGGAATTCATTAATAATCTTTTATTAATGATTTTTTTTTATTAATAATAATTTTAAATTTATTATAATCTTCATATATATATACATATATGTGTGTGTGTGTGTGTGTGTGTGTGTATTTTTCTTTCAACAGTCTAATCTCTTCTTAACTCTCCTTTATGATGTATTTTACTATTCCCAAAAAAAACTACACAAGAATGGCAGCTGTCAATCATCCTTAGACAGGATGTAAAACCCTGTTTTTAACATCTAATAACCAATGAAAAACTAACTTTTCAGAAAAAAAGAGGACTTGAACACTATGCAGCCCAATAATATCTTAATATCAGCACAGCATACTGATGTGAAAATTATTTCTACGAGGTGTATTAATTTTAAAGTTTGATCACAGTCCGTCTGGAATGAATAGAGAGACAGTTTTTGACCTATACTGCAGTTCGACCTCAGTTTTTTGGCGACCTCAGTTACAGCTGAGCGAGATAACGTCCTTTTTTTTTTTACAGTCTATGGTGACAACCAACCTGTGATTGGATTGGTTGTCACAATTTGTCAGTGTGTCTTTGATAGTTAATTACCTCTTTGTTACAATGAGTTGGAAAATCAAAATGACACACATTTCAAGCCAACACCTTAAGCTATGATTTAATGTAGGAATGATGATTGAAATATGTTTTATTGATGAGCAATCCACATTAGAGACAAAAGAGTGACAACCAACCCTGTTCTCCCCTACTGTCACTGAGTCAATCAAGCCCCTATCAAACATAACTTTAGACTTAATGTTATGTCAAATGTCAAATGTACTGCTGTAATGACGGAGACCTCTAATTGGCTACATAGGCTTTATAATATGGGATGAAATGAGAATTGACCTGTTTTTGGAGTCACCCTCAAGTGGCCTCTAAAGGAACCACAATTTTTGGCTTACTTTTCATGACGCTGAAGTTGTCACAAGGTTTCATTTCCATTTCCTTGCACAGGATGTGGTAGCAGGATTTTTTTACATGACAGCGTGCAGAAGTTTTTATGACTCAACACTCCAGGAGGAGACCAAAATAGTCCCTGACATGACACCCCTTAAAAGAAAAAGTCACTGGGTTGAATTATACCAGAAACAGTGAAATTAGCATTATTATCACTAGACATGGGTGGTTTTAACAAGGCAAGGTTGAATATGTTATTTCAAAGAAAGCTATTTTATGTGCACTTATTTCAGATTCTCACTTGTTATGATTTAAAGTCAGTATCTTCTTCTGCATGTGTCTCTAATATTTATTTGATCATAAGAGAGAGTCTGTTTCATGAATTTAAAGCAGTCATGAAACACATGGAGGATCACACATAGAGGATAACATTAATATCATCCAATTAAAGTTTGTTCATTAAATTATAATTGCACAGCTTTCTGTTTTAATTAAGCAAAGGAACTCTCTATTGCAGATACGATGTAGGCATAATGACTGAGAAAATGGGTGAAACCTGTCAGCCATAACCAAAATACTTTCAGTGTATTACTCTGAGTCGCCTATATACAGTAGTTGCCTGCAGTAAAATAAGGCTAATTTAGCTCTATCTCTCTCACACACACTCAAGTTATACACAATGAGATGGAGACAAGAAGAATGTTGTTTACATTTTTTATTACAAGGATCAACTCCATATGAGGAAAAAGTTGTTAAAGTGGAACAGAACAGCATTTCCATTATGTTTTCATGTGCCCCAGGACAGTGTTTTTCTATTAGTGAGCATATACTACTGTCCCCAGTAGACTGTCACAAGAGAGGGGAGGTTTCCTGCAACATATCACCTGAAAACTGATATCAAATAAGCTGTCATGACTGGGTTATTTGTTTCCTTGGATGAATTATGACTCATGCCTCAAGAATTGTTCAAAACTTTTCTTTAAAAAAAAATTGCAGTTTTTAGTTGTTTTTGGATAATCTTGTTTCCAAAATAAGAGAATTGAGAGTTCAAGTAATCTTGTGTTAATCTGTCACTGACTGAGGATCCTACAACTCCTACCTTAATTACCATAATATAGCTGCTTTCATTTTGAATTTAGGATATGACTTGAGTTTTTAAAGCCATGCATTATGACAGGCGCTCAGAGGGTTTCCTCTCAATTTGCACTGACGAACGGAGATAAAGCTCGTTTGACTGGCTTTACTGTGATCTCACAGATAAAAGGTAATCAAGCTTCACTGCTCAGATATCCTAAACCTTGGAGAGAACCTGCCTGAGTGAATCACAGAGTTTATCAAAAACAGATCTATAAGTCACCTAATGAATGTCACAGCAGCAGCTCCTTTGAAAATTAATCAGAAGAAATAAGCCGTGAGTGCCAGAGATATTTTAGGAACACATGCATAAATCTAAGGACATGCGCTGTCATCGTTGACATAAACCCTACTGGGATGTAAAAAGATTTTGCCTTATTTCACAGAGAAATATAACTTCTCGTTGAAAATTTGAATTAAAAGTCTCTCAGTGGTTTTATTTGTCCCTGAAGGTTTCAGTGAGTGCTGCTACGGAAAATGTACAACTATGACAGTAAAATATACAAAATTCAGTGCCCACATGAAATATTTAAATCTCCATATTTTCGTGGAAGTTAACACAGAAGAGAGTGTACGGTTGGTAACAGGTGATGAATTAAAGTAATCATTTAAACACTAATAAGTTAGTAATGTGTTCTACAATAAAACTGAATAATGGTGGTTTATGTGCTGATAGTACTGTACATTTGAGGTATTTTGTAAACAGAATATGATTTCCTAGTAAACATGATTACCGTGTCTGATCATGTTGGAAATACTGCTGTAAGCTTCATCAAAGGCATCTCATTTACACAAGCAGCAGCAATATGACACGTAGTAGTGAAGGAGATGCTGTTTGAACAGAGAATAATAATTTGTGATAGGCATCCATTGAGTCTGGAAAATGATTTTTTTTTTTAATTTGTGAATCCTCAGGAGTTAGATGACAAAATTGTAGGCTATGTGTTTGTTGTTGTTTTTTTAATATTGCATGTTTTCATTGTGAATATAATTATGATATGAATCCTGAAATAACATGGTTTTACCATTTTGAAGACATTCACATTGCTGCCAGCATTAAATTATAATAGGAGCCTGAATGTTTGAAAAGCCATGCATGAACTGCCTTGGACCACATGACATCTGGGTGATGAATCTTGTCAGTACCAAATAAGAAAAAAAAAACACATAATGCATAATTGCATTAAGTCGGTGTTGAGCGTACTGCTCAGAATTCAGCTGCTTTCAGCCAACACAGCATGTGGTATTCATACAAGCCTGATGGGATGATTCTCAGCCACTGTATTTGTGTTATTTTAAAAAGTCTCTTCACCGGAAAGGTAAAAGACTGAGCCCAGGAGATAAAAGAGAGGGACTCAGGAGGGGTCCAAAAGGAATATTATTCATATAAAAAGGACGACTGATGAAGTGGTAATGACAGTAAACATTGTGTTCTGTTAGTAGTTACCATTTGCTTGGAGGCAGAGAATTTCCAATGTTTCCTATCATTACAGCGAGCGGAGTTCCCTCCACAGGAGCACTCAGTTTAGAGGGACAAACAAAAGCATGATGTAAATACTCTCCACAGTGAAGGAGTGCCTCTTCTCTTCTCTCTTCCCTTTCTCTCCATGATTAGCATTTCAAACAGTCCTTGTTTTGCATCAGAGTTTCATGCTTGTGTGCGTGCCACTGCAGCCTTGCAGGTGGTGGCCTGTCCAACCAAAATGCATCCTTTCTGTGAGTGTTGTAGTGTGGCTTGTTTTTCTGAGTGCCTCGTCGGCATAAGGAGGAGTCCATGGGGATGTGACCTCTTTACAAAGCTCACAGTAAGTCTAAGGGACAGCATTGTCGACAAATGCTACATAATCATAAATTTCTCAGTATTTGTGTCTTTCTGCTTTGATCGGCACTGAGAGTCACAAGCCACTGACTGGATTCACTTTCTGCCGTCTGAAAATCCACAAAATCTCTTTTTAAGTGTCTGCCAGCAGGCCCATCCAAACTTTGATTGAGTGCATCACAATGTGCCCAGCATATCAAGCACTGAGAAAATGATACACACTTGCAGTAGCTGCCTGTTTGAACTGGGAGAACAGAGCTGCCTCATTTTATCTTAAGTCAATTGCTAACAGATTGTCCACTCCACGGGATTAACCCCAACAAAATTGTGTTGCAGCCAAAAGAAATTAAAATAATGAGTTCCTCAGGTTTCTGGAGATATCTAATTAAATCTATATTGTTCTTTGCTCTATCTAACGGGGTGCTCGCTGTCCTTAGAGTCCAGAGTTAGTTGAGGTGACTGCTGCAGGCTGGGATGAGTTGGTGCTGATTAGATGGCGGTTCTTTCTCGTTACCGTGCCACCTAAAAACAAGAACATAAAAGTTTCAACACTTAGCAACTCAAGATTTTTTTCATTTCCTAAAACATCATTTCACTATGAAAGAGCTAATGTGTTTTGATTTTTAACCTTTAAGGGTTACCTTATGGCTTTCCACATAGATCTTTATTCTAAATCTAATCATGTTGTCTATTCAAAATCTATAAATCAAAATTACAGTCAAGTCATAATTTACCTTGTTTTTAAGTTTAAGATTTCAGACAGTTTTAAAGGCCGCAATAAAAGCTGCCAAAGAAAGAAATGTTACTTGGAGTGTGGTAATTTTCTTTATTTTCTTTAATACCATGAGTGACTACTGGGCACAAGTGAAAGCAAGCTCCACCAGCAATACCACATCCAAATAATAATTTCTTTATTTGCTTGTATTGTATTTACCTATGCATAAAATTTTGCCTCATACTAATGTTTTAAAAGTAAATTGTGCATAATTAATAATAAACTGTTTCTTCTTTGGTTTGATTTGTTATATAATTTCCTAATTATGATAAAAAAAAGTATCCCAATAAACCTTAACCTTAGTTTTATTGCATTACTTTTTGTGCTGCATTGAGCTAGAATTAACATATTAAGATATCTTAATACAGACATTCTAAGAATGAGTCAGCTGCTAACATTATAAAATCACACAGAGTCAGAAATGTATCATTTCAGGTGACAAAATTTGAAAATTCAAAACCAAGAGCCTTAGTTATACTAGGGTGTAATGTCGTATCTAACTTTTTTTAAAGCTATCTTAAATGGTGAGAAATCTACAGTGTTGAAAAGGACTTGAAACATGACAATTTTTTAGCGTCTATGTATTTGTGGACATCGGTTAAATATCTATTTTTAAACCAGATTCCACCAGGAAACCAGCTTCTATCACAAGATTTATTGCACAGTCGACGCAATTAGCAGCAGTTTCGAAGTCCCATCTCATAAATGTGTCTAGAATTAATATATATTAGCATGTAGTACAGCTCAACAAATCCAGTTTTGCCAGATGCCAAAACAACAAACCACTATCCTCACTTACAGGCTCCACCCCACACAGAAGCATTCAACCACTTCTCCACACACACACACCCAATCACAGGCGAGCTATCTTGTAAAAATTGCTGACAACGGTATCAGGGATGACTGAAAGGCTTACAGCCTCTCACATAACACTGCTGTCAATCTTACACAATCACTAACATTAAGGTAAAGACATAGCAGCAGTTAGCTTTTTACTTTTTTTAACAAAGCATAAAGGTAACAAACACTATGAAATACACACCACAAAATAAAATATACATAGGGGAGACTAGGGACTAGGGGAGAGTTTCAGTCCCATATGCCTGAAATACTACATTGTCAATTACTAAGTTCTTTTTTTTTTCAGAGATGGTGGGATCAGGTATTAAAAGCATCCAGGGGTCTCTGTACCTTTAGTCAGAGCCACAAAGCGTATCAACACATGAACAGTTCTATTTTTCCATTATCTGAGTTGGAATATTTAAAGTAAGCAGTAGATGAGATTTTGTACATAAACTAAATGTGCTGAAAGTGCATCACCTAACCCTAACACTCAGTATATCAAGTGTGCTCAAAAGGCTGGACATGAATTAAAGTATACTATACTTGTAGATTTACTCTTTAACTGTTGACCACTCAACTACATTTTCAGATTAAAACTGAACATTTTGAGTATCTTGTTTACTTCTTCTTCTCTACAAATATAAATAGTGAGGTCATTACATGTATTAGATACAACTAAAAACTGTAGATTCTTAATGGTGTCAAATAAGATATTAAATCATAAATTATGATGCTCTCAACACGGTCTAAAACATGCTGACCTGTTGTAATTGAGTAGAAAGTTCATAAACAATCATGCTGAAATTAAAGTTACCCAAACCTTGACAAGCTGTAGAATTAAAGAGATCTGATTCGGTAATTATTATCCAGTATTAAAGCATTACTGAGGCTGCCCATATTGAATATTTTTCCTTTTAACATATATTGATGCTTATGCTTTGTAATTATTTCAGTAAATTTTGAAAGTGTGACCTTTCCTTTTCATAGAATATTCATGCCCTGTGGATTTACTCCTTTTACTGCTGATTAAAAGATGTGACTATTCCTCAGCAGCTGTTCTCTCCTACAAATTCTGTTGTTTGATAGTATAATCTGATGGACCACATGACTTCTGGGTATCTTTTGATCACTGGCGGCATGCTTGCCCTCTTTTTAAATATTAAACATTTCCCTTGGGAACCGTACATATAAAACTGCTTCTTATGAGAAAGTGCATGTCTTGATGCAGTAGGGTTCTTTTGCCCGTCAGATTTAATTACATGGGTTTTAGTGTTCCGAATTAGTTATCAGCTTATTTCATGTTTGTCCTCTTGGCCCCATCATTCAACAGCTTATAGAATTAGGTTTTCTGAGCCCACTGTGCCGAGTGAGAGCAAGAGGGTTGATATGGCCAATGGGAGCAGTGATTATACTTGATTGTGAAATCCTTCAGCATCAAAGGAGGGCTTACTAAAGAAAGCTTTATGATGAGCATTCACAAGTCTGTCGGCCCCTGTTTGTATAAGAGAAATGTAATAGAAAGGAGGAGAATTACTGTACGGCTGCACATAAGGGTCTATAAATACCATGTCTTGAACTAAATCCATTTTGTGTTATGTCCTTTGTATGGTGCAGGTGCCGCAGTGACTCAGACTAATGCAGGCCCCCCTCCTCACCTTTGTGGTCTTCACTTTGTTCCCGGAGATGCACGACCAGCCGGTGAGGTCAGGGAGAACTCGGCACTCCTCCCCCTCAAGACATGGCTCCATTTTACACCACCACTTCTGGCGCACAATGGACGCTAGAGAAAAATACACCACAGCAGAAGGTCACTTTTTAGACGGAAGGACTTAGAAAAAGGACTTGTTTGAGAAGGGGAAAAAAAAAAAGCCTGATTCAAGATGCCACAGGCTCTAGTCCTTAAAAGCCTCAGCACTAGCAGACAGTATCTGGTAAAACTTACTCACTGGATTCTACTTTGACTTAAAGTATTCATATCACAACAAAATATGACCAGTTTCAGAGGTAGAAGAGAGTCCGTGCAACTTTACCCTCAACACAAGAAGGCAGAGCTCTTGTTGTCCCTGCCACCTGTCCTGGAAAGCAGGAGCACTTCACGGTTTGAGAGCGTTCTTCAATCTTGTTCTTATTGCAGCAACGATGAGCTGCAATCACTTCACAAGTCCCCGTCCTCTCCTGTGATGACCCTGAGGAAGAGAATTTAAGGGGGAAAGAACATTATTAATGGTATGTTATCTCTTTCAGTAGAGCCAGCCAACTATTTCTGAAAGTGATGAAACTGAATCAGTATTTTTATTATAATTAGATATTAAATTCAAAATATACAGTTGGTGAATATGTCTTATTTACACATTCAGGTGACAGAGTATGCAGAGCAGCAACTGCTGCCTTGGTTTAGATATGTATAAAGCTACAGCACCACCAAGTGGATAAAAAGTGTCGAGCAACAAAATAAAAAAAAAAAAAACATGCATGCATATTAGTGGAAAATAACTGAAGAGTCTCACAGGATTCAGTGTTATAATTGTTGAGTGTAAATGCAATCAAAGCAGATCTCAAAATGTAGGACCATTCCATTTCCGTTTCCTTTTTATGATACATGGCACTTATGCCCTCATGAGTTTTTGAGTTTTATTATACATTTCCACAAGTATGTTTATTTCTATTCTTACAGACGAATATTTTAAATAGGAAAATAGTAACAAAATATTTATGTTATCTATTAAAACAGTATCTCTACCTTTAAACTTGTGACTTAATATATCCCCAGATAAGCAACTTAGGCATAAACAAACAATGTACAAGTAACTAATTTTTTATCAACCTAGCAGAATTGGAAATACTTTTAAATCACTCCTCTGGATTTAGATTTATCTTAAAATTTAGGAGCACTGTATATACCGCCTCAGGATTCATTCATTCATTTATCTTCCATACCACTATTCAGGTTCATGGATGGCTGGAATGGCTTTTTTTTTTTTTTGGACGGTGGGAAGAAGTGCTGTGAGACTAACCATTGCATCACCATGCAACCCCCTTTCTCAGAGCATAAAATTTAATTTAATAATAGCTGCTTATGCAATCATTAACCAGATTTGAGTCAAACTGTTGGCTCCACTGATGCACAATTTTTCAAGTATGATATATATAGTGGTTACATTAACAACACTTACAACAACAGAACACTGGTAGGTTGTTCTACCCCTCCTCTTAAGTGTCTTAATACTTCTTCCTATACTGCTATAATAAAACTATTTCCCTCCCCTTCTTCTCCCCTTACTTCATTGCGAAAGTAAATGTTAAGTTTATCCTAAACCCTCCCCATAAGCTAAGTATAATTAGATTCGGCTAATGGCGCAGAAAAAGTACAAATGTGTCTCCAAATCCATTTTGCTGCATCTAAATGTATCCCTCTATTCATCCATTCTCTTTATCACTTTTCTCTTTCAGGGTCATTGGGGCTGCAGCCTATCCCAGCTGTCTTTAAGCATGAGGCGGGATACATCCCAGACAGGGTGGACATGTAGAGTGGGAGAACTGTTCACAGACATACAAACTACACACAGAGGGTCATATGCCCAGCCGAGGAAGCTTCATGCCATCCAAATGTAGTGTCAGTGAATTATATCTTACTGCTAGATGTGGAAAAATATGAATTGCAAATTTATACACTTTTTTATATTCAATGAGAAGCCCCTATAATTTGCATGGTCATTGTTGCTTTAAATTTTTTCCTCCACTGGGCCATTGACCAAGAGCCATAATGAGTCCCTGAGGGGGAGATTTGGTCTGACACTTACCTGTCTGTCCTTGGGAGCTTTGGTTGCCAGCAGGCGCTATCTGGCTGCAGACACCTGCTATACAAAGAAGCAGTAGGGCCCAGAGAAATGGTCGGGCCAATGTGACCATCTTCATTGTACCTGCACAGAGATGATGTTTTAGGCTAGTGTTAACAGCATTTGATGAATGTTTTCAGGGTAGTGTATTAATACAAATTAATATAATATGATTATTACATCAATTGACTCTTAGCTTGCAAAGCTAAAACAAGCAAAGGCAAATTTGAAGAAACTGATAAATTCAGAAACAACTGTGGTGGCAATTAAAGGGGATCCTTGCTTTTATTTGTGACCCTTATTAAACACAAGTTGGGGAATTTTTTTTTGTTGTTGTTTTTGTTGGGGAACAAAAAAAATAATAAAAACACAGCACAACTCCTCGTTTCAGCATTCATCTGTGCTGTTTTTTTCTTTTACAAATTAAATAGCACACTGTTTTCTGAATTGGCCTTCATTGTTAATATTCTAAAAGGGAAGATTACATCTGTGACCCAGGCTCTGTGATTGGAGAGATAGTCTCAACACAAAAGAGAACTAATGTTCTTCACAGTCTCCCCGAAAGAATATTAGAAAGATCAGAAAATCCCTGAACTTAGAAACTGGAAGCATCACATGAAACTTTAAAAACAATAAAATGACAATAATTTGATTAATTAAATTTAAAAAATACTATTCAAATCATTTTCTGTGCAATCATATATTAGAAACTATAATAAATACTTAACAATTCTTTCTAATATGGTCGTACCTGTAGTGCAAAAAAGGAACAATGAAAACAAAAACAAAAAACCTCAAAAAAAGAGAAAATAAAACAGTTTTGATTTGTCTTCTCTCTCCATTTTTGTTGTGTTGTTTATTTTGTTGTTGTGGGGTTTGTGTTTGTTTGTTTTTGCATGGATTTTACACTTCAGGGCCACCATACTTTAGAAATGGAAATACTCATTCAATATTTTTTTTAGCTATTACTATAAACATAACTTTTTTTACATATCTGTGCTGATACCTCATGTATGCTGTCATTGTGCTGCGTACTTTTTCACAAACATACTGCTATGTCATCAGTAAGCTGGTTGAAAGAGTGTCTTTCTAGTTTTAACATTAACTGGAACATCTTCTCACAGAATATCTGAACGAAAGGAAGTTAACTCAGTGGTGCAACAAGCATCTGCTTAACGCAGATTTGTAGAGATTGGAGTTCATATTTTAAGTGTTCAAACTTACCTTTGCTCAGTTTGGATTCACATGATCAGCCGTTGCAGAAGAACCAGCCAGTGTTTGAGGTAACATAAAGGAAACCACTGAGCCTAACGACTGTTCGCTAAAGTTTGCAGCAGATTAGATCCACGAGTTCTCCAAGTTTTCTGCTTTGGTTGGAGCAAGACGAAAGAAATTACGAGACCACCCGCGCGCTGCACAATAACAAACCCAGCAGACAGGCATGACAGCTCAAAGAAAACCTGCAGTTTCACACATCAGCTCCTGTCCCTGGAGCTACTGTACCTTTCAGAGAGAAAGAGAGATGTCTGTGAACAGGGAGGGAGCAAAGCCTGTCAGCTTTCCCCGTCAGGAAAATTAAAACTTAATCAAGACAGAAACCATCTGTCTCCCGGACAATATGCGGCCACTTTCATTAGCGCCCTAAGAAGCTTAAAGTGGGTATTGACATCCTGTCACATGGAGGATAAACCGTCTCTAAAGTCCAAGTACTGCAGTTCATTCTGTTCTCACCAGATATTTTATTCAAGGGGTTTCTTTAAAGAATAACTCAGAAACAGCCACTTTATTTGTGCTGTCACTCTCACTGTCACCAAACAGAGGAGGTGAGCTTTCACACCTGTTAGTTTGCTTCAGAGATGATGCCAAATGAAAATTACTTTGTCATCCAGTTATAAAGCACGTGCATCATAACCACAGGAGTCACAACATACCTTTCTACACATTATTGACATTGTTTTTAATAATTAGTTAACTAAAAAAAATTACTAAAAAGAGCAAATAATAATAATAATAACAACAACAATAGCATCCCAAATCACTCTGATATAGAGGCCTATGCCTGCCATAAAAAAGGACGTTTAAAAAAATGGCAAGTTATAATAATTATGAGATTCTGTCTCATTATAATGAGACACTTAGTCACAATTATGGGAAAATTATCCAATAATAATGAGATAATAAGTCATAATTCTGAGATACTATGTCATAATAATGAGATATTACATCTTTACTAAGGCCCTGTGATTGACAGGTGACCAGTCCTGGGTGTACCCAGCCTCTTGCCCAAAGACAGCTGGGATTGGCTCCAGCCACCAGTGACCCTGAACAGGATAAGCGGTAGAAAATGGATGGATGGTGGAAGTAAATCAGAGGCCAATAATGACATATTATCTCATTATTAATAAAATGTTTGAGTTTTTTACTGGTAGAAATGACCTTCCATACTTTTAACTATCTAGCAAGTGTGAGAGATGGGGATATAGTTTTTCGACTGAAAAAGCTAGCAGGTTTCTCCTGCTTTCAGTGTTTATGCTTATTGAGTGACCACTAGCTATGCTTTAACATTTTTGTTAAAAAATATTTGAGGGTCAATCTTAGCCTAAAAAAGTGAAACCTTGAACAGGATAAATAGTACAGAAGATGAATGAATGAAAACAAATTAATAAATTCAATTTTAACTCTTCTTAAAGCTACTATGAAGCATTGGAGCATTATGAAACAATGTTCTTTTACTGTTTTGATGGTTATTGTCAATACCCAATGCTGCGCTGCATGCCACTTACTGCGGCTACAAGCGGCATGCTGCTCAGCTTTTTTTGTTTGTTTATTTTTTGTGTTTCCAATGTAGAGATCCCTAATGGTGCTATATGTGAATGTGAAAGGAAGCAGTATGACGTTTCTTATAAGAAAATGATTCCTTCACATATGCATTGCAAGACAGCAAAGAGAGAACAGTTTTGACCAAGGGGGTCACCAAGATGTACACAAATTAATTCATCAAAGAGGCTTTAATTCAAGTTGGAAATATTGTACTTTGTTTTACATTTGATATAAACTTTAAAACCACAGTAAAACAATACTTTTAATAGCTGATTCAAGCTTTCTTTCAATATAGGTTTTTAATGTTGTTCAACCCAGTTATTTCAAATTATCTGAATATGTAACAGTGAAAAAACTTCCAATAAACGAATAAATATGATAAAGAAAATCTGGTGAAAGACACCTCCACAGGCATGATAATAAAACTTTATTAAAGCACAGTGCCATCATTATTCTCACTTGATTGACAGAAAAAAAAGCTACAACATTAACTAATACAGGACAAATACACGAAGAAGTAAACAATGATTCTAATAGAAAAGACTATGTTGTTAAATGAGTCTATATGTATATGACAGCCAATCCTACTCCACTTGGGAGACCTTACCCATCTTATTTACATCATCACATTAAATGTGCTACTGCAACATCACAGTAACCTTGTGACGCAAAACCCAGTTTTCTTTCAGGTGCAGTCTGACACCAGTGCTGTGGACTGTGATGTATGTTTAGGGGGTGAAATTAAGCTTGAAGAGGACTGTCTGGGGCGTGGTGACATCAGCAACTGCTAGTTCCTGTCCATCCGACAGACCCAACTCTGCACCAGAGAGGAAACATAAACCAGGTATGTAATCATGACTGTCAGCAGGTTCAGCTCACTTTGAACAGAGTGAATCATCAGAGGGCGTTTTCTTCTTACCTTTCAAAGTCTTGCAGAGGTTTGGCCTGGTACGCTCCTCGATTGATTTCACTGACTGGAATAAATTGTATTAATTTTTAAAATAGGGGCAGGTGACTAAATATCATGCTACATCTTTATACTTTAGGGTGTATTCACACCTGTGGTTCATTTGCTTTGTTCCAATTCAGGGGCAAAAATTATAAAATTTTTGCAGTCACTCGATTCCTTTGTGTTCACACAGCAAAAGTCTCTTGTAGTCCACACTCTGCTGTGCACGATACAGAGAGCAGTGGAGAGTTGTAAACACACAAACGTTCTTCATGATAAAACAAGATTTTGTCATCGGTGAGCCTTTTTCTCAAAAATCTGTCTTGGAAAAAGGGGTCGTCTCATATCCAGGATCATCTTGTGGTTGGATCAATACGGTAATCATCGCAATATCACCCTCTCTTCTTCTGCTGTTGTGGATTCTTTATTTTATTTTATTTAACATTTATTTAACCAGGAATTTCCCATTGAGATTAAAAACCTCTTTTTCAAGGGAGCCCTGGCCAAGAGGCAGCATATGTTATAGTTATAGTTATTCTTCTACACCTTCTTCTACTGAATGGTTGGCAACCGGTTACATCACTGCCCCCCACCCCCCAGTTATGAGTCAGTTGTGCTGGTTGCTGGGGTGATGTGTGTTCTCACTGCAAAGGAACCGCTACAGGGCTCGAATGGAAGCGAGCCCTATTTTGGCGATCCTGACCCACTTGTTTTGTCCCCGTATCCGAGCATTGCTGTGTTCACATATGCTCAAACGAACCAGACTTTAGATTCGTTTTGGAACAACTGCCCAAAACGAGCCAGGTGTGAATACACCATTAAATTCTGTATCCTACCTGCAGATAAAGTGTCTTGTTCTTCCCTTCCAAAGTCGTGGTGATAGCTGGAGATTTCATTTGTCTGGAAAACATTTTACACAATTTTAACCTCATTACTGCTATATTTTCAAAAGAGACATCATTAAATGTTCCTTTACAAATACTTACAAAGAGGCATTTTCTGTGAGGTACTCCAGGACCTCCTGTAGTTTGGCAGAAGGAGGGAACTGGAGATCCTGAGGCACCTGGCTGCAGGCTGAACAGTTTTCCTACACATGAGAAATGATAAAGAGAAACTTCTTATTCTTTGTATGAAGACACGCAAATAAGGGGAAACAGTGCTTACAGATAATCAGGGCACAACAATCAAACCTTTCGTTCAGCTTCAAATGTGTAGGTGTACAATCCGTCCACATCGTTAAACACCAGGTAATTATTTAAAGGAATATATGCACTGCAAAAAAAAGAACACAAAGAACAAAACATGTTAGAAGTTATGTTGACAATTACTGCTAAAGTGAGAGATATGAAATCACATTCTCCGTACCTTGTAGCAATTTTAAAAACTTCAGTGGCACAGGCAGCTGTGGACAAAAAATATGTTTATATGTATTTGTCAGATCTTATGTATGCCACAGATATCCTATTATATAAATCCAATTCTATGACTAGAAAAAGAGTCTGGATTGCAACCAGAAAACTTTCATACCAGCAATAACAGCATTGGTTGAAGCTACAGCAGGGATGATCCTCTTCACAACTCCTTTGGCACAAAAGCAGATACAGGTTTAATTCATGATATGGCTGTCAAATACAGCAAGAATTGTATCAGTCCAACCAAAGACCAAGAATCCTAAGTGAAGCAACACATCATCTTTGAAGAAACATTTTATCAATTCATGTTTTCACCTTGAGTGAGCCTGTATGTCACCCCCGTGATGTTAAACTCTGCAGCTCTCTCTTGGGACCGATCAAACACCCACTGGATGTGCTCTGGATTGTCTCCATCTAAACTGGTTTCTGGTTGGTTGAGAAGAAGATGCAGCTTGTCAGCAGTGATTTTGATAATGTCTACATGTAGAGGAATAAATTATTTGATTACACTTACCAAAGTACAAGAAACAGAATATTTAAGCATACCTCCAAATGGCTTTTCTTTGGGCCACTGTAGGATTCTAGCATATTCAATGCAGTGCTCTGGTAGCCTTGGCATTGATGCAATGGTGCACATGGGGAAGTTAATCTGCAAATAGAAAGACATTTGTCAAACATAATTAACATAAACATAATTAGAGAAGAGGAGAGACCATCCAGAAAAATTGTAAAAACAATTCTTTAACTGGCTCATTAAACAGTTGATTTTTTAAGTCTTTGTCAGTTTGTTCAAACAGCTTTCTTTGTTTGATTACATCTTGGTACAAAACTGTCACAGCTGTTTGTGTCACACATCAGTTAGCTGTGTGTGTCATTTGTTTTTCTTGCAATACTTTTCCTGTTTAGTTTAATTGTTATCAGAATCAGAATCAGAAATACTTCACTGCCTTTTTTAAAAAAACAAAAAACAAAGACGTTTTACTTTGAGGAAAAAAAAAAAAAGGAAAACAAACAAACAGCTGCACTGCAGATGAAACTGTGCGACACTACCACTGGCTGTTCACAGATAATACCACTCATTTAAGTAGAACTACCAGTTACGAAAGCTATACACACTTTCAAAGAGCAACTTCAAGATTACTTCTGTTGGAAAGTCACCTGTGGCGGATAAAGCTCCAATGTGCAGTCGATGCATGCAGTCATGCCGGGCAGAATTACTCGGGCATTTCCTTTAAAGCCCTCTGTTCCTCCATCAATGAGAGGGATGATGGAGCTGGGGTCCAGGACGCCATCTTCATAGCTTAGGAGGGATATCTAGACAATAAAGCATAAATCATACAAACACTCCTAAAACGGCAAAGTTGTCAATGGAAAACAATCAAGTGTATTCAAATTTTCTTACAAGCATCCCGTTCATCCAGCGTCTGGCGATGATGGAGTCCAGTCCACAGACGATGATGTGGAACTCTGCAAGACAAAGCCATGTTAAACCCAAGAGATTCTCCTGACTGGGAAAGCTCTCTGCTAATGAACAGACCTTATAAGAGAAATACTCACGCCTGTAAAAAGACTCGTCAAAGTCTTGAATCTTTTTGAAGTGACTGAGTGTTGTTTATAAGGAACACAGTTCATTGTCTTTACATATTTCATTACCTGTAAACAGTAAAAAAAAAAAAAAAAACACTGCTGCAAAGGATACGGAACAACTTTACATCCTGGGATGCGACTGTTTACGAAATCAGCAGCAACTTCTGCCTTTGGTCGTCCAACATCTTTGGGCCTAAACAGATGCATATTACTTTTACTAAAGGACATACAAAATGCTGAATGTATTGTTATTTCATAAAAATCAAATAGTTACAGCAATACGATCAACAAGAGAAAACTCCATATTCCTTTATCAGAGATTTCAGTAACTGTCAAGAACATAATTAATGAAATAATCTATCTCACAGCATGTTGGAAAAGAAAATTTGACCACACAATCTCCCTGTGAAATTATAAACTACAGTTAAAACAGTGAGAAAAGTTATGTGAAACATACCTGAATAGAAACTGTCTGTTGAGGTTAGACACATCAATTGTGTCCATGTCAACCACGTGAATAAGGCGAAACCCAGAAAGGGCCTGAACAAACGAAAAAGGACATAAGAACTTATTCTAATATGGTACCAACAAATACAGTCTGCATTTACTCAGATGAACTGTGTCCTACCAGATCTTTGAGAAGTTCACATCCAAGTCCACCAGCACCAATGACCAAAATCTTACACGTCTCCAACAAAAACTGTAAAGACTGAAATGAAGAAGAGCATACAAAAACATATACATAAACATTTTGCCATACTGAGAGTAAATCCACAGTTTTGTTCTGTTTTGTGTTTTTTTTCCCATGAAAGTGCTTCTCTTCACCTCAGTGCTTGGCTCAAAGTCAGGATGTGTGAAGGGGCCAGGTCTCTCTAAAAACTTCTTTACATGATTCCAACGACCGTCCCAGTTGCAACCGCCGTCCATGTGTCCGCCATCTACAGCCATTCTGGACATCAACACAAAGACAAGACTGAACTTGAAAAATAACTTTTAACAATTTGTCGTCTTCTTCTTCCAGTAATAATAGCATCTGTCACACTCATGCAGGAGAAAATCCCTTCAGATGAGTAAGGCAGGCAAGGAAATAGTCAGTTCAATCCTTGTTGAGGGAGCACGAAATATAAGACCTGAAATTTCACAATGACTGAGATATATTTGGGCTTTTTATCGGGTGCTCTCTTACAGGTATTATCTACATTTTGTTCCTCAAAAAGTTCCTTCTCCAGTGCGGTCATAACAGAGCTTTATATTTCTAAACCTCATACTTGTAAAGTTTTTAACTGGACATCTTTAATACACTGCATGAATGAAAATGCTGCATGGTTTTGGTACAAATTATCATGTTTGGGTAATTCATAGACGGATTTTTGCAGAGAGTAGGATACTGAACTACTGCAGTTACAGACATTATGCCATGTTTGACTTTGTGGATGGATGCACGTAAATCAACCAAGTTTTTTTCACTGAGGATGCCAAAATGAATAAAAATGTAGACTTTGTTATGTCTCCTGGCCCAGCAGACGCTGCTCACAGTGCAACGCAAACCTGCTGCCAGAAAGAGACCTTCAATTAGCATTCGTCACTAACTTCTCAGTCAGGTCCTCTATTCTCCTTCTTTTCTTCTCCCTGGAAGGAGAAAATATAACAGGACTTAAGCATGCAGACTTTACAGCAGAAGGCAAGGGTTTAACAAGCGTTTAATTGTGTTTTTCGTCCATTGAGACTTACGGCTCCTCGGCATCCGCCATACTTTCACGGTCCCATGTCCTCGATTGAGACTGATGTATTTCCGGGGGTTAAAACTGCGCTCCACAGCTGCAAGGACGCAGAGAGAGAAAATATATACTGTGCATTCAGAAAGTATTCAGACCCCTTTCACCTTTTACCGTTTGTTATGTTGCAGCAACGGAAAGAAACTCGCTTATTTTGTTAGTTTTTGTCTCTTCTTGGGACTTGACATAATAAATACATAAAATGAAACCGTATTCTTACCATAAAGCTATGGTTTTCTTGCATGTTATTTTCATTTATTTATACTAAATCATAATATTGAAAATCTGTGCAAAACGTATATCCAATAAAATAAACCAATGGGGCAATTCGGTTTTTTCCTCTTTTCTATTACATAAATAAATAAATAATCTAAATTTGTTTTTTTCTGTTCTTGTTATTGGGTACTGATTGTAGAGCAATGTGGAAAAAATGTGACGCAACCTGACGATTGTAGCGTCAGGCTGCAACAAAGAAAAAAAATGGATGATCTGAGATCTGAAAACTTAATCAAAGAAACATATAGCTGAGGAATGTACTCTATTTAAAACAATAAAGAAACCAAAGAACACTGTCTTACCTGTAAATTATATATATTAATTTGCAAAATGGTAGTACAATTGCAATATTTTCATTTGATAAATTGTGACTTTGGACTTGGATTTTGGAATTATTTAGAATTTCTTTGGAGAATTTAGTTTTGAAGTTTTAAATGTTGCCACCCTTTACCTGTACAGTAAAAATAATAATAATTAAAAAAATCTGTATATCTGCTAGTATTTCAACCATTTATGACTATTGGTGACAAGAGAAAAGTGTTATTAAAATATTTTATTTGAAAAAGCCCTGAATATATAGATAAAATATGCAAGTAATCTGAAAGTCTTCAAAGTTAAAACTTGTTTAAACAATTAAAAACGACTTTATGATAACAAAATTTGTGTTGAACTCGTTTGGTTCAGTGACTTTTTGTATTCGTTCCAATGTAAAGATGCTTCTGCGTATTCTACAGCGCAACCTAAATACCCAATTTAACTCTCGCGAGACCTTGAGCGAGATTACAGCTCCTCGTTGCCTTCCTCCTCTGCTCAACGCACAGACGCAGATCAGCTGACCTGTCAAAATATCACGCAGCGTGTGTAGTGGGTATGTTTGTGTGTACACGTTGAAGTCATGGCAGCCAAGATGGAGCTCGCACCCCTCAGACCGTGGGATGATTTCTTCCCCGGGACAGACCGGTTCGCCAAACCTGAGTTCGGGGATTTGACAAAGTGGAACAACAGAGTGATCAGTAATTTGCTTTACTACCAGACCAATTATTTCGCCGTGGCTGTGGTGGTTTTCCTCATTGTGGGGTAAGTCCTGTTAGCATCTGAGGCTAGGATCCCTGTCGCTGTGTTTAATTAGCCTGCATACCGTCCTATCCCCACCCTACGTGACCACACTGGCTATTTCTGTAACATAAAGCAGGGATGTGCCAAGCTTTGCGCCACTGAAACGTGAAGTATGTTCTCTCGTATTTGACATAGCTTAGCTTGTTGCCAGTTATACAGTCATTTTGCAAACATCTTAAAAACTAGCGTCAAATGTTGGTGAGAAAAAGCTGTAGCAGGCGTATAATGTATGTAAATGCTCCCAAGTGTCGAAAAAAGCTGTCAAATCCAGCACCTCTCTTATTTTAAATTAATCTGGCGTATTGTGCTGATCACAGTCTCTGAGAATACACTCTAATGCTTTGTTCAAATGGCTCATACAGTCACGTATTACTGTTTGTAGTTGCCATTTGTTTGATCATACATGCTGTTTTGATAGTTTCTTGGATGAGGTAGTGGAAATAATGAGGCCTCACTGCAGGCATATGCCCTCAAGTGGTTTACATCAGCTGTCCAGGATTTTAGCAGTTATTCTTATGGCCAGCAGGTTGTGCTATTTTTCAATTCAAAAAACCTTCACCAAAGTAAATACATGTATAATGAGTCATTCTTCTTTTCTCATACAGGTTCCTGAACCCATTTGGCATGTTTCTAGGAGGACTGGTGGTGACACTGGTCTTCATGGGTTCAGTTTGGGCTGGAGAGAACAAAGCCATGGTGAAGAACTTTAAAAAGAAGAACCCCACTCTGTTTGTCGTCGGTGTTATGGTTACAAGTTACTTTCTGCTGTCACTGTGTGGTGGCGTCATGGTCTTCATCTTTGGAATCACATTCCCTTTGTTGTGTAAGTGTGTTTCAAAGGCTTTTCTCTTAACCTTTATAAAGAAGATTAGGAGATAAAATCATAACAACCACTGCCTGTAAACCATGAAGTGCACACCATTTACTTTCCCTACTTTTAGTTGTGTTTGAATATTGTATTTAAAAAGGTTGAATAGTTTGTTTACATTTTCCAGCCCATGTAGTATATGCAGGGCCCATTATGTGTACAACATCACACACTTTAGATATTTGATTAAACATTTCAAAATTAAAAAAAAGTTAAAATAAGTTTAAGTATCAAAATATCAATAAGACTGTAAATAGTTTAAATAATTTAATGAAAACGTAAGAAGGATAAAAGTTATTGATAAGTAAAAGCACTAAGAATACCAAGATTCAAAATAATAAAAGGAAGATTGAAGAGAAATGAAAGAACAAGAAATTAAAAGAAAAAGTGGAAAATAAAGCTGTAAAATTCTAAAGCCTAACCTAACAGCCAGGCTGAATAGATATGTCTTTGGTTTATATTTAAAATTATCTTAACTTATATGATACTTTCCCTTCAATTACACTTTTAATGACTTTGTTTCATTTTGTGCAGGCATAATATCAACTGCTCACTTCCATTGATAATGATGCGTTTTCATCATTTAAGGACTAAAAGTCACAAAAAGATTTCACATTCTGTCGTGGTGTACTTATTTGCATTACAGTCTGGAATTTCAGACTCAGATGTCGTTTAACTAAAGGGTGGAGTTCAACCAGTGAAGAACTACCAGTCATTTTAGTTTGCTTTGGGTTCCTCCTCTTAGTCACACACTAACTTTTAATTTAAGGGTTTTGACTGATAAATTTAGCTTTCTTTATGAAAATTACACACACATGCACACAGAGACACTGATTAGTTCCTCCCTGTAATACAGACACTCTTTGGTCTCGGGATATCTTATACATTTCCAGAGTAGCAACAGCTTTTTTTGTCAATCATCTTCTGGAGAACTTTAACTTTTTTTGTATCTTGATAGACTCTGGGTTTGACCTACTCTCCATGTAATTTTATCTTGTGTTCCTATCGGTTTTATTGCAAATGCTTGTTAGCTTGATGCGAAACCATGAAAATGTTTCAGCAGGAATCTGAGTCACACAGAAATTCATAACTGAGGTTTCACTGTGGGTGAACAAGTTTTTCCAAACACACTCTCATTCTGACTCACAGCAGAGTTTGAGCTTTATGCACAGTATCCCTGAAATGTGTTCATTCATGATACAAATTGCAACATGAGGCCAAAGTTGCTTTGAGACTGATACAGTAGCTCTGAAGTATTGTACTGAATTTGTTTGAGCTCTCTAAATACTTCCAGAGTCAGGCTATCAGTGGGGTGGTTCGGATAATTGATGGGTGGGATCGTTAGAGCAAATGTTACCACTCAAACATCACAGCGGATAGATGAGACAGTTTGATGGCTTCCCAGGAGGCTCGCCCACTGCTGCCTGTGTTGACAGGTTGCTATGGGTAGCTGATTTGGACAGAACCACATTTACTGTCTGATGTCATGCATGCAGTATCTGCCTGGCATGGGAATAAAAGACACGTTGATCCTTACTCTGGCTTTATATCTGAGATGCAGTATCACATTATGTTTTCTTCTTTTCCAACATGTATTTATTTATTTATATTCCCATAGCAAACTCGTATCAATAACTCTCTGTTGTATTCCCTGTAGTAATCCTAATCCACGCCTCGCTGAGACTGCGTAACATGAAGAACAGACTGGAGAACAAGATTGAGGGTGTTGGCCTGAAGAAGACACCCATGGGCGTCATCATGGACCTGCTGGATCAGCAGGAGGAGAGAATGAACAAGATTCAGGATTTCATTGAGAGCAAACTGAAAGAATGAGGATCCAGCCAAATGTGTGCCATGAGAAGTCAGTGTCCTTGAGTATGGATTAAAATTCACAGAGCAACATCCCGAGTGTCAAATTTGTACCCCCCATGTACATGTAAAGTTACTGATGTTACCATTCCCATACTTTTTACCCATTTAGGTTAACCTTATTATCTTATGCTTTAGTGTTCGTTCTCACTGTTTGAGGGTGGATCTTATATCATTGTCTAAAGATGTGCACAGTCACAGTGGGGATTGGTTTATGAAAGTCAAAGGCACCAAAGCTACCAAAGGTTTGAGCATTCCTGTGTCAAAAAATTATCCAAAAACCAAATTAATTACCGTAAAAATGCACTTCCTTACATATTTTTACCATCTTACCTTTTGGCCAAATTAAAGCAGAATGTCTGAGGACTATATCAGATGTATTTAGTTTAAAAAAAATCCTTTCAGTTTGCTACCTCAAAACGAGCATGCTTGATTATGAACACCTAGTTAGCTGCTTATTGAACAGCAATAACTCCCATCTTGTCACTCCAGGAGCAGAGGGGAAAATAATCTGAGGCAGTTAAGTTGTGGAGACATTGTTACACAGCCAACTTATATAACTGGAATTTAGATCTTCTTATTCCCAAAACATTTATGCACACAGCACCTAACCATACAGGCTGGCCTGAGTGTATCCCTTTTAATCACAGCTATGCAATACAGAAAAATGAATGGCAAGAGCAGCTTTATTGTTTGAGTATTATGTCATGGTATGTATAAGCGTGTTGTTGTTTTTGATGTTTTTATTTAAAAAAAAACAAAGCATGCAGAGATGTATATAATATCTGCAGGGCACAAAGGTCATGAAGTGATCCATGAGATCAAGTTATGAATAAATTACTTACCTTTAATGTCTCCTTGTTACCTCTTTATTTATAAAACCATGACAAGAGAAAAATGTATGCTTCTCACACAATTTTTTGGTGATCAAACCTTTTTTTTTAATCTAAATCTAAGTAATATAAGTCACCTGAAGTGTTCACTTTGATAGTAACAGTATGAGCAGCTGTGTCTTACACCGGCTGCAGTTTGCACGTTACCTTCACATATAGCAGTTCAGCGAGATTGTGTTATCTGGATGCTATATATTGAATCATATATGTTTTATGTGACCTTTCATTCCTTAGAAGTGATAACTAAACAGAATTTGAAGTTGCATAAATAAAAATAAAGAAACCAAGTAAATACTACAGTCTCTTTGAAAGTCTCAGTTTTAATATATAAATTAATCTAGAAAGATGAGATTGTTCTTGTCTTTGTTGGGTCCAATACTCGTGAAATGGAAATGGCGGTGGAATCAGCATTTTAATTATACATAGGGGTAAGTTTTTTATCATTAAGCTGGGTCATGATCAAATGAAAAATAATGACACTGTAATTTAATAGTCTTATCCACATGGCACCAGTTTTATAGGATTGTAACCGTTTTGTAGAGACAAAATACACCTTTATTTAGATTCAAAAATCAGAAAAGTAGCTAGAAGTAAATCTAATCATTTATTCAGGATTCAAGCTGTTTGAAACTAATTGCACTTCAACATAGTGTTTTTACATCTTAATAAAAATGGAAATCAGTGGACAATTATTTGTTGCCCATTTGCTTCACCTCTCTCTCTCTCTCTCTCTCTCTCTCTCTCTCTCTCTATATATATATATATATATATATATATATATATATATATATATATATATATATAGATAGATAGATAGATAGATAGATAGATAGATAGATAGATAGATAGATAGATACACACACACACACACACACACATATATATATATATATATATATATATATATATATATATATATATATATATATATATATATATATATATATATATATATAGATATAGATAGATAGATAGATAGATAGATAGATAGATAGATAGATAGATATAGATATATATAGATATATATATATATATAGATAGATAGATATAGATATAGATATAGATATAGATATAGATATATGGGTTAAAATTAACTGTGCACGGAATTAAAACCAAGAGCAAAAGAACCACAAAGTGATAGATATGAGTGATATCTTTAATGTGTCATTAAACTATCATCCACATTTCTCTTAAACCATATTAGCATGGCTAATGCACGTGATATAAACAGTAAAGTCAAACAGATGAAGTTGCAGCCTCAGAGAAGACTCGTTTCACTTGATTCCAGGCTTTTAGGGAGCGGCACCTGCAGGTGGTGACATATGAAAAATAGACTGATGACTTATAGTGACGGTACAAGCTGAAATCATGCACTGTATCAAAAGTTGGCTTTGTGGTGAAAATCTGTCACAGTTTCCTAATTTTTGGGGTCTTATTTTCTCTATAGATGCACAAAAAAAGCCTGGAAAAAAAAATAAATAAATAATGTCGATGTAGTCTCTTGGTGTTGAAGGTTACCCATGCATAAACCTCAATTCTTTTTAACAGCCAGAAGGGGGCGATTACACTGGTTGGAAAATATGCAACTATATGATACTAGATGAGAAAATACTCACACTCTTTGTTAATGTGTTTACGGTCTTAATCCCAAGCTTCTAGCCCTCTTGTGTTAGTTTTCTTAGTTATATAACATTGTGAGAAAAATGGACAATAGAGTAGGGAAAGGTTTGGGTGTTGCTGCCTCTGAATGACAAGTTTTAACCACCGCAACTTGATGACTTGATGAGATGAGGCATTACATATCCTGTGATCCAAATATGGTGACTTCCTGTTTAAAACATCATTAGAAGATTCATAAATTGTAACTGTATTGCAAATTAGAAATTTGTTTTATTGTATCAAAGTTACATTTCCAGGGCTTAAACTGGTGATTATTTTGATAGTCAATTAATCACGATTCTTTTTCGATGAATTGATGACCTGGACATAAAATATGCATAATTTTCCTTTAATTCTCTTTGTTAAACAATGGCACTTTTATATAACAGTATATCATTTTTACTTTATATACAAGCTACAGTTTCATAGCCAAATTGATAACATGTTTTTGATACTCACAGATTTGAGATATGCCACGTTGCTTTTCTTGATCTCATTCAGCAGTTCATCACGCGGTGTGACGTCAACTTTCGGTGGCACTCGTCTGCGAGGGACAGGCTTCAAAGTCTTAATAACGGCACTAAGGTTTGGTTTTTCATCTGTCACTTCTTCGCTACATACAGTCTTCACTTTGGGAGTCTTCCTCAACTGGAAACTTGCCCTCTCAGGTCTTGAGTTATCCCTAGGGTCCAAGTCCAGAAAAGGGTCACGCTTCTTGGGAGTCCTCTTCAGCTGGACATCTTTTAATGAGTTTGATGGTTCAGAACTGCATTGCTCAGGTGTGCTTTTCTGCTTGAGCTTCTTCTTAGGTTCTGGCTGTTGAGTCTGGTTGTGGGTTTGAGGTGCAGTGCTCACTTCTGCTGAGGGTGGGATGAGCCCGTGCTGCTGCAGGAGTTCCAGAGATGGTATGTACCCCAGCATCTCCAGTAAACCAGGAGGCAGGTTCAAACTGTTCTCATACCTCTGCATCATCTCTTTCTCCTCCTTCGCCTGCTGCAGCCGCTGCTCCTCCTTCCTCAGCTGCCTTTGGCGATCAAGATTTCTTGTGAGAAGATTTGTCACCACCATCCTGGGCCCTGGCAGCTCAAAGTGGTAGCCCATTTTCAGGAGCGTGTTGTTCGCCTTGAGTAAGCGTGAGATCTCCATCTCAGCATGGTGACCCAGCATGTGCCTCTGGTTGTGGAACCGCAGTTCTGTGAGAGTCTCGTTGAATTGGAGGCAGCGGATGATGGCGACAATCCCCTTTCCGGTTATGAAGTTTGACTCGATATTCAAAGTTGTGATGCTGCGATTCTCTCGCAACATGTTCGCCAGATTAAAAGCAATGTTTTCATCCACACCGGTGTTGGCAACACTGAAGGTTTTTACATGCTTGTTCTTCTTTAAGGCGTTGACGTAGTCTAAGAGCATCTCTTTGGGAATGTTTTCGATGTTGTTGAGGTTGACCTCAGTGACAGACGGGTTATTTTTCCGGATTTTGTCAAGTGTTGAATCCAGGTTTGTTTCATTTCCAGAGGGTCTGGAACTCATCTTTATATTACTGAAGGCTAGCTTTGGGATTTTTAATTTGTTGATTTTCGGCACCTCCTTTGGTGGAAGGTTATCATTACTTTGATTTGTCTCTGGTTTTTGCTGAGCCTCTTCAGGACTTAAAGAATCCGTTGTCTCAATTACCTTTTCCTCTTCCACCTCTTCTGGGGCTGAGCTTACGCTCTTCTTCTCTGTGGCTGAAAAGGACTTCTCCTCTGTTTCGGTTTCTGGCACTTTTTCTGTTTTGCTGTCCAGTGGATCTACGTTTTTATTTGTACTGATGTGTTCATTTGTGGCCACAGGTGATTTCACCTCTTTCTCATCCTTCTCTTCAGCCTCATCACCCTTTTCATGATTCTCTTCAACCTCTTCAACTATTTCCTCAATGATCTCCTCAATAATTTCTTCTCCATCTGCACCATCTGTTGCTTCTTCCTCAATGACTTCTTCAATCACTTCATACACTTCATAATCCCCATCATCTTTATTTTCCTCCTTTTCTTTTTCTGCTTCCTCCCTTAAAGTTTTCTGATGGAAACAACATGCAAACCAAGGTTTTAGCTGTGTTTAATTGTGCCTGGAACATTTCATTTTGACCGTGTTATGGTCCCTAAAGACACACTGATAGTTTGAGACTTTGATATCTTACCTCACTGGGCAGCAGAGTAGCAGGGACTCTTTCCTCCTCAAGCATTCGTTTGGACTCCTTCTCCCAGTAGAGGTAGTCAACCAACGATCTGTGGTCAAAGCCCCCAGTTGGAGCTTTCTCTGTCTGGTCTTTCTGTCTCTGTCCCACTGGTACATTCTCATCTGGGGCGATCATAACATCCATTTCGCTCTGAAGCTCCTGAAGTTCCTCGGGTGAAAGCATAGCAAGAATCTCATCCTCATCAATGTCCTCTTCATTGAGATCCTCAAGGTCTCTACTGTCTGACATATTTGCACTGTGTAGCTTCTGTCTGCCACTTATACCAAAAGAAGTGATAAAGTCCTTACTATCTGTTACTCAGGACAGAGCAAAGTGAGGACCCTCTGACTTCAGCAACAAACCTCCTGCCTCATGTGGAGTCTAATTTTAAACCGGTAGAACTGTGTGGAAGATATTTTAGGGGGGAAAGACATGCTAGCATTCTTCTTTCAGGCCCCTGCTCCCAGCTGGCTCTGCCGTCAGGATCTTTTGGGATGACAGTTGCTTCAGGCAAAGGAAAGTGTTGGACTGACAGCAGCAGGTGAAACATTTTCATAGTGTCAGTGGGGGGGCAGAATAAAAGCTATACTGCACACTGAGCTCCTCCCTGTCTACCAGAGCTTTCTGTCAGATGTTGCTCCTGGAGTGTTGCACAATAACAATAAACATGAGGTATAGCCACGTGAACTGTTATATCCTCTGGAAAGTGATGTCATCATGGGAAGATCATAGCTTGCGGGGTTTTTTTTAGTGTCATTAACATCTATGTTTTATTTACTTAAGAAACAGGACCTCAAAGGGACAGATCGGCGTACTTACCAACCTTTACATGGAGCCAAACATGATGCTACACTAAGCTAAATGGCTACCAGAGGTTAAAAACAATGAAAGTATAAATGCTAAGTTAATGATCTAAAAGCTGCAAAGAGGAACTTTCACTTTGTGTGGATTTTGGTGCCCCCTGTGGTCAAAGTTGAACCTCACAACTCTTTGCTTATCTTCTCCTTTGTTTGACACCTAAACCCTCGCAGAGGTTACATGAATTATTGATGCTCTTTTGAAGACTCTAAAAACGTCTCACTTTTCTTAGTCTGCTTTTGTTCCTCATCAAACTTTCCCCCTATATTTAATCTGCATAGCTACATTCTGTAACTGTTTTGTCACATTTGCCTGAATGCATAAAAGAGAATTCTCACTATAATTTTCATCAATGCACATCACAGAAATACATGATTAAAATGTATTTCGACTATTATATTTACAATTTTAGCATATTTTGAATCTTATGCCTTTTTCACCTAAATGAATGCTTCTGTGAGGAATTTTAAAATGTCATAAAACGGACTGTAATTAATAGAGGTGCCCTTTATATGGACTAAAAAATACAAATAAATCATCATCAGTAAGACTTATTAAATCTATGTGAGCATTTTTTAATGCCTGTACATGTGGCTGTGAACTAGGCTATACAATAAATTGTGTTACACTGTGTTGTGATGTTATGTACGTCATAACACAATGTGCAATGTAACATTCTGTTGCACTACATCATGTTACATTGTTGCGTTCAACGTCATGTTAAGCTGTTGCGTACGTAGCAAGTGGCTGTTCCTCGAGTATCTGCTTGAGGCTTGCACTGGAAGTACCACAAGTCACGTACACACCAAGCCAAAAAAGGCTGTTTTCACAGCCAAAATTAGCACATTTACAGCCTGGTACAAAGACTGGCTCCTGTCTGAATCGCTAATTTTGCTAACGGCATGAACTGTATGGGGGGTGAATTTTTTTCTAACTCTGCAATTTAGACAATGTTAAGATCGCCAGTTGGTCCAATCAGAGGCACAGCTCAGCTACTACTGTGACTACTGGGTGCCCTATGGCTGTTACTATGGAGTCTCAAAGCCCGCCTCATTTCCAATATGGCCGCGCCGGCTGTTTTGCTTAAAAAATCTGTTTCAGAAACAGACGGGTGACGTCGCAGAGACTACATCCATTAGTTATACAGTCTATGGTATGTAGTTGTGTCACATTGTTACATTATGCCAAGTTGTGTTGTGTTACATTACGTAACCTTACCATACATTTCATGGCAAAAATGACAAATGTGAAAAAACATCTTATACATGAACAGGGGAACCCTGTCCACAGGGGAGAAACAAAAATCATCACAATTCAAACATTCCTTTAAGTTAAACTTTTTTACATGTATCTTTAAAGTCTCTTTCACACTAAATAATAAGTGTACTTCTGTCACCTATACAGACTGCTAGCTGGCCTGAACTCTGTCTGTCTTTCTGTTTTATTCCTATAAATATGGAAAAAACTTTGGAGTATATTTTCAAAAATATCAGACTGCTCCTTTAAATCTCCTTCACTTACCTAATTTCATAAGCTGACCAGTTTTTTCCACTTATCCTCTCAAAGACAGTGAGAACAAGTGTTTATGTGTCACACATGTATTTATTCACATCCTTGTTCCCAGTGGAAAATATTTTATGACAACATCTAACATATAACTACACAATGACTGTACAAATGTGAGAACACAAACGGTGAGATATGAATATGCTTCTGACGGCAGTGGTCTTCTGTTGATATAAAAAGAAGTTCTTATCAAAAATCAAAACTCTTACCATGCATCTTAAAAACACATTACGGCACCAACAAAGACAAATGGGTCTACAAACAATATCGACAGAGTACATTCAAAGTTTAAAGAAACAAAGAATTGGAAAGTCATCAAATACACAGTCTGCTCTAATGAAGGATCTTTTCATGCCACAGTGTGGTCATGTTTAGACTTTGTTTTCATTTCTGATGCTCTATGTTACCGTACTTTACTGAGATGAGAGTGCTGAAGATGGTTTTTATTCTATAACCTACTGTTTGATAAGGCAGTAGCTAGTTCCAGTTAAAATGCATGGAGTTGGATCTCAGTTAAAAACAGATTGCCTTTTTTCACATTTTGAAAACACAAAAGAAGTTTGATTCCACTGTGGCTGTGCAACACTTAAAAGCTTCCTGACACATTCTCATCTGCCTGTACAATTGATCCAATCCAAGGCACATGGAAAAAGTCATTCAAGAGTGTCATCCCTGTGTTCAGAGGTTACTTCAGCATGAGGACAGAAAACATGTAGATTCTGCCGAAACCCAAGCGAAATATGTTAGTGTCTGCTCATGTTTGATCCCCTTCATGTGCTGCTGGCCATGGCTTTATTATGCCAAAGTTTGGTTTGGTCCTCTTCAGCGGATACTCATGTAATTCCCATCCAGGTAGTATCTGTGTAAGTAATAAAACAAGACAAAATTCACTTTAAGTTCAAAAAGGAACACACAGCTAAAAAATAAATAGTGGAAATGGAAGCATGGTAAACCAAAAAGTCCTCATTGTGAAGCTGATAAATGTTGATCGTGCTGTAATTTTGGCAAAGAGGAAAAGAGAAGATACAGTGGTGATGATAGACTGTACTGTCAATGTGAAAATCTGGACATGCAAAGCTACACAGCTGACCAATCACAGGGCTTGTGGTCTGCATCGATTCAAACCCTAGTTACATTTTTGAGTTGCAGCATGTCAGTTACAGGGCTGCTTACACCTTGTAATGAGTAATTAGTTTATCTTAGAAAAAAATCCCTGATTTCACCTGCTCTTTTGTGATAATGATATAATTTTCTGACACTCTAGAAAAGGCAGGTCACTGGTGGTGTCAGAGTTTTTGATTAACTTGTTAACTAAATCTTTTTGATCTTGATAAACCTCTCTCATGTGTTTTCTTGTCTGTCAGGAGTGAGATCAACCAGATAATGAGAGACATTTTAATGCCTGAGGGGGAAAAAAAACCAACAAACCACAAAATGACGGAGTTGATGGTTCAATATAATCAGCTATGGAGGAGTGACACACAGATGTAAATGGAGTGTTAAAATGGAGATGACTTCCAACACGACACAAAGATGTCTGCTGCGGTCTCACCCTTAAGTGCTAGAATGGTTCTCTGTTGGTTCATCTGCACTACTGGCGTCAGAGCCAACCACTTCAACACACTCAGATTTTTTAGGCATTTTGTCAGATACTTTGTTGTCTGGAGAACATCTGCACAAATGAGCATTTATCCCAAGTTGACACGGAAGGAAGAAAAGGCAGGGAGAAGAAGAGAGCAAAGTTTTATGATAGCAAGCACAGTGTTCCCTAAGGTTATATTTCAAGGTAAAGAGGAACCACTATGAGTCTGTGATTCACTCCATCCTTCCTGTATTCACAGCACAGTTAAGTGATGAAGTGAACTGCAGTACTCACCTGTGCGTGGGACTGCGGTTGTAAGGTGAAGCATGAGCTCCAGGGTGTGGGTAGTGAGGTGTGTCGGGTGAATCGTATTCTGTCAGGCCCACTGCCAGCTGGTTGCGCCAGTTACCTGAGCTTTCCACCGAGGAGACTGAAGACACGTAAGAAGCAATCAGTCAGTTCATACTGGAGTGAAATTCAGCGGTGATTGTTTGAAACACATCTCAGAGCAGCTGCTGATTTTTTTATTTATTCATTTATCTTTTTATTTCAATTACACATTTTAATAAAAATAAAATACAAAAGCCAAGTCATGAATTGTATCACCATTTAATTCAGAGAATCTGAAGAGCTTACTATCTGTCATTTTTTTCTCCCTAAAAAATCCTGTGCTTCTTCTTTTTGTTGAAATAATAAGAAAGTGTGTGTGTGCAAAAGCAAAATGGCCCACAGGTAAAAACGGGCTTGAAGATTATGCCAGGAAAACATTTTTAATTCTAACAATTTTGAAAAAAACAACAACTTTGAAGTCAGAAATTGACTTTCTAAATCAGAATGACCAAGATACAATGTATCTTCAAAAGTATACAAGGATTTTTTTTTTAACTTTGCTCTCACTGCAACATAAATAAACAAACACTAATAATTACAACTGAAACAGATTAAAAATGTTAAAAAAAAAAGTTTGTACAAAAAAGTTGTGAGTTTTTCCTTATAAAATGGACTTTATAGAATTCAAAGTTTGAAGTCAAAATTCCCTTTTCCCAGAGTCCATGAGGAAAATTGAGACGGAATTCTGATATTCATTTCATTTTTACTTTTTGTCAAAATTCTGATATCCAAGTCAGATATCTACGTTTTTTTAGCCATAAGAAAAATGTAGAAGTTTCTGAGAATAAAGTTTCAAATCTTGACTCATTGTCTGAGGTCAAATTCTATTTTTTTCTGTTCTTTATCCTGTTTCCTTTTACTTTGGTACAAAAATCAGGACTCTCAGAAAGTTAGAATTCTGGCTTTTTTTCTTGTAGCATGAGAATCAATGTCAGGATTATGGCGTTTTTAAAGAATTCCAAGAACAAAGTTAAAAATTCTGAATTTTGTCTAAAGTTACAATTAAATATTCTGATCTTTTTTTCTCATGTCTGACTTTTATTTCAGAATCCTTACAGCTAAGAGCGAAGAAGAAAAGTTTTTTAGTTGCCTAGCCTCTGAAAAAACTATTCCGGTAGACCAAAGCCTCTTCAGTAGATTTGTAACTTACGGCCTTACTGTTTTATCATTTCAAATATTCCTGTTTTCTTTGTGTGTCACCTATTTTTTTTATTTATTAATTTCTATTTATTATAAAGATGCCTCAATTTATGACTATTTCAAATTACTTCACTGAAGACACAAAGAGAGGATATTTTTCTCTCAGAATTGTTTTCTTGGCAGTCTAAAAAGGTTTGGGTACAGCAAAAGCACTGTACTGACACCCACATGAATAAACAATAAAATTACTGAATTAAAATAAATAAAACTATTTTGCTTGAGTAAACAGCCCTTTCTGGCATGTTGGAGAAATTTCTCAGCAGGTTGATATCTTTCATGCTCTAAACAACAATTATTATCTAGGTGTGTTAAATGTTTGATTCTGATTGGCCAAAACCAAATGCCAAAAGCTATCACACAAATCAATACTCACAACAGACTTCAGCCCATTTCACCTCTGCCTACCCGCAGCAAAAACATCAGTTTCCTATAGTGAGCAAAAATCCTCTATGATTTTTACTATTACTATGTCGGGATTCTAACTCGCATAACTACTGGGTCACTATGCATTATCCTTGACTCCTTAAAAGTAGCTTTTTATGTTGTTGTTTTTAGGAGATTTTTCTCTCTTTTCCAAAAACATTTATCTTAACATTTTTAACCTGCTGGAGGACTTTCACTCACCTGATGAAAAGGAGGTGGTCCTACTGGAGTGGCTGAAGGCAGCTGGCATGGTCTGATAACCCAAGCTGAGCTGAGAGCCGTTGTCAAAGTCATATCCAGCCAGCATTCCCCTCCCTCCTTCCCTGTGGCCCTTGTTTCTGTGATACCAGCCTTTCAGATGCTCCGCCACCAGGGCCTTCTGCATGTTTTTGGCCAGCAACTCATTTCGGGGCCCCTCTCTGGTGCGCGGTGGCCTCACTGTTGCGTAGGGATTCTGTGACAGCGCATCTGCCCTATCACTGCTGTAATGCCTGAATCTGTCATGTCCATGATACCCATTCATTTGGTATGAAGGGTTGACGTTGTAGTGGCCTTCTACATCATTCTCATACACGTAGGCACCGTTAGAATAAGGCTCCATGTCCGGGGAGGGGTATCCCGAGACGTAGTAGGCACTGGGTGCATAGTGTGCAGGGGTCTCACAGGAGTAATTACAACCAGAATGATGCTGGACCAAGTTGGGCATGCTCCCAGTATTTCCATAGACTTCCACCTTCCTGTGCAGACGGTGCATGGTGGAGTTTCGGGAGTCCAGTGTACTGTAGTGGGAGTTGGCCGCCCCGCAGTAGTCTAGACTGGACTGGCTGGTGTAGGAGGAGCAGTCCTCCAACACCTCAGTGCTGTTGCTACGATGGGCTGGAGACAAGATAAAGACGGGCTTCTCTGAGTCTGTGTCTTTTCTTGCATGGGGCTGTGACTCGAGACTCCCACTGCGATGCCTGAAGCAATGAGGAGACCCCTCCGACCTGAGAAAGGACACAGTTTTAATTCTCATTGGATAATAAGTCATAGTTTGTTAGAACTGGATGTGTATGAGAGTTTGTTAAAAGGTTAGTGGATTGGAGAGGAGCAGGGAAAGGAAAGGGTTGAAAAATCAGGGTTCACACCTGAGCTGGTTGCTGCTGTAGGCATTGCGGGTCATAACCGGGGTGGGCGGCATGCTGCGAGGATCTCTCTGAGGTCTGGGGAGGGTTTTATAAGGACTACTGTGAGTGGAGGAAACCTCTCTTGGATTTTGGTAGCAGTGGGAGGCCTCCTGGCCTTCAAAAGCTAATCTAAAGGGGTGTGGTGGTGGGGGAGGGTCAAATGAAAAAGGGAAAAAACAAAAAGGTTGGGTTGTGAGGAAAGGAATGAGGCTGCAAACATGACACAGCAAATATCGTGGGCTTTGCCAAAACATGATATCATTGCTTCACTCTAGGAACAGATTGGCTTTTCAATAAAACTGAAAGTTGAGCAACGAAGTCCACATGTGGTAACAAGAGGGTGCAGGAAATCTGTTTCCCAACCTGCTGTGGTTCTTGCTGTGGTGATTTTCTCGAGGACATCCCTGCCTCTCCACGTCATATTCTGCTCCCAGCGATCGCATCGGGCTCAGCTGAGGGGAACCCTGGACCGAGCGGGACCGAGGCCTCTGACTTGCACTGTCTGAGTCATCTGAGCACAAGGGTAACAAAACTGATACTTGATCTTTTAAAAGTTGTCACTATAATAATTATAATGTCAACTCATTTGATTTTAATGTCGTAGAACATGTTTGTCTTACTCACCATCATCCAGAGGGAGACTAGACAGAGAGCTACAGTCTGATCGGATGAGTTCATCTGAGGAACAGAAAATAAATTCTTATTCCCTGGTAGATAATTTGGCTGAATGATATTTCTGATTAACCTGCTCTGTACCTGCGATGATAACTGAAGCCCGTTGCGTTGGCTTTTTTCCCTTCTTAATTCTATACTGGTTCATCTCATTCTCGATCTGCTGGAGTTTGTGCATGGCATCCAGACAGTTTCTCCTCCTCTTCTTTTTCACCGTTTTGCACAGCTCTGGCTCATTCGCCAGCTTCTTGGCCGCCTCCACAATCTTTTGCTGCAGGGCGAACCTGCTCTCCAGGTTCCTCAGGAAAGGATCCTGCACCAAACAGAGGCAGCAGAGAGGAAACAATAAGCGACAGGAATTCTGCTGCACAGTTTCATCAGCCAGTAACCGGTATTGACTCATCCATGAACAACATCTTAAAGAATAAGTATAATAAAGATTTCACGCTTTTTATGTATAAATAAGCTTTAAATGCAACACTTCAAATATGTGAAAGCAGCTGACAATTTTCACATTCCATAAAAACACCAAAGCCAATAAACTCATGTTGTCTATAATACTTTCTCTCCCAGTGTGAAACTGGGCCTGAAGCCAGTTAGCTCTTTCTGAACTCATAAATCTTAAAAGCTGTGTCAGAAATATGACATCTCTAAGACAGGAGGGGCCACTGCATTTTATTGGTGACAATTTTCAGCTGTGGGAATGGTGTGCCAGTAAGAATTTGCCGCACCAATGTAGTAAATGTGGGTTGGCGTGGAATGAAGTACAACATAAACGTTAATTGTAACAAAGGAACATGAGACTGGGTGGCTCATCTGTGCAGTCGCAGCAGCTTCTGGAGAACAATGGAGCTCAATTAAACCAGAAAATAGGACACTGGTTGAAATAGGAAAATACTTGTTTGTCGGATTAGTTCATTGTTGGCTGTGATTGTCATGTGTGACTGACTGATAGTGCATTAAAAAAATAATAATAAAAAAAGGTTAACACCTCAATCGATTGACCTTACATTTTCACTCAGAAAAAAAGCACAGTCAGTTTCTGAATATGACGAAAGTGGAATACAGACCTCATTGTAGGGGAAAAGGTCATCTAACTTGAAAGCAGTGCCAACGCGCCGTCTGACCTGCGGTGGTCTTTCACCTGATGAGAGGGGATACTCTTTTGGCAGCTTGCCAGTGAGCTCCTGAAAACAAAACAACACAGCCCTCAAACGTTCAGTCACAGCAGCAGAGACCATCAGTCTGGCAGCTGTACAGCAACACGGCTTAATAATGGGAATTTAGCCTACTAAACGTGGCCTCTTGAAAACACAGAGCCAGTAAAAGAGGAGTTGTAAAATGGAGGATTTCTTACCGCCTCTCTCAGGCAAATTTTCTTCAGCTCTTTTGTTTTCTTTGCCAGAATATCTTGGATCTCTTGTTCTTTTTTCCTCAGCTCGGACAGTTTCTCTTTTTTCTGTTCTTCACTCATTTCTGAGTCTGCAGAACCTGCAAGAGAAAAAACTGACAGTCAGCCTGCATAGCTTACAACAAGCACCCTTATACACAGGAATTAGGTTCATGTCACAACACATAAATATCTCAGCTTAACCTTTGGACATAAACAACTCAGAGTTTTGTCTGCATATCTTAGTAAGGAAGGCCAAGAAACACAAAAATGATTTAAAATTAGGATTTTTGTAGTAAAATAACAAGATGAAAAGGATTATTAAAGCTAACCTGTAGACACTAGACTTCCATTGCTGGCTGTTATTAAGTTATTTTTCAGTCCTGCATCCCCCAGTCTGTTTATCTTCGCTCCTCCGTGCTCTGTGAGATCCATGGCAAGTTCCTCCAAACTTCTCGATGTTCCTAATTTAGCCTGAAAGAGTCCCAAAGAAAATATTTAAAACAATAAAAAGATGTTTAGTTTTAAATATAATCAAATAGGGATGGATATTGGGCTTACTTTGCTTTGTTTTCTGTCCAAGTAGAACTGATGCTGGCTAATAGCCATGACCCAAATGGTTTTGATCAAAGAATGGCTGGCATACCACGTGTGGATGAGTAGCCCCGTTTGTCCAAATGTGCGTTTGGTTACTGCTCTCCTGTTGGAGGAAAAACACCAACATACACCAGAGACACGTGAATGCTTTCATATGAAGAGAAACGCTCAATTAAAGGATTTAGGAGGAGTTAGCAAAGACAAAAGAATCCATCAAGCAACTTGCTATTCAGGAATTCTTATGTAAAATCTCACCTGTGTGGATCATTAACTTCTACAGCAAATTTCTTCTCTCGAAAGTACAAGTTCTCCAGCTGCTTCCACTGGTACAGCTGAAGGTTCAGATTAGAAATAATGAAAATGTACATCCTGTTCACATCATAAGCTCAGCAAAGAGGAGTTTAGGGCTTTAAAATTATCAATTTCTCTGCTTGTGAGTAAGCATTCATCCATATTAACCTAACCTATTAGGACATTGGACGTGAGCTGCAGGTGTTTTGGCTTGCACGTTTCAACCACAGTCATTAAAAAAGCCAGACTGTAACGTGAGCTGTCATTAAGGTCTAAACCACAAAGCCAGCCAAGTCTGCAATAATGCAGGTGTTAAAAATGAAGAAATGCCACAAGGGGACATTATACGAAGACTCATCACTGTGTATAACACTTTCCATGGCTCATCATGTCTCTCTACATATCAGCCAGGTGCTCACTGACAGAAACAAGATATGAACAATCTATTTGGGTTGGTGACTCACAGTGTGTCTGGACACAATCTGGATGAGACATCCAGTCACACAGACAGAAAACGGTGTAATATGTGAACAGCTGAGGGAGTTTTTGCATTACAGAGCTGCAACATGTTTTACATTTTATAACAAGAATAGAAAAGCAAACACACACTCTGTTCTTCCAGAAATATCCAATCATATGGATGGTTAACATGCAAATTATTAACATGTATCTAAAGAGGCAAAGATCTGTAAAACTTACAGTATTCTCTCAAAAGTCAGACAAAGATGTGAGTCTTACCGGTATAAAAGACCTTCATGAGTCCTGTTTCCTAAGTTTAAATCCTCACAGGCTTTGCTGTCAACACAAACACATACTTTGTGTCTTCTCGTGTCAGCTCCTGACTTGTCTCCTCAGGTATTCCCAGAACACGCATGATAACGCCCTAAATCCAGCCCCTTTGCCTTTGACATCACCAGATCCCTCCCTTTTCCACCCTTCCATAACACACAACCAGCTGCTTTCTTGCACAATTTTTGGAACGCAGAAGACAAAGATGGATTGCACCATGCCGAGTTATTACCAGGCTTGAACAGAGTGACTGTGCCAGTAATTTAATGCGCATTGTTCAGACTCTCCAACTCAGCTTTAACAGCATTTCAGTGCAGGTTAGCATTCAGCCAGAAAGGCAGAAGAGTGACACACTGGACAACATAGCTGACAAATCACTCATATGGGTGTTTCTTCTGTCAACTCACAAGCTAAAACAACTCACATGAAACCAGAAGAGCAGGTTCAAATTGTACAGTATGTCTTATTCTGAAGGACAGAAGTTGATAGCATATGTAAGACAGCTCCCTAGACTGATTTTCCTCTGAATTTTCAAGTCTGGCCTCGCCTGCTACGGCTGAATCCCAGCCTTTGTTGAGGTGAAATGGATGATGCATGACTATATGAGCGGGTGAATCAGGTCTCTATGTGCAGCAGCAGCTGTAATCCTCACCCAAGATCCTAAACTAACAACAGTCAGATTAGAAAAGGAGAAATATGAGAAGTTATTTAAGAGATGGAGCAGCAGCAAATGTTTACCTTTCTGGGTTTTAATTTGTCCTGCTGGTCATACTGTCCAATGCCCTTATAGCTGAGTCCCAGCCACCACGGGATCCCTTGTTTATCCTGTGATGCAAGAACACAGCATGATGGTTGACTCAGCTTCTGCCATTTCCAATAAATCACAGCAGAAAACCTACCTTGACTTCATAATAATGCACGCCATACGTGGGCAAGGACTCCACTAACGTCAGATACCTAGAACAAAAACAGTTTTATTGAAACCACCAGCTGCTGCGCAAACATCTGCATGTGGTTTGCCTTGAAACATAAAAAGATAAAACTGGGAATTTGATCAGAGTGATTCACTGGACTGCAACTGAAGACGAGATATTGATTTCTATCAGATGATGAGAAAAGGCGTGCCAGAAAGCGAGTGAGAAGAGGGAGGGGTAATTGAGGTGAAAGGAAGATTGATGGACCTAAAGCTTAACTCGTGTAATTAAAAGTGTTGAACCAATTACAGCAAAGAGGCCTTCACATTTGTTTTAATACTCACTGCACAATAGCCTGTCCTCGTGAGACTCCTTTCAGCTGTTTGTAATGTTCAATGACTCGATCCTCGCTGTGGTGTCATAAAAACAACAAGACATCTTTTTACACTTTACATACATAAGCTTTTCTGCACCATACTTATGTGTAAGCCTGTAATCTAAATGTAAAAAAGATAAATGATAACAAAAGAAATTGCATCAATGAATGGGCTGAAAAAGGTAAACTTTGTCATTACATCTAGAATCAGTTTCTTGTTAAAAAATAACAACCTTTTGAAAAATACATGAAACTTTCTATTTCTGGGGGTGCAGTTGTTAAATGGATTTTCAGACAGTTATATCATTAGTTAGCCTAAATAAGAACACTTGAACACTTGTAGCTTAAACATACCCAGCTACACCAGCCTTTTAGCTAACACACTCCTTAAAGCTTACTGGATTTAGAAAACCACAAAAGCCTTTTTTAACACTCGTGACCTGCACACCTGATGAAGCTAACATGCTAAAAAGCAAGCTAACATGTTTCCTGAGGAACCATGCAACCAAATTAAGCTAGTTCATGCTTGAAACCTTGTGTCTGCCGTTGTTTATCTTCAAGAGCATGTTTGTCTTAATCAAGGAAAACAAATCATAGACTTCACTGTATATTCATGACATTTGGTGGGTAAGTATAAATTCCCGTTGACCATACCAGTATGCTAGCGATGGATGCTCCTTAAGTACTTTAGTGGGAAGAGTGGGCAGTTTCTTCAAGTCTGCTCTTGTATTATCGTCACTGAAAAAGAAGGTAAAAAAAAATTGAAAAAGCAGATGTGACAAGGCAACTCTGTGTCCTGTAAAACTAAAACATAGGTACATGCATGCTGTAGGGGTTCACAGCCACTTTTATTTGAAGATCAAGCTGGCTGAAAGGCCTGTGTTAACCTTATACTAACATGCCACTCTCTCTCTGCGTGTGTGTGTATGTGTGTGTGTGTATGTGTGTTACAGCCTCTAAGATTTTTCATCCCTTTGTAAATTTTAGAAGTAGAGGAATGTAGGCCAACTTACCCAAGCACCTGTAAGTAAGCTTACAGTTCTTTTCAAACACTAATATCTGCAGTTTACATGTCCCTTCCACAAAAGTAGACTTTGTTGATTAGGATGAAGTGAGTTTGGATTGTAAAAACTGTTAATTTCTTTAACAATTTCTGTTTAACAGGGGATATTATGCTTTTTTGAACAGCTGCAATATTTAGATCACTAATTATTGCTCTCCTTTTTTCTCAATTTCGGTCTCCACCAGCCCTTCATGAGAAAGCAACAGTGTCTGTTGATCTGATTTTTACAGTGTGACAGTGAAGTAAAGAGTCTCTACTAGAAACCTTGGCTTAGTTGCAGAAAGTCAATTTTGTCTCTACATGGTCGCACATTCACAGTTATCCTCTGCTCTCTGTATCAGGCACAGCAGAGTTCCTCCCCAATGTGTACACATACACACAAACACGTACATATATACACACACAGACAAGCACACTCTGTATAGTGGACAGAGAGTTAGGAAAAATAACGTCACAACCACTGGAAATGGTGGGAACGCATTAAAAATAAAAAAGGTGGCAACACTTGCTCTCCTGGGAGTAGCACATCACCACAATGCCCATCTCTTTGTTTATCTATTTGAGATAAAAATGTCAGTTTTCTCCTCAGTGTTTTTTTTACATAGTGAACATGTTGCTCTGAATTTGTCAGCATTAGCCATAAAATCTTTAAAAGCAAAATGCACAGCCCGTGGCATCTCCTTTGACCTCCTGCTACACATTGTTACTGAATGAGACGGCACGTGAATGTGCAGGTAAACACAGGTGCCAGCCATAGTCTGAAAACTAAGCTGTTATTCAGACTTTATACTCAAATAAAAAATAAATAGAAATTCCAAGTCTAAGTCTGAGTCATCAGCACACGAGTCAGGGTCGAGTCACAAGTCCTATAAATCCGGACTCAAGTTGAACTCAAGTACTACAACACTGATAGATAGACTGGATTAGGAATTGTGTCGAAAAAACTATTGGGAAATGCAGCCACAGTTTGAAAATAAAAGTACATTTTGGTAAAAACCAGGTCTTTTCCAGAATTATTTCCTGTCAACACTACATGCTTTATATCTAAAGGCAGCTCTGTCAGATATTGACAATGGTTGCTCTCTGCAATATATCGTTGCCTCTGCTCTGCAACTCATGACTTCTATCAGCACTGTGAGATTCATTAGCTGCCTGGTGCAAGCCTCTCAGCCCTCTGTGGTGAGCCTCACATAACACAGCTATTGATTTCTGTTGTCTGTGCTCTGCAGAAACAAGTGACCTATTGAATGTCTTCACAGAAAGCTTGCTATTAACTTGTCTTGCTGTTGTTAAATACTTCTTGCCCAGCTGATAATGTGCACTTACCTTGTGTAGTCCCCCTTTGCCTCCTGGTGATAAAAAATACATCTTATCAGATTACATGCTGTAAATATTTAAAAGACAGTGATTAATGTATGTAAATGAGTTTAATAAAAGCACAAACCTGCAAGGCATTTGCAGCTAATTTGAAGACATTATCGCTTTCCACTTCTATAACTTCCTGAGGGACACAAGAGATGCACAGCAAGAAATAATCAGGATGAAGAATATGTGTAAGAAAGCTTTGGACAGCCAAACATAAAATCTTCTCTGTGTTGCTTGACAATAACCTCAGCTTGTTCTCCAAATGAACCCTTGTTTTTATACTTTCTTAGACTGTCTACTTTACATTCCAGCCAGCAGAGAGAGAAAACTGTACCCTGCAGCCACTGTCTGCTGAGCTGAGGTGCTACAAGGGTCCAGAGACAGTGAATCATCAGCAAGCTGCTAAAGGAGAAAAAAAACTACTGGCAGAGAACATTAAATATCGCTGAAACCCTTAGGAATGCAAGAAAGAAACACTTACATTATAGACGGCAGATTTTGCATTCAGGAAGAATAGCTCCACGGTTATGATGTCTTTAAGCTGTGTTATGTTTTCAACATAAAACCTAAACACGATAAAAACAGATGCACAAAAGAAAATAAATGTTAAACTGCTTGTTGGAGATATTTCCTAGTTGTGTTTTCAAAGGGGTGAGATCTGTGTATGTGTGACTGCAAAAAAGCCTGAAAACTCACTCAACATTCAAATCTTATCATCAGTTCGAGTACTACACATAACTTTGAGACAAACAGGGGAAATATCTTTAGACCTTTTTTTTTTTTTTTCAAAGCCACCAGCCTTATTCCATGTCAACAAGGTAGCACTCCCTGCTGGACACAAAGTGATTTGCATTCAAAAAGGTGAATTATTACCTGACCAGGAAATTTAGAGCAATAGTCCCGGACTTCTTGGAAAAATCATGTTCAAGAACCCTGCGGTCCATCTGTAACCATTTACGCTGACCACTGCAAAAACAAGCAGACCAGAGGCATCAGAACGCTGTGTTTGGTGTAAACACGCACGTACACACACATCTGTACATATTTAGAGCACTAAAAGGGTAGTAAACTTAACGATTTACATACTTGTCATCAAAAAATGCAAGTCCAAAGAATTCTTTCTCTTTAAGGTTGAAGTGGGAGGAAACCAAGTCGAGGAGCTCGTACGACAGCAGCTTGGGCTGTGGAGGACATTCAAGATTTAATTTGATAGCTGCTATAACTCAAAACACAAGACAAGATAATCATCCCAATTAAAATTATGGAGACATTTCTGCAGTAAATGTGCAACAAGTGTCTGTAGGAAAACTCGAGGGAGGATTTTGTGTTTTGCTTAAGGATACTGTAACAGATATTAAATCACATAACCTTAGGTTGGTCTTCCTACCTGTTGACTTGAGCTACAACCCAGGCCAACACTTTTCCTCTGAGTTCACAGTTAGCATGTCTTCTCACTGCTGAATCTCTTTATAAAAGTATTTTCAAAATTAAAATGGCGGATATTATTAGAAACTAGGAGCACAAATAAAGATGTGTGAATATAAGTCAAATTTAAAGAGAATCAGCTGCTTGTTTACGTCTTCTAGATACAGAGAAATATTAGTACCTACATGGAGTGTAGTTTCAGGTCAGTTATTGATCAACCTTCAGATTTACTCTCCTTTAAGGTCAGTTTTTGGTGCTTAAAAGGGAAATCTGGACCTTGACCAAATTAGACTCATTGTAGTTTCTGAAATGGCCTACTTTTGCAACTCTACTTTTACTTCAGTATTTTTTTCTGTTCAAAGTATGGATCGCGATACATTTCACATAGCAGTTGGCTAATTTTACTCCTTCATTTTTATGTACCTGAGTAAAATTAGCTGACTGCATTTCAGTCAGCTGATTGGATGATATCTACAGTGCAAAAATCTTACCTTGTGAATTTATCTTAATCCAAAACAACATCTCATTCTACTTGGCTAAAGCTATATTGACATGGCAGGTCTAAAAATAATCATTCTCTCAAGATATTTCAAGCAAACATTTTCTTGACAAGTTGCATGAAATACGGGTTAAATTTTGTTTCCAGATTACTTGATTCAAAAGAATTGACAAGAAAATTTTGCCTGCTACATTTGCAGTCATTTATACTAATGACTATAATGATTATAATCTTGATAGTTTAAAAGGCTAATATGAAACCTACATATTAAGATCACTTTTTTAGAATTCAATTTGAAGTTCCTGCAAACAGTGCACATACATTCATCATCTGTAGCTGTAATGTCTGAATCTATTTTTTTTTTATTTTTGATGACTGCTCCTCTTTCTAATCCCAACACGATAAAGCAGATGGCTTTCTAACATGAGTCTGGTTCTTCTCAAGGTTCCCTCCTTTAAAAGAAGTTGTTCTTAATGTTATAAGTCACTAAATGCTGCAAAGTGCTCCACTCATGCTGGATTAAGGTGAGATCAGACTGAGTCCTGCCTGTGAGATGGGAGCGCATCTTATCTCATCTTGATATTTTATCTTTGTCAATAATAAAGCATATTTTAATGTCTAGACCAGCTCTTTTTGTTTAGTATCTTCAGATAACATTTTTTTGTTAAATGGCACTTTATATAAATAAAGATGCATTGATGAAAAGCCTCTCTCCACAGCCAGCTATGACTTAAGTGTACAGGGACCATCTCCAAAATGCAACACTGGGAACATTTTTACGTGACAATCAGTGTGATTTCCTGCAACATGACAGCCTTTAGTAAGTCATGTGATGGGTCATACGAACCCAGGATTTCACTAAGGTTAGTGTCCCATGTGACACAAGGAGTCAAAGTTGAAATATGTTATGTAATGTTGAGTGTCATGCATTCAACTTCCTTCTTTCATAGCAATCATAACAACGCTGCATATTGCTCTGCTGTTTAATCCTTACCAAATCACAATGTTTACCAAAACTACAAACATCCTGAAAGAGTCAGGTGATGGCTCTTTGTGGGATCATCATCATCAGTAAAAAAAGGATTTATGTAACACAAGGTCATTTCATCCATGTCTATTTTCAAAAATATTGATCATAACTACTTCAAGTCAAGAAGTGCATTCATACCTGAACCAGCAGCTCCAGCTTTCTGTCATCCAGCAGCAGCACTTGGCACAGTCTGCCCTCAGTCATCTGCCGAGAAAACAAAACAGGAAGTTCAAGTCAAAGATAGTTAGCTGTTTATTACAAGGCACGATGACACTGAGAATAATGACATCACAATATACAAAAGGCTGCATAAATCTCCAACATTTAACTATCCAGAAATGGAAAAATAGAGTTAAGACAAAGCATTTTCTTTATGCCATGTGTGCTTTCAGGAGCCAAACTGATCAAAAGCCTGGAGGTAAACACAGACAAAAGAGCTCACGTTGTTTTCCACAATAAATCCATTGTCTCAGGGATTTGTTGCTGCAGCAACCAAAGACGGATTTGAGGTCTCATTTTGAACATTTCAGTTATCTTTCAGCCTCTCAGCCATTTCAGCACGTGAGGCTAGAAATATCTAATAGGCAATTGTTCCTTAAAGCATTTATGTAGGGCTTCACATCAACTTAACTCTTTAACAATTCAGCAAAAAACAGCTTTCTTTTTACCCTACATTTATGTGGCATTCATTCATTTATTGACCATTTTGTTTTGCATCTCAGTTTGAAGCATTCACACATAAAATCCAAACACTTTGAGTAACATTTGCCACCAAAATGTGTAAATATTACTTCAAAACTTAAAACTGGAAAAGTTCTGGTTAAATTATCTATCCCTCCTATAATCTCATAAAACTCACCACTAAAACACTGAGTATCAAGTTCCATCCAAAATGCAGCAAACCAGCACCTGGTACAAGAATCTGACTAAACTCTGCATTCATTAAACACGGTTTTTGTTTTGCTTCTCGTACCAGATCAACAAAACGTAAATCATTTTTCTACACAAAAACTGCTTCTTGACACCTAACATACCTGACCTACAAAGAGACACTGAAACTGCCAAACTCTCAATAAATCAAAAAGCCAGTTAAAATGACAGTTTGAGGCTGACCAGTTTCACAGCAATCCCTGCTCAGGAAGTTAAAAAAAAGAAAACTAAAAATCACACTGAACATGAGTCCCTTCATCTGACAGAATGAGGCTGAACTTCTAACACACAGCGTGAACTAAGCACAGCTGCTGCACTACCTGGTGAACCTCTCCAGAGAGAACACAGGTGTAGATACATCCCTGACCAGACCCCATCCTCTTATAAAAAGAGTGTCCTCCTGGATCCAGACCCATGGCACTGTTAGCTCCGACTGAGCAGCAGCAGCATGCAATAGACGATCAAATTCAACCGGCAACTTGTTCCTCTCAGGTTATTGACCGAGGCCTCAGCTGTGTGTGCGGTGACGGCTTGCACAGTGTGATCAGTTTATGAGAAATCAACAGCTGACTGAATGAGATCAGGCTGGGTCAGACTCCTGACCGCGCTTGAGGGTTTACTGCTTCTTAACAAACACAATTAGGGTCAGAAGAGAAGCATGAGTGATCAGTATAAGGTAGTTAAGCTTGTCTTTATGGTTGAGTTTCCACAGAGCAGATTCCTCTAGCATGCTGTTCTTTGGCTGAGTTGGAATCTAAATATCCGGTTTCTCTGTACTCCTTCTCCTCCACATTTCAGCTGATTTATTTTATTCGATAAAGGAAGCTGGAGAGATTCCTTTCTAAAGAGACTGAAACAACTCAACAGGCTTTACCTTACACCTCTCAGTTACTCCTCTCTCACATTTCACTGATAAATGATTAAACAAATTACTCTGCTTCCTGAATGGGATGACGCACACAGCTTCTACTGTAAATTACACCATCTGTACCATTTAAACCTGCACTCTGTCAATCACAGCCCCTGAATAATGTGTCTTTCTGCTCGCCACAGACATAAATCTGCTTTCATGATCCAAATTAAATGTGCACATTCAATGAATCCAATTACTTCTGAAAGTGGCTGCCTGTGACAATCAGTAGTAGAGTTATTGCACTTGAGTTAGCTCTGACTAAACCATGGTGAGGTCACGCTATTTTTGACTGTTATAAGCATGACATTTCTCCTTGCTGGCGTGTACAGTAAAAGCACCAGCCACTAGGTGGTGCATGTTTCCTCTGAGTGGAAAAGTAGTTCAAACAGAAAATGGCCTCTTGAGGAATTTTCATAAGCAGTTATTAGCTCAGCAGACGAGAGCCCCAATTCAGCTGGGATGACTCGTACTAATGCAATATAGATGAGGAGAGCTGGAGGGGGAGGGGGAGGAGGAGCCCAGGTTTTTAGGAATCTACACCGTTAATCATCTGAGAGCTGTAATCACTACAAGAGTTGCTATTTATATCTGATGGAGCAACCCAACAACCCGGATGAACCCAGCAGTTTCTGTGTCACAACACAAACCAGCCACACTCCAACACTAGAGTCAGAAAGACCTGAACATGCTCTGTTTGAAAGAACAGGACACAGGACAGTTATTAATAACACTGTAGCATCAAAACACTCATTTTAATCATCAAGTAAAACGACCAAGTCATTAAGTGGGAAATCCAATTAAAAACCTTTAAACCATCCTTGTTTAGTCCTAACTAGAGATATAAACTAGCTATAGACCAATTAATCAGTTGAGCCAATTAAATCCTGCGGATTAGTGGCATCTTGAAATAATCAGCATTGACCTGAGCTCCTTAAGCCAATTCAAACTAAATAAGAGATGTCTGCAGACACTGCAGGCAGCCTTATCGGTGTGGCTGCTGTTAAAATATTACTGTCCCCCTAGAATTAGTACACATTTTCTCCATCCTAAATGATATTCTCTGTTATGATGTATTAAATTATGCATTTAATTTTTACTTTCTGGTGTTTCAAGCTAAGATATCCAAGTTTATTCCACAACAACGATAACAAGATATCGGCATTATATGAACCATTAGTCCAATGAAAAACCTATAATGGTCAACCACTATTTGTCCAAACTATTTGTCCATCCCAAACAATTTAGTTTACAGTTATTTCTATGGCTATTATTATCACTATCATCTGCATGACCACTATTATCACACTAGATTTCACTCCTGTCATTGGTATTGCAATAGTCACTTCCTGTTTTGTGAAGTTTAGATCAACACATATTTGACCCCTTTGTCTTCATAAAAACTCTAAGGATAGACTGATACTGATACTGATACTGATACTGATACTAATATCTGACATCAGTCAGATGATGTTTCATATTGTTGTACTAGGTATTACAGCAAGCAAGTTAGCAAGCAAAGTTTCTAAGACAGAAAACTACAGGAATAGTTTGACTGACCCTTTTCTGCAAGCATATTATAAATTCATCTCTCATTATGTACCTATATTGTAGTAGTGAAGCAGACAATGTGTTATGTCAGCCAAACACAATCTCTTCAAAAGGTTCTACTTTGATTCTGTTTGGTTTAAACAGGGATTGAAGCTTTTGTTGGACAGATACTAAGAGAAGAGATAAAAGAACCTTCAGTCTTTGTGTTTGTCTCTCCAGAGACTGGACAGGCGCTGGCTGACTATTGAGCCGCAGGGTTTCAGTTTGTCTCTACAGACTGCAGCCTGAGGTTAGTATATAGACAGCTTGTTATAGGTTGCTATCCTAAAACATCCCAGTGGACACTCCTGAAGGGTGCAGATGTGGCTGCTGTAATGAAGAAACAAAAAATAACTCTACTAGGTACAAGATGTAGAGATGTAAATCTCTTCTGATGAACAGATGGTGTTTTCTGCTCTTTACAGTTAAAAAAAAAATAATAATAACATCATATCTTCCACCTGGATGAATTTGTCTCCTGAGCAAACTGCCTGTCAGTGTTGAATACGTCACACTGGTTAAATGTCATGTCCAAACCGGCCCCTGTCTTATCTCAGTATCCCGTTTTCATGCATTATTGATGAAGGTTGGTATCACATACAAGTCAGCGTCTGCTCCGTATGCTTACATGTCCTCCTGAAAACACATGCTACCACTACGCAACAGCAGAGATGATCATGGCATGTCTCACATTAAAATTGCTTCAAGTTTACAAGAAAACATGCATATAGTGACAAAGATAAGGGACAACTTGAAAAATACAAGAAATACTAAAAAATATAAGTTAAAGATTTTAATCGAAATAAAAAACGTTTTAATGGCTTCCATGTTATGACAGGTAAGAAAAATGAAGGCTTTTTTATAGTTGTAAATGATGTTACCAGCCTCTGACACCTGACCTACAATAATACAGGCCTGCATTATTAATGGTTACTTCGCTCCATTTGAAAAGGCTAATTTTGATATTTTTTTTTACTGTCTCAATTCAAGAAAAAAACTTTCACTGTAAGATCCAGTAGGTGCATTTGCAGAACCCTGGTTACAGAGGCTGCAGGCTACAGCACTGACTATCTCAAACATCTCCTGATATCTCATTGTGACTCATTTTTGTCGACCATCAAAAGATATCTGCTCACATCATCTCCCCCCCCCAAAAAAATAACAGTTTGTCAGTTTGTGATATCCGGGGAATTCACCAACACAATGAGGCTCAGGATATTACAGAAAAATTAGAAAGTAAAAGAAATATTCATTTAGGTCTTCTGACACTGTACCTCTTTGATATAATACGAGCAGGCTGCATCACTGAGGAGTGATTCATGTGAATGATGTCATCATGCAGTACAAGTTTTTTTTTTCCTCAGCCTGAAAAGGACGTCTGGACATGGTGATATATTTTCTTAAGGATGTCCTACAAACGCAAATAGATTCATAGGACATTTGATTAGCGGTCATAGTGATAGGAGCAGTCAGATCTGCTTCCCTCATTTTCTGTTAAATATGTTAATGTTGTATTCACATTTTGTGTTTTCGCCACAGCAGCATGTTGTTTAAACCTTTAGAGTTTTAGCTGCTGCTGTGAGAACTGACCTTGAGTGATTGTGCCGCTCTGAAACAGAAGGAAAGCTGCTAAACAAAAGGAGTGACCTGCATTTTATTTAACCTGTTCCATTTAAATATTAACAAAAACACTTCTTTATTTATATGACCCCCCAAAAAAATGTAAAAAAAAAAAAAACCTTACGTAAACTTAAAGTGTTAATTCTATCTTTGTCAAACCCTTAAACAAATAAGTTTGTTACCATTTATCTTATAACAATGTGCTAAGAGACGGAAGACATGCTAACCAGCAACTGGCTAGCTAGCAGTGCTGTTTTCTGGTTGCTTATGTGCTCACAGCGACAGTGCAAGACTAGATTTTCATTTACACAAAATACTACATATCTTAACAACTGTAAATCATTAGCTGTAAGCAGTAAAGTCTTAGCAAATCAATGTCCAACATTTAAATTAATTTATTTTGAATATTTTAGCTGATCAAAAAGGACTAAACGCTAAATCTAGAATGCTAGTATGCTCACAGTGGCAGTGCTAGCTTGTCTAGCAGAGTCATTATCTTTATAAAGCATGCCAGTATTCTTACATTTATCAATAAGGGAAAAAAAAACAGGGCGCTGGTTTGGCTCAGTTGGTAGAGCAGGTGCAGCATATTCAGATGCTAGTCTTTGTCTCACTGGCCATGAAACAGATCAGTGATCTGTTGCATATGATCCCCCCTCTCCCCATATTTCCTGTATTTCTTGACTTAAGTGAAATAAAAGCAGAGAGACAAAAGACCTCTTTTCAAAATAAAATATCAAAATAAAACATTTTAAATCAGATTATAAATATAGCTAATTGATAGCCCTACCATAAAAGCTATAGGGTAACCAAAGCTATGAATTCTTCTTCCAGTCTGTGAATTTCTACAGAGCAAAGTTCAGCCAGTCGATGTTTCGACATTTTCACAAAAATGTCAAACTATAAGTCAGCAAATAGATGAAATTTAAATGAACACATTTTTGGGTTACAGCTGCAGATCCCTCTGCCATTCTTCAAGTTGAAACTCAAAGCTTTTGGATTCTTCCTCTTTCTTTCAGCACCCTTAACTCCACCCACCTGCTGACCAGTCTACCACTCGCTCAAGATTTTTATCTCTGAATAAACTGAAATAACCTTTCCATTATTATGACGGCAGTTCATCTTCATATTACTCCAATTTGTTAATTTTTCTTTTGGATTTTTCACCTGAACATGGCACCTGCTTGCTTACCTGCCAGTCAGTTTCTTGTTAACAGCTTGCCTGACTGTCAGGCTACACAAACCTGCCGTAAGTCATCCGGATAACAATAAATGGAACCAGTTTGCCTTTAATCCTCTGTGCTTGGGTCCTGTCTGCACTGATAATCATGGCATCACTTGTTTCTCCATCTGGGCATCTGATCACTTCACAAAACCCACTATTATGCTTTGACATTTCATAAAGAAGTATGCACATCAAGAGTAGTAACACACAATGAGGGCTATTGTTATTCTTACCGGACAGTAGTGCTTACAGAGAAGAGAGGCTACAGTGCTTAATGAATGATTGGCTTTTCCATCAGAAGCACACTCTTCCAGAAATGTGGGTAAAAATCATTCTTCATTTATTTCTATCTCCAGGTATAATGCATCCTGTAAGTTCAGAAATGATACTTTCAAAGTGTACAACTGATTTAAAACACACAGACTTGTTCTGAAAGCTGTGCCACCAGTTGCCCTTATTCTCTGCATGGGTTTCCAGCTGTCCCCACTGGCACTTCTGATATCAAACTGCAGAGTTTTATTGGAGAGAACTGCAGTGACTTTCTGCAGAGCTCAGGGACGAAGCACTGAGGCACAGACATGAAGGGGTGGAGAAAATGGAACATGACCAAATTGCTTGATGTCAACGAAAGACCGGAGTGTCTGCAGAGACAGAAAATCCTCATGTTATCCCAGCTTTGACAGGGATGTAATCATGTTGTCTCCATTGTCTTTACTTAGATTGAAAACAGTGCTCAGTTGGTATTTTGTGACTGCAATAATCTGCCATGTGTAATTTATGAATTCTAGCCCCAAATCCTGGCATGCCAACCTGTTTCACTTCAGTAAAGCTGCCTCAGCTTTCACCTTATTATATCAGCCTTAATCCCACTGTGGTAAGTGTATGACTATAAGATTACACATCCAAAAATAGATTCTCTCTGTCTGTTTTTAGCACATTTCTCAGAAGGTTTCAGAGGCTTTGATTCCTAAATGGAAGGTTTCCAACTGATAGTTGAGACATATCTGACAGAGAGGGGAGCATCTCTGCCTTGTTAGGCTCTCCACGGCCGACAAGTGAGAATATTCACAAGAAAAACATACTGAATCCAGAGTTGAGTTTTGACTCTAATGAAATGGAGGATTAAACTAGACTTAAGCGCCTTGTGAAGAGTTTGTGGGGCAGCTGACATGTGTGATGGATGGCACAGGACATCCTCCTTTCCACCACAGAGGAAGAGCGACAAAGTTTCATGCTGCACACGTGTGTCATACAGATGGAGGCATCACAACAACAATTCCTGTTTACAATGTCTGGTGCTTTAAATACACCAAGACATGTGGCTCTTCCTCTAACTCTGGGGGAAAATCTCCAGGTCACTGACAAGCTTTACAGGGTTCATCTTTGTTTGTCATCGGTGGAGGACAGGAGAAAAATGAATTCGTAAGAAGAAAATCAGGAGAGGACACATAGGCAAAAAAGCCCTTAAACTATAACTTCAGCCATGTAAAACATGGCTTAAAAATGCAATCAGCTGGGGATACATTTGAAAATTGCAAAAGGACAACAGAAATAGAAAGAAATAGACTGAAAACAAGAATAATAGCCTAACATTGCAATTTCTGACATGCATGCAGGATCCAGAGAGCAGCAAAAGGGTTAAGATGATGATTCATCCAGCATTTTTAATATTCACCCTACCTCACACTGCCTATATCAGCCGGCTTCTTCAGAATAAATCACATCAGTGTCATCATATAGCTTCAAAACTACTTTTAACACAATCACACATCTTAAAATAGCAAATCAAATTCGTATTGTCCCCAACATTAATTCCAGCCCACCTCAAGGCCAGTTTCCACAGTGCAGGGAGAACAATGAATGAGCTTTACAGAAGGTAGTGGTGGAGGGTGGTTCCTACCTGAGCCCCATCATGACTACACTGATATGTCAAATAAATCCGCACAGCTCCTTGTTTCAGTGATGAAACACACAGCACACACAGAGCCAAACCCATGCTGATGTGAATTCATTGATGCTCTCTTTTCCCGGATCACGCGTACATGCCTCGGTCTACTTTGTCTCCTCACAGCTCACATTAACCGGGTAAATTCAGCTCCATCGTATCACACACAGCCTTACCTTTGCACTCCTGATATCCCGCTGTAGTTATCGATAAGGAAGAACCTTCCCCTGCATAGCTAGCCGAACCTCTCCTTCTCTGTTCAGCTTTCTCCCTGGAAGCCTCCAACAGAAAGAGGAGCCGCCGTGCAGCCGCTGTCCGCGCTCATCCTCCGGTTCAACTGTAGCGCACACACCCGCCTCGTATCGAGCCACACTCACCACGCCTTCACCCGCCGGCTATTATGTGAACAAGCCCCGCATCCCCTCCCTTCTTCCCTCGACCCCTCCCTCGCTTCGCTCCCCCCTCTCTGTCTCTCTCTGCATCCAGCAGCTGCCGGCCGGCCTGCTTCACACTGGATTCCCACTACAATTAGGTGACTGTGTGAGACACCTTTCTCATCCTTAATACCAAAAGTTATGTCACGCAAACCACTTCATGTCACATGCGTGTGACGTCTCATGGGCAGTGGTGTAGCCAAAGTAGGGGAGACCGGGTAATGCTGTGACACTCTGCTTCAGCACCTGTAACTCGCTGTATTTAAAAGCTATGGCTCTCACATTTTAATAGAGCATACTCACATTTGTTTACAACAAATAAGTAGGGGTGTTGGGGGCTCTGCTTTACCCCAAAAATGTGTTCACCCAGAAAGAGGTAAATACAAGAAATAAGTTATTAAATACAAGAAATAAAAGGAACAAAAAATTGTTGTACAATTCATGGAACATAAGGTCACTTGTAGCCAAGCTATCTGACCACAAATGGTGCAAAAAAGGATTCAAAGAGATGCAACAACAAAGAGTTGGTAGAGGCAGATTCACAGCCCAGTCCGAGCATCCCTGAAACAAACCAAAACAGCAGCAGCACGCCTAGACTGTGATGATCAGGACCAGTACCGCGTTGACAGGTGCTGTGCATCGGCAATTCAGGCTAACATCCCAGCTCAAAATATTAACTTTTCAGAGGCACTGCATCAACCAACTGGCTACTGTTTCTTAAGAAAACAAATGTTTTTTCCATTTTGCTAATGCAAGCTGGTTTACCAAATGGAGATCTCTGCATTTAATTGAAGACTGTGATGGCGTGGTTTGTTTCAGCTGTGTCAGAGCAGTGGAGAAAGGTCTAATCAACAACGAGAATCAATAACGGCTGCTTTGTCAAGGAAGGCTTCACAAACTGGCAGAAAGCTAAAGAACAAAATCAAGAATCATGAGAAGTTCAAGCAATGCCATTCACTCCAGGGCATAGATGTGGTACCCCATGAGTCATCCAAACACAAGAAGCTCTACGAGTTGATGTTTGGCTGTGATGCAGCAGTAGTTACCATACCGGCTGTCTGTCCAATAAGATGGTTCATATGAACAACAGCTATCAAACGTGTCTGCAGTGCCGACAGACAGATCATTGACACTTTGGAACAGCTTCAAGATGACAAAAGTGTGAGAGGAGAGACCAGAGCCAAGATTGGAGGCCCGTGTAAGACGGAGCTAAAAACTAAAACCTACTTTGGCCTGCTGTGCTGTCAAGCACTTTACAAGCCATGTGAGTCGGTGGCCAGGGGCTTACAGTCCACCAAAGCCAGCACACTGGGTGCCCTTGGGTGCAACAAATTGCTGAGGAAGTGCATAGAAGGACTTTGAGGTGATGTGGTGAGCAAACTCTCCCAATCTCAGCTGCATCACTGGAAAAAAACTTGACAGGAAGTCCACTTATGGTGATGTGTGATGCAGGACACTTTTCTTTTACAAATTCTTCCACCGCCGCACGCCACGCCTTTCCACATGGTGGTCAGCTTTTCGCTGGAGCTTTCTTTTCCCTCAGCACCCCCCTGCTGAGAATATGTTTCGCGGCTATGCAAATGACACAGAATAAAGCTCATCACAAGTTGATGTCAAAAGCATGGTGTTCCTCTTATAACCTACCTCACCAGCTGGATGGGTTGTAACACATGCTGGGGCTAAGTAGGACCATTTATAGAAAAGACGCACAAATAGAGGCCACACCATGTGAAATGCTTCAAGATTAAGTTTACTGAAATGAAAGTACAGTCCAGACATTGTCTCTCTCTCTCTATGAGCAACCATAACTTAAATCCTCTTTCACTTTGATGGTCAGTGGTGTGTGCATACTGTGTATATGTTTATAAAAATGAGTCTACAAGAACAAACCTCCTTGACGGTCTATATGGACATTGACTTGTATAAATAACTATGAAATATGTACATTAACAAATGTTTGTATGGAGTCAATGCATTGCCATATAGGTGTGGTAGCTTGGACCTATAATATTTGAATGATGAAGTCATATAACCCTGTAAGGTCATGCATTAGTATGTTGTATGATAGGGTGTTGTTTTGGAAAAACAGCTCCCAAAAAGTGCAGGAAAAAACTATTTAAAGCTCCCCTTACTGATTGGCTGCAGTTTGGATTGTAGAGCTTTTCTACTCCATGTTGTCAAATTAAACATCCGCTGGGATTATTTTTATTATGGTCTCTATCATTTTATGTCATTTTCTTCTGCCTATGCATTCTCAAGAACTAAACAAAGAACAGTCTTGATAAACCATTATTTCCTTACCCCAGATTCCTTTATTTTTGTTCCCTTCAGAAGCTAAATACACACATTTACAGCCTTGAAAATCTCTTTATGAGATCAGGAAGTAATTGGGTAAACAGTGAAATAATCATATGACTCCACCGTCTGGTGGAAATGTTGTTGTCACAACTCCCCCTTTATTATAGCCTTACCTTGTCTGCCCCACTCACTAATGTTTATAAAAGTCTCATATGACATCAGAGTCCAGCCCACTTACAGGCACATTATCTTTACTATGGCAGTATATACCTTTCCCTGGTTTACAGGAAAACAATAGTTATGGAAAATAGGGTTAGGCAAATGAAACCTAGGCAGATATAATGTGTTCATACACATAGACACATACATATCCCTCTCACTATTTACAAGTATCTGCACAATGTCATGATGTTTTCTTAAAACATTTAACTCCTAAAAGTAACACAACATAGTGGCAACATGAGAATATTCTTATTTTTATTTATCTAAACCTTTCAAAAGATTTCCCAAATACCACCCAAAGAAGATGTGCTATAATGAAATATGAAGAAAGTTACTGGCAGTCTGTTACATCACAGGTCAAAATGTTGATTTCAATGTAAGTTCTGTTTCTGACAAAGCAGAAAGTCAATCAAAGTTAGAGAGTATAGAGTTGTTGTTGTTGGGCAGGGCCACCCCCAGCCACCCCTAGAACTGCTCCTGCAGGAGTCAAACTCAAGCTAATAGAAGAGGAGAAAATGAATGAAGTCAAAGTTAAAATTGCAAAGTGATCATGTATGTATCCTAAAATAAATATAAAAAAGACAAAAGTCTCAAGAAAGAGTTAAACATTCAAGCACTCAAATGATTCTAAAACTGCTTCTATTCTTTATTTTACATATCTTAATGATCAGCAACTTCAGAACGTCTTAACTGTCCTTAACAATGTAGTTGTGAATAAAGGTTAGATGATTTTTTTCTTTTAAATATTACACCAAAAATATTTATTGAAACATATGCAACTATACAATTTCCTTTTATTTGTTTTATCACCTCATTTTCAGTGTAATTTTAAAGTAAAGTAAAGTCTTTGGTTGAAGTTTTATAGGATAAGGGTTATCATGATGTGACCTCATCTCAGATTCCATGTTCAAGAACTGTGGAAATTCAGAAAATGAAACAATTACATTATCTGTGGTATTTTAGCACAGTTCTTGTAAGTTTTCATCATGATAAATGTCTTTATAAGGTTGGTAAATATTACTCAAGAGAATTACCGGCAAGCCAGTTAAGAGTTTGTTTTGTGTGTTTTTAAGCCTGCTTGGATGCCTTTGTATTTGCACAAAGGATTTTTTTCAGACTTGATCTCCAAGACAGAAAAATAAGCTGCTTAGGAGGACTTTGCTTGTATTAGACACAAAACACAGTTTGAGCATCTTTTTACCCCAATAAAGAATATCTCTATCAATCATGGCTCAAACATGTAATTGTTAAAAACTGCTGAAAGTTATTCTCAGCATGTCTGAGAACTGAAATCTAATGCTGATTTAGGATAATTGCACCATTAACAGAAATAAGTTGTCATGTAGAAAATTCTTTTTCTAGAAAGTTCTTTTGTTTTATGTCATGCTAAGAATATGCTATGAATATCATTATGACTGCTGGTCATAGTATGCCAAGCCAAATATGAACCTGATGTTCCCATACACATCAGTCAATATCTTTGACATATTCAATTCAAAAGATGAATTACTGCTAACCAGATCACCAGTGTGTGTTTCACATAGGATCTTTACTCCGCTCAGGAGTGACGGGGCCCCTAAAATATTCATTACTGTCTTTACGTTTCTAAAGAACCACACACAGCAGCTTCTGTAAAGCTCCTGTGTATGTGTTTCCATGACACATGTATCCTATCAGATAACTGATTACTGATAAAGTGAAAAGAATAAATATTTTTCTTTTTCTTGAGGAATTAAGGATCTGTATTTTCACAGCTGAATCTTCACAGTCTACAGTAAATTCTGCAGCCCGTCAGCACAGCAAGGATCCCCACCCCACCCCCTTCCTCATGCTCTTGGATTTCTGACATCAGACATGAATAAGTATCTCATTAAGATCCCCCAAAACCATCTGCCCAGTGAGTCTCCGCCTTACAGGGAGATGCTCCCTTAAACAAAAGAGTGGGATTCCCTCATTGCCCTCGTTATCCTCATTAGGAGCTTAATTCCTCCATCGTTGACAGGCTGTACTTGAATTCTGGGAACTGAAATACATCTAAAACAGCACTTTCAATGTAGAAATGGACTTGTTTAATTCTCAACAGAAGTGCTTCTAGAAATGTTGAAATTAACTGTTGATACTTCATTAGAGAAGCTTGAATTTTGTGGGAATGAACAGACAACATAATCTTGGGATTCCCTTAAATGGGATTTTGTTTTTTTGTATGTGTATTGTACCCTCACTGACATGTCAAAGGTTGATATGTGACAAATAAATTAGCTCTCCAAAATATGACTTGCTTTTATTGATTGGACTCTAAAATAGCCAGTATGTTCTTTACACCTCCTGCATACAAGCTGTTTCTAAAAGCATGGGCCTAAGTATAAGTGTGTGCATCAATGTCCATCAAAGCATAGACAAATCATGCATGACAGATGCTTTATGCAAATTAACCCGCACCCATCACAATAGAAGCTGAACGAGCTCAACAACGACTTCAAATGAAAAAATATGTTTATAATTCAATTTTTTAGCGGAGATTTGAAAAAAAAAGATTCCTGGTCTGAAAGTCCTTTAACAACAGTAAAAGCACCACCTTTTTACCTCAGAGCTTACTTTATTTATTATAAATCGAGGATGACAGATAGAACCTTTTAAGAAGCATGACAAAGGCACAGTTTATTTATGATTTTATATTAATCATTGTGCTGTAATGGACCAATTTTAAGCTCATCTCCAAATAAACTGAATACTGTAAACACACACACATACATTTTGGCCGGATGTGCCAAACACCCAACAGACACCTTAATCTCATATTTCAGGATCTTCTCAAACGGCTGCAGGTCACTTCTGATTGGCTGTGGGGTGTTTCCATGAAAGAAACCAAAGTGAAAACAATAAAACAACTGTTTGTTCACACCTGAGCTGAGGCGTTCCTCTGCTATCGCTGGCCCATGTTACTTACAGTTCATACTCTGTGTGTTATTTGTCAGCTATGTTTGCACTGACTGTCACAGCTTATTAAATCTGCACAACACTGTGTAAACGCTGCACTATCAGCCCTTAATTATGTCCATGTGTTATCTTGTGGCAAATGGCCAATATGTGGATGGACTTCTGCTGTCAGTCTCCAACACTTTGAGTGTGTGTGCGTGTGTGTAGCCCTCATGCAAATGTTGTAATGTCAGTAAGCTTAATGTGTAAACATGGGGACTTCTGGAAACAACTAGGACATGAGGTGAAAGGTCACAGAGTTATTCGCTGTGTCTTGTAACTGTGTAGGGATTTAAAGATTTCCCTGCGCATCCACAGTCACTTTTTTGCTAGTAACACATACTGCTCTGTTATGCTTTTATACTTAAATGAATAACAATTTGTGAATTGCAGATAAATCATGGAGAACATCTTTGAACAGAGTTAGAATGATCATGATTATGATTTTGAAATATGTATCAATTACACCCACTTGGGTGAGTTACAAAAGGCATTGTAGTCTACAAACTGTGAGCCTCACTCAGCAGGAGTCCCTGGGTAATCACTGCCGCCATTCACCCCACAACAACACCCAGAATAATATGTGTTGTCTAGTCTATTGTTTATCTGTCTTTGTCCTCTTTGGAGGAATGTGAAACCCTGCCGGTCAAGCATCATGTCTCCAGCCTTGATAGTAACTGAGTGCACAACACTGAGAAATTCTGATTTTATTCACTCTCCTGCATCCTGTTTGTGTTTATATCCTCACATCATTCTAGACTTCATTTTTATGGCTTTCTTTAAAGTCTGCACTTTTCTGTAGAAGCACACTTGCAAGATATTTGCATTTGTAAAAAGCAGACCCAAACCAGTCCAGCAGGATGAGGCAAATGCAAATATTGAACTTGAATTTCCATGCAGTAATAGAAAGTGCCCCCTCTGGGCCAGCAATGTGAAATCATTATCCTGGCTTGATACTGCCACCAAGTGGTGTGTAGGAGTCAGATGAGGAGGACAAATTTGACAAGAGCTGCAGGGTGAGGGAGGAGTAGGACGGAAGTTGTGTTTACAGTGAGACTCTTCTGCACAGGAACAGGGAGATGGAGGCTTGATGGTCAAAAGGGTTTCCAGGTTTGCAGTAATCTGAGCACAATACCTACAGGATTTCCCAACAAGGGAGATGTCACATTTAGACAAGGACATTGATCATTCTCTGAGTGCTGCAAATGTGTAACTTTTCGTACAGCTTTTGTTCTTTAATGAATATGAATATTGTGGTATTTTATTGCTGCAAGCTAAGGTTTTTGCTGAAAAGAAATGTCAAAAGATAATCCTACAGTGGTTACCAAAATTATTAGAACACATAGTATATTTAAGGTTTCTTTTTTTTCTTTTCTTTTCTTTTTTTCTTTTCTTTTTTTTTGAGCTGGCCATTAAATACCTATAAAAGATCCATCATAAGGAGATTTAGGTCATTTTCCTTGTTAAAAAAAGAACACTGAAAATGATGGGCTGTCATGGAAGTCTGGGTCTAAACCCCATCACCTAAATTTGGGAGAGTTGGAAAATAAACTGTATAGAAAAAAAAAAAAAAGAAGGACTCGCTTCATTACATCATTTGTTGTGCTCAGAGAAACCATCTACATGTTTCATGACTGTGCTTTAGACGCACAACAACAACAACAACAAAAAGGTCACAACTTTCAGATTTGTCATGTGTTCTAATTTTGGCCACCACCGTTTACCACATATTTACAAGAACACATTCTGATGGAATTTTTTTATTTTACTGAACATGAAATCATGAATTCCTGATCCATATTTCAACATGTAGTGCTTTTTTTTCAGGCCCTACAGTTTGACCCCTGAGCATAATCATTATAATAATTGACTATTTATTGATTTTTGTTCCTCTTATGCAACACTAACTCTGCTTCCACTCTCTGAATCGGCTCTCACTGTGGTGTCATGTACCCTGTGTTATTGTTTAACTGCACAGGGGTTTTACAGAGCTTACATTCACAAATTAATTATTTTACTTAATATTTAACTGAAATATTATGTTACATTCAAGTAAATGGGGAAATACAGACATAAATTAATAAAACAGGTTAATAAAAGATTAAAAGCATTATTAAAGTACAAAAATGAAGTACATACCTATTTTTTAAATGACAAACTTAACAATAGCTAATGTTAATTGTAAAAATTGAGCCCTCTAGACTCAAAGTTAGTGTTTACATCTAATTCGGATTAAAAACTGTGGTAGTAAAACTATTTCGTAATGAACTAATTGTAAAACAGAATAATAAAAACTCAATAGCACCTGAGTTTCTATTTGGGAACTACGGGTCAGTAAAAGCAAAGTACCCACGGTTGATGCAGCCAATGAAATCCCCGCTGACACTAACGGTTACGATGCATTCTGGGAGCTGCAGTTCACGCTCAACCGGCAGCCCATCAGCGGCGCTGTGCTCGCTGCTGTGTCGGACTACAGAGCTCCGGGTCCTGGACAGAGGCGTTTTTCGTTGACAGCGGTTGTTGGAACTGACTGAGCGAAGTACGGCGGCACAAATATCGCCCGTCTGCCTGTTTTTTAAGTGTTTTAACGTTTCTTAAAGTTGACAGCTGCAAGCATGCAGTCTGAATCGGGAATAGTTCCCGACTTCGATGTTGGAGAGGAGTTTCAAGAGGAGCCGAAAACGTATTACGAACTGAAGAGTCAACCCTTGAAAAACAGGTCAGTTGTTCAGCTGAGGGGACAGTTATTTCCCACGCTGCAGCGGTTTTTGTGTTTAGGTGATAATTAAGCTGCAGACTTTCTGGGTGTTGCTGAGAATCTGTGCATGTGTTAGGCTTGTTCACTGATGTTTCTAAAGCTTCAGCTCTGCAATGGGATCCTACTTGCCTGTCATTCCTTATGGTTATCCAGCTGGCATGAAGTTATGCAACACTTGGGTGTTGTCTTGTCAACATCAACTTCAAATATTAGCTCTGAGAGGAGCAGACAGGTCTGGTTGAGATGCTGCTGCTCTGCCTCACTTATGTCCAGAGATGATGTACATATTGAAAGTGATGGGCGGGTTTGTTTTTACATGGATTCTCTCACAAATCGCTTAACATCTGGTCATGGACGTATGCAACACGTGGGAAAATGTTAAAATATATTATGCAATTGAATACTGGAGTGTTCAAATAACACTGTTACTTAACTCAACTGAACCTCAGCTACAGTGGGAATAATAGAGATGCATGTTGTTGTGAAAGCTTGCACTGTAAAAAAAAAAGTAGACCATTAACATAAACTATTTGAAAACCTAGAAGAGTGAGTGTCAGATTTTCTGAGAGCTTCATTCTGCGTAAATTAATTCAAATCTTGACTAAATAATAAAAAAGTGTTCAAGACATCAACGTGCAACGTTTCAGGATATAAAACAAAGCCACTGTTTGAGTTATGACTGACTATTTTAGCTATGGGAGGTTAAGGCCTTTCCACAAACATCATTACCAAGTTGAGTCAGGTCTGTGAGGTCTGATTTAACCTTTTATCCTATTCCTGGAGTCCCTTCTGTGAGTGTGCAGTCTAATATGTCTGTTTGTGTATGATCTAATATTCAGGTGCTGTCTGTTTCGAACTGCCAAGTTTGTGTTTACACAGCTACAGAATGAATTGGGAAGTTTAAATTCAGATAGAAAAATTGATTTACTGTTTTGCTATTTGTTTATAAAAAAAAGTAACAACTCACAAATCTGTTTTATAGCTCTTTTCTCAGTATATCATCGTTGATAACGCATCATAAAGGCTAGAATGTTGCCAGAGCTCAACAAACTTTCCCCTGCTTCAGAGTTTACCACATAGTATCATCACTTATCAGCTTTTTAGTCTACATGACTTTTGCATGAAGCACTTTGCAGAGCGCTTTGTGCTCTGACTGGTCAACATCCCTGGCATGAAGGCAGACATGAAACTCAAACATGTTACACTTCCTGGCAGGAGGTCATGAGGCATGTAACCATAATTGGGGTTCACTGTGACATAACAGGATGTGATGATCAAATTTAGGGGCAGACAGATCCTGAAACTCTATGTCTGCTTGTAACATTTAGTCTGACTTCAGCTCTAGATGATGTAAGCTTAAAGGTGTAAGAGGGGTGAGGTACTAGATTTGGACCTAGCTGCCCTAGCTGTTTTTCCTCGATTAAATTGTAGCTAAGCTATCTTGCTGCTTCTTGTTGCTTCAAATTCAGGATGGAAATAACAAGAATAATACCACTCTTCTAAGCTAGAAGAAGTTAACCAATATTTCTGACTGAGCTAGCCTAGCTGTTTCTCCTTTTTTAAACTCTTAAAGCTATAGATAAGCTAACTGTTGCAAGTAGCTTCATGCTGAGGGTAGAAAAGAACAGGAGTAACATCATTCATCCAAGCTAACTGTTATAAACATATTTTTTAAGTATTTTTGACTAAGCTAGCCTAGCGTTTTGCTCTTATTTGCAAAAGTATATTTGAAGTACTTTTGAATGAGCTAAACCTGCAGCTTTTCCTGTCTGCACTCTGTCTGCTAACTCACTGCTTGATGTTGATGTTGTAGCTTCATGTTGAGAATGGAAAAAATTAGAGTGACATCAAACTAGCTGTTGTGAAAGTATTTTTAAGTATTTTTGACTTAGTTAGCTTAGCTGTTTCTCTTTTATGCAATCTTGAAGCTATAGCTAAGCTAACTCACTGCTTTGTAACTTAATATTCTGGGTCGATAAATGAGATAGCATCATTTTCCTAAAATAGCTGTTGCATGTATTTTTTGACGTGGAGAATAGTTGAACCTTAGCATACCAACTTGTGATAAACTCAGGACTAGGTAGATATTTTGACCTCATTTGCCAAACGGAAAACTAAACAGCTGTTGGTTTCATAAGTTTAATTTAAATGTCATCTGAACAATCTCTGTCAAGGATTTTTAAACACTCTTAAAATACTTTTAAGCTGTGGAGTTGTAAAACTTGCCACTTTGCCTCAGTGAGGATGACGACAGTGATGACGACAATAAATCTATTAACAGGATGGTGTGTGGTTATCTGTATCTGGTGTCTGAATGTCTGTAACGTTGTTTAGCAGAAGCTTCATTGTCAGGGTGAGACATTGAGAAGACAGTACACCACTGTGTGCACACAGAGCTCTCATTGCAGATGTTTTGTGGATTCCGGTTATTTTTTCCCCCTCTGGCTCTTGACATTTTGTATCAGATTTATAGTTTATCTCTTTTTCTCCTTGAAACTAAAACAGCAGTTCAGGATGGGGGTAAACAGTATTTTTTGTGCTGCTTTAACCTTTAACCCAGTTCGGCATTCTTTAAACTAATTTCTTCATTAGTGAAATGTCATTACAGTGTTACACATACATTGCCAGAGTTTGAGCTGTGTTGTTGCAGGAAGAGCAGTGGTCTAAACTCTGGTTCTGGATGATCACAGATTATTTCATTTCATGCTGTTTCCTCTGGTTTATGTGAAGTTGTCTGAGTTGTTGTCGACTGAAGGTATCCCACTTCCTCTTCTCATCACATGAGAATGACCCAGCATAATAGTAGTCACGAGAACTGTGTGATGGGACATTGTTGCGCAAAATGGATATAATTAGCGTGATTGATTTTTTTTTTTTTTTTAACTTGTGTGATGTCTTGGCATGTCCGCCCCCACTACACAGTTTCTAGAGCCACAAAATCAAATCACATTTCAGTTTTGCTGTCCTCATATGAGTTCAACAGAGCGTTCAGACAGATGCAGATGATGTGACAGACTTCTGGTGCCTAATATAGATGTGAGACAGGCGCTGGAGCTAGTCCTCGATGCAGTGTAAATAAGCAGTACAAATTTAGCAGTGGATGTGTTATATACTGAGCTGAGAGTGATTGGGTGTTTTTTTTTTCATTGCAGAGGCCAGGCAAAACCCTGAAAAATATGATCAGGCACTATTAGATTCAGACTGAAAGTCACAGAAAATTTAGTTTTGCTCATTTATGCAAAGATGAGTTGGATAAGAGGATGTTTTTTTAATTTATTTTTTTTATAAAACTATAAATCTAAAGCCATAAATGAGTAATGTAGTAGTTGTACCATTACCAAATGTAAAACAAACTGAAATTTGCTTAATGCATACATTTATTTCTACAATAACTGTTTTATTTCCAACCAGCCAATTTTCTCATTTGGGTGGGGATTAGTATTTGCCCATTTTCTGATTTCTGTGTTTTGCATATTTATCACTTGCAAAGGTTTCAGATCATCAAACCAATTTTAATATCACACAGAGACAACCCAAGGAAATACTAGAAAGTAAGAAAGTAAACTTTTCTTAACCTATAGGCAGATATTTTTCAAGCAATCAAGGTGTCATTTCTCTTCTAATATCTTGAACACATTTTTTTGACTTGTCAAGTGAATGTTACTCATACTAGGTCTAATAAAACATTTTGTACTAAAAATCAGACAGACACTCTTTAGATATCAGTTTTTGCAGTGTGGCATGTTATAAAAAAATTGTTGCCGGATGATTGTGCTTATTGGAAAATTGAAAAGTAGTGTCTGCAGACATTGCATGTTGGCTCTTCCTCTTATGTCTACTTCCCATTCTACATTTTGCATTTTCCTCATTCAGTGTTTTTTTTTTTCCAAAAAAATATGACACAATTTTCCCATCCTTACTGACAGCATTCCAAATCTAAAACAGTTGCAGGCTGGTGTTCAATATACATTCTCTTATGGAGTAATACAGTCTAATATTGCTTCTGACATTAATATCAGTCATATTCTGCAGTCTATGGCATCCCCCATGTTTACTTCTGTTTTACTAATTAAAAGTCCAACTCTTAGATGTGACCAGCTGAAGTCACCATGTGAATTAGATTGCTATGTACATAGAATAATGAACTTAAATGTTAAGTCATTGTTTTCTAACAAATGCAGAAAACAAAGCAAAAAAACAAACAAACAAAAAAAACTTCAACATTATATATCAGTCATTGCCCATTGTGCATTCCAATTTATTTTGTTTTTCTACTAGGGTATCTGTTTGATTTGTTACAGGAGGGCAACATGGGTGTTTCATTATTATTATTATTATTATTATTATTATTATTATTGTTATTATTATTATTATTGTTATTATTATTGTCATTCATTCATTCATTTTCTATACTGCTTTTCCTGTTCAGGGTTGTGGGTGGCTAGAGCCTATTCCAGCTATCTTTGGGCAAAAGGCGGGATACACCCTGGACTGGTTTCCAGTCAATCACACAGTTGACACACAGAGACAGACAACCTTTACGCTTACACTTACACCTACGCGCAATCTAAAATCACCAATTAACCTGATGAGCATGTTTTTTGGACTGTGGGAGGAAGCCGAAGTATCCAGAGAGAACCCAACATGCACAGGGAGAACATGCAAACTATATCGATTTGGGATTTAAACAGGTTACCCTCTTGCTGTGAGGCTACAGCACTATCCGTGCAGCCCTATTGTTATTATATTATATTATATCTGTTAAAATCAATTAATCATAAAAATGATCATGCAGTATGTTATTTAAATGATCAGTGACAGAGATTAGTGGAATAATTGCTGTTATCATTACGATTATTATAGGCATTGCATCTGGAAACTGAGATGTGATTTTTAGCATTGAAAGAGTGCTTTATAAGAGGAGTTGTGTCCTTATAACGCCCAAATAGATAAACCATGCACTGTATCTATAAAGGGCTTTTTGTATTTGTTGCAAATGCAAGATTTTGCAGTTCTACGCTGCCTTATGCAACTAGTCTATAAGTCAAGAAATATTTTATGCTGCACATTATGTAGTTTTGTACTCATTGTCTCTATGAAGTGAAAAGGGGAATATATTCCCCTGTCCATGTCTGGACTGGTGTAAGACTGGTGTAAGACAGACAGCTGAGTCACAGGCTGAAGGTAGAGGGAGTTGGTGTTTGGACGGCCTGTTCCTGAAGGGAATCCCGGACACAGATGCCAGAGACACCAAGTTTTATCTCCAGTTCAAGACGGACAGCAGGAGTGAATGACACTGGCAGGTGTTCTTGCTAAAGTAAAAGACGAACAGGACAGCTCACTCTGACCTCTGGGCGCTTCCTACAAAGCAGAAAACATCCTCTGCGGCCGAAGATTAGCAGAGATTAGGGAAGTGACATGGTCTTCCTGCAAGAGGTTATGTTTAAGATCAGAGGTCAACTCCTGTTTAATCTCTATTTACAGATCACATTTACAAAAAAATGTCAAATGTGTACTCAGGGGTCTGGATTTTTAGCAAGAGATGTTCTGACCTTTAACAGTGCATGTCAGCAATTGGACTTGTAGCAGTAAGTAGCACTTTCTATCATTCTCTAAAGGATGCAATGTGTTAAATCAGTGCTGGGTGGTATATTGGTGTCCACGGTCTACTTCATGACGGTATGGATTTTCAGAACAGCAGTATACCATTTTGTCTCATAATAATCTCAATTCCACCCGCTCTTATACAGGCTGTTTAGCTCCCGTTGCTTTTAGCGCACTCTGGTTGCACCACCTGATACACAGTTATGCAGCAGGGTTCGCTATCTATGACAAACCTTTTAACATTTTACACACTTTAAGTTTGACTATTCAGAATTAACATTGTGGACATCAACAACATATTTCTGACTAGATGTAACTCAATTTTTAGGGGTGTCCTGATCCAATATTAATAGCTATTGGTCCGATATCAGCAAAAAAACCCAATATCTGATTATATCGGCCTGCGTCTAAAATCTCCTATATAAGCACTCCAATAAAAGTTAAAGTCTGAAAAAGACATTACAGCTGAGTGCAAACCTTGACCTATGGTGGCACAGAGCTGGGGAAGATGAATACATTTAAACTTTAAACATTCCCCCAAGGCTTATTACAGCCTTGAAGACCTACAAATAGAGCTGAACATCACACCATTTGTGCCGATATTGTATTCGGATCAATATCAGTATCGGCCAATACTCAAGGCTGCAATATCGGTATGGTATTGGACATGAAAAGGTTGTATCGGGACACCCCTATCAGTTTTTACTTGGTAAAGTGGGAATTAGAGATATCTGTAATTCAGTTTTGATTAGGTTAAATTGAATTACAAATATCTGCAGTTACGTCAATGGAAACGTCATTCAGCATGTCACATGTCAAATGACATATCTGTAATTCAGTTTCGCCTCAGCAGAATTCAAATTAAAGATATCTCAAATGTCATTAATGATTTTCTACTTTGGATATCCAGAAATATATATCATTGCCCCTCTCTGCTATAACCAGACAAGAAGAGGGTTATATTTTTATGGATGCAGTATTAAAGAAGCAGTCATAGTAGTTGTTGTGTCTTAACAGATAAAAGTGGGATACAGAGCACCTCAAAATACATGCTTGCCCTCCAGCGGCCTGAACATGTAACAACATAGTGACCCCAAAACGGCACTTAAATGAATACACACATCTTCTGCTTATTGTGCAGAAGAGAACGTCATTCTACTGAAAGCTGTGGAAGAAGTTTTGGAAGAAATTAAGATTTTCTATTACCAGACAAAGAATGAAATTAAAAGGCCTTTAATGTGATGGTGATTGGATTCCATAGATTTGATGATTTGAACAACTACCTGCTTCGCTCCCACCTAAAGTGGGAGGCAGGCCAAATTTGTCAGAATAACAGATATCTGCAATGTCATTTTGCCTAATCAAAATTCAAATTCAGGATATCTTTAATTACATTTTGACTGTAGAATTACATCCACAGGTATCTCTAATTTTAAATATCTGCATTTAAAATTAATTTCAAAATATCTATAAATTGATTTAATCAACTAAATTAACAAATTAATTACAGATATCTCAAATTCACATTTTGCCCTGTCATGCTTAGCTTGACTTGGCTTACCATAGATGTTTGTCCTCATCTCTCTTCACTGTGGCGGTTGACTCGTGGGTCCGTGCACTGTGTCTTCCTTATGTGTGTCAGCACTGCTTACGCTCTGAGCACAACGAGTTGTTTTAGAGCACATGGTCATATTAATGAAAAATTTAAATTTAATTGTTGGAAAACAGTGTTGGTTTCTTGTTTTTTTATAATAAAAAAAAGATGTAATACTGTAAATCCTGTGCAATAAAGCTTATGTGGTATTATGGAATTACACAACTATTTGTTTAACTCATTCATAAGTTAAAAAAAAAAACTGTGATACAGTCACAGTCTTAAAATGATACAATTTTTTGTCCTATCATCCAGCAATGATAAATTGTTGTTATTATATGAAGTACCACCTGCTGGCTGACCAATCAAATGTCTAAATACCTGATTAGCGATAGAAGAATGATTTTCATCATCCACTAAAGCCTTGGACTGTTTGTACTTCTAAAAGATAAAATTAAGCCTACTTTCTGCTTTGAATCCTGTTTTATCAATATTATTATTATTAAAATTATTATTTCTTATTTTAGATGAAAGGATGAGCATGAAACTATCATGTTTACATCAAAAGCACATCAAAGCAGCCCAGTAATTCAATAAATTATAATGCTTCCTGCTTGCATATGGAAACCATAGCTGTGCTGCTTTAGCCATGACTGAGTTAAACTTCAGAGTCTCCTTTGAAATCATAAATCGCTCTTTTGTACATGTTTGTAATTGGTCATACTGCTCAAAAAAATGTAGCTCCTGAAGTTGGTTATTAACTTCATGGCAAAACAGCTCAGTCAGAGGAGTTTTATTCATGGATTAGTTTTCACATTATTTGTACTGAATCATCTTTTTGTCAGAATATTTTAGACAGTTCCTTTTAAAGTTTGAAAACATTTTGAATATTTGTTTTACCACCATCTCAAACAAATCAGCCCTGAAAAATCACAGATAGAGGAGCTTTATTATGCTTCTTAAATGAACTTGAACGCCTCATAGACTCCCTCAGCAGCAGCAAAGTGTGTTAAAACTGCTTCCTGACCGTCCTTGGATGGTCCGGTTTTCTCTTCATTGAAGAGAGTGAGGAGAGGAAGATCTGTGTCCTTCTTACGGAAGCAAATTCAACTTTTCCCAGCTGCTCCCAGGAAACACAGTGTAATTAAATTCTTAATGGTGTTTTTGTCTCATTCCGGGCATTATAATGTTTAAAGTTTTGCATTTGATATTTATTTGACATTTTTATATAAAAGATATTTGTTATGAAGCTTCTTCAGGCATGGAAGGCTGAATGGAGCAATAGTGAGTTACCACACGGGCCGGTTTCGCAGTAACTTTCCCAAGAAGATAGTGTGAAATCATGTAACGTTGGATTTTTTCCAATTGATTTCATGCTGAGTTGGACTTATCTATATTTAGATGTTGGGATGTTTGGGCCCTTTGTGGAGGAAAAGAAGACATTCAAAGATATTATGTGGAATTTTAGGAACAGGTATATGTAGACGGTCAAGACAGTTATCTAAACTTTGCAGAGCTGGTCCTTCCAGATGACTTCTGCTAAGCTAAAGCTGAAAAAGTGACACGATGACTTCCATGTTGCTTAAGTGAAGTGTACTGAGCTAGATCAAAAGTTATGCTGTTTTTATTTTAATTTATTTAAAAAAAAAAACAAAAAAAAAAACAGGTCAGTCTCTCTGGTGATCAGTTAGCATCATTGGCCTCTATTGTTGAGTACACCTGAAGTAAATATGTGTTATTGTACATAATAGGATGTTTCATACATTTAGTTAATGCTGTGATACTACCCCAGGAGACAGTTAGAAATTAATACACATTAGGTACATTTCAAATCAGTGAGATGAGAAGTAAATGTTGATGCCCTTTTTGTACAGCAGAGGGCGCTGTCTTCCTTTGAATTATCCTTTTTGACGCCATCAAATCTTTAACTTCTATAGCAATGGAAGTCTTGTCAGTTGAAGATCTCATCTGCTTTTTATAAACTACTAGATGATCCCTCTCTTTCCATAATCGACATGTGCTTGTGAGAGAGAGACAGACAGTGTTACAACCTAAGAGCAATACCTCCTCAGGGAGATGCTATTATGCTTAGCAGTTTTCGTTGGGTTTTCTGTTTTTAGCTGTTTTAATTTCCATCTACAAGTTTCTGATTTCGAAGAAGCATCTTTGGGGTCCTTTCAAAATAAAAGCATCTTTGTTATAAAAAAGACCAAATTTACTTAGACACAATGCTGTAAAAAAAAGGAAATAAAAGCATCCGAAAATAAGTTTTAGAGAAGAAATCATCATTCCAAACAAGGAACATAAACGGAATTAGTTGAACCCATAAAAAATATTGTGAATAAATTTATCTGTCCATTTTCTACTGCTTATCGTGTTCAGGGTCACAGGTGGCTGGAGTCTGTCCCAGCTGTCCTCAGGCAAGAGGCGGGATACACCCTGGATTGGTCACCAGTTAATCACAGGGCTATCGAGACAAACAAGATGAGCACACTCACACCTACGGTCAATTTAGAATCACCAGTTAACCTGAAGAGCATGTTTTTTGGCTGTGGGAGGAAGCTGGAGTACCCAGAGAGGCCAGGACTTGAAGGGTTAAAATACCACCAGGAGCAGGAATTTATTGGTTATTTGTATCAGTTCCTAAAAATCAATATTGTGTATCCCTGCATTTAATTGCTGCAAAATCGCTGAACAAAGTAAACTTTGAATCAAGCCTGCTTGATGTTGTCTCAAATATAACAGACAAATCTTATATTAGACTCTTTCACACATGAGGGTAAGAAGTCAGTTCTTTGAATGCAGTCATCATGTCATGGCATCCCTTCCCAGTCTCTTCCTCTGAAGTTTAATATTGCTTCCTGTGCCGTTAGCTTCAGGGTGTCCATCTTTTGAAACTCAAATCATTTCTGACTAATTTTCAAACAACCTATAGTATTAAAGATATTTTAGTCTTGTATTTGACTAGTCACACCAATGTAAATACACTGTGTCCTCTCTGAGTTGTTTACTTGGTTCAGACACTCACCTAAGAGTTGTTGTTTGCATAGTTTTATTTCTCTGTTTCACCTCTTTTGAAGTAAAACTTGTTTGACCAATGCTTCAGTCTGGATCTCAGAGATGTAAAGCTGACATGATGTTGTTCTAAACTCAACAGTTGCCTGTTCCAGAATTGCTTGTCGGTGTTTTTTTCTTGGAAGAGGTGCCATCTCAGGGTTTTTCCTGGCTGAAAATGAGGTGGTGATGGTACCTGATTGTGGGCTCACAGGTGTACCGTGCCATCACTGGCTCAAAGAAGTGTTTTACGAGCAGTCTATTTTAGGAGTTGTAATAACATGAATTAAACGAAATGATAAGCATTATTTTAAAGCATATTAATTTATTTTATATTTTTATGTGCTTTGTGTAACATTTTAGTTTGCTTTGACAGATCGTTCGGTACTGATTTTGACACAGCGCCATCGCCACTACCGGTTGTTGCATGTAACTGCAGCTACATATCACTAAAATGACAGATACCAGACAGGAAATGCTTGTGGAATATCTGATTGAAAAAAACTGAGCCGTGAGCTTGTGGCAGTAAGGAATTTGGAGGTGGCAGCTGTCATCAGATTTTCTATGCAGGAAAAACCCTGCACCTGCAGCATGCTGTGGTGTTGTGATCAGCAGGGGTGTGTGAGCAGAGTAATGAGCTGTCATGTAGGGTCATGATCCCTGCAAGTATTCCAGCTGTGAGGTTGTGTAGTCTACCAGGAGGCTCCTGTTCTGCCTTGAGAAGAAACACCTGCAGTCTGCTAGAGATTACAAAAGAAGACAAGATCATTATCATCAGCTGCTTGCAGGATTGTGTTCTTTTGGTGCAGCTTCTTCACAGAGATCTCACCAGTTTGTACTGTACTGATCCCCTCTTATAGCTTTGTAATAATAAACCAATGTATATCCCCTCTTTTTCCAAATGATTAAGCAGACTTATGTTAAAGCTGAAGTGCAGTGAGCCGAGAGATGAAAGAGCAGCCCCTGGATTTGGTTTGATCTGAATACTGAATTTATATTTAAGAATATATGGCTGATTTTGATTTTTCTTTTAGCATTAATGTTTAGGAAAATGACCTCACATTATTTTGGATTTCTTCTGAAGCTTGTTTCATGGCATATAAATATACCTTGCTGTAGATAATTTATTACTGATACATTTTTCCAAAAAGGTCATTATGTAAATTTGCTCAAACATAATTTCTAACAGTCAGGAAAAAAAACCCTAAATCCATAAATATGTATGAAATGCTTTTTTAATTTAACATGTTAGTTATTTTATTACTGATTCTGCTCTTTGAAAAATATCAGTGTGTTATAGGGCGTCTTGGAATGCCTTGTTAAATAGCATTAAACTAATCGACAGGACCGTTGGCTTCAAAATTCGTGAAATATCATATTTATACAAATGACTTAATTTTTTTAAAACCTCTTCAAGAATTTTTTATTCAGTCTATTGGAAACACTACCAAATCGGTTTACAAACAACAGAATTGCTCACACCACCAGCCTTTGATCCTCCTTGCAGGTTAAGGTTCATACGCCTATGTTGATTATCTTTCATCTGTGATTGCTTGCATCTGGGTAGTAGAGCATTACAGTAGCCATTTACTGGAGCTGCAGCTCCAGCAAGTGGTGGTGGGCTGCACTACAGCTTAGACACACAACATGTGATTGGCATTTTGGAATGAAAAAAATATATATATATAAATAAACCTTTGTACAGCACTTCTTTCTGTTCAGTGTTGCAGTAACTGAAACCATCATACTTTCATACAGTAAATGTTTTTCCACCACCAGTTCATCAACATCCACATTGCACACTTGTCAAACGACCATACAGACATGCTGCCAATGCACACATTAACACACAGCTACAGCAGCTGCTGTTTTTAGGTTTTGTGGACAAATAGTAGCCTTTTTGTGCAGTTACGTAATTATACAATCTCACATCCTGATTGCAATCAGATCAATCATGCAGCATGAGTTACTGCCTCCACACAACTGTAACTGAGGATAAATCTCTTGATATGATAAGATCTGTTCCACACAGGAAGGCTAAAGAGATATTAAAAATGTTCTTCATTGTGGTCAGACTTAGTTTATCTTTTTTTTTCACAAAACATTAATTATAAACCTGCAGCAAAATCAATACACGGATTGATGAGCTGAATTATTAACGAAAATGCCATAAATAAAATCTTGTGAATGAACTTAACACATTTTCTGTAACTGATGACTGTAGCGTAAAAGATGAAAACTGTGCTGTTCCTGAGCCAGACATTTTAGAGATAGTTTCAAAGTGTAACCTACTAAAAATTTGTCACAGGCCGTCCACTGAAAAGCTTGGACACATGTCTGTAAGTGAAATAGTATCTGAGTGGTTTTAAAGCAGTGCGTTGTCGGGCAGTGTGTCGCCCTCTCCTCTCCTCTGCTCTGCCGTCTCACTGGATGGGGCCGGTCCTCCGTCTTAGACTCTGAGCGGCGATTGGAGATTCCAGGCCGGGCCCTGGAGCCTCCCCCCTCTGACACACTTTCAGCGCTGCACCACCGGCATGACTTTCAGTGCTCTCCAAGGGCGGGTAGTGCACCTTCAGGAGAAAACAAACAAATATGGAGGCCGTAGGAGTGCAAGTGTACAGACCCTGCTCATTTGACACTCAGTGAGTATTGAGCCTGGACAGTGACATTGTTGCCTGTGTTGAAGCAGATTGTGGAAGTTTAACACTACTTTTTAACATGAAGGACAGTGTGCACAGAGTGCAGGCAGTATAAACAGCAAACTTGTCCTTGTGCAATGTGTTTTGTATTCAATAATTCTGGTTTAAAATAATTAAGATTAATAATAAAAAGCAAAACTGTTTTATTTTTAATTACTGTGACTAATTGCTGCTATAAATTGTCTTTTTAAACAAAATGGAAACAAGTATTTATATTTTGAAAAATTACACTTGTCATTTTCAGAAGTATGAACAGGTTTTTGTAAATTAAAGTAAATTATAGTTTAATGTTATATGTCTCTAATGGTGTTAATGTTATACCATTGTTGTCCATTAGGCAGAGCTCTTACCTTGAGTAAATTAACAGCATGGGTGTGGAAGTGTCTGTCTCCTTTGAAATCTCTGTATTTTTAACACGCTTCTGCTTACTGAATACAAATGTCTGATATTAAAGTATCAATATTATCAAAACCTAGCTCTGAATGTTGGATTAATAATAAGTTTGATGGAGCAGCATTGGGCAGAATCAGAGGAATCATGAGGTGTGTGGGTGGGGTTCCACAACACTGAACATCCATTGTTTTTTGTGTTATTTTTTCTTTGAGATACACATTAACATGCAAGGAGGTGTACGCGCACACACACACGCGCACACACACATGCACATGCACACACTCACACAGCACATACACATGGGGAAAAAAGTTAAACAGGACAAAAGAGCTTTTTATGTGTTCCAGTGGTCTGTTTGGCAAAAAGCCACCATACAGTGGAGAGGAGAAAACAGAGAGAGAGAAGGAGAGAGAGAAGTGGAGTTTGATTCATGAACCCACTTACTCTCAAAAACACACAAGTTGATCAGATTAACAGAAATTTATGAAAGAAAATCACGGGATACAATTCACCATTACCTTCTCGCGTAACTGCAAGACAAAGTGGATTAACCCATCGGTTCATGCACTTGATTTTGCATTTGCTATCCTGATTTTATGGACTGAGAAGTTATGGTATGTAGATAAAGTTAAAGTAAATACTAAATTATAAGCTATCCATAGCAGAAGCTGGCTAGTTTGGTTAGCACAATGCATCAGTATTTAATTTTAGCAGTGATATTGTCTGTAATGCTAAAGGAAAAGGGTCAAAACAAGAAATGCCGACCCTGTAAAGGTTTCTTTATCAAACAAAATGTTTCCGTGTATGACCTGAAAACCCTCATAAGGGGTTAGGCATTCTGAAAACAACTACCCTGATATTATTTATTTGATAAATGTTAGGAGAAGGGCCTTTTGAAACAAGTTACTGTCCCCCTAGTGGCCAGTAAGTAATTCCTGCATGGGCTTCACTTTGTGGACCAAGGAGTTGGTTCCCCTCTTTTAGGCAGCCTTTTTAAAAAACATTTTCCTCACGTGTTGGTGTTTACTTCCCGCAGTTATTCAAGGAAAGTTGGATTCTTCCATGGCAAACCATTAATTAAAATTTATACAAAGCACAGCTCTATAAATGACAGTACTTAAATTGTTATGTTCAGTAATATACTATATTTTAAACAGTATATGTTTATGATAAAATTACAAAAAAGAAAGAAATCAGAACATAAAAAGATTTATTTAAGATAACTTGAAGCTGGTGTAAAACATTTGCTTTGTATCAACTTCGATACATCAATGCTATGGACAAAAACGGCATACATCCAATCTATTTACTGATGTTTACCAAAACATATGAGAAGGGATTTATAGTTTAGTAATTGCAAATGAAATCTCGCTCTTCATTTTATTGACAGACTCTCAAGTTTGAACAGACCACTGCAGTATAACTGCTGCATATGGGTTGAATGAACATTATCACAAACAGCTTAGCCTGTGTTTTAGCCTTTTGCCTGTGCTCTATCACTCTCCCGTTTAGCTTTCTTCTGCTCTTCCGTCCTTTTTCTTTTTGCCACTTCTGCCCCAGTGTTAACCATTACTACAAAATAAATCCAAGAAATCACACAGATTTCTCTTCTCGCAACTAAATTTTGTTGGCTGGCGTGGTCATAGGGACTTTGACGTGTCATAAATCAATCTGGTCCTGTCTGACCCGACTGGTTGTGGATCACAATCAGGCATATGTGTAGAAGTGAGACTTTTTCATGATCACTTAGAAAATCTTCACATTCCCTTTAATAATGTCATAGGACAATTTAGCAGTCAAACACATCATGTGTTTGAAATAAAATTCAGAAAACTACTTTTTGTGCAGCATACTAAATATTACCACCAGGGGCAGTTACAGGCATTACATTTTACATAAATGATCAGCCATGTCACCAATGGTGAATTTATGTGTGTATAATGTTATCAATCAGTAATACATTTTGCTAAATGTCATAAATGCTATTTTGCTATTTTTTTATTCTTTTAAATTTGGCTCAGTGGTCAATGCCACATGTTTCTGTGGTGTGACAGAATTATAACAAAATGTATTTCTGTTTTACACAGAATTTAATTTCATTGAGTTTTATATCTAGCTAAAAACTTGTGGGGGCTCTGAAAAAATTTATATTGCCTTTTATTTAAATAAATTATACCCACAGAAGTTGTTTACAAGTAAGACTTAGAAATGCTACCAAGCTTACTTGTTATACTTGAATTATGACAAATGTAGCATGTCAGCATGCAGATATGCACATTTAGCTGCAGCTGTAATCATTGGATTAAAACATCATCATGTCAGCAAAAAATACAAATTTTGTACTTATACTCAAGTATATTATTATCAAATTTATTTATATGTGCATTCAATTTGGTTGCAAAATCTGTATTTCACTGGCACTATGTAATTGGATACACCAGTTGTTTGTGCATGTTTTCTTATTCTCCTCCAACTCAAAAGTTGAGACAAAACCAGGCGTATCTTCTCTTGTGCCTGAAGTGCTGCAACACGTCAGGTTGTCGTCTTATTTGAGGTGTTAAGAAATGTGTTTTAACTCCAACTGCAGCTGAGAGTGTCAGTATGTTTTAACAGCTGAGTCGAGCCAAAACTACTCAAACTGTTACTGTGAGTGTTGGAGATGTTTGGGGTAAACTTTGAGGGCTGGAGAGGTGAAGATGTTTGAAAAGCTTCCTGCACTGAAATATGTTGAACTCAAGTGCCTCTGAGTGACTAATTTGATTTATATTTTTGAAACAAGAATTGTTTGCTTTAAATAGTCTTTGCACAGTATTAAAAGGTACACAAAACATTTAGAAAATGTACAGTCCATTAGATTTATGTCTTGATGTATATGCTGAAAACAGCTTTTCTCGGTTTGCTGAAATTTTAATGGAAAAACCTGAAAAAAAGAAAACCTGCATTGTTTTAGGCTGCTAAGGTGCTGTGTGGTCTTTTTTTGTAAATAAACAAAACTGATGTTTACATCCAGAATTTCTTTCCAAACACAACCTGTTTACCCTTGAGCTCTGAAAAACACTTTGACCCCATTCCCTTCCTTTTGAAACAATAACAGAGTTGATGTTTTGCTTTTTCTTGACATGTTCATTTTTTTTAGCCAGTTCATGGTCTTGGTCACCAACATGACCCTTTAATATCAAACCTGAAACTTATTTGAGGACTTTTTTTTCTGTATATGAAACGGATGCCTCAGGAAGAAATGTAAAATCAAACAAGACAGAGATTTTTTTTGTACAGTAATTTTGTCACCAGGAAGATGTGAATAACAGCTTACTGTCACAGCTTAGCCCATCTTTTTTCCAAAATTCTCAGTACTTAAAATTGCGTACTCAGTACTCAGGTTTGGTTCGTCAGTGATGTTTTAATACATTTGACACAGTGTGGATATTACTTTTGATTTGTCACCTGAGCTGTAGCAGTAAGCAGGAAGACACTGCAGAGGGTTGACTACAGCATGCAGAAAGGGACAAAATTGCATGCAATTAAAAAAAATGAATGTGTTATTTTGGACCTGTAATGCATTGTGTCAAAGCATTAACCTTAACAGCCTTATAACAAAGATGATAAGCTTTTCGTGAGAAAGACAACAAAGGTATGAGACTGACAATTCATTCGCAGGGAGCAACAAAACTGACAAAACACAAATGTTCTTTGCAAAAGCTTTAACACAAGACAAATATGGGGAAAAGAAACTAAACAAATGTTAACTCATCAAAATCTGTAGTTCAACTTAACTTTAAAATGTGTTTTCTAAAAAATGTATGCACTCCTTATTTTAGAAAATTTTAAGCTTACAGCGCTGGATCATTATGATTTATACATAAATATGTAAGCAACACTGTAACCGGAGCTAATTTCTGTTTGTTGTGTCTGTGCTATACCATAATAACATCATTATCATTTATTTTTCAACAGTAATTTGTATTAATTATTTTAAATGCCAAGTAACAAGTACAACAGGGAAAACTTCAGTATTTGCCTTCAAATTGTCACATAGTGTAAAGCAGGATCAGATCCAAACACTGTATAGCAAATGTTCTTAGCTAGATTTACCAATTCTGGTAATCAGTGTGCCGTATGGTTTCAGATTATGCCAAATAATAACACAGAAAAATAGTCACACTGTTGGAAGTTTTTTAAAGAAATTCCCTTTTTTCTGACTGAAATCCAAAAACAAAATAAAAATGAAACTACTGTTGTCTTTAAAATCAAACCCTCAGCAGTGAAGCAGATTAAATAAAGAAAAGGAAATCAAAGGATTCAGCTCTGGCAGTAGAATTGAATAAAATAAAAAAAAATCAACATTAATCTCAGTGACTTTTGTTCGAAACTTACAGGATGAAAGGAAACACAATCGCCTAAAGTCACACAGACAAAGGAATTATGCATATAAACACTAAATCTGATTCTATGTGTTGGAATAAGTACAAAGGAACAAAAAAAAAGGAGCTGTCGGATTGAGGGTCCCAAACCGCTGCAGTACTTTGAGAGAACAAGCTACAGTCTTTGTTTGACTACAATTCAGTGGTTTAATCTACTATTGATTTATCCAGGATCAATAATCAGTTTAATGGGATCAGCATTGTCCTAAGGAATGAATGGAGCCATTTATATTCATCTCAAAAAAAATGAAAGTGCTGGTTTTTATCTCATTGGACTTTATATAACGATCAGAAAATGTGTCTTAATTTGACTTTGTGGAGTATTTGTGCTCTTGTGCAGGGTTCAGCGGGTGTGGTATCAGACAATGAGATTATATGCAGCGCTGGGGGGAGAATTATGGTATGTTTGAGGCTCGACACCCACTGAATACGCCGTAGACCGAAAGCTGTGTTTGACTCTGCAAGCTAATTAGTGCGATTATTGCACAGCTGGATTGGCCAGACGTTTTACTGAGTTTTGTCAAAGGGATCACTCACTCGATGAAGGCCTCATACCCTCAACTTCTGCTTCAGCTGAGTCTCTCTATTTTAGGACCGCTGGGGTCTGTCTGGAGAGCAGCCGTCTAAATTTAAAAGAGTGGGAAAACTGAGACAGCCTTTTATATAAACTCTTCCTCTTTCTGTTTCGTTCAAGTCTTTGAGTTGACAAAAAAGCTTTGTGAGTGCAGCTTGATGCCCTCCAAAATCAGTTGGATAATTCAGCTTTAGGAAAATATTTTTTTATTGAATCCTTTAAACTGAAGAAGTTTTCTTTTATGCTTCTCGGAAATTAAGAAAAGTACTTTCAGAGAAAAAGGGTAGACACAACTACCTTTATTCATTTTTTCCTTATAAAAATGGCTCTTCCCAGGGGCAAAAAAGATGTCTCAAAAGTTCTTTGCTGGCTTTGATATCTGCATAAGGGACTTTGAGTACTTTCTAGGTGATCTTGAAAAAGTCTCACTTCTAGATTTATGTCTGAACGTAATCCATAATTTAAAATGAGATTATGAGCAGCAGTATAGGTTATTACTGAATGCTATTTCTTAGCTTCCTGATTGGGTCACACAGGACCAGATTGATTTATGGCATGTTTAAGTCTCTATGACAACACCACATTGGCTGAGGAAGTTTAGTAGTGAGAGAAGGGATCTGTGTTTTTCTCTGTTGAAAAAAAATTATTTTGTTGTGATGGTGAACACTGTAGCTGAACTGTCAGAAAAAGGATGTCAGAGCAGGAGAAAGCTTAACAGGAGAGTGATAGGGGACACAGGCTAAAGACTAAAACACGACCCAAAGGCTGAAACACAGGTTAAATTGTTTGTGATAATGTTCATTCCAACCCACATGGAGCAGTTATACTGCAGTGATCTGTTCAAACTTAAAAATCTATCAATGAAATAAAGAGTGAGATTACAGCACCAGGCTGCCAGCAGCGCTGAATATAGCTAGCTACTAAACTACAGTACAAAATGACACAGTTTGCTTGTTGTCATGTTTCAAACAACAGCACTTTGTAACTGACCATAAATACATGACCTCGTCGGCTTGTATCAGGTAAAAAGTTGTCTCAGACAAAGAAAAGTAGCAGAGCTTTAGAGTGTGACCAAAATTTTTAAGAGTGCAACTAGCATTTTTTTCTTGGTGGCACTAGTGCACCTGACGCTGCCTGGATGAAAATTTTGATTTCTTTTGCAAGCCCATTCTCTCTCTTATGTTCAGGATCATATCGATGTCTAAACCAATAAGAGCTCTCTGCATTGCGCACATGGTGTTCTGCCCTGAAACGCGCAGATAAGACAATTACTGGAGAAAATTGATTTTGCGCTAGCTATGATCATTTACCAGTGTTTATAGATATGTGTTATAATCTAACTCCATGTTTTATGTGCTGTCATGATGAACGTCACAACGTAAATGTCCTATGAATGTCCTCCTATGAGTCACAGAGCCTTTTATCACCATTTCCAGGTGTATATCAAAGGGAAACATCTGGTAGAGAAAAATGAAGCCGAGGCAAAAGTGCTAAAAGTTGCTGTTCATCGTGAATCCTCTAGAGGCTGGCTGCGGAAAGACCGGAGGTCACATACACACCAAGCAAAAATAGACAGTTTAACAGCATTAAAAAACATTTACAGCCAGGTTCAAAATACGGCTTGGGTCTGAAATGCTAATTTCGCAATTGGCATACACTGAACAAATTTTCCTTCACCTTTTGTCGAACAAACCTAAAAGTCTGTTAGCTTTCATATCACACTGTTACTATGTGCCTCTGTGCAGGGGTGTGTCCAAACTTTCAGACTGGGATGACTCAACAGGGGAAGTAACATAGGTAGGGGTGGTCAGGGTGTGCAAATTAAAGTACAGATTATTACCATTTATCCTCTTTAACTTCAGTGTCTACTTTATAGATAGATATTATATTCCAGTGTATGATTTAAGTATTAAAATGTATTAAATATAAATATGCATCAGCCAGTCTGATAAATTTAAAGTAGTTTTTAAGCCAAGATATAATTATAAACCTTTGAATTACACCAAAAACAAGCAAGGACCCCATCAGGCTGTAAACTTAGGGGAAACACTGATGTTGCATACAATATTGCCAAAGAGGAGTTGCCGTTCACCAAATTTAAATTGGAAATTCTTCTGATGGTGAAAAATGAATTAAACGCCTAATTCAGTTCAGTGAAGCATTTCAACCACAAGCACTTCTATTTAGTAATGGTTTATTTTGCTTAATTTTTTTGTTTGAACTGTTCAGCTTTCAGCTTCGTGAAGCACTTTAAAAACTTTAATTTTCTTTTTAGATATAACTGTGGTTAAAATAAAAACAAGCATTTCTTCACCCCTTATTCTTGTTTGAAAACCTTTCACATAATATAAAAGTTACTGAAAAAGATTTTTAAAATGACCCTATGGCGCTAAAGATGACACACAGTGAAAAATTTGGGTGTACCTGAATTTTGTTCAAGTGCACCAAAAAAAGAAGTAAGACGCACCACTGCAACCAATGCAAAATATTAGTCTGGAGCCCTGAGTAGTGTTAAAAAGACGATCTTATCCCCATTTACTTCCAAAACAAACACGCCTCGTTAAGAGTCATGTCATCACAACAGTGTTTGCATGAGTCCAGCCCAAAAGTGCAATACACTTCAAACAGATAGTCCTCACAGCCCCTTAAAGAAAAAAATGAGAGAAATACTATTTTTCTCTACAGCTATCAAGATAATTTTTCAGTTTGAACCAATAAAGTGCATCAACTTCAAGTGACGTCAGTATGTGGTATAGAGTATTGATCAACCAATAATGCATAATCCTAAACCAAAATGTACTTATTATATGTCTTTAACAAAAAAAACTACAATGCTGTGTGAGCTGAAAAACTCAATGTCAGGGAAAACTGGCAAATTTTCTTATTTTTTTGATTTTGTGTTTTTCCTCCAGAGGTGATTGTTTCTGAGTGATACTCTTTGCTGGATGAAAATGTTGTCTGTAATACTATCAAGTTATATTCTGAAGAAAAACAGAAAAAAAAAACATTCATTTATTTTACACATTAATTTTTCCTCTGAAATGCCTGGATAACACTCTTTACAGAATCAATTACAGACATTCCCGTATAAGTATTGTTGTAAGTTTTAATAGTAGTATCAGCATTGATGTAAGTATTGGTTCTGATATCATTATTGGTATCGGTATTGGTATTAGTATAAGTATCAGAAATTACATTAGTATCAGTATTGGTATAAGTGTAATTTCTGGAATTGGTATTGTTATTGTTGTTGATACTGATACTTGTTTTCATATCAGTATTGGTAATGGTATTGATAAAGACAGAAAAAAAAACTCTTTTTACATACTTAGGCATGCAATCACAGAGTCTGCAGGTAGTTGAAGTCTATGGGTTTGCCAAAAGTGAATGTTAGCAAAGCTGCCAGTTCCCTTTGATCCTCTCTGCATGTCCACATGCATGTTTGTTACGCATACAACCGGACCTACAGCACCAACAAGTGGCAGATGGCTGTGCAACAGCTTTGACAGTTCATAAGTCCCCATTCCAGGCCTACATTTACATAAATGATACATATGATACATAAAATATCAGTATCTTTTTTAAATAACTAGTAATTCTAGTGACAACAAGGGAGGGTGATGACACTTAATCATGTAGTCCACTAAAAGCACACATTGGTCAGTAGTGCAAAATGCCTCAAAACTGTTGAACTTTATAGATATAATTATGTGAGAGTAAGAAGAAATACTCTTAGAAACAATAAAGCAAAATGCAGAATAGTACTTTGTTTACTTAAACAATAAAGAATGTAATGTTGGTCTAAACTGCAAAATCAAATTTATTCTTTTTTTTTTCTTTTTTTAAAGATTGGTTTATTCATAAAGCGGAAACTTTACTGTCACTATAAACATATTGTTGTGCGTTTCAAACAAACATAAAAATGATAATCAGAAAAATCTAAATAATAAATAGATTAAGCAAGTGTGCTTTAATATATCCTTATATCATTAAAGCAATTCTGTACAGTTATGATGTTAGTATATTACAATTGTACTAGTAATTATCCTTTTTTTAATTATTATACCATAAATCTATGTGATGCAAATGTTTGACCTCTCTGCTTTGAAGATTACAACTGTTCAAATAGTTGTGGATATTTTTTTTAATCAACCACTTAGTTAATATCAACGAGTTGTTGTAGCTCCAAAGTTCACATTTTCCTTTTGATCTCCACCCGACCACAATCTTCATGTTAACCTTTTACACTGTCTGCCTTTCCTTCATCTTCTACCTTTTCTTCTCTCCATTCCGCCTAATCTCCCTGCTCTCTCGTCTCTTTTGCTTGACCTCTCTTTCCTCCTCTGACCTCTGTCTACCCTCTCTCTGTTATCACTCTCTAACTTCACCTCCCCGCTCCCTTCTGATATCTTTTTTCTTTCCCTCTCCCTTTCTTGTAGCAGCCCGTCAGACCAGCATGGCTCTTCCAAGCCCCCGCTGAGCTCCTCGGCCATGACATCACGCATCCTCCTGCGCCAACAGCTGATGCGGGAGCAGCTTCAGGAGCAGGAGCGGCGGGAGCAGCAGAGGCAACAGGCCTCTCAGTACCCTCAAAGCACAGCAGCCCAGACCCCTGCCATCAATGTCAGCGTGCCTGCCAGTTTGCCGCCTGCTGCTCAGGTGCCAATGGAGGTGCTGAAGGTAAAAATATATACATATATATATATATTTTATAAAGTAAGTTGTTGAAGGAGAAGAAGACATGCAACATGTGTGATTACTCAACTTTTTTTACAGTGTAAAGTTTCCACCTCTGGATTTAGAAGCTGCATGTGTCACTTTTGCAGTCAGAACAGCCCATGCAGAGCTGTATTTATAGTTTATTGAGCCGTGTGTGTGTGTGTGTGTATGGACAGTCAAGCAATTGCAGTTTTACTACAACTGTGTGTAAAGAAAAAAAAGAAAAAAAATCAGGAGAGTGAGTGAAGTGTGTTAAAATGCGTATATGGGGATTATCTTCCCTGAGAGAATTCCTCTTTAATGCATGCTGTGCTTCCAGCCATTTGGATTTAGCCATCTTTAATCCTATTTGCTCAGCTAGATTCACATCTTTTCATAGCTTTGATTCGCTGGCAGTCTGAGGGACAGGAGACTGTTGAGATTTTCTGTGCGAGTAGAGAGCGTTGTGTATGACGGCACATTTTAACCGGCAGTTTGGTAAGTTTTACTTTTTGTTTATTTTGAGGGATTTTTGGAAAGAGTTTATAATTTCTTGGAAATACTTACTGAAATGAAAGTTTTTAACTGTGTTGTGTGCTGGTTCACATGCTGCTGTTGTTCAGGACTTCTGTTGCCACATGTTCTCTATATATTATAATAACTTCTACTTCTAATGGTGTAAAACAGCTGATTTGTGATTTTTAATGAGATTTTAAGGATTTTTCTTTCCTTTATTAAAAACTGAAATGAGTTGCTTGACTTCACTTTTGTACTTTTTCTTTGGAAGAATTGCAATTTATATTATTGAAAGTTGGTGGAAATATTTGAAGAGATTTTCATGTTGATGTGTGCGTGTAAGCACTTGTCTGGGTGTTTTGAGATTGTCCTTTTGAATAAGGAGCTTTTGGTGTAGCTGATTATTTCGGTTTTTAGATTTTTAAAGAATTTGGGACACTTTGGAGAAGTTTCGTACAAAAGTGTACCTGAATATTGCTGGTTTTTCACTTTCGAAGATAATATCCATAACTAGAAAATACTTTCGTTCCAAAAAATGTGTCTTGTATACTACATCAAATGAATATTTGTCGCATAATTATTGCTTCTTCTAAACAGTGTTGTGAAAATATTTTTCTCAGATATTACAAAAAAGATCAAATAGATGTTTTCAAGGCTTTGTGTGTGCTGTAGATCATTCTTTAGGCCCTTTGCTAGAGAGCTTTGATCATTTCTCGTCACATTAGGTTAAGTATAAAGAAATGATTTCTGGGAGCTGGTGAATAATCTCTGTTTGACCAAATCCATCAACAATACATTCAGAGCTTTCATGGCTACTTGCTCAGCCACACTTTCAGCACCCTGGATGTGTGTGGCATGGGCCAGCGGCAGCGCAGGACAAATACAGTATATCCATTGAAAACACTTCCCTCCTCATGCAGCATAAACATTACTTACTCCCCATAATCTGCAGCTCTTTGAGAGGTTTAGGATGCCCCCACCCCAAACCCTCAGCCTGCGTACAATACATCAAGTTAGAGTAATTTCTCTGCTTTGGACGGAGCTTACAGACATTCTTCATTGACTGAAGCCCTCAAATGAAAAGGCCGTTCAAGCTTGGCGCTGTTGAGCTGGGTTAACCTGCTCCCCTGTCTGTGGGTAGATTAGCACAGTCCACACACAGCTCAGGGGTACCAGGCAGAGCTGCTGGACCTCAAAAAGTGCAAACATTAAGCTCAGATGAGTTTATCTAAAGACTGATTGGACCCTTAATTAACCAAGTGACCTCTGACCTTCTGGGGAATAAGTAAGGGATCAGTTTAGGGATCAAGACAAAGGCGAGCACAGCCTTACCACACACCAAACGCTAATTCAGTGAAGAATGCTCATAATTAGCTCCCACTGCTTTCATTCCACGGCATATTTAAGAGAAAAAAAACACAGCTTTGAAATTTGTGTAGGATAACTTCCTAAAAGGGTTAAAAAATGATTTCTAGAATTTTTTTTCCAGAGGATTTCTGCTACCATGAAAAGAACAAAGTACCCGTCAAACCCCAGAGTACAAATTGTACAATTCTTTTGGATTATACAATAAGTGGAGCTCGTGACCACTATGCATCAGAAAGTATGTAAAGATTTTTATATTAATGCAACAAGACATCTGATCAAAATGGATATTTTTTTTATAACTTGTAATATAAAGAGCTTCTACTTACTTTTTTGTAATCTTTTGAGAAAACCTCTGTTGCAGTAAAGCGAATGTATACACTTTAAAGGAACATTCCATTAATTTTTTGACAACCAAAAACAACCACAGGCCTGACTGATGCAGATATCAGTGATTTCAGTACATGTAAACAGAAATTGAAATTGTAAAAAATAAAAGTAAGTTGGAAATATCAAGCAAAACAAAAAACTAGAAAATATTGAATAAAACAAAAAGTTATAAATAATAAAAACAAAAAATCTTAACACTGATGCAATGAAAAAAACACAAATCCTCTGCTTGACAACAGTGGACATCTAGTATCTCAAGTTTTTAAAGCTCCTGTATGGTTCTTTTGTTTGAGTTGGTTTTGGCACCCCCTGTGGACAACCTAAGTTTATTTCCTTGACAGTTTTACTTGTGCATTTGAAATTTCTAAAATGAATTCCACCTTTCTTCATTTTAAAACACATAATATGTAAATCCAAGAATTTTTGATATCTTTTTATTACCTAATCTGACACCCCCTACAGCAGGGGTGACAGACATTAAATAACTGTAGAAATCCTCAAATTTTTACTCACAATACGTTTTTGCCTGAGGATCTTATTTTTTGATATTGATTACTTCAAGCAATCATTATCAATTTCTGTTTTCTAACAATCATAAAATCCTCACAGAGCTTTAATAAACAAACATTGATATCCTTAAAGGCCTCTCTGCCTCCAACTAATCAGTCAAGCTTAATTAATATAGTACCTGTTGTTAAAATCAAATGCAGTTCTAAGTGCTTCACAGAGATTGCAAAACAAAAAAACTATAAAAGATGAAATGAACTTATAGAAAAACTTATTACATATTAAAAAGAAAATTGGATTTTGTAAGCTAAGACTAATGCAGGCAAAGGAAGAAAATATGTCAACAGTTCAAGTAAAAAATGTTCTTAAAAAAAGTAAAAGTATCAAAATAGCAAAAAGAATATAAAAAGTTAGCATAAATTAATAAATGATATAAAGATAAATGTTGAAGATATATGAAAGAATGTATGACATGTAGCTACTGTTGTATCATGTACTACCATATACATTATTATTACATTTTATGGCTTTTTTGATGCATCTGTATATGTGAAGACTGTTTTCATAGCTTTTATGCTAATGCTTGCAAAGTATGACTAATTGAGGGATCTAAGGCAGTGGTCCCCAAACCACGGCCTGACCCCGGCCCCCCATCAAAAGTTGTGTGGCCCTCACAGGAAAACATTTGGGGACCCCTGATCTAAGGTTTGTTTTGCAGTGGTAATTAGCGAGACCTTTGCATAACATTGTGACAATGAGTCAAGTGGAGAAGTCCGCAGGTAGCTCTGAAGTAGTTACTCACATTAGCATCACAGTTGTCGTCTACAGCCTCCAAGGAGCATGTTAGCAGCTTAACTGTGAGACAAAGTAGCCTATTCTTCCAGCTTGCGTCGCAAATGAGGGCATTCTTGTTTAATGTATCCTGGCTGGACCATCATGGAATGCACATAGCACGCAAGTAAAAAATAAATACCAATGTGTGTCTCCTCCAAGTACAGCAGGAAGCTTTGTGCGGTTTGTGACTCTTTAGGGGATATGTTGCTAATGCCCGCAGGGCTGTTGACGGCTAAAAAAATGAATGGCTAAACAAAAAGATGTGTTGTTTTCTGTGGGCGCAGATGCTGTGAGTTGGCAGTCAGTGCCTCCAAACAGTGTATTTTAGAAAAAGGACATGAAGTCAAGTTGGGTAGAATAACAGTCAGGTCCAAGATGTCTGAATATTTTATTGTTCTACATTTAAAATAGAGTATACATCAATCACAGAAGATGCTTATAGATTTATGACCAACATGTTTAGACTCCTTCTACATATGTTATGGCGACGAAGACCCTGTGTGAGTCTAGTGTCTGTTAATGTGTCTGTTAATGTGTCTACACTCCTTGTACTCACCATGAAAAGGAATCTGTTTCACGGCTCCAGCTCTTTAAAAACAGAGACTTTTCTACCCTCAGATCTGCTCATCACAACAAAAGCTGCAGTATGTACTGACAAGGCCGAGACGTTCCACCCTGAAGCCTGCAGCCCTGAGGTCCTCCAATGAACTCTGAGCAGTGAGATCATCTAATTATGTGTGATAATTTCAGAAATCCCAGAGGACGGAAACTAGCTTAAAAGCACTGATTCTTATTTTAATGTAAATAAAAAACTCAGAGGTTGCAGATGGTTTCATGCATTAAAGATTTTTAAATCTGCCAATTAATGGAACAATAAAACTGATTTCAGGGCTGCAACTTTATACGCAAAAGAGGTCAATCAGTATGTTTTTCAGTTTCTACTTTTTAGTCTGAAATCCTCAGAAAAAAAATCTCAGCCTTTTTTTTGTAATACATAAGTATTCATGATACATTAGACATATTTGGTGAAATCAGCTAACAGAAACCCTCCGCCCCACAAAGATTCATCCGGTCATGGCTCAAACCAACAACTGTCATTATCAACAATTAAGCTGCTCAAATGTTAGCTTGAATAATCAATGAACTGCTCCGAATTGTAAAATTAGGTTTGAAATTGTGAAATATCTCATTTATAGTCTCCAAAGGACTCAACTGACCTCTTCAGATTGCACCTCTTGACCTAAAGACAAAGATACTCAGTGTTGTTTTTAAAACAGTAAATTCCCAGAGTTGATGAGGTAGAACTCTGAGATGTTCTGATGGAAAAACACTTGAAATATTCTGTATTTACAGAATATTGCAGTTAATTATCCCAGCAAGTCAGTTACAAACAAATACCAGACCATTTGGATTTTTTAGTATAACACTTCGAATCTTTCCCCTCTCTTCCTCTTCAGAACAAAATGCACCTCGTGACCTCTTTGTTTCCATCCTCAGTGAAAGAGGGAGACAGTTGTATGAAGCTCCTGCAGTAATCCTTTGTTTCTATTTTTAGAGAGTGACAGCTTTCACCACAGTGTATGTGCGAGTTCACAACAGAGGGGAACACATATATAGATGCTATATGAGTGCATGAATGCAGGTATGCACGCAGGTCAGCACTAGCAGTTGTTTTTCACCTGGTGGTCTGGAACATCAGAGAGTGCAAAAGGTAAATCAAAGGTACGGGAAGATAGAGAGTCCACAAAAAAGGAAAGAAGAGAAAATTTGTTTTCACAGATTTTGCTATGGAGGATATTCAAAGATGATTTGGGTCGACCTGTACAAATTTGCACCTTTTTTTAGGTAGACAAAAATAACAAAAAAAAATACATATATTTGGAATCCAGCCCAAGCATGAGGAAAAAAAATATCCAAAACAATAATTAAGTATTGTGTATGTGTTTACATTCTTTAATTCTTTACAGGTCTTCTTTTAAACTTTAATTACACATGTATGGCTCATCTTTTCACAGCTGCTGTTTTCCCAGAGGCTCTGAACAGTATTTGACAAAACACAAACTGGACCTTTGTGACCTTTTGGTTACAATTTTATCATGAAGCTGACATGAGTAGAGCCTCTAAGATTGTTTGAAGTAATAAATATCTAGGGAAATGACATTAAAACACCCCCTTCTTCTAGATATATATCACTACAAACTATTCAACTGCTACCGCACAACACACTGATAGTTCATTCCTGCGTGTTTTATAAACCGACCTTCAGTCTGTAGTGACAAAGAGGAAAAACAGCTCTCGTCATGCTCGTTAAAAAGCAGCTGTACAAAAATGAGATAGTTCCCACAAAGACGAGGACAGCACACTCTGTAATCCCAGAGGGATCAACCAGATGAGACGGAGAGGACTAACTGATTTCTGAACATTTTTACAGAATGTGAAGGGTTTTTTTTTACAACAGCTGGACAACTGCAAATAAAAAGTTCTTATGACTTTGAAAAAAATAGCAACGTACCTACCCCTCAATAAATACCAATCCCAGTTAGAGCATCCTAAAGTATTTTATTGATATCCTGTTCACTTTGGGCTCACAGATCAACTACACTTTCAACTCCAAATGTGCTGATTTGATAAGAATTAATTGGATTTTTTTTAACTTATACATTTGGGTTATTCAACTTAACACAAATATATTTATTAGAAATCAACATCCAAAATGGTCAAATTTTGGGCTTTCAAGCCAGATTTGTACTTGAATGTTTTTCCTTTCCTGATCAGTACTGAAAAAAATATATCAGTATAATTAATTTAAAACTATTATATGATAGTCATGGCAATATATTTTTCGGGGGCTAAATGTGAATATATTAGGCTGCCATTTTTCAAAGATATAAGTACAAATACTTGTATGTTTTGGAATTTTACTAAAAAAATTGACCTTTACTAGATCTAAGACATCAAAATAAAGATATATAAAAAGTGAGGCAATTAGGATACTTAATAAGATTTATAAGACTGTGTTAAACTCAAGCTAAAATTAGTTGCAGTTCAGTTGATTAATGAATCAGTTAAGAAGTATTCACGGTTGTTTACCCATTTCAACACAATAACAACATAATAATTGGATTGCTTATTTGTGGCTCAAGTATTTCCTTCAGGATTAGGTTTCTAAATACTCTGCTGCCCTTTACACGCATTCAGTCTATTTTCAGGACCAGCGTCACTGTGGTCTATTACGTATAAAGCATTAAATTTTGGGGAGTTTTGGGAAAAGTTCTGCCTGTGAGTTGTTGGGGACTGATGATCTGATAAGAGTGGAAACGATCACACCAGTTTAAGAGCATCAAAAGAACAAAGTGGATACCAGAGGATCCTGTCAGTGACCAGCACTGATGACTCATTGTTTTACACTTAAGCACAAAGCGGCATTGACGTGCTATCTGTATGTTTTGACCCCCCTCAGTGGCGTCAGCTTTACGGTTCAGTAATGACGATTTATGGCCTCAGGTGATCTCAGTCATACCTGAGGGATGTATCTGTTAATGTTGCTCTCACATGAGCATCTCCTGCAGAACAATGATACTATCTGTGAGCATGGAACGAGAACTGTGAAAGAGTTTCTGTTCTGCTGCAAGGAGGGAAATAAAGCAGTTATGGAAGGACATTTCTGCAGCCTGATGTGACCAGTAGTGAAATTTATCACAAGTATAAACTGTCATGATGGTGTGAAAAGCAAAATGTGAATTACACACCTTCAAAAGTTAATTTGCATGATTATGAGCCTGCATGTGTAGGTGTATTTTGTCAGATTATGCAAATTTGTTAATCTCCATGTTTAATTAGCAATTAGTTAGCATAAATGTTGCATATCCCTGATTGGAAGTATTAAAGGTCTTCTGTTTTTTCAACCCTCTTTTTCTGAAGCTCCACTTGTTTTAAAGTTGCTGTTGGGAGTTGAACATTTCCTGCACAGAGCCTTTCAACTGTCAGCTGCAGCCCACAGATTTAAGCACTTTTCACAGAAGCAGAGCAAATTTCGAGGTAGCTTAGAGTTGGTCTACTGCTGGTGACCTCCTCAGCTCTGTTAATGAAGCTAAATCCTCTGAGCTTAAGCAGAACAAATACATCAAGTTTTTTTTTAAAAAAATGAAGTTATTCATCAATTTCAGGACAGAGTGCTTGTTGTTGTCAGTTAGAAATGTAATTTAGAGATACAACCTACAGACAAATAAATAAATATTAAAGACTCTATTCAAGTCAATTCAGAGGTTGTTATGTGTGTTATGTGTTGTTATGTTTTGTTTCCAAAGCATTATCACTGTTTAATGTTCAGTGTTGCACTGGGAACACACACCTAGTGTGGACATGGTTAAAACAGTGGATGCAGCTAACAGATAGCCCCGGGCAGGTTTCAGTAAAAGGGGTGGCCCTGCCAAACAAAGGCACTCACTGTTAGGCCCACATCCTGACATCAAGTGATACACCATAAAGGAATAAATTCAGATTTTACATAAAACAACACAAATCTGAAGAAGCTCATTGTGCTTTGCTGAGATTCCCTGACATGCATAACTAATGACTTTTTTCTTGCCTTTTAAAAGATGAGCCTGGATGTGTCTGTCCTCATACTAGCAGGCTCAGTCTCCTGCTGCAGTCAGGAGGGAAGCAGCTACTGTTCTGCTTAGATTAGACAGCTGTTTAAGAGTTTCTTTTGAACCCTTTGGATAGTCTCTTTTACTGTTAATGATGCTTGAAATGCTTGGATATCACCATTATGAGGTATGTCTAGAATCAATGTTATCTCTTTTAGAAAGGACGATGCATTTTTTATTATGCATGGTGAGAGCATGTTATTTAATTCTGCCTTATTTACTGTTTTAAAGCCAAACTTGTGTCATTAACTACAGTTTCATGCGTCTACAATTAATGTTACAGTCTCAGTAAGCTTTGGTTTTACCTATCGGAGGATGCCAGTCATGGTACAAAAGTATAAGAGTCTGAATATGTGCTGGAAGTCAGCGGTTCTGCTTTGTTTTATACATTTTTTTTACACTGTTTATGAACTTTGTCTGCAGAAGCTTCTCTGCATCATTAGCGCTCTATGAAGGATTAATTATCCACAGCAATGAAATGTGTCCATAACCAAAGAGTGCAAAAATATGGGTGTGAATGTTAATATTCTTCCTTAAAAGATGAGAGTTGCAAGTGTAGAAAAGCGGAAAGTAAAAATGTTTTTCCCTCTGAGACTCTCAAAGATAACAACTCCTGACAGCGTCTCAAAAAAAAATGCATAATGCATTGAAGGCTTTGAAATCCCTGCTGAGTTTATTTTAATATTAAAGTCACAACTTTGCAATACTGAGGACAGGCAAGACTTTGAGATATATTTAGAGTCTTTTATCTAATAAAAGCTCAAAAAATCCTAAAATGTGCCTGCAGGAATATTGTAGCAGCAGTGAAAGTAGGATTTATTTAAATGAACTTCTCTTTCGCAGATTTTTCGTTTGCAACTTTGACTGGGATGCATACAAATGTGATTTATATTCGCATCATTAACACTTGTCATATACTCATGTTCTGTTTTTCTCCCTCCTCTTGTCTTTTTGCACCCAAAGGTCCAGACTCACCTGGAGAATCCTACCAAGTACCACATCCAGCGCTCCCAGCAGCAGCAGGTGAAGAGGTACCTAGGAAAGCTTGGCTCTCAGGCATTGAGCTTGCCCTGCCCCAACCAGTCCTCTGACCACGGGGGCATGCCGCCAGGGCCGGGCAACAGCGCCCCCAACAGCCCTATGGCCTTACTGACCCTGAACTCTAACTGCGAGAAAGAGGTGAGGTCCTCACTACACGTTATTTCTCTTTAGTGATTTCTCCTCCTGTTAGCATACTTAGCTGTTCTAATTTTACCTCTTTCTCCTACTCCTAGATGGATGATGTCATTGACGACATTATTAGTCTGGAGTCCAGTTACAGTGATGACATCCTCGGCCTGATGGACCCAGGACTTCAGATGGCGAACACAGTATGTTTGGTTTTGTTTGTCAAATCATCCTCAACATTGAGCCTATGAACAGACAAAGAGCTGCTCTGTTTTAAAGGTCACTACACAAGAGTGTTTTTATGTGTGTCGAAAGAAAAAACATCCAAATTCATTTTTTGAAACTGAGTGATGTAGTTGTAAAGATAAAATGTCAACCTTATGCTCTGCCTTAGCTGTTAGTAAAGTTGCTGTAGGGATGAATTGAAGCTTTCCTCAGTAGTTTACAACACTCAAAGAAGTTGCTGCACAAGGCCCAGAATGACTTTGGCTTATTACCTGTCTTAAAGGCACAGATTTTACCTATATTGTGTTTCATTGTGGATTTAACTGATTATTTATAATTTAGTTCCAACAAATTCATAAAAGTTTGTGCCAGGCTAGTTTTTAGTTGCTGCACTGAGCTAAGCTAAATAGCAGCTGGCTATAAAAAAGAATATGATATTGATCAGCACATCCAATTCTCAGCAAGAGAACCAATCCTTGAAATGTTGAACTATTCCTTTAACAGTGAGCTCTAGAAAATCTGCTTGTTGTGCATGTTTAAGACAATTTTCGAGTATTATAGGCCTTTTTATGTCAACACATTTCCCATGTTGCAATTTTTACTCAATGTTTGTGCCCTGTCTTCAGATCGCTGTTCCTGCCAACCTCATGGACATGTATGGTAACCAGGGAATGTCCCAGCAAGGTCTGCCCATCAGCAACTCCTGCCCTGCCAATCTGCCCAACATCAAAAGGGAATACTCTGGTAAGAAAGGGGCACAAAAACTTTGATATTTGAATGTGAACAATCAGACCATCTCTCCTGTGATTCTTCATCTTGTTTCATTTCAATTATTTTTCACATAGTGTCACAGTCCCCGGCCATCATGCATATGCTGGATAAGTCTGGATCCTGTGGCAAATTCGACAACTATCAAAGGCCCGAAGGCTTCCCAGTGGGTATGTGTGGTTAGCTTGCCACACATTTTCTACCCTGGCATTCTTTTATTAGATAAAGTGGATTGATCTAAATGTTTCTTTCAGAAGCAGAGGTCAGAGCGATGGCAAAGGAGCGGCAGAAGAAGGATAACCACAACCTGAGTAGGTTTGAACTTAACTTGAGTTATACAGTAGATGTCCATGAAAAAGAAAAAAAGATGTGTTTATGGTTGGCATGTGTGTTTTCATGACGGCTCTCTTTGAGACGCAGCCTCTTTAGCTGATCGTGTATTTCTGCTCTTGTCCCTCTTCTTGTCTGTAGTTGAAAGAAGACGACGGTTCAACATCAATGACAGAATCAAGGAGTTGGGCACTTTGATTCCAAAATCAAACGACCCGTGAGTAATTTTTAAAAGTTTTTTTTAATTAGGAAATGGTATAAAAATAACTTTATGTGCTTGGAAGACACCCTTCACAAATTTGATTTAACTACAAAACACAGATCGAGTTCTGAGCAAAAACTGTAACCCGAAGTTCAGCTGAAGCTAATTTGAGGTTACAGCAGTCTAAATCAGGGAAATCAAGTCAACATGCCCCACATTCACAGTCCTTAATTGCATTAAACCATGCCTTCGTGTTTCTGAACAACGATGAAGGAATCACTGTCCGTGAAAACACACAGAGGGAATGTGAGGGGAGTGATTCATATTTGATTGGAGTATCTCGCATGAAATCTTCCCATTGGCTTCAGTTGATCTTTGGAAAACATTTCAACCTCTCGTTTCCTGCACGCGAGCATTGTTTTTGATGGACTGTAAAATTTACTTTTGAAGGTGTGTAATCCGCATTTCACGTTTCACACCAACTCAAGTGTTCATACTTTTCATATGTATACAATGGGATTTTTTAATTTAAACATTACATGAGCTTTAAAGTCAACATACAAATAAGATACTGAAGTCCTTTTAAATAGCTGACAAATACAATAATGACTATGATAATGATTAATGTGCATGCTGATCCACACACTTAGGGGCTAAATTAACCAATTTACTCAGCGACCTTTGACCTGCCTGTGGTTCTGGAAAGACCCCAGCAGCCCTCTTTCTTTTGTTTTGTCTTTCCATCCGAGGTTGTTTTGCTAAACCCCAGCTGGGATTTCCACCCACACACACACTGCTTACACACACACACACTTACAACACACACAGCACACAGTATCTCAGAGGTTTTTTTTATAGCCACGTCGATTTTACTTCTTTCATTCTATAAGTGAGATATACATTTACTCACTGGCTTTTGATGTTCTTCATTCCAGTTTGAATTTACAGTGTTAAATAGAACTATTCATGGGAATCATCCCATAATCCTGGAAAAAAGTGTCCTTCAGGCAACTGACCAAAGTCTCAGCCAGAGACAACAGAGACATTTGGTCTGTAACATTTTGGCTGGTTAAAAACAGATTCTCCCCTCCAGGCAACTTCCACTGCAACCTTTAGTTCTTCAGGATGTTCGGGGTCAACCTTATGACTGCTTGTGATCTCAGAGTCCGAGGCAGTATTCAATCGTGCAAAGAACCCAGACCTGTATCTGTTACTGACCTCGCTGACCTCTTCATGAATCTCCTCTATCTCATGCAGAGCTGAATGTCAGTGAGCGGTTCTTTACAGCAGCATGGGTCTGATAAAAATGAATTTCTGATAGTTTCTGACTAGTTTAATTCTTAACACCGTACGATAAAAGAGAGTGTTGAAAAACAATGTTCTCCTTTTTAATTTCCAGGGACATGCGCTGGAACAAAGGCACCATCCTGAAGGCCTCAGTGGACTACATCAGGAAGCTGCAGAGGGAACAGCTGAGGACCAAGGAGCTGGAGAGTCGCCAGAAGAAGCTGGAGCACGCCAATCGACACCTGATGTTGAGGATACAGGTAGACCTTTAATTTTTACAACTTTATTTATTAAGATTTGTTTTTACTACTAAAACTTCCACATTTTGTGATGTTACAGCCTCATTCCAAAGAGGAATGAATTCATTTTTTTCCTCAAAATTCTACACAAAGCACCCCATAATGAAAATGTGAAATCTTTGCAAATAAAACCCAAAGAAATCACATGTACATAAGTATTCACAGCCTTTGCTCATTACTTTGTTGATGCACCTTTGGCAGCAGTTACAGTCTTGTCTCTTTTTGAATTTGATGCCACAAGCTTGGCTCACCTATCTTTAGGCAATTTGGCCCATTGCTCTTTCAAGCTCCATCAGGTTGTATGGGGAGCATCAGTGAACAGCCATTTTCAGATCTCTCCAGAGATGGTTGATCAGATTCAAATCTGGGTTCTAGCTGGGCCCCTCAAGGACATTTACAGAGTTGTCCTGAAGGGTGATTGTCCTGCTGAAAGATGAACCGTTGCCCCAGTCTGAGGTCCCAAGCACTCTAAGCAGGTTTTCATCCAGGATGTCTCTGTACATTGCTGCATTCATCTTTCCCTCAATCCTGACTAGTCTCCCAGTTCCTGCTGCTGAAAAACACCCCCACAGCATGATGCTGACACCACCATGCTTCACTGGAGGGATGGTATTCATACCAATGGTATGGTATGATGGTATGATGATTCATACCAAAGAGTTCAATCTTTGTCTCATCAGACCAGAGAATTTTCTTTCTCATGGTCTGAGAGTCCTTCACGTGCCTTTTGGCAAACTCCAGGTGGGCTGGCATGTGCCTTTTACTAAAGAGTGGCTTCAGTCTGGACCCTCTACCATACAGGTGGATTGGTGCAGAGATGGTTGTACTTCTGGAAGGTTCTCCTCTCTCCACAGAGGACCGTTTGAGCTCTGACAGAGTGACCATCAGGTTCTTGGTTATCTCCCTGACCAAGGCCCTTCTCCTCTGATTGCTCAGTTTAGATGGGCATATGGCTCTGGGAAGAGTCCTGGTGGTTCTGAACTTCTTCCATTTACAGATGATAGAGGCCACTGTGCTCATTGGGACCTTCAAAGCAGCAGAATTTTTTCTGCACCCTTCCCCAGATCTGTGAGAAAATAGTTTTCTGGATAAGTGTTTGAGTTAATGGGTTTGGAAGTGGCTCCTTTTTAACCTTGCCTTGCCCAAACTTAATGTTCCCCCTTTATTGTCCCATTTTTTGAGTCTGGAAATTGTCCTCTTGGCTTTGATGTTCTTTCAGTATCAATGTATGATCAACATAAAAGAAGATGTATTGTATTTTATTCCTCAAAACTTTACATGACAGAAGCTTCTAATGGCGACAGCTTTTTTTACCACATTAGTTTGCAAAAGAGCGGAAAATTCAATATTTAAATAACCAAAAACTTAACCATCAGGTCATTATTCACTCTGATTTCACAACAGTTACGCCTATGTAGTGTTTAAAAACTAAATGTTTATAACTATTTCATCCCAAATCAATGCAAGATTAACATGTCATTATAGATTATAGCATTTTAAAATGGCAACATGCAGAATCACTTTTTGATGCATGTCTGGCAAGTTAAGCAGCTGTTCACAATAATTTATGGCTCAGTTTATCACAAGATGAGAAGCATTAGGATCTGTGTAATTCTGCTCAGCTCAGCTTGATGGATCGAACAGATTGTGTTTGTTTTACAGTTATTATCAGGGGGAAAACCCTCAGCATGTTAACCCTCTGTGTTTTAATATTTGGATAATTTAAAGGAATGGAAGCAGTCAGTTATAATCCACAGAGGATTTAAGAGGGAAAAAAGTTATAAACAATCATCTTGAACAAACTCTGACAATTAAAGGTGCTCCAAATACCATTTCTGATACCAAAAATTGAGAACTGATGACTACCATTATCCTTCTGGTACATATTCTATTAAACATGGTTGGTTTTAGTACATAAGATCTGCATTTTGACATTTTGCAAGCTTTAGCTAACTTTGCCAACAACTCCGTTATATTTTAATTTCATTCATAAATTTGCTTTAATCCTGATGATTTTGGGAGCTAATTTTCTGTCCTATCAGATCTATGCATCAGTATGTCAGCTTGTTCCAAACCTCATGCTGATAACACACGTAAAGCAGTATGGGTGACATGTTTATGTGTCTGTGGTTTACAGGAGTTAGAGATGCAGGCGCGGGCTCATGGTCTTGCCATCGCCTCTTCAGCCCTCTGCTCAGCTGAACTCGGGGCCCGGACCATCAAGCAGGAGACCGCTCTGGAGGACTGTCACCAGGACCTGTACACTCTCCATCCCCATCACCAACACCACCAGGCCTGCACCCCAGAGCCGCCCAGCGCCCTGGACCTAAACGAGGGCCATTCTAACTTCCCCGAGGGCCACTACAGCGTCCACGGCAAGCCAGGCTCCAAACTCAACGACATCCTTATGGAAGACACCTTATCCCCTGTGAGAGGGGGGGACCCTTTGCTCTCGTCCGTCTCCCCAGACGCCTCTAAGGACAGCAGTCGTAAGAGCAGTGTAAGCATGGATGAGAATGAGCAGGGCTGTTAGCACCCCCTGCTGGAAGACACCTCGCCTGGATCTGCAACCCCTCAATCCTGCTGTTCCTGTCAGCAGCTAACACACTTCTGGCTGCTGGAAGGTTTCTTTTGTTTGTTTTTAAAGTTTTTGTTTGTTTTTTTGTTTGTTTTCTTTCCCACTTTTGTTTACATGTATTGAATCTCCTGTTTGTATGTTTGTTTTTGTTTATTAGTTTTTATATCTCTGCTTTTTGAAGCCCTCGACCTTGATTTCAAGGACTGATTATGAAGTAATTTTGCTTTAATCATTACTTTGATGACAATGAGATACAAACATAGAAGTTTTTATATTTGGAAAAGTATGCATTTATCTTTGGATAGAGGCTAGATTATGCTTATTTCTATTGATTCCAAAGAATCTAGGGAAGTTATAAATCATGGTCAGATATGTAGATATTTAATGGTGAGATGAACACTGCTTTTTAAATCACTAGCAATAATAGAAGGAAAAATAAAACTATTTATTACTGTAGTGCTTTACACTCCCTGTGTCTTAGATTAAACTTGAATGTTTCGATGCCTTACAAAGATGTTTTTTACATCCATTTTCTTTTGCTATGCACATGTTTTGGCTGTTAGCTGCGTCTTTGTCAGTCTTCCAGTTGAAATTTCCTCCCTGACAAAAACAAATCACTTGTAGATTTTATCTAATTTATGTATCTTTAAAAACAGCTTGTAATGTAACATTCCCCTTAAAAAAAAAAAAAGTAATTCATGAAAAGACTTTTGAAGGAGACGAGCGGGGGTATGATAAATAATAGCACATGAAATATGACTCTGAAATGTATCTTTTAAGGAAGTTAAAACGAGCGAGATCAGTTTTGATACTGGCTTTTGAACAAGAAGCTGCATCTGACATTAAAAATAGAGATAATGTACAGCAAAAAAGCACAAAACTACTGAAATTTTTAAAGAATAAAAAAAAAGATTATTTTGTGTATATATTTAAGTCTTGAAACTATGAAAGTCTAGGCTCAAATCAAAGGTAGAAAGCCTGCTGTAGCCCCAACACATGCACACAAAGCTTATCATACTTGATAGATCTGATTGTTACATAATCCTATAAATCTTTCTCTTATCTGATTAATTCAAAAAGATGAATCACTTCACTTTTTTATTGTATTGTTGTCTGGAGTGATCGGACTGAACAGAACTGCTCCACACAGTGTAACACTTACAGCCATGAGCTGAAACAAGTGCTCAGTTTTTATACTTGTCCATCCATTTCCTAAATTATTGTTGTTTTTTTTTACAACACTGTGGTGACATTTCACATTCAATATGCTTTTTTTCCATTATGTGAACATTTGTATTGCTAAGGAGTATAAGGAGACTGCTTTTGTATGAAATGCATGACGTTGTACACTGGAATGACCTCTGTAAAACGTGGTTTGTACGCTTTTTTTTATCGAAGCATAAACTAACTGTTGTACCGGCTCTTTAAATGCATACACTTTTGTATGAGATAGTAGACTCCTTCAGTGTGCAGATGTTGTTATATTGCAGCGGTTTGTTTTCATCAGTTGTAGCACATTGCATATGTATGCCTTTGTTTAAAACCTACCTGCCATACATCAAGAGCCCTGTTGAAGCACAGCCTCCATTTTTTTTAACTATGCAACAGTTGTAGAAATGTGATCTCATTATGAAGTACACTCAAAAACATCAAAGTAATAACCTTGTTGATTGATTTAAGTGCCTTACGGTTGTTTATTCTGTTATCCTGGTGGTGTAAAAGGAGTTTTAGACAATGATGCAACATTTTGTTGATGTTTTTACAGTGTTTGGTGCTTCATGGTTACACTGAAGAGAGCCAAGGTACACTAGAAAATCGTAGGTAAGGCCTTTTATAAGAACAAGATAACACTGAAAGCCTCTTAGACACAAGAACTACAAGAAAGGGTGTGTTATTAAGGAACCCCAAAGTGTTCAGTGTTAAATAAGTCATTATGTAACATTTAATCAGAGATGGTAATAGATGTAAAGTCATTAATTAAACGTTGAATTTTGAGATTATTTGATAAATTCTTAAAACTTATGATTATTATTTGATGATATTCAAAAATGTGTAGTAACACTTGTGTTATTTAACTCACGTAATCGTGATTATATATTCCATACATCTTCATTTGATACTGAACACTTTGGGACGGCTGTGCATTTTGTTTTTATTGTTGCCGTTGTGAAGGCAGTGTTTCCAAAGTTGAACTGAATATTTTGCATTTGTTTTAGACTAGCGTGAATGTAGCTCCAAGTGATGACTGCCAAAACGTGTTGTTGCCAAAATACAGTTAGTTTATTCAACACTATAAATAGCGTTTTTATTTCTAATGGCGTAGCCAACGTGCTTCTTTTAGAGTTGTTACCCGTCTACAGTTACAAACAGAACCGGATACATGATACAAACTACAAACAGGTGATTTCATTGCAGAGCCTCATTCCTTTTTCTAAAAGAAGTAGTTAAAACAAACTCAAGATCTTGTAGCATCTCATGACTTTCAACTACATTCAACCGCCTTTATTGACAGATATATATATATATATATATATATATATATATATATATATATATATATATATATATATATATGTATATATATATATATATATAATGCATGAATACTATGACATGTGGTTGAAAGCCTGAAATGAGCCAAAAGTGGATCTTAAAGCTCCTGTGAGAAACTTTCTGTTTGGCGCCCCCTGTGGAGAAAGTGATTCGTCTTATCTGCTATTTTTTTTGTCCTGTATTTGTAAAAGTCATGTTTTTTGAACAATAGAATTTCACACAGAGAATTTAAAGTTGTTGGCTGTACTGACACCTACCCCCAACAGGTGGTTTTAGACATTACAAATAACTCTGTAGGACTAATCAATCTTGCTGATGATGATAAGGTTTGATTTTGTAGCTCATAAGGCAGTATCAGTATTCATTTTAGTACAGAAACCAGAAAAAATATCCTCACAGGAGCTTTAAGTTGAGAGTTTTACATATAGATAATCTGAAGCTGCAGATTGACCCATGTACTGAGCCTTAACAGAGCAATACAAACGGGCCTGTATCACTGCCATCTGACTGAACCAACATCAGCTGTTTTTTTTACTGAGTAGATAGATTCTCCAAACTTAAAAATGTGACGGATTAGAAGGAACATCAGCATCACATTATGGGTCAACCACTACTGAAGAAGTATCTCTTTCTACTCACTCTCATTCCTGTGGTTCATACAGACATTGTTCTCTGCTGATACCGCTACTGTTCTTATTGTTACACTTTGTATGACATGAATGTAGCAATAGTTACTGTACGCACTGGTTTCAGATTAGTGAGTTTGAACTCATTGGTACTCGATGTGGAACTGTCATGTGAGAAATATTAAAAGTTTTATTTGAATGTTTGAAGAGCTTGTGTGTGTGTGTTTTTTTTCTCCCTCAAAATTTTAATTCCAAGGATTTAATATGAAGTCTGAAACTGCTCATGCTAGCTTATTATCCACTTTCAGACCTTGTTTAGCATTTATGTACAAGCTTTACGCAATCAGCTGTAGATAGAAGGGAAATTATTTTTGAAATCAGTTACGTAACATTTGTATAACACTTATAAATGCGTTTAAGAACAAACACCACATATTTTAAGTTAGCCTGATATTTTGATTTTCTTTTCCACAACAAATCAACCCAAACCCTCAAAGTCTCCTGAGCAAAACATAATATCCTTATTATCAGATCCGAGGAATATAATTCTGAAAAAGATTAAAAGTCTTTATTTCTTATTATTTCTTTATTTCTTAAATTATGAAAAATTTGGTGAGATGAATGTTTTATTGTCCATTATTGTACTTGTTTGCCCTTGTTTAGTTGGGAGAGGAACACTGAAGGTTTTTCTGATCCTAACAGTCCTATCTGGTGGTCAGCATATATCCATGATGTCCAGCTTCTTAACTGGCAACACTTGGCATGCCAGTATGCTGCTGTAACACAGGAGCCGGTAAATATTATGGAATATGTAATTATTCCTAATTTTACAAAGTATCTTTTAGAATATTTACACTTTTTTATTCTGGATTTATGTTTCTGTTTCTACTAAAGCTCATTCTGTTTGACTCATTTTTCTCTTTGTTTGGACCAGACCATTTTGTCTAGTAGTGGTGGGAAAAAAAATAAAGAAATATACATTGTTGTGCACACCTCTATGACGGAAAGTTATTTCCCTTCCAACATGACTCATCATGTTACTACTTCAGGTCACCTCACGGTGGCGCCACTGACATCAATGTAACACTTTTGACTTTCAGGAACACTTTGTACTGTTCAGTTAATACGATATAGTGATGTATCAGTCTGTAAATATTTGTCTTTCAGTTTATTAACAATCCAAAAATCACTTTTGTGATATAATCATCAGGGATTATGTATCCAGTAAAAGACAGCATCACACTGTATGTATGTATGGCGTAATGATAACTAACTGTTTCGATTTTGTGTATGAATTGTGCCATAATACAATGTTTTGTGTCATTTTGTATCCTGTCATACTATTTGATATTATTTTTGTATCCTGTATGGTATCGTTCCGATTTATGATGCATCGTATCGCATCTAGTCCTGTATCTTATCACATCATACTGCATCATGAGCTGCCCTGCAATCCAGTCACTGCCTTATTAACTCAGTTTGCTGTCAATTAAAGCTTCTCCTCAGTACATCCAGTCTACTGTCCCGCTGTGGAGCGTGACAGTGTGGAGGATATCAGTGTAGAAAGGTGGTCATCTCTTGTCACATATTACCATTTCTTCTCTGCATTCATGTCCTCAATGCCCCCTGAGACAGAGTCTGGTTTTGCCCAGTCTGGGAGTACAGTAGTTAAAACAATGAGAAATCTGACACATAATAACAGCTAAATCTGCAGTGTTCCAAAGGGTGGCAATGCTTAATCTGCTTTAATAGCACAAGCTACAGATCATGTGAATTTTAACATGAGGCCTTCATAAAAAAACCTTTGTTAATGCAGCAAATGTACTACACACATATGAGCGAGAAAAAATAAATAAATAAATAATGCAATGTAATGTTTGTGGAGCATTCAATGTTGTTCTTTTGTTTGTTTTTCTTCTTCTCACCAGGGAACTCAAGACTGAAAGATTTGTCAGCGGTAGCACACCTCTGAGATCTCCATAGCCAGCTCTATGAGTTCTGCTGTGTCCTGACAGCAGCTGCAGAAGTTACAGTCCAGATCAAGCTTACAGGTGCAGCAATCATTCTCCTGCTGGTCTCGCTCACTGGAGGCCTTGATGTATTTGTATGAGGGAAAACAGCGGCTCACAGCCCGCTCACATGTATCCGGTATCAGGACCATTATTAGCTCATGAAAACGACAGTGCAGGCATGCGAGAAGAAGCGCTGCACAGTCATCTGGTAAAATGGACAAAAGGCAGAAAAAGAAGATGATGAGATCCAAAGAGAAAAAGTTTAAATTCTTTTGCAACTTGTCCAAAGAGAATTTGCTGACTAGGTCCTAGAAGACTGCTAAAAACTTTACTAATATAGGTTACATGCCTGAACATTTTTTCTTATGAAGTCAAAAACAGTCATTACTTTTAGCAGACAACAGAGGAAGACACAAATGGTTGAAAAGAGGGAGAATAAAAAATAACCAAAAAAAAGTGAAACAAAATTAAAGAAGACACATATTAGGAAATCAGAATGAGAAATAAGGACTACAAAGTGAAACATGAGGACAACAAAGTGACATAAGGACTACAAAGATGCGCAAAAGGAATACAAAGAGTTACAAAACTACAGAAGAGATTCTGGGAGACCACCGAAGAGACACATGACGACACAGAGACACTTAAGAAAATAGAAAGATCACAAAGAGGCACAAACAGTTCAAAGGGGCCACAAAAAAACCTTAAATGATAACAAAAAAAAAACATATCAAGACAAGAGATTATTACATCAGAGACTTAAGAAACATCAAGCAGACGGACAAACTACCAAAGTGGAGCATAAAACACAACCTCAGTAGGACACAAGATGACCTTTAAGAAAGGTGGAACATCTGAGACAGCAAAAAAAAAAAAAACACACTTAACCAAAACAAAATGACAAAGGGACACAGTATTACAACAGAGACAAAAGAGAGATCATAGAGGAGGCCGAAACAACCAAAGGGGGACACAAAACAACATCAAAGGGACACAAAATAATCACAAAAGAACTCAAAACAATAGAAATAACGAAAACTATAAAGACAAAAAACAGAGACACAATGGTACCACAAAGATTAAGAAAAAGATCAAAAAGAGGCAAAACGTGCACAAAATGACTTTAAAAGAAACTCAAAACATTTAAGGAGGAACAACAGCTACATAAAGATACACAAGACATCAAAGAGACAAAACAATGACCTAGAAGAGACACAAAATCAACTACATAAAAAACAATTAAGAGAAAAAAACTGAACAAAATGGAACAAGGGAAAAAAAATCAACATCAAAGAGACATGTAACAACTCAGGACCAAAACAAAATGGCTACAGAGGTGCACAAAATGACCAAAATTAAGTCAGCTGAGACACAAAACAACCAAAAGAGTGTGGAATGACCATAAAGGGACTAAAAACACCCTGCAGAGAGGCAAAAATGATCACAAAGGGACAAAAAAAATCATAAAAGATTAACAAAAGCAATAATGACACAATAATAATTCAACCGTATAGAGAAACAAACTGACAGAAAAAAATAAGACTATCAGAGCAGGACACAACAACAAAAAGACTTTAATACTTCAGTATCATACAGATCTGAACCCTTTTATCAAGGCCGTTCAGCTGTATCTGCATGGAAACTAATAAAACTTCTATCAGCTTGTCAATAATTAACTCTTTAGCTCCAGGCCTCTGTACTTCATTACATGAACTGTTGTTCTTCAGCAGCAACATTACCTGCAGTGTCGGGCTGATAGGACTCCGCAGAGGAGAAATGACTGCTGCTGTTCTTAAACTTGTCAGAACTCGTGGAGAAGCTGGATCCACCCCATTCGCTGCCCCCTAAGGGATCATGGGAGCTGGGATCTGTGTCCAGCTTCTCCGGCTCTTTCTCTGAGATGGTGCTCAGTCTGCGGATCCCGCTGACTGACTTAGCCCTCGTCTTTCTGGACGGAGGGCCCATCCCTGGCTTGGGGGTGTTTTCTTAAGAGCAAACAGCAGATTTATGATTTCACATGTGGAAAAATTAATTGCTGTTTCAGTATCCAGTCTCTATCTGACAACTTTCTCAGATCCTCTCTGAGGCAGTGTTAATTATTCAGAGCACCATCAACATGCAGAATGTCGGGGAGGTGAGACTTGGAGTGTATAATGGAGGAGAAATTATTGATTTGAAAGCTTTTATTTGGATCTACTTTCCTGAATTGAAGCTTGCCTGTGGAAAGTATACAGTGTGAAAATACACTCTCCCACTTACATTAGGCATGCACCACATCTATAAATGAACTGCTTTAGCTTATCTTCATCTTTCTCACTTCTATTCTGGATGGTACTAACAATAACTTTCTCAGTCCAGCTTTTAGCTGGATCAGATACGAAGTAAACAACAACATACCATCTGACACATGGTCCTCTGTCTTCTCAAGCTCGAAACAGCCCTCATCATCAGCAGGGGGGCTCACAGGAGATGTCATCTTACACAAGAAGAGGATTAAACACATTTAATACCATGCAATACAAGAACAATACACAATTATTACACCACTCTTTTCATGTTAATTCAAAACCATGCAAGTTCCTTTGTAGGTAATTTAAAGAAACACTTTCATGGATTCTGCCAAGTAAGTCACTTTGAAGATTACCTGTGTGTACTTGTTAAATATCCAGCAGTGTAATCCGCAGCATCCGCAGCTGTGAACCCCTCTGAGCTCGAGCTCCAGCACCTCCCATTGCCATGCACACACCCACAACTGTGAGCAGTCCACATCGATCAATACTCGCCACTCAGGAAACACGACTACAAATCTGTGCTGGCATAATGCACGGAAGATTCATTCAATTATGCCGTCACGTCGATGAGAAGTCAAGCCAGGCTACTCATCAAACACCTGGACATGACATGACAAGATCTCGAATTGGGAGTCTAACGTCATATTTATTGTATCGTTAAACCATATTTTCTGACGCTATTCTTAAGATTTATGAAAGGGATTCACCACAATACCACAGTGGGACGTCTGCCACACAGTCCGTTTGTTTTCTTCCATTTAACATAACTCCGATGAAAAACAGGCATGAAACTGAATAAAAGAAACACACAGTGTCCACATTTATCATGAGGATTTATTTTCTTAGAGATGCATTGGTTTACAATAATGGTAAATCTATATTATCTACTCTTACACGCTCACTTAGAGCAATATCATCAATGTTCATGTAAGGGGTGAAAAGACCAACAGGTATAAAGAAACTACTTTGATCAAATGATTATACCTTAAATACAAATATATCAGATCATGTTGGCAGTGAACATTTCATCTTTAAAGCAATATTCTTTTTTTTCCTCTTCTACATTTTTATATTTTGCCTACTAAAATAAAATCAGCTAATGTGGCCCCAACATAGCAAAACGTAGCTACAAACTGGGAGGAAACTTTTCATTGTGAAGTGCTAACTATCAGTGTTCCCTTTCCTTTGGCGTCTCTGCTCATCATGGTCCTTTTTGTGTACAGATATATAAAATAGAAAAAAAAAATCATCAACAAACAGTTTCACAAATGTGTTTCTGTGATTTCACTCTACTGTACAGAAAGAATTCAGAGCTAGATTAAGAACAAAATAAAAGAAAGGCTGATAAATACAATGAAAAAAAGTAAAATCCCCAAGAAGAGTGTTTGGTTACGTTAGATGAAGCTGTTTTTTGTTTTGGAATACAAAGTCACACAGAATGTGAGTGAAGCGGCCTTTTCTGTGGACCTCACAGTCAGAGAGAAGGCACGCGGTCGAAATGAAGGCTGGGCCTCTGTGGGCTGCTGATGTCTTCATCTCGGTGCATGTCCGGGCTGTGGCCGTGCTCGTCTGTGCTCTCTGGAGACTCGTAGGGATAATTCTCACATATCTCTTCGTCTTCCGGCTCCTCTTTAATGCTGCACGCAGAACAGAAACATGCTATCAGGAATTGTGGCGACTTAATTAGAATAGAGCACAGCTGAGGCAAACATCAGGAGTTCTTACAAAGCTTGTGGAGGGGACTGTGTTGCACTGCTATCACTTTGGTATCCAGATCCATTAGCAAGGGCTCCGTTCATCTGCTCCTGGAGAACATGAGGCAGGGAGTGCAGCGGGATGCTGCCCATTGAGCTGTGCAGACCGTCTAGACCACCACTCTGCAAAAATTAATTTTCTCATTATAAAGCATAAAACATAACAGACGCATCAGTGCTGAATGTCTTAATTTAGAAGCATCTCTCAGCTTAGTCTGCACCATGCAACAACAGCTTCATGGCAAATACACAATTCTAATATATAGAACTTAAAAAGGCCTGAGTTTTGGGAGTGTCTTACCTGAAGAGCAGACCCTACTAAGCTCTGACGGTTCTGTGAGTTCTTCAGAGGAGATCTATTGGGAGCAAAGACATAATTGATTAGACAAAAGAACCAAAAACATCCAAAAAAATAAGAAAAATAAATATGCTTTCGGGATAAGCAGCAGAGCTGAGTTGGACCCATTTATAAATTGACCAAATCATCTCTGCCAATGCCGAACAGCTTGTTTTGCATATTGATTCTTGTTTTTAGCTTCTGGTACGCCCAAGTGCTGACAATCAGGTGTCTGACTTCAATTATCCAATCCATCAAACAACACCAAATAAGAGTCAGTGGCAAAATACACTGTTTGGCAGTGGATGGATGGATGGATGGATGGATGGATGGATGGATGGATGGATGGATGGATGGATGGATGGATGGATGGATGGATGGATGGATGGATGGATGGATGGATGGATGGATGGATGGATGGATGGATGGATGGATGGATGGATGGATGGATGAAGATCTGGTTCCTTTTTTTATGGGGAAAACCCAAATACTCAGCTCTAGTGCCTTCTACCACAAATGCATGTTCCTTATAAACTTGAGTGTTTAAAAAGTGAAATAGACAGGCTTTTCCAATAGTGTAAGATTTACTGAAGTTAAGAAACTTTGTTTCAACAAAGAAATCACCCACCATACACACATTTCCTTACTTTTTGTGCTAAGTTTAGTTTAGTGGCTACAGTTGGAAAATTCATCAATCACACAAAAACAAGCCTGTTTCTTTTTCTACTTTAACCAGACAACTTGCAATTATTCTTCAAAGAAATCTGCCAGAATTTCCAGAAGTGAATGCATTTTTTATGATTGTTACCTGTACACTGTGTCTCAAACTGGCACAGTGGTATAATAAACAGTAACAAAGAGGGGTAGGGCTTAGCAAAAACCCGGATGTCTGAACCATCAGAACAAGGAGCTGCCAACATAAACACTGCACCTCTCTGTCTGTTTGTTTAATAAAATACACACAATTCAACAGTTTGAGTCATGGTGGGAGGACATGACAAAGAAATAAGAAATAATGATAAGACAGTTTTGACCACAGAGTAACAGCTGTGTGTTTCAGAGCGATCAGATCTGTGTGATATTTCGAGGGTCAGCTTGCAGACTAGCACATTTTTTCATAAAGAAAAAAAAAAAAACCTGCTTTGAAACGTCTGTTTGCCAGAGTCAACATTGCACATAAACACGCAAAGACTGAGCCTTGGGAGTGCTTTACTTGCTTACAGTAAACATTGTGTTTACTTATCAGGTGGAGCTAAAGGTCAAAGATGCCAGACTTCCTCTGATGTCTGCTGATACGTGCAGACACACAGAAGTCTGGCTTCATGAGTAAGGTCAACTTACCCGTTTCCAGCTGTCTTCTGGGGCCGTCTTCTGTGAAACTCAATTTCATCTACTGTCCACACGGCTCCCTTTACATTCTCCAAACGGACAAAGCATTTATGGAGGCTGAGATTATGTCTGACAGCATTCTGAAAGATGAAGAAAATTCAACTTTAGGGCAGAGTTTTGAATCTGCAATTATTTGACATACTTCCCATGAAAATGAGACCAAGGTTTCAATAAAACGCTAAATTTGGACATGCGTACCTTCCAAGTAGCTGCATTGCGCCTGAAATATGCGAAGTTTATTGTGAACCAGTTGTAGATTTCATTTAATGTCAGCTGTCTGCGAGGTGATTCAAATATTGCCTAAAAAACACAAGAGCATAGAAATTAAACAAATAATGAAGGCATGCTTCTTAACGGTTGTTTTTTCAACAGTTATTTTTTATTTCTGTTGTTGTTAAAAAAGAGAAGTATGAGTCACCTGTCTTATGAGAGAGGCATACGTAAAAGGAGGTCGAACTTCTGTGCTCAAATAGAAGTCTTTGTTATCAATTATGTCTGTGGGGAAAAAAAACAAATTAATTAATTTATTAAAGCTTTATATTTGATATGAAAAATATATCGTAATGACAATAATGTAACAGGATTTGACAGGAGCAAACACTTCTGCATGTCCCTTTTAGATTACATTCACTGTGTGTTTATTTTCAGCTCCAAAATCAGCTATAAAAAGTCTAAAGTAAGCGAGTCCATGATCTCACCGTTACCTTGGCTCACAGAGCGGCTGTACCGCCTCCGCACAGGGGTTCCAGTGAACATGCTTTTGGGAGTGAGGACTAAAGGGGATTCAGAGTGCGGCGTCAGGGGTGTGGATGGCGCCGTGGCACTCTGAGAGAGGCTCATAGGAGGTGTGCCTTTGGGCAATGTTGCCTGGGAGAAGGATACATTAGATACCAGATTCACCTGAAAAAAACAACAACAACAAAGCACTTAAGTCAGGAAAATATCAGTGCCGCTACCTGCAAAAACAATATTTATTTTAATTGAAGGAAGCAGCTAAAGCAGGTACTTACAGGCTGAGCTGCGGGTTTGGGTTCAGAGGACTTAAGATGAGCCATCATAGCCTGAAGTCGTTCTTTGTCCTTTTTCAGCTGTTAGATGAGGGGACAGAAATAGAAGTTGAGAGCTGGGTGAATTCACAGCTTGTATTACGTGATGAAATGACACTTGGTGTTGAAGCTACTGCTTTTCCGGCGTCCTGAAAAGTGCAATTATCTACACAGCTCTTCTGTTTTTTGAATTTGGTGTGAAAACATATTCAGCACTGCAAAAAAAGTCACTGAAGTTTTCAGAAAGTTCCTCCTTTTTTTTTTAATAGTTAAAAAAGACTGAATGTCACCCTGTTACGTTGTCCTTTTATTGTTTTATATTATAACGTGGTCTTAAGTCAATAAATTAACTTGTGGTACCTGCAGTTCCAGCTGTTGAACCACCTGCATCTGCACACGACACTGTGCTGTACTCTTGTCATCCAGTATGTGTTCACTGTTCAGGTGTCTGCAGAGCAACACATTCAGTATCAGGATAGGCTTCAGAGAAACATTGAGGCAGAGAGCAATAATTCAAAACAAAACTAAAACATTTTATAGCAGCTTGAAAAACCAGTATGATCATTTAAATACTTGTTTGTTTTCACCATTCAAACTTACAGTGCAAAAAAAAGTGAAACACAATCATACATTCAAAGATTAAACACCAGACCTTTTCTCTTTCATTTCTGCATCCACACGTAATGACACATGAGAAAGACATGTGAACATAAAACATGACACCAGCTTCAGAGGTATGCAAAGATTCGCCACTCACTTGAGAAATGCCTGAAAGTCTCCGAAGACCGTCTCACAGCCGGGCCATTTACACATGCCGTTTCCATACAGAGGATGGCTGTTCTGTGTGCTTTCATCCACAGAGCCACTGCAGCAGATACAAAACATTAATGAAATGCCTCAGAGTCATCCTTTCATAATAGTAAATAAAGCAGCATGCGTCTTTGAATCACCTTTCTCTCCTCCTCAGGAGGTTGTGATGACCGTTTGTTAAGGGGTGACCGGAAGACTCTCTGGTGTCCACGGCTTGAGACAACATGCTGCCATTCTCACAGCCTGCGTGAACACAACAAATGCAGTGTGTGTTAAAATACAATGTGTGTTTGCATGAGTCATTTTGTTGTGTCAACTCACATTAGCCTAAGATCAAAAGTTTGAAATAAAGTTCAACCTTCATGTGAGTTTAGTTTGAAAGGTCTTCACTCAATTGTACGCTAATTTACAGGATGGACTGTGGGGTGAGGTTATTTTATTTAGCCCGCACTCATCTATATAAATTAGTCGCAATAATCTATTCATAACGTGTTGTTTTGCCGCAGTGTTGACCTAGAATTGAAAATACTTTCAAGCACAAGAGAAAAAAAAAACCTAAAAGATATTTGTTCTGACAGTTGTTAAATAGTAATGCAGTAAAGTGTGTAAGGCAGCATACCTGGGGCTGTTGCAGGGCTGTTGGGAAGGACTGACAGCAGACCTTGTCTCTGCAGGTTGAGGAGGTGTTGCTGCTGCACCTGAAGAAGCTGCTGCTGGATAGCAATCTGCTGGGCCGTAAGCTGTGACACGGATCACACAAAGTCTGTCAGTAAACCATTTCTCCTTTAAACAGGAGAAATTCTGTTCAGAGATTATGTTCACAGTTTGATTCAGAAAGAAATCATCATGAGGGTGAATCATTTATAAAATGAAGTAGCAGAGAAATCTGATTAGGAGCAATAAAGATCAAACTGAGAGGATTAAAAATGAGAAACATCTTCTGCTGTGATCATGTTTGATGCTTCTTGATTTTCATAGTCTCTGTTAGTCTGATGTTGTGAGAGCGAACAAAACCTACCAATTCTTCTTTTACTTCAGTTCGGCACCTCCCAAAAGCCTTAGAGGACAAAAAAAAAAATCTAGTCTGGACACATGCAAAACTAGGGGATATTTCAAACACAAATTCCTGCTAACTGTGTGTTGTGTTTTGAACACACAGGGATAGCCAGGATTAATGATGTCATGCTGTCAGGCATAAATACTTGTAAACAAACTATTTGTGACTGTATTTTTGTACTAATGCACTTCAACCAGAGAGGTGAGTTTAAGTCTTTATTTAAAGGTGATGCACTGGTAGGTAAACTTGGGGCACTCAAAGTGGAAAAAGTGAAACAAACAGCCTTCGAAGTGATTGGGAATATTTACAAATTAGCACCTTCCACAACTAAAAACACCTCATGTGTAACCCAAGGCTGTTAAAGTTGCAGCTTCACCCTCAAGCGCAATTTTTCTTCTTTTTTCGTGTGACTTACACACCATGTAGAGCCAAGAATTTGTGACTTGTCGTCGCCAGAGAATAACAGAGAACTAAAAGAGATGTTCTAGGAAGTGTGGTGTGAGCAACAAGTGAAAGTGTTTCAAGTCTTAAATAGTAACAAAATTTACCCACTTTGTATTGCTAGGATTATTAAATATTAACTGACTGATAAAAACAATTCAATATAGAATTCAACATACCTCTTGACTAACCATCCCAGCGTTCTTCTGCTGCAGCAGCTGCATGTTTAGCTGCTCTTGCTGATTCTTGAAGACCTCTTGAATTTGTTGCTGCAGAAATGTGATATGAGACTTGGGTTAAGATAATGAAACCCTTCACGTCAATGACAAATACGCTACTTTTCTTTCTAAAAATACATTACCTGGTGTAACATGAGTGCTTTCTGCTGCTGGAGCAGGGCTTGGAGCTGCTGTGGGCTGAGGATCTGCTGCTGCTGCTGTGGGGTCTGCTGCAGTTGTTGTGGGGCCTCTGCTGGTGGGGTCATCATGGACAACGACACTGGAACCTGCATTGATGGAGAAAAATAGAAGCAGTGTTCAATTTTTAACGCATGAAAAGGAAATCCAGCCGCATAAAAGAAAAATACCACCTAGGTAGGCTGTTCTGTGGAGGTATACGCTCTAAAGCTTCTTCCATTTATTCTAACTCCTTTCCCGGGATGATTTGTTTATTTAATGTTTACATGTAAACAAGAGTCCTTATCTCTTTAATCGGGCTTAAGGATTAAGAGAACAGCTTCTTCTGGAAGAGTAACCTTGCTTTGGCAAAAGAATGCCACATTTGCAAGACAAAGGCAAAAAAACATGTACAACATCTGAAGCAAAACGCTTTTCGGGATGCTGCGTCATATTTACATACTAATATATGCCAACTTAGTTTAATATGTGAGACGATAAGCTATTACTACACTTTACACTTGTTACACTAATGAAAAAACTAGGGAGCTATTTATGATAAAATAAATGTCACAATTCAAAATATGTCCACTGATCAGATTATATCTGTGCATGTCAACACATTATCCAATTTCCTTCCCCTTTCTGCTGTAATTGCATTCAAGTAAATGTAGTTAGTGTACTTTAGACTCCTGTACATTGTCGCTGACTTGTTATGGATCTGATATACACAAACATGTAATGTCTAACCTGGTGATACGTACGGCTGAAAGTTAAAGATTGTTTTCAGTATTGATTAATTTGAGACTTGTTTACACAATCATTTGCTGCAGCAAAAAATGCCAGGATATAGACAAAGGTAAGGTGTATGAGGTGTGCCAATACTTTCCTTTTTCCTTGTCTTCAGAGTACATTTATTTTTTTACTAAGGTCTATTTTTTTCCTTATAAGTCCATCTCTTTTGTGATAAGTCTTTTTCTACTTAATCCTGCCTGTGCCTGATTTTTGTCTTGCTTTTTTTTCCTAACCCTACCGTCAGTGGGGGTTTTTTGTATTGTGCATTTTGACCATGACACTCCAGTTTAAACTCTTTATTTACAAAGAAAGAAAGAAAGAAAAAAAGCATCATTGAGTAGCAGCTTTTAAGATGATTATCTTTGAAATCATTGCAGCACAACCCAGAGCCTCATGCTGCAGTTTAAAGAAATGAATCCAAGCTACTTCTGCTTGTTTATCATCCTCAGTCCACTGGTCAATCTAACAAGCTGAACTTGGCTCTCCTGCCACTGCAGCTAAAAATGAACCAAACAAAAACAACCCCATCGGATGTCTTAGGGGAATTAGAACTCCATCAAAACAACAACAACCAGTCCTACAAAAACAAAAACAACAACAACAACAGCATCCTCTGTGAGCCATGCAGCAATTACCGCACCACCCCCCTCACTGTCAAGCCCCACAGCTCAGGGAATGTTTACAGTAAACATAAACAGAGTAATCAAAATTGCAGAGAGAAATAAATAATGAATAAAAAAAGCATACAGAGCCTGTTTATGAAAACAGAACTTGAGATTCGTATTTTAATTAAGGTCTGAACCACAAACAAACATTTCTCTCCGAGGCAGAGTCTGTTTTGAATCGGGTAAACAAACCGACAGTGAATTTCACACAGGCTTTGGGCTAACAATAACAGACGGCTGCCTCCTAGTTTGTCCTTTCTTATGAAATTCAATGCTGCAGAGGTGGCCACCAAAGCAATGAAAACAGGTCTATCCCACAAACAGAGCCAGTTGGCCCCTCTATTTTTCTGTGGACACCATCAACACAACAACAGCCTTTGACTAATCCCTGTTGCCATGGCAGCCAGCAAGTCCAAACATCTTCTGTTGTTGTTATTGTTGAAAGTCATACCAGTGAGAAACGGAGTGTAAACACAGATCTGTTCCCGCAAGACTGGTCTTGTGAACTTTGAGATGACTGACAGCGAGTAGGAACGCTGAAAACTTTGCAGAAAAACAAACACTGTGTGTTTTCTTTTATGAGATTTATTTCTAAAAGGGGTGTGGTGCGAGAAAACTGACATCTGCAAAAACAGAATTGTTTGGTAATAAACTCAATGGAAGATTTAATAAGATAAGATCCAAAATTATAACTTTACGTGACCACAGTAGAGGGACTTGACTTTCATTGACACGCACGCATTTTCAATCAGCAAAGCAGGAAAATCTAATTAAAAAATACCTCTCCATTATTATCACAGCAAACAAATACAGGCAGAGTTGGACAAACCTGATAGTCTCCATTGAAAGTCTGTGCGGCTGCTGAAAGAACAAGTGGAGCCCAGCAGTGAGGGTCTGCCTGACAGACTAACTGAGCCTCACTAACCTACATGATGTTGAGCATAAACAAAACTAACAATATAACGCTGATCCCTCCGCCCAGCTGGAGCTGTGCTCTCCCTCCCTTTCTAAACCTCAGTGCTAACCTCCCCCATCCCTGTGCTCCCCCTCAGCAGAAATATAAAACACTGCAGTTTGGAGGCACTGAGATAGTCAAAGTGGGAGCTCTCTGGATACCTTTACATGAAAAAAATGAACACTGCACGTAGCGCTATGCCGTGTCCACATCTTCCTGCAATGTGCATGCACACTCTAACAATACCAACTCACAGGCATTCACGTTTCACAGCTAAATAAAAGACCAAGCATGAGCTGCAACAAATGTTTGTACCGCTGCAGACAAACAGTACAAATATGCTGCACAGAAGCTTTACAGCATCGCAACAAAGTCACTGAAATACCCTGAGCAGCAGAACAAAACTTTTATGAAAAACAACATAAATCCCTGCAGACCTTTTTGATGTACTGGGGAAAGTTTCCAAACACCTATATAGCTGGTTTACTGAAGAAAAAGGAGGCAGAAATGGGGGAGACGGGAGTCTTGGAAGAGCTCAATCCATGTCTGGATTTTAAAATCAAAAACAGGGTGAAAAGTTAAGACATATCTTGATGATGTGAACCTGTCTTGGACTCTACATTTTTCAAGCCAGTGTTTTTAGTTATGAATTATGCAATTATAACATTATACTATGACATGATAAGAAATCCATGTACGTTCTTAGCAGTAAGAAAAGGAGCGAATATGTTGGAACAGACATGAAACTCCACCATTTGATCTCCATGTAAGTTTCCTTTTCATTACTCCATCATTATGTAAATACACATTTTTAAATAACCCTTTTCACACCAGTAGTCCAGAGTGCAAAGATATCCTGATTAGTATCTCGGAAATCATAAAAAAGCAGCAAGTTTCCTTATTTGGAAAACTGGAGCTGTTTGCCTTTTCTGCTTGAAGGAGGTCTCACACTGCCAAAAGTCAGCTATCAACACAGCTGTGGAAAGATTTCTGCAACACTACTAAGAATAAAAAAAAATCACACTTTTCCTGTCTTATCGTAGGGAACATACAGGACTCTTATTACCACAACCTATTAGTTGTGAAAATAAATGAGGCACCTCACAATCTAATACTGATGTGCTGCTTCAGTGCAGCTGGAAATGACTGACCCTGGGTGCCTCTGGAGGAGGAGTCTGGTTGCTCCTCAGTCGACTCTCATTCTCAGTGTTATTCCCGTTCTCTGTGTGACTTGCTGGAATGGTGTGGCTTGTTGGTTCTGACCCAGACTCATGCATCTGGACTTCACTGACCTTAGAGAGGAAATGAGTATTAATGAAAGCAGCTGGACAAACCAGGACAAAACAAAGAAACACAAGGAGCCAAGTGACAGAAGAGTGACTTTCTGGATGCTTTGGCATTTTATTTACAAGATGATTAATAGTCCATCTGCAGGGAAAAGTTTATGATTATACAGGTGTGTCTGAATGGAATAAAAAGATAATGTAAAAGAAACTTGGGCTGAAGCTAAAAAGAAACAGCACTAAAAGTTAAGAACTACCCTGTAATAGCACTACCTTCCAAGACAAACATTCTCCTCTAAAGTGAGAGAGGAACATGCTAGGTCTATTTGTTGAATAAGCGAGTGCTGCCATGACTACTGTAAACACAGGGGCCCTGGGTCCGTGTTTATGTGCAAACATATCTTCCTTCTGGAACAATTTACCATTAACCAGGTGGTGCGATAAACGGCTGTGGCAGGTAGTACAATGCACAAGTAGGCTTTTATGTATACAGCTTGGGAGTGTTTGAGTCAAACGCTTGCCAGCATAAACAAAGGTAAATAAAAGTAGGCAAACAAATAACGTGAGCAGATGGAAACCTACACAGCAAACCTCGGATGAATCAGACCACATAGCCTCCAGGATAATATAATTATGTTTAGGGTTAGTCAGCTATCAAATTCACAATCTGAAATCAATCAGAAAGAGCTCACTGTGAAGAAACATGGACTTTTAAGAAACACTGTCAGATGAACTGATTAGATTAAATACATCCAATTAAACTTTAGATGCACAATTGTCCCAGAGTTAGATAAAAACTTCTAAAAGGATTAAAAATCACTAATTGTTGCCTTCTGTTGAAGACTAATAGATGATTACAGATGGAAAGTTATGTCTAGGTGCAGCAGCATATTTATATTCTAGTCATATCTTAGATGGGTAAAACTGATGTAATACTTGCAATCCAAAACTAAACCCTATCTAATCAAAACAGGTTTCCACTCTGTTTACTTTTGCTTTCAGGATCAGGATTAGTTCTGCAGACAAAGGGCAGTGTTTCCTGTAGACATTTTTGAAGATGTCAGGGGTGATTTTGGACATAAGAACTGTGCTGACTGACAACCGGGTCCTTTCAACCTCGGTTTCCTCTTGTATTGTTTTATTCGGATTCTGCTGGATAATGTGCTGCAGTGTATTTTTTTTTTTTTCAAAGACTGGCTGAGTAAAAAGAACACAGTGAATTTTCACTTTATTTAAAGTGCTCTCACCACAGGGGCAACTCTGCAGCAGTAGGGGCCACCCCTCTTCAAAGAATGTAAAGGAAACCCTGCAAAGAGGCCTTTCCTTAAGAAAGAGTAAACAATATACACCCGCGCCGAAGGTTGCCAGTGACAAAAAAAAAGGAAATCTAAATCATAAAAATCCCCTTTGAGCAAAACATTTACATTTTAACCAGTCACGTTCTAATACATGTAAAGTAGCTGGATGGGAATATGACGAATAGGTCCATTAGATTCATCACAGTTTATACCTTCTATGATTAAAACAACAACTATAAAAAAATCAAAATAAAATCAGCATTCATTAAAGAAAGACATACAGGGGAAAAACATCAGTATATCATCAATTTTACTTTAATAATTCATTATCCAGTCATGTTTATAACCAACAAGAGAGATCAAACCGCTATCATTAATCCATATTTGAGTTTGTGATGCACTCACTTATTTAATTTGTCTGCAGTGGTTTCTCTTGTTATTCATCAGCGCGATCACACAACATCTGGGACTGAACTGGTCACATCTATACCACTGAGTTAATATCTTGTGCCCCTTTTATGAAATGACCATGTGGCAGATTAAGGGAGAGCTCTCGTATTGTCCTTGTGGACAGTTACCCCGAGAATACACTGAACAGGCGACTATTTCGTCCTGCGATCAGGGTCTAAAACGTGATACATGTAATATTTAATGTACCTTATCTGGTACCATTGATTGTTTTAAGTGGAGTAGTATGATTTCGTACAAACGTATGAAAGCATAATATGAATGGAATTAATATCCGTTAACAGCAACCATTGCGGTCTCAGGTTGGCGTGGAGGACTTGGGCTCCTTACTAACGGCAGGCACGTTCAGAAGGAAACGGGAGGTTTAAAACCAACTATTTTGTACTAAACATATATATTTTATGTATCTCATATTTACAGCTTTGGAGAACAGATTTCGACCAACCTTGCGGGTGGCACTCTAACAACGTTTCAACAAAAGCTAGCCTGCTGTTATGCTGCTAGCATGTTAGAAACGTTTTTCTTTCCTCTTCGTTGTGGCACCCGGTTAAAAAACACAATTAATCTTTAGTTCAATTCAGTACTCCTTAAATAAGGTCAGCGTGGTGTTGAAGAAACGTGTACTTACCGAAATATGTGGGGGCGGACAGTCTTTCGACTCGGGGTGGTGTCTGGAGAATGAACCTCGGAGCAGCAGTTGTGCCTTCCTTGGTAGCGAGCTAGCCACAAGTTGCTAACAGGGGGCGTGGCTAATGTAAAAGTAAACAAAGGTGACGTCACGTCCACAAGATAGACTGTAACAGTATGGAAAGAGGGTGAAACACTGTATAATAAATTAGAACACGTAAGCAAGCGGTTTTAAAGTTATCGCTGATAGCGTAGCCCACACCACTGTCAATTCATAGTTATTTCGAACATGCAAAAGAAAAGAATAACAAAAACAGCCAATAGACAACAGAAATTCAAACCGGGAAAATTTCACAGTATAACAAACAACGTGAAAAATCCCAAAACATTGTTCAGTCCCCGATTTAACTTCTTGTATATATCAAAAAAAAAGCCCGTTTCAGCCAGGTAGCCCTTTTAGGTAGCCCAAGAAACAATAAATTATAAAACGTTCACTAAAAAAGCTTCAGGCTTCACAAACTTTCTATTTCCCTGATGCTCTTAACCCCTATATAAAAAAAATATTTTTTGTGTTTTTGAATTCTTACAGATGCTAAATTGAGTAGAGATTGTAAATTGGAAAATAGCATATACATTAGATATAAATAAGTTGTAATGTACATATAGAATTAAATAGTTCACCATTTGACCAATATATTGCAACATAGTGCGTTTGATATTATCCTTATTATGTGTAGAATATAAATCACTTTGAATTTGGGGGATTCAAGGGTCATCTCAGCTGCATCAAGACCCGATGCTGCAAATCAGGTATGTCGCAAACTCGCGACAACTGTCATCAAGGGGTTAAAATATTTTGTTTGTGAAACATTTCTGTAATACAAAATACCTCTGTTTATTGTTGTTTTTAGGTGAGAATGAGCGTTAAATAGTTGTTAATTTTCTGTCTGGATGGTGTGATACTGGCATTCTCCATCAAAGCCATTTTGTTTTGCTGCAGAGGGAGCAAACTCACATCTCTCTACATTGTGTATTATTTGGATTTTGGGTCCTCAGGTATTTTAACATACAAAATAGTCCTCATGCATAATTTAATTATTTAATTATTTCTTTAGTGCCAAATGTAGCCTTCAAAGGGAATGTATTTCTGTGTTCATGCTGTGGTACAACCACTAGAGGGACACATTCTTCCCTCATGCAGTCATGAAATGGAGTCTTCGCTCATGTGATGAGGTAAGCCCGCTGTGCACCAGAAACCTAAGAGAAATGAAACTCTTCAGTTTACAATCAATGCTGGACCAAATGCAATCAAATAAACTTCAGTCTTTAAATATTGCACAATAAAGTGGAATTTATTTTTATGAACGTTTCCATTTCAATTAAAGGAAACATGAAGACAGAAATACTGAAAAACAAATTGGCAAAATAAATCTAGAAGGTTCAAATTAATTGACAGCTTTCTTCTGTCACATTGAAACTTCAAAGGAAATACTCAAAATGCCATAGTATGAAAGTTGAAGTGTCTTTATTTCTCAAACGTGTAAAACTAATAGAGAATCATGAGTATTTACAAGTCCAACATGCTGAACAGACGTGACATTCTAAACTGCTGGTGAACACAAGGCACCATCCAAGGTCAACAATCAGATACAAAGTCTGAGATCTGAAGTGAGCGGTCAACTTTTTATGTGCAATGGTAAAGAATCTAGATTCTGCTACTTAAAAGAATGTGCTTGTTACATTGTTGCATGATGAACAAAACATACAAGGTTAAAATTATGAAATTTCGACAAGTCATCCTGTGAATCAGCTGAAGCATAAAGAGGCTTGCTGTGGGTTCGCAAGTGTACTTGATTACAAAGAAAAGACATTATGACTTTAACTATGACTTTGCTCTACACTCACTCAAATTGACCATATAGGTGCCAAAGGTGAGCTTTATAATGGCTCACCCTCTTAATTTTTGATACTTTTTTGAGTGATGAAAATCATCTTTTCTTACTGTCTAGATTAAAGTGCCACAACTTAAAAATTAGATTTTATTGACACTGAATTAGTTGTGTGATGTTTTGTGCGAGCCGTTGGTATTCATATTCATCTACGGGCAAATACTGTCAACAAATGTTGGTATCACAATTTTAATTCTAACACAAGTTAATTGAATAGATATAAAAAACAGATTTTTTTTTTTTAACTTTGTCAGCTACACTTCAGCAGAACCTAAAATGAAGCAAAGTGAACAGAAACAATTGACAATTTATCAAAAACTGGTGACATAAAACCAAACTAGATTTGGTCTCAGTCATCATAACTCCGTATAAAATCCTGGCAGGACTATATGATGATTTACACAAACTGTAAGAAAAGAAAGTGCTTGATTTGGGGCAGAGCTTAAACAAAACAGCAACCATGACACCACAAATTTTACAGAGTTTAAATGATTGCATATTTTTTCTCAGCATCTACCTTTGATTTTTTTTTTCGTGTGTGTGTGCACTGCAGTCTTTCTGTTGTAATGTGAACATTGCTTATTCACAATGTACTCATATCAGAGAGAAAGGAATATAAAACAAATGTGCAATTTTCTGCTCAAATACTAGCACGACAGCATACTAAACATTTATGTTGTCTATTATAGGCAGCAGTGTTTTGGCTGTAACATACAAAAACAGAGAGAAGAGGTGACTAGGAAAAAAAGCATTGTAATGTATAGTGGAGACACAGGCTCGCTTTGTGGAACCTCCTCAATGATCCAACAATTTGAGGACTAAGCTATGTCTGTGCTCAAGAAGCTGGCCAAAATATGTCATAATACACCTAAAAAAAGAACTCACTGTACATGATCTGCCGTTTTTGGTTTTGCAAAACTTTTCAGTATAAAAACATACAAACACTGCCACAGATAAAACCAAACTTAAAGGGTTTTACCTTTTGAGTAAAATAAAAGCATTATACATAATGTGATGGATGACAGCAGTGCTCAAAGACAGGGAATCCCACTGACGAAGATTAATGATACATTGGCTACAGTTTGAGGTAATTAAGATGACACATGAAGCAACTATAAACTCAACCGCATCAAATATGCCAAAACTTTATCCAAAATGAGCGACAAACATGTACATCTAAAGGGTTCTGATGTGCGAGACGTGCTAATGTCTTGAGCGTCCTCCTTCAAATGCATGGTGCTCCTCATGTGCTGAAATGCAAGCATACAAGAACATTCATAACCTGTTTGATGTTGAGATCAATACATGATATATCAGTGCTGATAATCTAAGATGATACTTACGTTTATAAAACACGGCTTTAAAGGGTATTTGTGGAAGGAGCTCATTGATCCTCCCTAAGATGTTTGACTCAGTAGAACAAGACGCGTTTCCGTTCCACACTTGAAAGACATCTTCTCTGTCTCTTACACTCACACTCACGCCGACCACTTCATCATCTGCAAGAACAGCAACAGAGGGAAATGAAAAGATTAACTCCCATCAGGTCAGTTTCTATTTGTTTCCTAGTCTGAGAGCCAACAGGATTTCAATCCAAAAAATCTACCTGAGGCACAATAATCACTGAACTGTTCTCCAATGGTCGCCAGCAGCAATTCCTTCCACACAGCAGACTGCAAGTATGAACAAAATCTGTTATAAGATATATAATATTTAACCATATTGTAAACCAAAAAACACATACAGATTCTGATACTTACAGTGCATTCTTTGGGCACTTTCATTTTCCAAACACCACCTTTAGCATTGCTCTCTTCTTCCCTGTATACAAAAAAGTATTTGTTTAACTTACAACCGATCTAAAAAAATCCTTTGAAAAATGAATGATACATTCAAACTTACCAGAGTGGCTTTCTCTCTCCTCGCATCAGATGATAGCTACATCTCAATGGCAAGCTGGAGACTCCGGGTATGTTGTTGTAAACTCTCCAGAAGTTCTACTCAAACAGAAATGAAAAGAGGAAACAGATTTTTTTCTTTTTATTGAACCATTTGCTAGCACAAGGAGTACAGACAGTCAGTTGGTTTTGTTAATGTTTCACATGTTACAGTCTAGAAAATCACCATCAAGGCCCTCTTCTTATTTACTCTTGTGACACATAAAAACTCAATGAAAGATTTGAAAAGATGTGTATTAACTTTTCAACACCCTTCCATTAAGATCTGCCATTATGTAGTAGGTCTTGTGGTTTCTTTGTCTTTTCATCAAACGATCAGAGGCTCTCTAAAGTCTTTTCTAGCAAATTTAAGTAAAATAAAAGAACGCGAGGGCAGGTTGTTATGAAAATCAAGTGAAAACTCTAATAAGCTCATTTTAAAAGTATGTTATGAAATTCATAAGATTTATCACCTCATTTAGGGATGCTACAAATACTAATAAGCTTCACTAAATGCTATATTTAAAAATTTCCTAAGTGAGAAATAGAAAGTTCAACAGATGTGGAACACAACATTTCTGCATATGTTTTGATCTGGAAGAAAATAAAGGTACTTGCGTTTTGGATCCACTTACAACACTTATAAACCATTTTTTTTAACTGTAGTTGTTTTTGTGTATAAAGATTCCAAAGCATATAACCTGGACAGTCTCCACTGTGTAGATTTTCTTCAGGTTTGACTCGCATTCAGCTGCAGTGGTCCCAGGCAGAGATCTGAAATACACAGATTATCTAACTTTATTTTCCATCTTTACAGAATTTAATAAAAATAAAAAATAAAGCCTGTCCTAACATGATATTTCCTAAGTGGATATATGTCAGGGCTAGATAACACAAGCATGTTTCAGTGAGCTGCCCACTGTGCAGACAGGTTGGGGGATCAGATGACAAATAAGCCAGTAAACAACATTGACCCCATTTGAACACAGCAACATCTGATTTGAACTGTGGATGATGGGACTTGTGTAACTTATGGTCACCTGTGTTCAACTCTATACTGAATACTTACCTTTTTTCAACTACTAATTAAAAATAAAAAAAAAATTAAAAAAAATCTCAATATGGCAAAATAAAAGTTGATTTAAACTATCTTTTGTACAAGTATTTCGGCTGGTAAGATTCAAACATTTTTTATCAGAAAAAGTGGGGACGGGTGGGCTGAACTAAACAATATGGCAGCTGACATATAGCAGTGACTCAACAAGTTTTCAAAAATAAGACGAGTGCTTATTAAAGGGAGCACGCTATTGATGAACTTAATCTGACCTTGTATGAGATCAAATCTTGTTATTATGTTTAGCCAGACAGTCATGATTACACCCCTTTGTTTATTTTAAGATCCCACAAAGTAGAGCGCCTACGTATGTAGGTCAGAGAGAAAACACGTCCGTTGAAAAGCTTCGGGCATTGTTGGTGTAATGTTATTTTACTGTGATTTATCCAGACATACCATTCCTCTATAGCTGATAAACGGACCTATAATGTTATCTAGGTTGACTTTTAGCAGGCCTGTTATGTTCGTCATCTCCTTTCTTTGTTCTCATTAAAGGTCAGCAACAAAGAGTTCACCTACTTAAAGCTGTTTAAAAATGTATGTGCATCTATACAGACAGTGAAAAACATGAAGTTTCTTACCTATCAAGCCAGAAAGTCCACGGAGAATGTAAAGGCAAAGTGTCGTTTTCATCATTACTTGAAATCCTCCCCAAATCTCTGTCGCTGATGTGAATGTTGTGCTCCAGTAGACCCGGGCTAACGTTAGAAGGTGTACTCAGTTGTAATGCAGCGATCGGAACTGCCATCCTTACCTCTAAAAAACGTCGTCAATACAAGCTGATGTCTGTTGTAGGTATTTTCAGGGGGTTGCTATCGATATATATAGGTTCGTTAGGTAAAATTAAACCCATCAGCAGCTGACTCATTGGTCGCTTCCCCGGTTTGCGCCGCCACAACAACAGAGAAACGATGACGCCCGCTGACTGCCTGCGGCACTTACAGCGCACCAGAAAGAGCCCGAAGTTTCAGCCACTACAGAATAAACATCACTTTATAGATTATTTGTTTGTCTTTCTGCAACGCACGAACAAAAACAAAAAATCAACTTGAGTCTTTTCGATAGTAGTCATTGTGATATTCAAGTGCTTTGTTGTTTTTTAGCTGATATGGAACATATCTTCCGCTAATGGAAATACGTAATTCAGAGATGCATTCAAGTACCTTTTGAAATATCGGAGTTCCTAATTGCAATATTAATAATAATAAACCATCGCATTTTGATAAGGTTACTAAGAGCGTTACAAATAATAATTGAATAAAAAAAAAAAAAAAAAACGAAGCCACGCAAATAATAGAAAAGAAAGGCTAAGAAACACTATCGGATAAAGGGAAATAAAACATCAAAAAATAAAAAACAAAATAAAATAAAACAACAAAACATTAAAGATCCAGAATGTAATACTGCCAGAGAAATAAATAAATAAGTAAATAAATAAATAAATAAATAAATAAATAAATAAAGACAGCATTTCAAGGATTATATACATTAAAGAGATTTAAAATAAGACAAATAGTGCCAATCTGAGACCCTCAAGAAGGTTGTTCCCGAGGGTGGTAGTTCTGAAAAGGCTCAGTTACCTTTGGTCCTCAGCCTTGATTTTGGGACAGCAAGAGCCTTGGCTGAGGATCTCAGGTCACAATCTGGTACATATAGACTGAGGAGATCAGAAATGTACTTTGGAGCAATTCCAGAGTGTGCTTTAGAAGTAAAAAAAATCTTCAATCAATTCTAGAATATATTGGGAACTAGAGAAAGAAAGCTAAAATAAGCACAATATGAACCCTTTTATGGTTTCTCGTTAGGACTTGTGCTTCTGCATTTTTTACCAGCTGCAACCTCCAAGTAGGAGTAGTTCAGATGAGAGGAAATGAATGGCAGCCCCAAGATTTTTTTTTTTTTTTTTTTTTTTTTTTACAGATAAAAAGACTTATTTTTTTGATATTCTTCTTCCCTGCATAAATCAAGACAGTGTCTAGGTTGACAGGCTGATTTAGACTGAGGTTCTTGTCAAAGATGAAATTTTGTTACATATGTTATGGCTATTTTGTTATGTATTTTGTCTTATACAGTTAACAAGTGTGTTAAAATGGTTAAAACCATTGGAACTGAAAGTCAGGTACAGTTTGGCATCATCCACATATAGTGGAAACTCACATTATGGTATGGCTGCGGATGATATGTCCTAGGGGTAGCATAATTGTAGAAGTTTTTTCCCTTCTTTCTGTTGGGTCCTGAAATTTAATCATAATATGGAAAAACTATATATATATATATATATATATATATATATATATATATATATATATATATATATATATATATATATATATATATATATATATATATATATATATACATATATTTGTTTGGTGTCATCAAAGCTAAACTATGCTACTTCAAACAGAGGCATCATCTACAAGTCTTAATGTTTAACCGTAATACAACAGGCAATAATTTTCAGTTCGTGAGAGGAGATTACTATACCAGCTTTGCGTATTGAGAAAGCAATGTATTGATTGGATATTTCTCCAATCTGAATGAGTTTCACGCTCATCTTCCAAGTCAGAGTCATTTTTTTCTCCGATTATTCATGCGTCACTTGAATGTAGTGCCAGACATGCGCAGTGTTCACTAGCACCAGCTTTGTTGGGTTGCTATCTGCTACTGCTAACTAGCAAGTATTTCCTGCCTCAGACTGGACACAGCTATGGACATCGACGCTTTATTGGAAGCACTTCAAGGCAGTATTTACTCTTATTTAAATAAATGATGTGTTATGTGTTTGGGATTTTTAAATTCGTTACCACTCTCCCCCGCAAGGCTTGTGATGTTTGCTAAGTACGTTACGTACTGTACCGTAACTTAGCTTACTGAAACGATTAACAAGCGTGTTGTGGAGGAGCTTGGGGACAAACTAATTTAGTCTCTACTTGACCTAGCTAGCTTCGTTGTTTTTATTTATATGAAAGAAGGTTAGTACATATTACAAATACAAGGAAAGTGAAATGTATTTTGATCGATGGAGGTTATGTAAACAGCTAGCTATGTAGCGTTACAAGAATGATGCTAACCTGCTAACTACTACCAAAACTTCCCAGTCAGTTATCTGTGCATATATCGTTAACTTGGTACGTTACAAGTGAGTTTTAACCCGGTTTTCTCGATTCCTTACATCGCAAACCGGTGTTTTAATCCAAATAACAAGCCAACTTAATGTATATAATGTGTAAGTTTTAAAGCATTAGTTAAAAGAATAAAGTATGCCTGACTCCTTCGATAAGTATTTAATTGCAGTCATTTTCAGCTGACTTAATCCACATTGTTAAATCTTAGTCACGCCGCTTTTTATTAAAAAAATAAAACAAAGGAAAAGACTGAACTTTGTGATTACCTGTTTTATCTTTTTGTTACCGAGTTTATCTCAGTGAGATAGTTTAAAGTAGACTGAAAAGTTTATTCAAAGTATTTTCACTAGTTATTCTTGTAAAGAGGGCTACATGGCTGGTGCATCTCAGAAAGGAGATTCCTGGTTCGATTCCCTGAACGGACAGGTGTCTCTCTGTCTGGAATTTGCATGTTTTCCCAGTGCATGAATTGATTCCCTTGGGCTTCCTCCCACAGTACAAACACTTGATCATCAGGTTGATTGGTCACTCTAAATTGTCCATAAGTGTGAGTTTGGAATAAATATATTTCTATCTCTACATGTGATGGACTGCCGACCTGTTTTGGGCAAACCCCCCTTGTGCCCTAGGTAATTGAGTTAGGCTCCAGTCCCCTGCATCCCTGGAATGGAAAATTGGTTAAGATGATGGATGTATGTATTTTTAAGCAGTCTGAACTAATCTAGTTTAACATTGGTAGTTTAAGATTTCAGTCCATGTTTACATAGGTATTAATTAATTTATTCAAATAATGTTAATAGACTCATTATTGAAATGTTTTCTGCACTAAGGATTAGTGAAGTCAACACAAGTTCTTGTATTTCATTATTACTTTTTATTGCAACTAATTTACTAGATTTTATAAGTAGACTCGTCTTTATCCAGTCTTGCAATGCACTGTTTCAAAATGTTGCCATATTCTATGCTACTTTGAAATAATGAGGATAGAGTTGGTAATAATATATCAGTGTTTGGGTTTGTTGTCTACATTGATGCAAGTGTCAACTGACTAATGTGTCTTATTCTGTTTTATTGGTTTTACAGATTATGAGAAGAAAGGCAAGAAAGAGACCTGTCCTGTTCTGGAGCAATTCTTGTGTCATGTTGCCAAGACAGGGCAGCCCATGTAAGTACACTGCAACAAAAGGAGGGCCTAAATGGTCTCAATAGTCTTGCAGAGCTTGGTGTGTGCACAATCAGGAGGGCAGGAGTTTTCCGTTGCTTTTTTTTTTTTTTTTTTTTTTTTATGTCTGTGATATATGAGCATACATGTCTAATCTCTTTCAGGATTCCATGGTCCCAGTTCAAAGCGTACTTCATGTTCAAGTTGGAAAAAGTCATGGATGATTTCCATGCTTCCACACCGGAACAGAGAGGACCACACAATCCCAATGTAGAATACGTTCCCTTCGAAGACATGAAGAAGAGGATCTTAAAAATAGTGGATGGTTACAATGGGTGAGTAGAGCTGATCATAATCCACTTAGAAAACCCTCCTAGACAAACCATACTGAATGTTCTTTTTTTCATAAAATCAAAAGTTATTCAGAGGATGAGCTGTGACTGTAGGTAGCTTGGTTGTTCTACGTTTTGAGTTTGTGTGATATTTGATGCAGGCTCTTAGACCTTCATGCAGCACTAACCTCAGTATGTTTGCCAACTTTTTCTAGAATCCCGTTTACCATCCAGCGTCTGTGTGAACTCCTTACAGACCCAAAGCGCAACTATTCAGGGACGGACAAGTTTCTCATGGGTTTAGAAAAGGTGAGCTGTAATTTATTTTTAAATATTTAGTCCGATAGAGTATCCATTGCTTCAAATTTATTGAAATATGTTTGTGTTTCTCATTTGCAGAATGTGATGGTGGTCAGCTGTGTCCACCCCACATCAGAGTAAGTATACCCATTGGTAGACGTCTGATCTACCTGCTCCACTGGTGGATTTGTTAATTCATTCACACTCAAAAAGTTTAAGTTTTTCTGCTTTATTTCTTTTTTTGAAGGAAAAATGGGGCATCTAGTGTTAACAGGATGAATGGAGTGATGTTTCCTGGTAACTCTTCTCTATATTCAGACAGGTAGGAGCCACATAATGGTCAGTGATGTCTTTAAATCTTACACAGCCTTGTATAGTCACAAGTGGAAAAAAAAGAATTAGTTTGGAGAGTTTTGTCTTTCTCTCTGAGGGTTATGCCAGCTCTGCTGAGTTTGTATCTTGTAGTATAAACTAAGAAATGGTTGTTTTGATTTCTGCAGTAGAAACATAAATGGACCAGGCACACCAAGACCACTCAACAGACCAAAGCTGTCACTGTCAACTTCACTTTCAACCAATGGGCTCCCTGAATGCCCAGTTGGTAAAGAGCCAGAGCCAACAACAGAGGAGGTGGAGGAGCATATCGGGTAACGCAAACAAATTTGATTTATAATGTAACTTTAGGGTTGATTTCAAATATAAAGATAATATCTGTCTAATATCTAATGTCTGTCATTACTTCAGTGATTCTTCGCTATCAGAAGGTGAAATTTCACCAAACACTGGCATCAAGAACAAGCACTCCGAGGAGGAAGAGGAGGAGAACTCTGATGCAGACAAGCATGAGGTCAAGAGGCTCAAGTTCGATGAAAAGGAACAGGATGAAGTAGAGAGTGAAGAAAAGGAGTCATTGTGCTGTAAAAGTTCAGAGAGCTCGCCAGAGACATCAGAGTCCTCTAAAGACTCTGGTGGTCAAGAGGGTGAAAGTGAAGCATCTGATGACGCAACTGCTGTTTCAAAGGATCATGGTTAGTTGATTAGTTGAAGCATCTTACTTTGACAAAAAAAATTGGTAACCTTAGGTATTTCCTGCTTTCATAGGTATCATGACTTAGGTGTATATATATATATATATATATATATATATATATATATATATATATATATATATATATATATATATATATATATATATATATACATACACTATTGTGTGTGTATCAATGCTATACTCCTCAAATGGCATCCAGCAATATCTAAAGCCCAAAATGTTTATGCAAGTGCACAATGACCATGCCTGCCAAAATCCTGCCAACATGGCATCCTCCTGGCTGTGCCCCTGCCTCATCACAATGTAGATGATTGCACAGCATGGGTTTGTGCACTTTCACAGAGTTTGCTGGTGTAGTGTAGTAGTTGCCATAGCCTTAAAAGTGAAAACAATCTGAGAGAACAATTTTGAAAAAAGTGCAACAAATGAGAAGTGCAGCCAGCCCTATTTTTTTTCTTGCTAGAAAAAAAAATTATGCATAACTGAAGCCAATTGATGTCCTTAATGTATTATAAACACTTCAGAATCTTGTATTGATGTTTGTCTAAAGCTCAGTATGGAGTCTTAAAAGGCTAATTATATCCCATATACTGTTATGAGACTATTTTTAATTTAACATTTCAAAATCCTGATTGAAGAAATCGTGCATTGAGACTGCAAACAGTCTTGAAGCAGTTTACTTCTTTTGAGACAGTTTGTTTACAGCAGCAAAGATTAGTCAACGAATCGATTGACTCATCCCAAAGTTTATTAACAGAAATGCCAAAACTCGTCAGATCCAGCCATGCAATTGTGAATGTTCAGAGTATTGTTTATGCTCGATGACAGTCAACTGAATATATTTGGGTTTGAAAGTTTATTGGACAAAATTAGAAATCATTATGTGAAAATAAAAGTATCTTCAAGTAATTTGGTCCACTTTGGTCCTCAGAGTCCTGCAGCACTGACGCAGAACCATCTGGAAAGGATGACGACCCGTCTGATAGAGGGGATGCCCACAGTCCAGAGAAGGACAGCAACCTAGATCAACCTCAGCAGCCGGATGGGTCGGAGAAGAGTGAAAAGTTGGATGGAGACAGCAGCAGCAGCAGCAGCAGCAGTGATGGAGAAGGCGTATCCAGCATCAAGCAAGCGCCTTCCTCTGCTGATTCCCCTGACTCATCAACAGAGGGCAGCATTGAGGATTCAGACAGCACAAAGACTGCAACAGAGCCTGGTGAACATGACTAATGTAGCCCAGCCTGCCAGCTGACTTTTTACACTGTATGATACCACACCAAGGGTATATCTGTAGCACTGTGGACCTCTAGACTCCAGGGCCAGGAGAGATGTGGACCACAAGATTCCTCACAGACGGATGTTTTTTGTCCTCTGCAGTTTCAACTGAGGCTACACATCCCCTGGTCTTTTAACTGGAAGGAAATGATTTCAACGAGATTTCACAGACTCTGTTTTTTTCACTGTTGACTAAAATGTTTTCTAATCTGTTTTCTGATTTTTATAAATGAGATTTATAATTTAACCTCGATGACTGATTTATTCAAAAATTCACTCTAGTTATTTGGCATGCATTTCCAAAATGAAACATTTGACAGTTTGAGTTGAATTTTGGCCTCAGAGGACTTGATTTGAGTTTATTTCTGATGAATGTGTCTCTACAGTTGAATGAAAAACACTCTGTTTGCTTTTTCTATGAAGCACATACCATAAAATGTATTTCTTATTAACATTATGTTGCACTTGTTTGCATTGACCCCTTGAAGGATATGAAACATGCTACAGTTTTGAGTTGTTACTGTATAAAGCTGATAACACAAAAATTGTCAGTAGTTACCAGTTTTGTTAGATAGTAGTTTTGGCTCAAGGGAAACCTTTCTGCATCAAAATCTGTCAGCAGAACACAAGGTACTTTTTCCACTCTCTGTATGTCATACCTTTGTTGTACAATTGTCCCTTTTGATAGCTTGGATTTATACAGTATGTATCTGTAAATCAGTTTTTGTAGACTTGTAATACTTGTCCACTGCCTTCGTAGATCAGTTCGCTGGAAATTGAGTGCTTGAGGTTGTATCATAGTATTCATGGAAAGCAATAAATGCTAAAACTGAAGCATGTGTTGTTATTATTTATTAAAAAAAATTTACTTTGTTAGCTAGTCACCACACAGCCAGTATGCTAAAAGGCCTAGCATATCTCCATATTTTATGTTGAAGCATGTTTACTAACAGTTCTACAAAGTTAAGCAGTACGAAGGAGATATTTCAACATCTATTTTTAGATTTCATGACTTCATGACCCCCTGAGGATCATGATTGTAGGCCAACATTAGTAAATCTTTGACCCACTAATGAGTGATGTCACACTTCCGTTTGTGGTTTAGACTGAGACTGTAAAAATTGGAGCATAAATTAATAAATGAGTGACATAACAGATTTTCTTCAGAGGCTATAGTCTAACAATTCTGGCATCAGATGCAACCTAAATAGCTGTTACTGTTTTTATTTAACATTTCTTGACATTCATATGTTCATGTTTTCCTGACGATTGAAAGGAATTTTTGGGGCTTTCCGTGCGTTTATTTGGAAAGGATGGCACAGTGGATAGAGCAGGAAACAGGGTGGAGGAAAAGTGCCACAGACACTACCATGTACCACCATGAGCTTGAGCTCAAAATTAAAGTATTTAAAGTATCTTAAGATGGTTTGGTGTAAAACTTTTTTATTCACCATACCCAGATGATTAACTTAAATAATATTGATCTCTGGGCTGCACGGCAGTGCAGTGGTTTGCATCATCTCAGACCATAAGCTTCCTGGTTCAAATCCCCTGCATAGGCAGGTGTTTTTCTGTGTGGAGTTAGCATGTTCTCCCCGTGTATGTGTGGGTTCGTGCATGTTAGCTCTGTGGTAGCTGTGATGGGCTCCAGGCCCCTTAAACCCTGAACAATATAAGCATTAATAGATAAATGCATGGATGGAATATGGGTCTCCCAACTTTTATACTGTTAATTAAATCAAATACTTAAGTTATGACCAACTACCTCAAAAGCTCATGACATTCTTATTACCCTCTACTAAACTCAAAAATGGACAAATAGACAAAAAAAAAAACAATGCAAGAGATTAAAACATCCCTCGATCAAGAGCAGCAGAATGTGGAACATTTGAATCAGGTGAAGGTAACAATGAGTGATACTAAAAATGGCCTTGACACCTCTAAGCTAAGATTATCACTATCCCTGTTGTCAGCGCATATCAGGGGCCAGGAAGGTATTGGTCCAGGCTAAGCTTTCAGCTGTAAACAATGGCTATAGTTACCACCAGCAGTGACAGTGCTTTTCTGATGAGAACATGGCGTTATTTTTAAACTTCTGTGGATTTTTTTTTCATTGCCCATGACTCTTACAAGGCTAATAAGTTGGTTTTTATTTTCACAAACTCCCCAAACACAACTGTCCTCTTGTAGTGCTGCAATGTCCAAAATAAGCTAAACCTCAGAATATTTATTATAAGCTCCAGTTAGACTAAATCAGACATGTAAACAGTAATTAAGGTAAGAAGAAATAACCTGGCACCTGGAGGTCTGGGCTTTCAGGGATAACAAAACATTTGGTCTGTGTGAGTCATCAAACTAGTCAGGAACTTCAAATACCTAGAAAGATTACGAGCTTGAAGGATTTTATCAGCTTTCCTACCATAAAACTGTTAATAAACAGAATAATATTGACATTGTATAATAAATTTAATATACCCCAGACGAACTTGAAACCTACTATTAAAGAGTTTAATGGAGATTTATGTCACTTAGAGTATATGAAGATGGAGGCATAGCTTCATGGGAATCCTCTCATGATCTCTCATTGAACTAATAGATTATGACAAGTGTCCGTCTCTAATCCCTAATTATGTGATTTATAACAATCTGTGTCTTGTCTACACTTTCAAAAGGGGATTAGCCATTAGAGAGAGCAAGATAGCTCTTCACCTTAGAATGGTTTCAAGTCCTTTTTCTCATTTTGGTACTTGTTGATTTAATATATAAAAAAAAGGATTCACTTTGTAAGTGAGGACGAGAACATTTGTGGACTTGCTGATGTAGAGGGAAACGTTTGAAGACTTTTAAAAGTTGAAGATTTTGATGTAATGTAAGAAATAGTTTTCAGTCGTCCAAGTTTGAGGTGAAAATCTTGACCATGGGTCAGCGCCTGAGCGAAGAAGGTAACCCAGACAAAGAAATTGATGTTGCAGAGCTGCAGGAGTGGTATAAAAAGTTTGTTGTGGAGTGCCCAAGTGGAACTCTCTTCATGCACGAGTTCAAAAGTTTCTTTGGTGTAACCGAGAACAAGGAGGCTGCGGACTACATTGAAAACATGTTTCGGGCCTTTGACAAGAACGGGGTGAGTATCAAGTTCTGTTTAGACTGATATGTCATGCAGCACTTATCACAATAAGAACTAAAACATGCTGTTTGAAATTATTTGTGAGAATCTAAGTGCCTATTATGCCCATTATTGGGCCCATTGTCTTGCACATATTATAAACATTCAGTGTTTTTCATTTAATCAGTCAGGATTGGGTGATAAAAAGATGTAATGTGTACAGCCAAATGCAAAAAATGGAGCTTCTAAATATATGTTATCTAAATATTGGAGTAAAAGCTACATCTAAAGGGCTGTTCATAACATTTACTTTTATCTTTGTGTAAACAGGACAACACCATTGATTTCCTGGAGTATGTGGCAGCCTTGAACTTGGTCCTACGTGGGAAACTGGAGCACAAGCTGAAATGGACGTTCAAAATGTACGATAAAGATGGAAGTGGATGCATTGATAAAACAGAGCTTCTTGAAATAGTGGAGGTAAAATTTTACAATGATTCAGAAACTTTAAGCAATAACTCATCAAAGAAACGTGATATCACATGTCTGACAAACCGGGGTCAGAGCTAGCTTTAACATCTCCTCTCATTCACAGTCTATTTATCGACTGAAGAAAGCCTGCCATGGAGAGCTTGATGAAGAGTGTATTTTGCTGACCCCAGACCAAGTGGTTGACCGCATATTTGAGCTGGTTGATGAAAATGGAGATGGTGAGTGTTTTAAACAGCTTTCTGACAGCTTAAAATGCTTCATGAATCATTCAAAAGGTTGTTACTCAGGTTTGTGTCAAGCTGCTGTAATAGCTTTAATGGGACTTATGTAAAAATGTGTAGTTGTGTTCACCTTTGCTAGTGTTTATTGAAAAATAAGGTGCATCATGTCTATGTGGTGTTTCTCTATTCAGTAAAGAAACACAAATGCAGGAAGTGGGAAATAATATTCAAAAATAAGCCCAAAGAATGAATTTTCTTTGTTATTCAGGGGAGCTTTCTCTGGATGAGTTCATTGACGGAGCACGGAGGGACAAGTGGGTGATGAAGATGCTGCAGATGGATGTCAACCCCGGGGACTGGATCAATGAGCGCAGACGCAGTGCTGATTTTTAAATAGATCTTGGACTGTGAATCTACAACATAACACATCCTTCATGTGCAATCATGCAGGGATTTTATCTGGTTCATATAAAAATAAACACAAACAAAACAAAGACATCCTGGCAGTGTGCTACAATATTTGCTTGTACAGAACCTTTGGTTTCATTGCTTTGTGATGTAATCTGTTAACAACTCCAGTCTTTTAAAGTCTTTCTATCTGTACATAGTTTTAGACATGCAACATTCATATGGTACAAGCTGTATTTTCTTTATGTGCTAAAAACAAAGAAAAGGATGGTCATTATACATACTCTTTTCCACAAATTTCTCACGTAACCACACATCTCCCTCAAAAGGGATTTTTTTTTTCTCATTTTGAATAATCAGCCAAACAATAGGAAACTTTTTGACTTTCCCATTCACTCCTGTTTTTTCCCATTTACACCTGTCTAACCAATCCTTTTTATCAATGCATTGTCTGTATTAAAGAGTATTAAGCTTTGTAAAACAGATTGAGTGAAACTAAAAATATATTAAAGTAGGAGTAGTCTTTTTTATTCAGTCACTGTACACATCACATATTTCAGTGTATACACTTTAACAAGCCCACAAACCAAACAACAAACCAAGTGGTGACTGAACAGGCACAAGCATAAACAAAATACTTATTTAAACCTAGTCAACTTATTTAAAATATAATCTAGTTAAACTAATAGATTCCAAAGTGTATGGGGAAAAACAAGGTCACTTTGGCCTTTCGTTCTATGGACAAATGTTTGTTGCTCCTCTCTTTGGTCAGAGTGCTTCCACTGTTTTCCTTCATCTTGGTCTGAACTACAAACTCACCCTAAAACTGAATAATTTTGGTAGTTTGGATTATTTTAAAACTAAGATTGAGGATCAACTGATGATCTTGTGCACTTGCTTTACTACTGAATACTTTTAATTTATTATTTGATGTGATGTTTGTTATTGTCTCATATCTTCCTCTCCTTGTGAAACTTTTTGTGCCACTGTCTGGGCAAACACCCCTCTTGTAAAGATATTTTGCATCTCATTTGAAATATTCCTGGGGAGCAGAGGTTGATATTTTCAAGTTTATACTAGCATAAATCCAAGATGTACAACTTTTTTTAAACGAGTTTGCAAGCGACTTTGATATTGCGATGCAAATTGTTTGCATTACTTTGTAATAGAATAAGTCACTGAGTTTTTTAATATTGGAAGTAGAGTCCAAATTGTTCTGTGTATATCAGCGTTATCTAATCGATGCTTTCTTTAACGTGAAGGTAGACAATTCATGAAAGCAGCTTTCTGGAGGCGCCTACTCTACAAGCTGTCGTTTTTTCTCGCGAGAGCATGTGCATTTTGGTCACTTGACTGTCTCACGCAGCTACTACAAACAACCCCGGAAGGCCATGTCTTTCACACCAGAAAATCCACGAGAAAAAAAATAAGAAGACATTTCATAAATTTGATTGAAATGCTAACAGTCAGGTGTTTTGGCAGAAATTGTTTTTTGCAGGTTTGTCGTCATTTTGAGGCGCGTACACGGCTGTTACGTTGCACACCTTCTGAACTCACCACACAAAAGCTGCGTTCACTGTTAACAATGTCTTCAGAACTTGAAGAACCCACCAACACCGCCAAAAGAAAGGTAAAGCTTACATTTAAATAAGGATAGCTCCCACAAGAATAGCTTCACAGTCACGTCACATTTACATGTGTTTGTTGTTGTCTCAAAACGCCTTTTCAACATGATGCACTGCTGCCCCCATGTGGCTAGTTCGCAGAAGACACCTGGAAACTGAACTATGTGACCGGGGACCTTTTCTCCTGCCCTGAGGATGAGGCTCTAGCCCACTGCATCAGTGAGGACTGTCGCATGGGGGCAGGGATTGCAGTGTTGTTCAAGCAGAAGTTCAAAGGGGTAGAGGAGTTAAAGGAACAGAGTGAGTCAGACTTTTATCAAATATTTATGAGTAGTGAAAATGTGTGATCTGGGAGGAGTATAGCTTCTTAGGTGATCATTTTGACGCTGTACTAATTTGTACAAAAATCTGATGCATCAAATTTTCAATGAAGAGTCCCCAGAGCTTTAGGAACTTGAATCTGTTGGTTGGAGTTTTACTTCTCTTTCTTTAAGTCATGAACTTAATAATGAGTCCACACTTTTTAAAAAAAAAAAACATCATGACAGTGTGACTTTTTCTGATTTGCATGATTTGCATATTATTTCTGTTCTAACAGAGAAACTACCAGGGCAGTGTGCGGTACTGAAACGAGGAACACGTTTTGTGTACTACTTGGTAAAGATGTTACGGTTTATTTCCACGATTTCCTATGTAATTAAATTCTATTTAATGTAATATTATTATTGTTTCTTCGTTTTAATGATCTGTAGATCACAAAGACGAAGGCCAGCCACAAACCAACCTATCAAAGTCTGACACAGAGCCTGGAGGATATGAAGTCACACTGTGAGCTGAATGGAGTAACAAGAATATCAATGCCTCGGTGTGCATCTTTACTTTATCACCCAGAGCTAATGCAAAGATTTTTCAGGGCAGAGAAAGTTAAACAGCCTGTTATTTTTCATCTTTCTTCTGTCTTTCTAACAGTATTGGTTGTGGCCTGGATCGACTAAAGTGGGAAAAAGTGGCAGAGATATTGGAACAGGTCTTCAAACACACAGACATCTGCATCACAGTCTACAGCCTTCCTGAGAAAGCAGAGACCAAAGTGATGAAGGAAATCACGCACAGATAACTGATAAACAGAAGTGTGTTCATTATACATATTGGATTCACTTTTCTGTACTTATGTTCAATAATAGAACATGTTTTCTTACATATTATTTTGAAATAAATACTGTATTTTTTTCTGCAATCAAAGTGAACTAAACTCTCATGAACTTCTGCATGTACAGTGGATGACTCAGACATCTACCAATGAAGTTATAATGCAGTAATCAATTTAAACCATGCCCAAGATAATGCAGGTTCATCTCTGAATTCAAATCTTAGTGGAGTTTGTTCACCCATCCTGGCTGCTTTTACATCACGTGTCTTAAATATCAGACATCTGTCTATTTGCCTTTTCATCCATCAGTAAGTCACATTGTTGACTTAGCAAACAGTGTGTTTGCACTTCACTCTGGGCATCATATAACTTCCAACACTCATTGTAGCCTCTGCAGATGGCTGAGGTATTGTATGATCTATTATTGATCTCCTCGGGTATTGTGCTTTAATGCAGCCCCATACATGTTGGGAGGGACCAGATGTGAGTCAAAGAAAGGGGGGCGGAGAACCTGACACCACAGAGTAAATCCATTTTCTCCTGACTGATGGATCCTTTGAACAAATCATGAAACTGAAGTGGGATGCAGAGAGAAATTACTTCAGATTTTGCTGCAGTTAGCTGCAAGTTGGATGAAATACTCTACTAAACGGGGGCTTCTTTGGGATAAGTTGATGACGTGTGTGTAAGGTGTGTGTAATTAGCATAAAGCTCAGCAGCAAAGAGACTGTCTGAACAATCCGAACAGTCTGACCCTCCCTCTCTCCTCTGAGGCACTTTAATAATTCATGAGATAAAGGCATTACGCCTGTTTCCCCTCTCCATGTATCCCAGCTGCCTGCTGGAACACTGTACTTTAGCATCACTGCAACCAACCCCCTGCTCTCTTCCTCCTCCTCCTCCTCCTCCTCCTCCTCCTCCTGCTCCTCCACCTCCTTTCCCATCCCCCCTTCCTTCCTGGCTGTTACACTCCACACTGCAGCATAGCCACCTAGCTGCGCTGCAGTGAGTGCAGGGAAATCTCCCTCCAGCTGACCCACTGTCACACCTCAACTTGCTGCGGATGCTGCATCCAAATCTGCCTCCGTCCCACTGAACAAACCCCTCCTTCTCTGTCTTTGTTTCCTTCCTCCAGCTTGTCCCACTGCGGTCCACTGATTCCCCGCCGATGCACTCCCCCATTCCTGCTCTCACTCTTTTTTTTCCTCCTCTCCTACATCCTAGCCCTCCATCCCTCCTCCCTCTGTCCTCCATTCCCTTTTTTTCTTTGCACGATGCGTATGAAATTGCAGACCTCAGCATTATTCTCCACAGGCACTTAGGGGGGAAAAAAAGGAAGGAAAAAAAAGAGGAGAGGGATGAGCTGGGCGGGAGGGTTTCTAGTGCACCACATAACTGGCCCCCCTTCCAATTAAAGAAGAGAGCTTATGTTACTGAAGAGCAGCTCGGCCAATCACGACACAGTGCAGGCAGAGACAGCAGGAAAAAAGCAGCAGAGCGAGTGGGCAAGAGGAAGGGGGAAAAAAAAACTGCAGTGTGAGAGTGTGTGTAGTTTTCGTCCCTCCCCTGAGCAGATCTTAATCAATTTGTGTACTCCAGTCTTGGGGTGCGTTTGAATGGGTGTCTGTGTGTGTATATGTGGCAGAGTTTACAGGAGGACAGAGTAAAGGTGTGTCTAGAGGACTGTGTTAGACTCCTGACTTGTTCATGCTGAAACTGGAAATAAGTAAGAGAAGATTGATTATTTTTCTCTCTATCTCAAAGTGTCTCGGAGCCTGAGGAGAAGGGGAAAAGCTTAGCATCCAGAGGAGAGCGACCTGCACAAAAGGTAAGATGCTGCGCTCCGGGCATGCTTGTTTTATTTTTGTCACTTCTGAAGTTGTTTCTCTCCTCTTTCTTGGTTCATGTTCTGGCTTTTTTGCACCGTTTGCTTTCCCTCACACATTCTTCTCTTCAAATGTACATTTATGTTTGTACTTTTTGTTTTTCTACACGATGTAGACTTGACAGACAAGCGGAGGGAGAGGCAGAGGGAGAGAGATGAAGGGAGGGAGGGGGAAGGTTAGTGCGGGACTCCCTGATGCTTCTAGGCAAGTTTCTGTGCACACGGTTCTCTAGTGCTGCAGTATCCCATTACATCCCAGAGCGGAGCTGCCTCAGCATCCAGCCAGAGTGAATTAAATCATTTCCCAGCTTTCTAAAATCTCAAATTTTTTTACTCATCTGTCCTCCTTTCTTGGGATGAAAGTAAAGTTTTTCTCCTCATACAGTAAATTCACACTGATAAGCTCCATGAGACTACTGTAGCCCATTTTAGTTTAGTCAAGCATGCTCTCATTTTGTATTCGGAGTATCATTGGAGCTGCTTAGATAACAGATTGAATTGGCTCTCATAGCATTTGAGATGCGTGATGAGCTTTTTGTGTTGTTTATCTGCTGTTCTGGGACTTCCTTTGAGTCTGTGCCTGCAGCAAAAGTAGGCTGTCTGATTGGGCGAAGCGGGCTCAGTGACTACATCGACTGTAAAGGAGGTGAAAAATAGAGTTGTCATGATTGCGTGCTTTCAAAGAAGTATTTATTCACGAAGGAAGTGTTCAGTTATTCCGAAATGATCTCCAACAACACAAGAAAGTGAGGCTTTGTTTGTTTTCATTGTGAGGGACAGATGATTCATCCCAACACATCTCAGTTTTGTTTCCTTAATATGCATTCATTAGCAGCTTTCACTGTTTATTCATTACATCCCACTGCCTTTTTAGAGAAGCCTGACCTTCATCATTTGTGAATGAAGATATGATACTGTCCAGCAGTGGGCAGTGTGTGTTTCCTCTGCTGATAATGTCTCTGAAACACTGGCCTGCTGCAGCATGGGAGAGAATAGGCAAAGATTTTGTGTATTTTGTGTGGGCATGCTGAAAGGTATCATGATGGAAAGTACAGCATGTTCTGGTGTTTATAAGTAAGACAGCTTAGACCTTTCACCTTCAGGTTGGGGATAAAAGCAAGAGACATGCACGAACCCGAGCAGAATCTCTGGTCCCGTTAACTGGTATTAAATTATGGTTTAAATTATTCAGTGCTGAGTTATATGTAGGGATAAAAAGGGGAGCAGAGGAGGAGATGTAACTCATTTCAGCACCACGGACAGAGCTAAGAGCTGAGGCTTTTGATAAGCCTCTTCCTGAGATAGTTTGAAGCATCGCAGTGATTAGTTATGCGAGTTGGATGACAGTTTTAAGGCTTAGCTATTTTTTTTAAGATGACTGAATAAACAGCCTTTAAACTAACATTTCCATGTCTCCATTTTCTGTGCTCACTCATGTCAGGCCTCTTCTCTTTGAGACACGAGGAAAACACTTTTCATTATTTATGCACGTCATCTTTTTTTAGAACACAGTCCATCTTTAAGACAACTGTGTTCTTGCAGAGGTGCTGAAAACTCATCTCAAGATTCTTTGGTAAAGCACTGCTGTGACTGTCAAACATTATGCTCCAGGTGGGAGTGTCACTGATGTGGATTTGTTCTGCTTTTACTTTTACACTGCCACAAAAAAAGCATGAAACTGTGGGGTGAAACTGAAGCAGCTTGCATGTTCGACATCTGTTAATTGTAAAGCTACATCAGGGTATTAACATAAAGTTACAAAAGTGGTACTAGAGAGACATTAGGGAATAGTAACTGGGTGAGTTTCCTCTAAAATCAATTAAGAAACAATTGAGGAGGTGTTTAAAAACACTGCCGTCAACATCCATGGAAAGCAAATGTAATGACTGCAGCCCGGACAATCCAACACCTGCTGTGACACCAAGCTTTGTTTCATGTCATGGTTGAGAGCCAACAGGAAAGAGTCTCTGCAGGATGCAGTCGGCCCACCGAGAAACTCATTCGAATGGCAATGATGGGAGAGCTCGGCTCTGTAATGAGAAGAGGAAATGAGACTACCTCACTGCTCGTAGGAATTAGCCAGTGTCTCAATTTAAGATAGAGGCAGAGTGCGAGAGATGGGAGAGATTTAAGCAATTGTGATGACAGAGAATGGTTGGTTTAAAGACACGGACCAGCAGCCTGTGATTCAATTCAACTTAAGTCCAATTTAATGTAATAGCAGCTTCTTGATTCAAGCTTTTTAGCATTAAAGTATAAACACTTTAGCTATATGCAATATCAGTCGAAAATGAGCATCTTGCCTTTAAAGGTTTGTCTCTATCCCTGTGTATGTAAAAATTATGTACTGTAACTCTTTGCTTGAGTTGTCAGGGTTTTTGGAGGCAGCTGTTTTGGCTTGTCATTGCTCATCCTGCGTGTATGACACCCTCTGTCCCAGGCTGTGCAACATGGGCGTTAAGTGTGCCCCCATAAATGATGGTGTAGGCAACACAGCGGAGCAACAACGGCTGTCACTGTGACAGACTACAGTTACAAACAGTCCTCAAACTCTTCGTGTCAGGACGAGAAGAGGTGCTGAAAAAAGGCTCCAAACAAGCTGAAATGGAGTTCAGGTTGCACAGATGGTGATAGTGCGGATGTTGAAGGTGAGGATAACCTCATGAGGATGCTGAAAAGACAGTGTGATGAATACAGTGGAGTGTCGAAGGACAGTGTGTGTCTCAGTGTGTGTGTGGCTTCTCCAGAAGCAGGAACAGGAAGAGATCACTTAATAACCCTCTCCAGGGAAAGGTTACAGGATGTTTTTATGTTGTCTTTGTGGAAACGTGCCTCTATCTGTGCATGTGAGTGACAGAGCAGAGTTAAAATGAAGAACCCAGGAGTCGGCGTTAGACACTTGGATAACAGCCAGTTATAAAACAGGGGGAAAAAATGTGCTTGGAAAGGACAAAAGCAATGAGGAGAAAGTGAGGAGAGGAAGGCATGACAAATGATATCAGTATGGGCGAGAGAGGGCGAGAGAAAGCGCGAGAGAGATTGAGAGATTGTCAGAGGCACAGCAAGAATGGAAGAGAGTGGGTGTGCATAGCAGAGCTACGAGCACTGCAGTACATTGCGGTGCCCAGCCCCCGCTGTGTTCTCTGCTCACCATCCGGTTCCATGCACTGAAAAGACCCCTGCAGCAGCCGCGCTGCACAGCGCAGAGGACTGCTTGCTGACGAACAGCAACCTCACCAAGAGCTTTTCTGACCTGACGGTGTGCATCCCGAACTCTTGTTGTTGCACAGATTTGTGATGGAAAACACGGTGTTCATGACAGAAAGGAAGGCGACCTGTGCCTGCAGGCGCATTGTCATGTAGAGAGAAGGGGGGAGTAGCCAATTCACGCTCCCCCTGGATTATGTAAGCATATAACACACTCACTTCACCCAATACCAGCTGAATGATGGCACCTACCCCGGCCATGTTTTCCTCATTAGGGACATCTGCCTCTGTGTTTGCTCTTGCATCGTTGCAAACACACGCAGACTCTATTGAACTCATTGAAAGGGAAGACAAACATCATGTACCCTTAAATAGATTCTGTGGGTTGACATTTTGCGAATGATCCCTTGTTTGCCTAATGAGAAAAAAAATATCCCATAAGCTAAGACCTTCATTCAACGAAGAAAATCTGTGTTTATTTTATTTAAAGTCAGGCTGTGTGAAGTGTGTGTGCCAGCACCACACTTCTGTTGCATTAGGCACACAAATAATTTCCCTCTCTGTCACAGACAACTACATAAGCATGTAAACACATGCATGCAGATGTGGAATTCATCATCTTCATGTGAAAGCTCTAGGAAACGAAGGGGAAGCTTATTTCTGCTTCCATAAACAGTTGCTAAGTTTCCATCCCACTGCCTGCCTGCGGGCTGGACGACTGAAGCGTGAGTGCTCCCCTCTTTGTATGTTCTCTGGTCTCCCTCCTCTTCTTTGCTGATGTAGCTTATTCACATGGTGTAGTGTGTGTGTGTGTGTGTTTGTGTGGACTCTCTCTGCTCCTGGTGACAAGTTCTGATTGTGTCTCTCTCTGTGTTCAGGACGAGTCGAGTCAATTACACCTTGGCAGACAGGTGTTTGAGCTGTTAAGTGTGTGTTTGCTTCAGCGCATCATAGTGTGTGTTTGCTGTCTGATTTGCAATGAAATCAGCAGCCGGGTTTGACAACAACAAGGCACAAATACTGTATGTACTGCTCTAGTGAGTCACGCTGCAACTAAAGATAGTAACCCAACCTGTAAATGCATTCATTCAGATTAAACCTATCAGATGTTTCTGAGCTAAAGTGTCTGTAGCAAGGCTGGAAAACAAATATGCATTCTGGAATTTATTTGAATTTTAACGTTTAATTTACCTACATTTATGGCAATAAGAAGCAACCATGCCTGCAAAATTCTTAAAGAAACAGAACAAGAATTCTTCATTTTCTTTGCTACAGCACAGTATTCAGAGGTAGTGCTTGCAGGAAAATGCTGTCTTTGAGTATAGCTGGGCACGTGTGTGAGAGTGTGTGTGTTTGTGTGTGTGTGGGAGAGCCTCTGAGAGTAGGAGAAAGCAGCCGAGTATTGTAGTGTGGGTGAGCTGCAGCAGGGATTCGGAGTGCTGCATTGAGCTGCATAATTAATGTAGAGAGGGAGGAGCTAAAGGCGGGGATAACTTGCCATGAAGAAGAAGCCGCTTCCCCTCTGCTTGAAACAGAGCTACCTCTCTTTTCTGTACGTGTCTGAGTGTGTGAAATCACACCAGACTGGGGAATATGGATGGCATATTTTGATGCAAAACCAAGGAGGCACACCGGTCCAGCTCTATGTCCCCGTCCCATCTGCTCCCTCGGCCCTGAAAGCCAATCACTCTCTTGTGTGCTGCACAGCACAGCCAAATGCCTCAATGCTGGCTGCACGGCTCTGTTAATCATCCAATTTGTAGCAAAGCGGCTTCCTATATGACACATCTGGTGTAACTCTCATCTGGTCTGTCTGAATTGGACCATGAGGAAGTGGGAGGAGGAGGAGTGGCTTTCATTCTGCAGGATGCTGTTATATTTAGTCTTTTCTGGGTTGTTGTCTGTGTGGGGAGATTGCACCGAGTGCCTAAAAAAAGGGGAGATTAGCTGTCTTTTCTTCTTCTATTATTCTCTCATCTGTTTTATTTTTAAACATGATTTTCCTGCATTAGAGACATCTGCCTGCTCAGCCACACACACACAAGGAAAGTGCATTAGGTATGCACATGCACATGTTTAGTGAAGATGAAGCTGAGCAATCTTAGATGAAGATAAATGTTTATGGAGGCATGTTTAAATGAATTCAGCCAGGCTCAGTGTGTGAATTTAAGTAGATTAGTATTTATACACTATTATAGATGTGTCAGAATTCAGGACTCTGTTTGGTTAAAGTGATAACATCTATACCACACACTGCTCTGCTTGCACCTCTGTCATAATCATTATCATCATTCTTGCTACTCTGAGTTCTTGACATTTATTCTGCCGCAACACACCCTTCCTTGATGCCCTCACTGCTCTACACCAGAGCTTTGCACGACTGTGTCCTGTCCGTATGCTGCATCCAATCTATTTTGTTTCCTTTTTATTTTCATCACAAAGCAAAGCTGCTTTTTCTTAGGATGCGTCTGCCAAAAAAGCTTCTTTAGGGATCTGTCCTTGTCAAAAAAGGGCTGAGGGATAGCACAGAGGCTTTTGAAATGCACCCTGTGTCGGCTCCAAGCCTCTCAATACACAGCGAGGAAGCAGGTAATGACTGCAGTTTCATTCTGGTCCCAGAAGAGCCACAAAATCAAACTTAAATTACAACCCTGACATTATCAAGTGCAGGTAGAGGCGAAAGCAGCTGAACCTTGGAGGTAGAAGCCCCCAAGAGGAGCGAGGCGCTGCCTATAGCTGCAATATCAAGCTTGTTTAGAAGTAGTGATTTAATTTGTCTGAATAACAACATTGACTTTGTGATAGCCTGCCCACAGTTGTCTTCAGAAACATGCCTGCAGGGCCTCAGTGTGTGGAAAGCGTAGTTCAAGGGTCTCATATGTATTTTGTTTATTTTCTTCTCTTCCAGAGCATCTGGCAGCAGGATCAGATACTTTTTCTGCCTTAGAGAAACAACTCACAGCCTCATTAAACATATTTTCCCTGCTCTCTAAAATCTCAGAAACAAGGAGACATTTTTGGCTTTTTTTCTCCAGTCCAATAAGGTTTTTGCAGCGGGAGAGTCGAGTTGCCATTTTTTAGCATAGCCAAGTGAAAATCTTCCCATCTGACATTCAGAATTCTTGGAGCAGTGCAAACATCAACAAAAACCTTCAGAGATGCATTCTTCCTTCCTGCTTTAAAATAGTCACAGGCTTTGAGGCGGTTCTGAGTGTGCGTTGTAGGATGAGATATCTTGAAATGGACCTAAACTATCGGCTGCACTTTCCTTATCGTTTCTTTGTACCCTGCAACCTGAGAGTCTCTGTGATCTTTGCTATTTGTTTGTTTATCAACCAGAGGTATACAAGGACATATGCTTTTCATCAGAGGAACACTGTACAAAGCACCATCAGCCAGAGAAAGAAGAGAAAGGGAGTAAGAGGAGGTTGAGGATGTAGAGAGAGTAGGTGCTCAGCATGAAGGCTGCTTCGTTTTTCTTTTGATTTTTTTGAAGCAGGTGTGCAGGCGAAGGACACAGCATACAGAATAAATAAAACCCCTGTGAGATCTATCAGTAGGGCTGGGCTCTGATGCATTCAAATTCTGGCCTTCGAATATTCTTTGATGTTTTGCATCTTTGACTTACATTGATTGATAAGACGTAATGTTAAGGCAACCGGTTTGTTCTGCTGCAATGGAAAACAACAAATCTCTATTTTATGTAGCTTTCACTTTTAAGGTTTCGTAGGCATGAAAAAGGTGTTTATTGTTCTCCATGTATGTAAATCTTACATCACTGGAAAGCAGTTATTTCCCTTTTAGAGGGTGCCACATAGATGGGATGAGCAGCAGAGTTTACGTGGGTATCTTCAATGAAGATTTTGCTGGATCTTTGAATCTTGAAATACACTCACCGGCCACTTTATTAGGTACACCTTTCTAGTACCGGGTTGGACCCCCTTTTGCCTTCAGAACTACCTTAATCCTTCGTGGCATAGATTCAACAAGGTACTGGAAACATTCCTCAGAGAGTTTGGTCCATGTTAACATGATAGCATCACGCAGTTCCTGCAGATTTGTCGGCTTCACATCCATGATGCGAATCTCCCATTCCACCTCATCCCAAAGGTGCTCTATTGGACTGAGATCTAGTGACTGTGGAGGCCATTTGAGTACAGTGAACTCATTGTCATGTTCAAGAAACCAGTCTGAGATGATTCCAGCTTTATGACATGGCGCGTTATCCTGCTGGAAGTAGCCATCAGAAGATGGGTACACTGTGGACATAAAGGGATGGACATGGTCAGCAACAATACTCAGGTAGGCGTAGGTGTTGAAATGATGCTCAATTGGTACTAAGGGGCCCAAAGTGTGTCAAGAAAATATGCCCCACACCATTACACCACCAGCACCAGCCTGAACTGTTGATACAAGGCAGGATGGATCCATGCTGTCATGTTGTTGATGTCACATTCTGACCCTACCATCCCAATGTCACAGCAGAAATCGAGACTCATCAGACCAGGCAACGTTTTTCCAATCTTCTATTGTCCAGTTTTGTAGAGCCTGTGCAAATTGTAGCCTCAGTTTTCTGTTCTTAGCTGACAGGAGTGGCACCCGGTGTGGTCAAACCCTATTCTCAGACTGACACAAATGTTTTGACGCTTGCAGCACATCGATCAGCTGTTGCATGCGTCAAAATAGACAAAAATACAGCCGTGCTAAAAAGTGAGAGTGAAAATGGCATACCACTTACTACGGACACAAGACATCACGATAAACCAGAATTTACAAAGGATTATTGGTCGTATTATCCAAATAATCCTAATGATAATATTTTATCTTTTCATGGTGATTTTTTTAATGTTATGGGTTTGACCAAGTGCTGAACTACCCGAAACAGTGAATTCCCCACATAGCAGGAGCTGCAGTATTTGTTAGCAAGGTAGCAAGCTGACAATTCATCAGCTAATAGTTTTTTTATGGCTATTTTATATACAAATGACATTACATGCATGAAACTGGTGTGATGACCTCACCCATCAAGATCATTTCTGTCAAGTGATGTCAGACAGATTTTCCTCTGTTTGGTGGTTATAAATCATAAAGACAGCTCCGATGACCTCGAGGTTTTTCATGAAGTCATCGAACTCTGTCATGTCTTTATGTTTTGTTTGAGGAAGAACAGAGAGCATAAATAAGATATTTGTTTCAACAACAAGATTGAAAGAGATGGAATTCTACTTTTCATAAAAATAGATATAATGTCAAAATGCTGGGTAATGATGCATGATTTGGGCAAAGTTTCAAATTGTAGTCATAGTAATCCCAGGATGAGACTGCAGGCCGGTCTGAACAGCTTGTAAAAAGTGACACAAGAGTCACATTGGAGGGACATGGGCCTTTTTTTGTTAATTTGTGATTTCACAGACTGGTGATTCTCCCTATAAGAGCACAATAAACATAAGACTTGCCAACCAAAAATGTTCAGGTCAATTCTTTGTTCTTTTTCCAAATTTGTCATGTTAGATTCAGAGTCCTACACATATATATTTCATAATTTGTAACCTCAGTCAGAGAAAGATCAGCTAAGTCATTTATGACAACTCTGTAGCATGGCAACAGCAGAAGAGGCTTTCAGAGGGCTGGCCAATCAGAAAAAGGTGGATACTTCAAATAGGGGTAGGAAGGAGGTCTCAAAGAGACAGTTGATTAAGATTAAAATTTAGGGTTTCTCAAAGACACCAACCTGAGATAAAGAGAAGCTTTTTTGAGCTGTAAATCATGTAAAGCTGTTGAAGAGGTATCAGAGGGACAGTATACAAACTGAAAACAAGCATAATGCCTTTCTTTAACTTGTATTTCAACAGTTTCAGCCTTCTATGAAATCTACTCATAGATCCTCTTTCTGAGCAGTCTAATCTTTTATTTTATTTCCCTTTTCTGTCACTGTATACTTACTGATTTTATGTTACCTATTTGATTCCTATTTATTTCTACGTATTGTGCTAGATAATTGTGTCTTACATATAATGCTGCATTCCTTTACTCCAGAAGTCAAATGGTGGAGCTGGGATTGATTTTCTCTCTGATTTAACACTGTTCCAGTTATGAACAGGTCTGTTGGAATTGTTGGAATTATTACTAACGCTTGTTCTTCAGTGTGATGCCACCACAGTTTTTTTTTTTTTTGGCGGGGGGTGGGGGGTGAACAGCTCCTGTTTTGTGAGTGGCAGGTCACTTATGTTGCTTTGTGAAGCTGAAGTTGCTCCACTGAGCGAGGAGTCATCCTCTTTACTCATTCTCTGCTTGGGCCATTGTGCTGCTGCCATTCGCAGAATACAAACCCGGTGTCATTTGTATTCAGTAAACACCGTGGAAACAGTGATGGTAACAAACACAAACAAACACCTGCTGCTCCAACTTCTCTTGCACTTTAAAAAGAGTCTTTTTGTGTGCTCTGACTTCTTGTGTTTGAACAAATTGTCAAGATTCGATCTTGCCCAAAGAGATTATTGACTTAACAGGAAATTGGCTGCCATATCTTAGAGCATGATAGGGTTGCAAAATCTATTTCCTACATGATAGGGCTGGTAATAGTCGAGCTGTACAAGGAGGACACGACATTCATTGAACCATATTGATCAAAATAATTGCCTCTGTATTTTGGTCTAGATATACAGTATAAGCCCAATCACAGCATTGTTATCTGGAGAGCTGTCGGTAAATACATTTTTTTTTAGCAATCTTTATTCTCATCTGGAGCACTCTCCTGATTCTTTCCACAAAGCCTCGTGATACAGACTCACACTACACATCCTCTTTCCTTCCAAATCGGTGTCTTTTGTGTGAGTCAGAATGCATCTCGAATTATAGCATGGCTGTGTTAATCGCCCAGAGCTTGCATGAGAGTGGTTGTATAATATCTGACAGCTCAGGAGGGAAAATAGGTAAATAAAAGAGGAGGGGTGGAGGGGCAGTAAGATTCCTCTGTGGTGGCCTGGTGTGCTGGAGGGAAGCGTGCACTCATTTGTGGCATGAGTGAATCACGTGTGTTGCTGCGTCTAATTTTCATCTTCATGTTGTTGTATGAAGTCGAAAAGAATCAACCCTTGTGTTTAGTCTTTATTTACTCTCTTTGGTGTTTCAACGTGTCACTGACAGTAGGTGAAAACACAAACAGGAAGCATGCAACCTTTGTGCCTCTTGGGAACGCTTGGTCAGTTTTTATTTCCCTCTTTAAGGCCAAGCCAGTGTTCGCCCTTACTCTCTGCTGTCTCTGCTCTCCCACTTTTCCTTTTTTCATTTCTCATTTTTGGGCTGACCTTTGTTCAGATCCTGCTTTTCTGTCTGCTGGTTGCAGGCGCTGGTCTGACATAGTTGATTCTCTTGCGACATGACACTGTGGACGCTGATGAGAGAGAGCAGCTGGACACAAGACTATACAATAGAAGATAAAAATTATTATTATTATTATTATTATTATTATTATTATTATTATTATTATTATTATTATTATTATTATTATTATTATTATTATTATTATTATAAATCTACAAATTGTTGACTGGGATGTCCATCTATTAATTCATTCAGCATGTATTTAAAAATCTAATTTTGAATAAGTTCGCATCTCGCATTAAAATCCTGCAAATCGAATTCTACAATGTCTATTCTACATAATTTTGTACATGAGTCATCTATAAACCCATTTTGTGATAAAGAAACCCTGTCTGAGTTCTAAACAGAACAGACAGGCAGCATTAGCCTGTGTTTTTTCATGCAGAGCTTGTGAAGTGATGTGCTTCCCCGTGTTTTGTCTGCTGTTATGTAAACCTGGCTGCTGTAGAGAGTCTCTCGATGCAGCACAGGGTAGCATTTATCTAGGACATGGCTGGCGTGTGCCCGCTCACAGAAATGCGTCAGAGGGGGCTGTGAAAATGAGCTTGATATTTAGCGTTTTTCCCTCTCATTCTGGCTTTTTGAACAGAAATGTCCTTGACAAAGTGGGTAATGATTTAGCTGTTCAGCCTTTGGGGGATTCATGCTCTCACTACCACTGTCAAGACCACTTTGGGTTAAGTTGGTGAGTGGGTGGGAACCTGGTGAGGGACGATGTTCTTGTCACTTGTTCATGGGGGTGTCTGGATGGATTCAGTATAACAAACACCTGGGTGTGTTATACAAGTGTCCCACCTACAAACAACAGATTTTTTCATAGGTTGTTTGCAAAATTTTGAAATGGTCTCAACAGTTTGGACTGATAAACAGATAAATTTGTTTGAACTGAACTTTTGGTTCCAGTCTGAAAGGCAAAAATAAGGTAACTTTGGTGTAGTAGTAGTTATTCATTCAGCTGAAAATGTTTGATTCCACTCTTTATTGCTCAATATAAAACGGATAGGACTCTAATAAACAAAAAATATGCACTTTATTCTCATATCAGCCTCATGCCAGGCCTGATTTCCTCTGCTGATTCGTCGTCCCTTTGATCACTGTGAATGCATCGGTTTTGAATGCAAGTCTACACAAGGAACAAGTTGAGTTTACCCTGAAGGAGAGTTTGAATGTGTGATGGAGCTGTTGCAGCAGGGATTTGTTGTTTCACATCTTCCCTGTAATCTTTATATAATATAATGTTGTCATAGATAGTGTTTTAAATAAATAGGTTTATCACAGTAGCATACCAAATTTACTTGAATTTCCCTTTGGGGATTAATAAAGTACATCCTGTTCTATTCTATTCTATTCTATTCTATTCTATTCTATTATGTTATATTATATTTTATTCTTTACCAAAACACAAGTTGGAGTATTATGTGATCCAAGTTAAAATAGCAGTCTTCAAAACTTTTTTTTTATTGTTACATTCAATTTTAAGACCAAAGTGAAGTTTCAGTTCTGGATCCTGGATTTGCCCTCAACTAGGATGCAGAATCAGACACTCATACTTGTTGAAGTACCTTCCCATTTTTCCATTTATAAGACAGAGCTTTTATTTATAAAATTACCTCAAATCAGTTCGAAAACATGGACTCAGTACTGTTTGCGAAAAGAGGATGACTTCTCAGCTTGGCTATATCTCAGCTGGCAAGCTTGATGTCCGACACCATGTTTCCTGGGTTTCCCTGGTGCCTCCTCTGTGAGAAATGAATGGACTTATGGGGACTCGCTGATTGTGCTCCTCTCAGCCTGAATGCTCTGTGAAACAGCACAGAGCCATTCATAGTACAATTCAAATTGGCATTTCCTCCTTATCTAGTCGCTGGCATGTGGCTGAAAAGTTTGGGAATCTCTTTACAAATATCTTTTTTTTTTTTTTTTTTTTTGCAGCCTCACCATTTTCATATTGTATAAAAGAAACGACTGCAAATTGGAAAGTTAAGCTGCCATAGAAGTTAAACCAAGTGTGCTCAGTGTGTTGGTGCACATTTTAAACAGCTTGTGCTCCAGCTAAGCTTCCTCTCCTTGTGGGGTTCCTCAAACATAATGTTGAAGCTTTGAGTCGAGTCAGAACTGAGCCCCTGGTTTATGAAGCATATGCGTTCTTCAGAGTTTGCATATTTTATACCAAGTGACAAACTCAGGATGCAGTGGATGATGAATTTTTATGTGTTTGCTTGTTTTTCTCAATTAGGAAGAATCGTTTTTTTTTAAATTGAGGTTTAAAATGGGTGCTGTTGATGAAATATGCTACAATAACATCAGAACATAAAGTCATGGTACCTTGGAAAAAATAATTGTGTATGGCTCCCATGAGCTTGGAGGACTGCATCTATGCATCTTGGCAATGACTCAAATAACTTATTGATGAAGTCATCTGGCAAGGCCAAGAAAGCAGACTTGCAGGACTCCCAGAGTTCATCAAGATTCTTCGACTTCATCTTCCAAGCCTCCTCCTTCATTTTACCCCAAAAATGCTCAATAACCTTCATGTCTGGTGACTGGGCTGGCCAATCCTCGAACCTAAAAAAAAACCTTCTTGGCTTTCAGGGAATTTGGATGTGGAGGCTGAAGTCTGAGTGTTGAAAGTCTGAAAAACCCAGTGACTCTAAGGTACACTACTGATGATGTGTTCCAAAATTTACATCTTCTCCATGTCTGAGCTCCCATTTCTCTCAACTTTAAAGTAAACCTCATGTAAGCCCCATCTATTGGCCCAATGGACAAATTTAACATCATGTCCCATGTTTTCTGATCTTGAAATAAGGTATTATTCAGTAATTGCCAGGTTTATCTAGCTTAGATAAGTTCTTTAAGAATTTTTCACCTGAAATAAGACTAAGACGCTTGCTTTAGACTGTTTGCAGTATAAGTCAGAGTCTCTCTTTTTTATGAACCAAGTCTGAATGTAGTAAAGTAGGACCCCACTCAAACTTCTAGGCAAGAATACTCCAACACTGGTGAGATCTCTATAACTATCCCCGTGTCTTGGTGTTCACTCCTAATAGATTGCTGTTAAAGCAAATGTCAGCAGTCAGGCTGTACTCTCTAACACTAACCCTACATTTTAGACTCGCACTAATGAGGTCATGTGGTCAGGCTTCACCACCTGAGGATTAGTACCAGGGTCGATCAATCATGGGTTTAACCTGCACTCAGAGTATCAGTCTTCAATTGATATCACCACAAAATATCAATGCTTTTAGACCTGATTTATTACCCTTTCAACATCCCGAATGATGATGTCGGTCAACTCAAATCTGAGCAAAACTCAAGCTGAGCAAAAGACGATCCTTTACTTTAGTTTAAGTGACACTAGAAGCTCCTTTGTTGAGCGGCTTTAATATCTGACTTTTCCTTTTATAATCCAATATGATCAGTAACATCTTGCTCTAGTTCGTTTTAGTAATGGTTGTGGTTTGATAAGTCACTTTCTATAGCAGGAAATGTTCATTTTTATCATTCCAAGGCTGTAAAATAAGTGTAGATTTTATACATTTATTTTATTTAACCTTCATTTTAAAGCGATTATTACTTTTGGAACAAAAAAGTTTCACATTCAGAATAACGACAGCCTTTAAGAGCAGGATATGTATAAATCAATACATTAGCATCATTTAGCTGAAAAACAAGCATTTATAGATAAAATCATCCCTGATTCTGGTTTTGAAGTATTTAAACATGATCAAATTCTACAGTTAACAAGATCAGTCAGCAAAAACCTTAAAATGGATATTTTAGTGTTCTTTTATTTATATTCGACTCTGCATGGACCACGAGGGCAGGTCATGATGACGCATTGTGCTGCATCATACCATAAAACATCTATTATTTCAAAGAGGCTGTTTAGAAAAGTGAGCCTCGCTCTTCTCTTGGTCTGTTTCTCCTGAATTAAACCGTAAAATTGACCAAAGGGGGGTAAAATATTGTTCTGTGAACACTTCTCAACCCTTTCTAGTGTATTTCAATGGCACAGACTGTATTAAAAGGCCATTTTAGCCTGAGTTATTTCCCAGCCGAGAAGCTGTGGAAAGAAAAAAGGGGTCAAATACGGGTTGAATTATCCCACACAGAAAAAATGTAAAACAGCAAATAATTACACGGGTTACTCTTTGAGTGGCTGAATGACAAGACACTATATTAAGTTTGACACGCAGAATAACTGATAATCACCGGCATAATGAGAACCAGCAGTGATTCCGTTCTCCTGGCATATCTGCTGTTTGGGACAAAAAGCAGTTTCCTGAATATTGTTGTTGTGACTGTTGAATATTTCTATCTCTCACTGAGGTTTTCAGTGTTTGCGATATGATGGGAACAAGCTATTAGTTCTTTGACCCGCGGAATAGAAATGATTTGATCTAATTTTAGTGAACACACTATGAGGACAGTTAATTAATCAAAACTGTCACCAGAACAGGAACACACAGAGACAAAGTGAATTCTTCTAGTTTGTAAAATATCATTTCAAGGTTTAAATTATGCTTTTTTTATTGAAACAACTGAATAATGTGGTGTTTATTTTCCCCAGAAACGTTAAGTGAACAGTGAGCCTGCAAACTGAATTCATGACTTTGTCAGCGATTAGTCAGATGTCAGGCGCAGCAGCCCTCAGCCCTCAAGAATGAAGGCGTTGCATTATTAAAGTCTGAATACGGGACATTTTGTCTCTGGAGGAAGAACGCTTTGAAACACCAACCAGGGTGAAGGACCCAAAGTCGAGAGGATAAATCATCCCTACATCCCAGCATGGGCACTCAATATTTAATGAGGGATATTTTTTTTATACTCCTTTTACTGTAGAATTCTTCAGCTCAGATGAAACAGGAAAAGATGGGTGCAAAAATATCACACAGCACACAATGTGGTGTGAAATTACTTTATCACCCCAATAACTTCAGTTTAATCAATCTTTCTGCATGTTGACCCGTCAGTTTAGGTGCTCTTTGTGTTTTATGATTCACAGTGAAAATTAAACCGACCTGAAGGATCAATGCTGTTCTTGCCCTTCTTTGCACACCTCAGCTGCAGCCTTGACAAGTAGCAGATGGTGAGCACTACAATGATTCACTGCGGCGTACTTTTTGTGAGCCTTTTTTCCTCCTGAATAATTGATCGAGAACTGTCAGTTGGCTGTGTGGGATTTTATGTATTGGCGATAGAGGGGAAAGATTCGGAGGGTGTTATGAGATTCTTCATCACTTTATGGTTTTTAACTGTTGGGGCATTATCTTTCACTGTTATGATGAAAAAAGAGGTAGAACTGATGGTAATATTTGTGTTGAAACCTGATAAAATGCAGTGTGGTAATCCAAGGGCTTCCTGTAAACCTGGAGATGTTTAAACTTGATAAAAAGGTAAAGATTTCACTTATAAGTCAATTTTAAGTGGATCTGGTGCAATATTCTGTATCACGTCAACTTAAGGATGGTCAAAGCAACTTGTTGTTTGCTGTCCAAGAAGTTCAATTTAGCCATTTCCCATGTTAAAGATGGGGTATTGGTTTTTTTTTAGGCTTATACTGTCTCTCTGGTAACTTAACATGATTTACAGTTTAAGGATTTTTTGTGAGTAAACAGGGCTATTATATGCACATCAAGGACAAGATCAGCTAGGTTATATTATGTGCATCTTAGTCTACAGGAAGTGCCCAAATTGACACAAATGAAAAGTTCCATATCGCAACTTTGATAACCAATTTTGCAAAACGGCTTTTCTGTCTTTGTCACAAATGCCAATTACAATTATTTTATTGGCATCAGTATAGAAATGACTCAGAGAATGTTAATCAGTTTGAACTTTAGCTGGTCGTCTTCACCATGTCTACCTGCCTAGATCCACCAAGTTGCTGCCATGTGATGGCTGATTGGATATCTGAGTTAACCAGCAGTTGAACAGGTGCACCTAGAAAAATGGCTGCTGGGTTTATTTTCTCAACATCTTTTGGGGGCTTGGACCGCCAAACATATCAAGTTTGATACATAAGTTTCAAAGACCTCTATCTCTTCAACATGATAAATATTTTCATTAAAAACCTGTTTAAACATTTTTAAAAGCGTATGTTTCGGCCCCTTGAGAATTATCATTCCACTACAGTCAGCTGAAGTTGTATTTTGGACCTTTTCAAAATGGCTGCTCCCTGGAAATTATCCACACACTTTTTTTTCAGGAAAATCATTGCTAATTTTCAAGAGGTTGTGGTAAGAATAACATCTGAATTGTTACTAATTTTTAAAAATTAATATTTTCTACATTGAATGAATGCATATTTACTAAAAACCTTTCTAAAAAAGTAGCCAAAACCACCTGATGTTGCACATATGACACAAAAAAATGTATCAAACACAATGATATATATAGATTTCAGGTTTTTAAGGGTAAAATATCTTTTTGTAAGGCATGATCCCTGAATAACATCTTTGATTTTCATTTTTTACCGCTTTTTAAAATAAGTGGCTCACCCGACACAATCTTCAGATCATGCATCATCATTTAGCTGCTTATCATTTATTATCACACTGATATGTATGTGTTGAAGAATTGATCTTCTAGCTGCAGGCATAATATTGCTCATGCACTCTGGTCATCACATCCTGTTCAGGATTGTAGCCATGACCACTACTTGTGTTTTCAAGCAAGAAGCCATGCTAGGCAATAATTTACCACACAGCAACATCACCACTAGAGCTTACACCACAAGGCAGAATTATTAATGAACCAATTTTTTTTCTGTTAAAAGCCAGCAGCAGAAACCACCACCCCCACTGTCAACACAGAGGCTTCAGTTTGAAAAACATCAGCAGTATTGCCGTCTTATCCGTTAAGCTTTGACTAGCAGAACAGCTTGCAGCCACACATCCACAACACTAAGCCATTTCTGGAGTATTTTCACTCTTGCAAACACGCAGCACTCACAGTTAAAGTCCTGTACAATTTCAAATTTAGCTTCCTTAAAACCAAATATCCAGTTAATATCCAGTAAACAGTCTCCATAATTATACCACTCATAAAACCCCAACCTTCCACCAACAAAAATAGACAAAGTAGCACATTGCAGCTTTTGTAAAGAAAGATCTTTGACACCTCTTCAAGAATTTATTTGGCTCATCAATGTAAAATTAAATTAATCATAAAATTTTGCATTTTAAAAAATTCTCTTTTGTCATTTTATAGACTAAAATAGCAAATCTAAGTGGAAACAGTTAACACCGTAGGGATAACATGATTTCATTCTAATAAAGAGCTACAGGAGAAGGGCAGATGCATAAACACTGCATTAAAAAAGCTTATTACTTAATATTTGCCCAAAGAATAAAGCAGTGAATGGGATTATTGGCTCCATAATTGAGCCTCTTGGTGAGTGTGAGCCCCTGGTTGGCCTCCAAAAGAACCTGCTGCTGCCTCCCCTATTACCTGAGCAACTTAATTTGATGAGCTCATAAAACAGAGCCATGTAAGGGTGTTTGGCCCTTTTGGATTGTCCACTGTGCATTTTGCCCAAGAAGTAATGCAAATTTGGAAACATTTACTTGCTGAGTAATAAAACTGTTTGCATTCTGTTGCCAGCTCTCACTGACTGCCAACAAAGTCTCACAACATCTGGGCCCAATCCTGCAGTTACTTTTTCCCCACAGTGTACAAAGGCCGATCGAGTTTGTGTCATGGATGAGGAAGTTTGAAAGAAGCCACTTGCTGCTGTAAAAGTTTAATGAAAAACAAATACAATCTCCAACAAGCAAACAGAAAAAAACATGCTGAAATGGGTAACAGATTTGGTTTTACACAGATATAATATCATGTTGTCACTGTTAGCATATCAAATAGGCCTCTCAAGTATATTTTTGACCTCCCAAGTATATTTCCTGGCAATTCAATCTGTACAAGATCCTCATCTGTGATCAATGGACTTGACATCTCTCATCTGCTGCTGGCCTCAGATGACCTGTAGTGTCTGACACATGCTCTGCTGCAGGTCATCAAAGAGAGAGAGAGAGAGAGGTCCTTCAGTTTGACCCACAGTGACTTTAAAGTGTGACCTCTTGTGATATGTATGAACCCTCTCACGCCTGTTTATGTGCAGCTGATATCATTCTGCACTCCTATTTTTACTTCATTACTCTATGACATCAACAAGTTTACCACCTGGTTCAAAAATGACCCATGTCTGAATAGTTAATTTATCCAGCTACACTTTTCTTCCCCCACAACTTAGCAGTTTGATCATGAGTTTGCCCATCTAGAGACACAGCTCACCTGACTGACAGGTGGGCACCTAGTAGTTGTTAGTGAGGAGACTCAACACCTGCAGAAGCTAGGGTGTGTTAACATTTCCAATATGGCTCCAGATGACTTTAGGCTTCAAAACTCTGTATCAGAAACAGATGGGTGCCATGGAGACCATTTCAATCTATTATCCAGTCAGTGGGAGGGACACATTGCAGTGTGTGATTGGGTTGGGAGATAAAGGTCACTTGTGAGCGCACACTAAAACAATTTGAAGAATTTATTTATTTATTTATTTATTTATTTATTTATTTATTGGGGAGGGGGGAAGATTTTGGCCTTTATTTCATAGGAAAGCTGATGATTGACAAGAAGAGTGGGGAGACTATACAGGAAATGGGTTAGACTATAGCCGTATATGGGGCAAATGCTTAAAAGTGCTAGGTCAATTCTAATCCCTCATACCTGGTGATACACCTGACAGTGTTCCCATTGATTCACATTGTGTTTGCTTTTGGACTGGACTGGACTGGAAAATGTGCAGAAACACTGAAACACTGAAACACTGGTTAAAGGGTCAGTTTCCATCTATGAATTTACAATGTGTTGGTATTGATTTTGTTCACCCTCAGAATTACAGTCCTTAATGGTGTTACTCTCATTAGCACTCTTGTTACACTCAGTGCCAAACCCAAAAAAAGGAAATGGGAAATTGTATCCACTCACTGTAAATGTATGATTCTTAAAAAATACCATGACATCTTTAGCTTCTCTGAAAATGAACCCAGGTGCTATATCAGGAATACTCATTCAGTTTAGGCCTCTAAAGTTCAAAGGTGTCAACTGCTTCAGACCAATAAGTGCACAGTTATCCTGCTCTTTCCAACACGCATCGATTGCTCCTGTCTTCACTTTCTCTTCTTGCATTGATTCCTGATGCTCCTCTCAGATTACAAGGTTATGTGAGGACAGGTGATAATTCACCACCATCTGTCTGCAAGTGTGTCTCTAATGTACGATATCTTCCCTTTCCTTTCTGTTTGGGTCTGAAAGTCAAACATTTTCTCAAGGCTAGAGACAAGGATTTCATAAATTTGCTCATAAATGTAAGTTAATATTTACAAACGAATGCATTCATTTGTAAGTATAAATAGCTGCTCATGAATATTGGCTACTGCACAGCTGACAACTTTAAATATGTATTTTTAAGAAGCATGTGCTTAAGCAGAAAGCCTTACTCTTGATTGTAAGAACCACAACACACCCAGGCAGTTTCTAAAGCTGAAAAATAAATGTATACCTTTGATGATTTAGACTTTCCGTTTTTAAAGGGTATTTTTCTTCTGTAATAGTAGAGACTCTTGAAATATTGCATTGAGAGGTTTCTATTTTAATCAGAGATGGGTGCCTTAAAATACTTGTCTACCTCTCTCTCGTCTTCCCACTGCTGGTATGTTTCAAAGGTCATTGCCTAATTTAGTTTTTAATGAGAGCTTAATTGAAAACGACTCTCCGTCTACTTTACAGATGATCTCTGTTAAATATTGCACTGTTCTTAGGTCAGATCTTTCTATCATTCAGCTGGAGGCAGTTTCTTTTTGAATACATAAGAGATTTCCTGAAAGGTAATGCCACTCGTTTTAAAAAGTAAGTAACACCAGTCTTTTATGCACAACTGGAGAGAGTAGAGGAGAATGAGGATGGACAGAACTGTCAATTCCATACTCCATATACATCTCTTGTCTGATTGTCTTTCACAAAAATTAAATCTCTAGAAAAAAGTGGATTGAATTTTGCCTAACTAATCACTAAACACCCCAATATCTGCTTTAACTTGAGAGAGCATGTCCACATTAAATCATCTCCTCCGGGTAGTTCCCACTGTTGTTGACTGTAGCTTAACTTAGGTGTTAGACCCACCTGTGGTGCTGATTGGGTAACTGTACCCCCCCCCCCCCCCCCCAGCAGTGCTCATTGGATTGATTACATTTTACCTGCGAAGATAGCTGTTTAATGTCACTGTGTCCGACTAATCTCCAAAACGACAGATCAAAACATGATGGGGGAAAAAAGTAGCAAAAACCTTTCTAGAGTGTTTGTGATTAAAGCTCAGGTAAGTTATATAACAGAAATAAATACTAATGGTTGTGTCTAAGCTTCAGAAGCCAACAAGACTATCAGGGACAACACTTTTACCAGTTGCGTTTTTTTTTTTCTTCCTTTAAACAAAGTTAATCAGCAGTGAGACTGCAACTAATGATTAATTTGATGATCATTAAATATCAGTTTTTCTCTTGATTAATGAAGTAGTTGTTTCGTCCATAAAATGTCAGATAATAGTGGAAAATCTCAGTGTTTCTCGGAATCCAAGATGACATCATCAAATGTCTTGTTTTAGCCACAAACCAAAGATATTCTCTGAAATCAGAGAATTTGGACTTCTTTTTCTTAAATAATTACTAAAACTGATTAATCATTTATCAAAATAGTTGCAGAATAATTTAGTAGTTGATTAATAATTGATTATTCGATTATTTGTTGCAGTTTTAATCAGCAGAACCTTTTGTATAACAACACATAAATAAGCAACACACGTTTTGAAATGTGTTACTCAGTGTGTCATTGTCACGACAGGTGATATGTCTGAGGACTTGACTGGTTTTTGCCATACAATAATCCAAACATAATCTAGAGCAGAATTACCTCGGCAGCAAACAGTACGACAGTATTAATCTTTCAAATAATGGGCACCTGAACTGGTGCTTCAGCAGAAGGGACGTAATGAGCATATATGTGTCAGTCCCCACATGCAAAGGGTAGCGAGAAAGGGATGGTCATCAATTTTTGCTGAGAGAAAACTCATACTGATTAAAAAAAAAAAAAAAACATGAAAAGGGTCAGCATGTATACTTAGGTGGCCACAAATATGTTCAGGTGTTTTTGTGTGCGAAACACTGGAATTTTCGTTGCAGACATGAATCTCCTACAAAATGATTGACTGACACTGTTGAATGATCATGGACTGCAAGCCCTGTGATTGGTTTGCTGAGTGGGATCATGCTTCCTGTATTTTTTAAATTTCCATTACCCTTGCACATCAGCCGTATGTTTTATCTCCTCCAACGTCCCCTCTCTGTCCTCCCTTTTTATCGTTGTATTATGATAAACAGCAACATGTTTCAGCATTAATATAATATAAAACACTTAAGCTGCTGGGGAAAGCAAACAGGAAATGAAGCAGGAATTGAAACAGGCGATCTGACAATCATACAGATGACACTGACGTACTGCAAAGCGACAGGGGTATATCAAGGCAGAAGTATGTAGTGCTCACAACTGCATTGGCCATGATGGCTTAGGGTCAATGCAGAAGTTCAAACCAGGCTTTACTGCTGACAGATGTCATTAAAAATATCACAATTAGCTTTGAGTTTAGCATTTAGTGGCTCTAATCACTGTATCTAATGATAAGTTTGTTCTTCTTTTTACGATAACATTTCATTGCCAGATTACATAGTTCATAAGATAGACCTCTTCCCCTTACAAAGCATGTTGTGACTGCATTAATGTACCCTTGTTTGTTCTTTGCCCTATAATTATGCTGTCAGACATATTTCAGCAACCAGTCAGTTTTTTTGTGGTGCACAGAGATCATCATGTGAGGTTAGCTGTCACACTCAATCTGTGTTTTACTAATGACGCAGTGTTTTCCAAGATTTGGGCCTGACTTGTCGTGGAGTTCACTGACGCTGTGAAGGTGAATGATCCCCATGAGCAGCCACTCTGTCGGCCACTTGCGGCTTGTCTATAGTTTGTCCTACAATACCTTTGACCGCATTACACGGAGCAAAAGAGGACATCTGCAGCTCCACTGACCTCTGGATTCGGGCTGTACTTTAATACAAACACTGTACTGAATATTCTCAGCAATTTTAGACCTCCTAAACATCAAACACTGTCATAAGATTGGGACGAGGAGAATAATTGCTAATGTTGAGCAGAAATGTTGCCACCTCCGAGCACTATGATAGTACTTGCAGCTAAGATAGAGGTCTTGGTAGGTAATGTGGTTTATTGTTTCAATAGGCACTATCCAAAAGAAAAGCTGCTCACAGAGCACATTACTTGAACCTTTCTGACATTTATACGAGTTTGTTTGTTCCCTCAGGAGTTTTCCTAGTATTGCTCTGCTCTCAGGAAACATATGGTTTAGAAACAGTTCTTTCTCTTTTACTACAGACAATGATTTCTGTTGACATTATAAGATGTTGATCCAAATGATTCATTGCACAATTAAATCTGTTAACACGTAGTGTCAATTTCTACAAAGTGAATATTAAGCAGAAAGCAAATGAATACATTTTATCATTGCCCTGGTGATATGTGACCTCTCTTTCTCTGTCTGCTGTGGTTTGTCGTGTTGTGTTTCATTTAGTGGGCAGGAAAGAGGAGGAGCAATTAATCTGGAATTGTGTGCAGTTTGGTCCCTGCTGTTGACCATTTTGCAAGAACTGGTGATGATAAATGGCCTTATTTCTGCACATAAACACAGGTCTTGTCTCCCAGTGAAGCAGGTAGCCGGGGAGAAGCAGGCGCCTTCCAGAAGGATTTATGAACAGCAGCTCCTCGGAGAAATAGCGCTTGCTTGAAATAAGCGAAGTAAGATCATTGTTTTCCTAAAAGCTCTGACGACTGTAAAAAGAATTGGCGCCAAAGCAAAATCTTTCTTGTTGGTGTTTATGCTGTGTCATGTGGATGATGGAGCAGATACTTTTTAAGTGCTGCCAGGTAGGAACACTGGGATTGATATTATGGAGCCATTTTAAATTTAGCTGAGATAGAAATTCAAGATCTCTGATAGGAGTAATGTAGGATTATCTGACATCATCGGGGTTGAATCAATGTTAAATGGTGCTGGATCAGTTCTTTATTACTGTTTTAGCCTCAGTGTACATTTAAATGCCACACTATGTGGTTCAAACTCACTTCCAAATTAAGTCAAAGCCAGGTGGTGGTCTTTGAGGTTTTTTTTTTTTTTTTTTTTTTTTTTGGGGGGGGGGGGGGGGGGGGGGTCTGTTGTACACCATTTGCAGAAATCAGACCACAGATACTGCAGGAAGACTAGCATGAAATTTCACAGTCGTATGGAAATGGCACTCTGTGGGCTAAATCTGTCCCCTTCAGCAACATTATCTGGCTGCCTTTTACACAACTCTTCACAAACCGATTGTTTAAAAATGAAACAAGCCCATTTAAATTACAACTACTTTGTCACATTGAATTCTGCCCCCAGATATTAATAAATGAATGCAAACCACTGTGGTTGTTTTGCATCGAGCTGTTAAAAAGAACATGGTGCTAAAATGAACTCTTATTAACCTGCGGCCGATAAGATAATCTGCCTCATTTAAAGGAAAGACAATAGGGCAGTTTGAGCCAATTTTCAAAACCATTGTACAATGTGTATGGACACTAATTACTTCAGAGCAACATAAAAACAAATGTTTTATAGGCAGTTTGTTTTTTTCTTTTATTGATCCTTAGCTTCCTTTTAATCTGGTTTAGTAAGTAATTCTTTAGAGGACTCACACAAGAGCAGATGTACAAAGAATAAAATAACCAACAGTAAGCAGCAAGCCAATCATACACAACAGAACTGCGCAAACAGCTGTTATCGAAGGGATTGTGCATGGTGAACAGGCAGTTATGCTTCGTAGAATTTGACAGGGTAAGACAAGACTTGATGAAGTAAGGGATGTTCAAACACACAAGCAGCTAAGTGTGACAGAGAGGAATCCTGAAAGGATTCTATTACGCATAACCACCTGCTCACTATACATTATACTTACAATCTGGCTACTAATTAAGATACAAATAAGCTGTTTAAGGATGTTAATTTCTGCAGAAAAAATACTCCCACTGGTTGAAGAGCTCAACAGTAGTCATATAAGTCAACTTATTAATCAATTATTCGGATATTCAGAAAACACGACTCATACTGAACTCTTAACAGATGCCAAAAGCGACAGCAGCATCGTTTAAGCTTCTCTTCCTTGTAACACTTAGGATGGCATTGCCTTGTGGCTCCACCAGTCCTGAGATGAGATTAGTGGTTGCTCATGCCTATTTTCTTTAATTTATTAGATGTCTCTTCTCTCATTTCCCTCTGTATTTTAGCACTCATTTCCAGTTCTTACACAGTTTTCCTTCTTTTGTATTCTTTTCTCTGCTGGTTAATCTAAAGTTCCCCATGCTGTTTCATAAAGAAACGTTTTACCACTTTGTGAACAAGAGGAGGTAAAATCATTATCTATATAAATGAGATGGACTCCTTGACATGGATTGATCTGATATGACATGATTGTCTAAGATTTCACTCTTGCTATTCAGAGTTAATTACTGTTGTTATGGGTTTTAACCAATCAGAATTAACTATTCAACACAACTAGCTGATCAGTTTGAAAGCTGAATGTATAAACAAGTATAAATGCAGATTAGACCTCAATAGGGGCATTTAGAGAGATGATTGTGAGATGATTGGGAACATAAACAACTTACAATATCTAACCAAAACTAGCTGCATGTTTCAGGATGCTTGTGGAAACTATTTTTAACAATGAACATCTCTGTGGGTCAAAATTAAGGCCAGCTTTTGATGGGCTTACAGATATTTTTCTGCAGATTAATTAAATATTATTTCAAGCACAGATTCTCTGAATCCCTAAGGCACTTTTGTTGTTTTTCATTTGTTTATCTCTTTTAATTGACTGCAGTGTTTCTCTTTGTTGTCTTTGTACCGGCTGTATCAGAGCGTGAAGAAGCCTGAGTGTCATCAATATCATTTTTTTTCTGCTGACTTTAAAGACTCCCACAGTCAGCAATCTGTCATGTAAGCATCCACCCATCACGCTGTTCACCTCTTCCTCTCAGGGAAACGGTATGGACTAAACACTGAAACCCACGGCTGCCTCCGCCTTTACTGATGTACAGACAAATGGTGCAGTGAGAACTGCTGATGAAAACTTATCAGCAGTTTGATTATTTCACTGACCTTCAACACAGTTCAGCTAGTGGCCCCCCTCGGAATACATTTTTTTAATATACATTACAGTGACATGGCATTGTTTGTGTTTGGTGTCTCAGCTCTAGAACTCATCACTGCTTAGATTAACTTAACATGCAGAAAATAAGAGGTGTTGATATAATATCTTAAACCTGCAGTGCTCAGAGCCTGCAGGTGGAGGAGGAGTTTAACTGCCTGATTGGGAGAATATTTTGTCAGGTGATGTGACAGTGACATAGGGCAAATGTTATCGTTAGATTATCTTCCATCAAACTTACATTTAAACTGACCATCATGGTTATATTTTGTGAAGTATTTGTCTTTTTCACTACATCAAAGAGGGCAGGGCTTTGATGGAAAAGGTGATGCCATATTTTGCACCAATCAGGACATAGCAACATTTGGATAAAAGCAAGATAACAGTTTAAAGGTTGTTTGGTCACTGCCAATAGACCCAAGTCTTTTCAAACACAACAAATTTTTTGAATATAACTCTCATTTACTTATGACTTTTATAACTACAACTTTTTAAACCTTTGAAGATTTAAAAAAAAGTTATTTCAGATAAAAATATGACGACTAAGCTATCTTATTATGTTTTTGTTTGCGTCTTAAAGCTACTGTGAGGAATTTTAAACTGATTATAAAACAGGCTGAAATAAATAAAGAGATCTCTTTAAGACCTAAAGAAGATCATTGGCATGAGGATTGATTATTTCTATGGAGCTATTTCTAATGTTTGGAATCCTTGCCACAGGCTAGGTGTCTGCATGCAGCAGAGACAGCCTTCTTTTTTAACATTCTCTAAGAAATAATAGGAAGAAATAAGATGTGTTCTTGCCAAGTAGTCCAACTGAGCACAAAAACAAGCAGGGGGTTTTATTTGAAAAATATTCTACACATTATTGGGAGCAATTAAATAAAGAGTCGAGTCATTGCTTCCCACAGGGGGTGCCAAAATCAACACAAGCTGAAAACTTTCTCACAGGAGCTTTAAACTGTTTCAGTTCTCTTTATTTTACCCTTTTTTTGACCTTTCATTTTTTTATTTCTTCTGTCTGACCTAAGATTTAATCTGAGGCCTCCCTCTGACTCCGCTGAATACTGAAGTGTATCATGTGACGTGATCTGCCTTTGAAATCTCTCAACAGAGTCTCATAAGGTGTAGCCTTAGCCCCCTATGATCTTGAGATCCCACCTTCCTGCCTGTCAAATGCTCTGTATGCAGGCTTCGCAGATCAAATGAGCTTTTGTGGGTGTGCGAGCAAGCATTTGCCATCTGTGTGCACTTGTGTTTGTGTGAAAGAGTGTGTACTGTGCGTCGTCAGAGGGCCAGTTCTTTAATGTGTTTGCCTGCCTTCTGGCTCCATGTTAAACCCCTGCATTGCAGCACTGCCAGTGGGATTTCAGCAGGCACGGCCCTTTTTTTTCCCTCTCACCCTTCAGCTTCACAATAGAGGGATTAAATTTGGGCCAGATTCCTCCTACGTGGAAGCTCTTCGAACACACATGCATGTCTTGAAGTGTTCATACGCTACGCTCCAGAGAGCACAGGGCCGCTCCGAGCCCCTTAAAGTCTCCTGTAGGCTCCGTTTGCCCCCACATGACCCCCCCACACACACCCCCTCTGCTGTATGAGTGATGGAGAAACAATCAAGGGGAGCCATGTGTCTTGGAGACAGACTCAGACAGACCGACAGATTTGGAGATAAAAAACAAGAAAAAAACAAGAACATGGGATCCTTTGGTCGCTCAGCTATTCAAGAGCTGTCTGTGAAGCTGCACCAAAACACTGTTGCAGAACAGGAAGGCAGCATTTTGGTGTGGGCAACTCTTTTAGTTGTTTGAACTGCAGGGTCCTCTGTATCAAATCAAGATCAACAAGGAGATAAAAGGCAAGATAAATAGAAGTATTTCCTTTCATTAAAACAGCTGTTTAGTTTAAAAGTTTGAAATATGAGAAGAACGATTTTACCCTATACTTTTATCAACAAGATGAGTTTGAAGACTGAGACAATACAGAAAACGGACCGCCCAGATGACTACAGCAGTGCTTTGGGAATTATTTTCAGTTTATAAAGTTAAACTGGGTGATGTTGACAAAATAAAATAGCTCCAGAGTTTTTGTTGTGAGGAATCGGGTAACAATGGTGTAATGATGTTTTGGAAATGATGGCAAACAGAGTCAAAACATTGCACAACTCAAATTCTCTAAGAAAAAAAAAAATGCCTCTCTTCCTTGTTTTACTGAACTGAACTTTGACTGAATTTGTGTTTGTCTTTTGATAACGTTTGAGTGACAATGACCAAAGGTCAGACCCTTAAAGTTACAGAAAACTACATAGCTCTTGTGTTGCTTGTTTTCTCTTGTTAATACCTCTCTACTTAACTGGAAAGGAGCCTTTATTTGTAACAGAGCTGTCAATCATGACAGCTCTGTTTTTTTTTTAGCTGAAACTTAGCCACTCCAAAACAATGACCACTCATACGTCAGCAGGATTTATGAAGAGAACTTGAAGAGGAAAAGTTTTCAACCCATGTCCCATCTATTCTGAGAAATGAGGCTAGCTTTAAGACCAAGACAGTAGCTGCTCAAAAGGGAGAACTCCGTTTGTTTTGGCTTCACTTTATTGCAGCTGTGGTGCAATGTTTGTTTTTATACAGCCTTTGGGTAACATGAACAAGATTTAAGCTTCTGTGCAGATGAATTGACTCAGTGTATGCTGAGGCATGTTGCAGCATGATTTAACTATTCATACCACTTAGACCTACTGAGGCCTGGTGATGGTAGTGTCTCCTGATATTTAACAATTTGTCTTATCACTGTTCATTTTGACATGACTCCACTGCCAGCATGGATCACTGTTGTAGACTCGTAATGAAACCAAATGGCAGAGTGTTCATTAAATTCCCTTTCCTTTCCCTCAGCAGAGTTTGCTCTCTTGGGGACATAAATAGGTGCAGGAAAGATCCAATTATGTTCACCAAGAGGCAATTCCCTTTAACGTGATTGTATCTGAGAATCTGCACATCAGGACCTGACGCCTCTGTCAGCCAGCCAATTTATGATCATTCAGGATGGGTTTTTTTTTCACTCTGACCTTATATTTGTCCCCCTGGGATATGACTGTTTATTTCTGCCATGAGAGTAGATTGTTATCTGGCAAAACTTTGATGTCATGGTTTGAGATTCACATCAGGTTCATGTGAGTGTTTTGTTCTTTGATTTTGGATTCAGTCCTCGTGGCATGACCTTTGGGTTTCAAAAGAGAAAATGCCACTTGTATTGTTGGAGTGCTGCAGTGTGAAGCGGCTTTGAAGCACTGCTTTTCTCCTCCCTGTCACTGTGGCCCCTCAGCTGGCTGCAAACAACTCATTTTGACAGTTTCAGAGTGTTTCTATGAGGACTGCACATATTTCAACATGCAGATACTTATGGTCTGTACTCTTTAATTTGCCATTTGCTCATTCCTCAGCACTCTGATATTTGATTTATTCCATTATTTCTTCAAGTGTCACATTTTATTTATGACTTTATGGCACTGGCCTGTCAAAATGACGAGTTATCTCAGGGGTTTTACTTCCTTAAATAACAACTTCAGTGTAAAGATAAACTGTTTTGACCACTTAAAGAAATCCCTATATAACACACACAAATCACAGAAGCAGAGCTGCTCTGGCAATGGCAGATTTAAACTGTATGAACTGTTTCCTTCACTTGAGAGCACAAATTGAAGTTGGTTATCTCTCCCTGTGGATTCTTTTATGATACAATTACAATAAAGCAATTAAGTCCAGTGAGTCATGAAATTGATTGTTTTGACAAAATAAGGGAGAAGGAAATTGGGCCACAAAAAGAAAATCCTCAAAGGTCTGCCTAAGAACATGGACAGCATTTGACTCAGTATTAAAGTTCTTTAATTCTCTTGACAGATCGCTGAATATTTAAAGACCAAGCTGATCTCAGCCATGTAGTGCTGCAAAGTTGAAATGAGTTCATTCGAGCTGCCCTGATGGGAATTCTTCGACCGGTGGGTGGAGGAAAATACCAGTTTGCATTATTGCTTTGAGTGAGATGAGGTGATTGACTTGTCTTGAATGGCTCTCATATCTTCAGTCTCATATCAACAGTTATTAGTTGAGCAAAAGCACTTGAAGAGGCCGGGGGAAATGGCTCACCTGACCCTATCAGAGGTTAAAAAAACATCAGCGTCTATCAGCACTTGTAAGGCTCAGTAATTAGCACATTGTGTCTCCTCTTTCACTGGCAACTTCATGATGTCAACAAGACCGCAGGACATCTCTGCATCCTGCCAAGAAATAGCACAGCACATTATCCTCGGCATTTTACACTCATGTTTGCATCTGTTACAGTAAAGCTGAAAAGAAAACAAGCAGGTAATAAAGTAACATTGGACTTCCACCAGATCTGTGTCCAGTTTGTCTCCACTTTTCCCTCAACTGACCCCCCCGGTTGTGTTTTCAGCAACTGGACTGCAAGACAGCTAGAGTCAGGATTCCCTCCACAATGATTCCTCTCCTCATTCATGTTGTCTTTATTGGCCTCTAAAAAACCTCTAACCTGTTGACTCCAGACCTGGCTTTTAGGGATTATGTAGGTTTGCTTTTGTAGTAATGTGAAATACAATCTGGTGTCATCAGGTAGGGTTTTTACTCTAAAAACCAATCAGATATTTTGATGTTGTTTTCTGTACTTTATTTCCTGACTTAGAACGGCTAAAAGACCCTCGAAATGAAACAGCAGACAGTGGAAGTTAAAATACTGACTATAATTGAAACTTATCACCTTTGAGACAGACTGGGCCCAGATCTGTTTGATGTAAGCCATTAGGGTAAATTTATAGAGAGCAGGTGGTGATGTGAATAGAATCTGACAGGGTGAGCAGGACCCCAACCTGAAGCAGCATCACAAAGATGCACACTGATTGGGTTGCAATAGATCCTCTACTGCAAAATCCTCCATGTTGTTTAGCCTACTGATTAAGAATACTAACAGAAACTTCCCTTTTTTTGGCCACGGTCTTTTCCAGTTTGATGTTAAAAACTCACACATCTGCAGGCACAGGCATATGCTCCACTCATTAAACAGACTGATTTAATATGAAATGTTTGATCAAGTTGTCCTTTGCATAGCTTTGGCTATTGAAAATTAATAACCATTCTTAAGGGATTTTGACCAATCAGAATCAAGTATTTTACACAGAAGGAAATAGCTTGGATAAAACTGGTTGTTTAGCATTAAAAGTACTATACATGGGCAGTGCTTGGCTGAATCATTCCCATATTATGAGTCTTGATGCTAAAATAGGCTAACCCAGTGGTTCCAAAACACTGGCATGGAGGTTGTAAAATGCCTTTCAAAATCTAAAACTATTTACAATCGCATATTTTATCATTGTAAAATATATATTTATATATATATATATATATATATATATATATATATATATATATATATGGGATTAGAGTTTTTATAAAACTATGAGTATACTAAAAGTTGTTTGATCTGTTTTTCACATTTCTTTGTTGAAGACCCTCCAGTTGACTGAGCCAGGATAGCGACAGGAACCAGTGGCAGTAGATTGATTTCAGAAACACACTAATACATACACATACGTTGTCTAATTTTCTACTGATCAGCCAAATGAGAGGGTCGCAAAGAGCAAACCATGTTCTAGCTTTGGCTTCATAACTAATCTGAGGACATGTTCAGTGTTAACATTGAATCTATGAAAACCAATTCAGCTATTGCTTAATTTGTCATACCTTTTTTTTCCACATCCCAGTGTGTTTTGTATAATAGATGATAAAATTCAGATATTAAAGGATTTCTCTGTTTTTAAAGGAGTGGACAGAATTTTGAATCAAATTTGATGCAATTAAAGACAACTATGCGCCAAAGTATTTTTTGTTGTTCATTAAGTTTTTGAGGGTACCCGTCTTTGATTGCATTCTACTGTTTTTATAAAGAAGACATTTTTGTAGTTCTTTTTTTCCCATCAATGCCCTAATGTGATAAAATATTTATAAAGGATTATACGCTGTCTTGAAAATCTCATGGTGGACAGCTTCAAAATGAGAAACTAAATCTCTGATACTTCAGGGTTTTATTAGTTGAACTCACTGCTTTTCAAACTCTGTGAAGAGGTGGAGAAAGCTACTTAAGGTTGAGCTCCTTGATTTACAGCCACTTTTCAAAGAGACATTCATTACAGCAGTACTAAGGTGATGACAATAAATGAATTCAATAGCTGGCGAACCGTGGTACGCAACGGAAAGCTGTCAGTGATAATTAATTCATCCTGCAGCTTTGTGGATCCAAACGGATGGCCTTGGGCGTATATCAGCTTGTTTATGTGAGAGGGAGACAGCTATCAATATTCCTCTCCTGACTCTAAATCACTGTTTTGGTTGCAATACTGTGTAGTGTTCCAAATGAAAGTTTCACGTTTTAAAGCACTTTCTTTTATCGTTGATTTGGTGTGCGTGCAGTGGGATTTAATGGCATGGATTATCTTAAATGATGCACACACCAGTTCAACAGTCACACACTCGTTTGCATTACAAGAGAGGAAAAGGTGTAGTACAAGACAAATTTGGCAAATATTACTCCTGGAATTTAATTAAATCTATAATGAAGATAAAGAGGCTTTCCAAAAACTACAACATAGATGTTTTTTGGCTCTCTGAACACAGCTTTTTTTTTCTCTCTTTCAGGAGATTCTAACTGACGACGTCCTCACTGTGATTACCTCCAGACACATCTCAAGATCCGAGATTTGGCTGTAAGTATCTTATACCCATGAAGATATCATGTGCATGGCTCTGAGCCAATGCTGTGAACTTACAGGCTGTGAGATAAAGTGAGAAGGAGAAATAGGAGGAAGATAAGGGGGAGAAGGAGGGGGAGGAGATTCTCCACTTCATCAGGGCAGTCCGGTGTCATTGCAGTGACCGTCCTCTTTAGAGGAGACAGATCACTGCACATTCTGAGATGCCTCCATCCTCTGCAGCTCCCCTCTCAGAAATATCATCCATTCCTTGTCATTGGAGAAATGCGACCCTGCCTCCGCTCCCTTACTGTCCACTGACGGCATGGCCCAGATGGCGGCCTGTGTATGGCTGGATGCTTTCTGAAACTGTCCGCTAATAGAAGACTCCGATGAGCTGTGGGGCAAAGAGAGGGAGATTATGTTTATTATCATTAATTGCTTGTTAGATGTGGATTGTTCTGGAGTTATTTACACTTCATGCCATTCATTTCAGAGGAATATTTCTGAATTCGTCAAAGAATGAAATCAGTGTGTGTAAATAGATTGATGTCTCGCTTAATCACATGTTTAGACTCTACTAGATGTCAGCATGAAACGTTGTGTGTTGGGTTTCCGACTCTCCCATCTGTTCCTAGAAAAGCTCAGCCTGTGCCAGGAAGGAGGGAGCCCACTGCAGTGTGCAGCGAGCCTGGAAGGCGTGGTGAGGACGAAGGTGCAGCCCACTGTGAACAAGCATGATTTACTGTAGGATTGGCTCCTTGTGCGCCCGTCTCCATCATACCCTGTACACTCCCGCACTCAGCTGATTAATCAGAGTCATTTCCATGAGTGATGGAAGCTGTGGTGCCTCAGGGGCTACAGAAAGCTAATAAAATCTCAGCGGACAATGGCTGCACCTGGAAGGACGGGTGCTGGACGCTGCTTGTACTCTGGCTTCGTTTCTAAAGCCATCTGCCGTTATTCAGCTCACAGTGTCCTGTGTTGGCCTCATCATTATTAAAATTGATCAGCTCAGAGTCTACTGAATGAGGACCCATTCCCTGGGGACCAATGGGGGACAATTAGTTGTTTATATATGCAGCATCAGAGGTTGAAGCTTTTAAAAAAGTGCATGGTGATAGGTCAGAAAGCACACACATTTATCCTCACCATCTTCTTTGAAGCAAGGCACCCCATTTTCAACACTAGATAGAAAGCAATGTACTTGTAACTACATTTACAGCCAGTGACTCATAACATAAGTATTCAGCAGCTCACCTGTGTTCAGCAGCTCGGAGCTAACTATGTCTGTTTTGTGCTGAGCTCGTCCTGCAAAATGGCTTTTCAAATCTTTGTCACTCAAACCAGCTGAATGCTTCTCAGAAAACTGATGTTGTGAGTCACTAGGACAATAAACTGAAGGACACTTAAGTGGGCTTCAAGATTCTTTAGATTCAGTGGAGAAGTCCTCTGTTAGTTTGTCCGTAAGGGAAATGTCATGTCAAAACAAGGAATACTGATCAGCTGAAAGTACAAAATATAACTTCTTAAAGGCTCTGTGAGGACTACCTGAAATCTGTGGTGTTTTTCCAGGATAAAGACTCCATTTCCCATGAGCCCCATCACCCACTGTTGCAAGGATGTGGCTTGCAAAGGCGTGAGTTTTTGTTTTGGAAGGAAATGCATGGAGAGTAAATCTTCTTTTCAACACTACTTTACTTTGTTAAAGACAACTTTTTACAGGACACAAAGAGGCATAATGTATTAATTTATTGTTACGTGGCGCTATGTTTGAAACGTGACAACAAGCAAACTTAGTAAACTCAGTTTGTAGCATAGTTTAGTGAACAGAAGGTTAGCAGGCTGTTCTGTTACTCACAACCTGGTGCTCTGAGACGTGTTTGTAACTTGTATCGTTAGTTAATTCTGGTTATGCCCTACTACTGCTCATCTACCAACTACAACCTCACCAAGCAGAGCAAACGTAACCTCACTCTTCATTATGTTGATAGACTCTCAGACCACTGCAGTATAACTGCCGCATGTGGGTTGGAATGAACGTAATCACAAACAGCTCAACCTGTGTTTTAGCCCCTGCTCTATCAATCTCTCGTTTGATTTTCTTCTGCTCTTCTGTCCTTTTTCTTTTTCTTTTTGAAGTCCTTTCTTCAAGAAAAAAGACAGACCTTACTTCTCATGTGGGCAACTTACTTCTCACTGCTAAACTTTTGTGGTCGGCGTAGTGTAATCACAGGGACTGTCACTCTATGTGCCTTAAATGGATTCCTGTTCTCCTGGGAAAGTCTGACCTGACCACAAATTCTGAGAAGTAGCATTTAGAAATAACCGATTTTGGCACTGATAATCTCATTTTAAAGTTCCTATGAGGACTTTCTAAGTGATCTCACTTCTAAATATATGTCTGATTGTAATCCACCATTTAAAACAAGATTATCAGTGCCAAAGTAGGTTATTTCTAAACCCTATTTCTTAGCTTCCCAATCAGGTTGGCCAGGACCAGATTGGTTTACAGCATGTCGAAGTCGCTATGACAACACCATGCCGTTTTTTTCTGGGTAGTCCTAACAGCCCCTTTAAATTATGGATTATGGACAGGCAATTATATAAAAGTGAGTCTATTTCAAAATCACAGAGCCTTTAAATGGAAATTATCATTTATCATGCATTAAAAAGTTTAAATTAAATATGTTTGTCACAAACAATAGTTTTCCCCAAACCATTTCCTTTAAAGGCAAGGTGTCACATGTTCTTAGTGGGCACCTGCAAATGTTTCACATTTCTGCTTCTATTTCCACTTATTTCACCACACAAGAGTCTACAGAGACATTTATGCTTTTTCAGAAGTGTCCCTCCTTGTAGAAATTCCCTGTACAGTCCATAAAAGTTCAATTCTGATGGTCACAAAACGTGGTATTACCCTCTGAGATGAGTTTTCATTTGTAGTACAATCTGCAATCGCACAGATAGTTTCTGAACAGCAGTGTGAAGAAACGTTATGGAATGGTTTCTTTCTCTCTCCCTCTCTCTCTCTCTCTCACTCGCTTTCTCTCTCAGATCTAAAATAGGCCAACACAATAAAACACAAAGAATATCACTGTTGCACCTCCTCACATCTGCAGCACCACATCCCAGTATAGACACAGACCCAGATTTAATCCCTGACAACCAGCCACAGGGTTTTATATTTCTTACTCACACATGAAGGCAGAATTTACTGGAAAAGACCTGAGATCTGTGCTTTACAGCTTCATATTCAGACCATAAATCTTCAGACTTCACATGATAAAACAAACACAAGATGTCGTATAATGGTGCATGTGTTCTGTATCTTTTTTTTTATGCAAATGCGGTTTTCTAAGCCCCCCAAGTCATCTTTTCTGCTTCTTCTTTTTTCCCGTTGAGGCTGTTAAATGTCTTCTGTCTTTGGAAAACAGTCACCATGTTAAAACACAGCCATGTAATTTAAATCAATACACAGAAAACAAGAAGCCTGATGTGAATTTATAGAAGAGGCTGGGTTGGGCAATGCATCTTAATGGCTTCCTATAGTCAATGACTGCATGGCTTTAATCTGAGGCTTATAGCTCAGTGCACTTACTCACATCTTATTAGATATGTATTCAGAGTTGCAATGAATTTCTCTGGAGCCTTGGCCTCTATAGTTCAAAGTAAGGTCTGATGATAGAGTTTTTTTTCCTCAATGAAATTATGCTGATGATTACTGGATTATTAGCATATGTGTGTGATGAAACAGCAGTAGTCTGCGGTATAAAAATACTACTATGAGGCATTCGTACTCTCGTCTGTTGATGCAAACCAGGATGTCTCTGTGGCTCGTCTCATGGGACATGTGCCAGTGTTGCTCACCATGGATTCACGCAGCGGGCTATGAATCTCTGCTGGATCAATACCACGTTCCCACTCAGACACTGAATCAGACCCCGCTTGGGTTTGAGGGCAGTGGGCTGTAAGAACCATGTGGAAAGGAGTGCAAGAAGAAATACAAGCTCTGCGAGTTCTCAAGAGCTAAATGTCATTCCACATTGTTGATGAGGAGGAAACAGAAACTATCAGGGTGGACTCAGTCAGTGGAAGCCTGCCATTTTACTTTCACCTTTCACAGAACAATATGGAGGCAGGGATAATAAGGGAAGTTGGAATACGGACCTCTAGGTTTGATTTTCTGTGATCTTCCAGGCAATATAATATCTTTATTGTTTGCAATATTTTGGCTTTCTTTCACTTGTCATGAACAAGCTAACAAAAAAATCAAAACTCGTGATGAATTGATCGTTCCAAACAAATATTAAGTTAGAAGCCAAAGTCGAGTGCAAAGTTGTCCAAAAAGCTTCTAAAACACATAAATGATTCAGTAGATTGCAGTGGATGACATTTCTCTTTACAGCAGTGAATCAAGGGAGTTCTCTTCAAGAGAATTCTGCATATACTGTCAGTTTGGAGGGAAATACTCCCTGCAAATAATATGTGTATCACTCGGCAGGTGGATGTTTTCCTAAAATGAAATGCGCAAGGGGAACAAATGCACCATTTACTCTTGACTGAGTTTGGCTAAAACTATAAGGCCCAGCTTTTGAAAATTTAACTGTTTCTCTCTCTCTTCACTCCCTGTATTGACTGTCCAAAAAATGCAAATTGAGCCAAAAATTACTTTGAAAGAACTATAGATTTATGAATCATTATTATCAGAAAAAAAGAGTTCTGGTAGGAAGAGGTGAAAGTATTGCAACACACATTTCTGCCTCTGTTTTCATAGGGTTGTTTATTAATGAGAAACCGTAAAACATCCCCATCCTTTGTAGTAACATGGCTGCTCTTGAGTCATTCCTCCTCATGTGAGTACCATTTAGACGGCTTTACCTCCCCTGTAATTACCCGATCACTACCAATTCTAATCCAGCAGCCATACATTACTGTCTTGAACCATTGTGGAGAAAAGGTAATGCCACAGACAGCGAACAAATTACATTCTGCCTCCAGTAGTATGTTTTGAAATTACGAGAAGCCATCTCTCTCTCCCCTCCATTTTTGGCAGATTGAGACTTTATTGATTTTTTGTTCAGGCGCTCATTGCCGGCCAATAAGGAGGGTGATTCACTTAGGGGACCATGATAATTCTCGGTGACACACAGTAATACCCAAAGGGCTCCAAACTGTCTGCTTGAGGATTGGTGTAAAGGGAAAAGGGTGCGTCACATCATATCATTAAATGAGCAGATTTAAGAGGAAGTAAGTTAAAGCAGGGTTGTGACACATTCTGAGCTGAAGGGGCAGTGTGGCTTTGCTGATTATCAAGCAATTTAAGTATTTCTTGTAATTTTTAAAGCTGGTTGTGATTTCTAAACCCTTTTCTTATGATTTTATTTCAAATATAAAGCTGTCTTGAAAAAAGAAACTGGTTTCCAAAGCTTTTAAATCTCTAGAATATTGCACACATATTAACACCCACACACAGCATGCCCTTCTTGCCTTTGTGGTCGTGTTCATGGATTAAAACCTTCCCTGATGGCAGTGGGAGTGGTGCAATTCCAAAGTCATAACTCGGATAAATGAATATAGATAGCATGAGTGAAAGAGACTCAGCAGCAGACTTCTGCTGCAGTAAGCACACAGCAAATGACAGCTTGTTTTTGTCTTATTATCTGGAAGTCTCCTCTACAGTATGACATTTCTCCTCTATTTACTTATTCACATCCACTCTTTTTCTTCATGCACTTGCAGCTTTGTAATCATGAGGACATGTCTGAAGCTCAAAGGAGTCTCCAAGCAGTATGGGCTGCAGCTTGAACGAAGGGTTGAGTGGGTGGGTGCCTGTCGGCCGGGGGTGGAACATATGGATGCTTTTGGGTTCCCCCTCATGCGTTGGACCGGGGCACATATTGCTGCATAAGGCACCTTGTGAGCAGCATCACAAATCAGCCGGCTGAGTACTGAGAGGCTGGAGTGTCGGGGAAGAGATGGAAGAGTAACAGAAAACGAAGGGGGGAAGGAAAGAAGAGGGGAGGGAAGGGGAGGGGGATCCTTTCAGTGGCAGAGATAGAAAGAGTGGAGAGAGAGGAGGAGGGGATTGGGAGAAACAGAGGTGGGGGTAGTCACCGACAGAATGAGTGAGCATGTGTGTGTGTGCATGTGTATGGGAGAACAAGTAGTGCTGCAGTGGAAACAGTGCGTAGAGGACTGCAGTTTCTGGTGCTGATGGGAGAGCGGTCGAGGGACGTTAAAAAGGCTTTGTAACATTACTCTCAATGCCTGTTTGGTGAATGGGTTAGCCTGTTGTGGACAGCAGGATTACGGAATTACAGTAGTGCTGGTAAGGGTGTATTTCAACTCTCCTCTCAGCGTTGCTTCTACACTTCCTTTGAGGTCTTGAGTTACAGGCATCTAAAGCTGGGGGTTGCTGCAGTGTCTGAGTGTTTTACAGGCTGTATCTGCTTTCCTATTCCAGTCGCTGTGTGCATGTTACTGCCCGATGCATGTGCTCCAAAACTTTCATAATTCATTATGAGGGGAATACAGAACATCCTCTGGGTCCAAATCTTCCCCAGCATCTCCAGCGATGGATCTTTTCTTCGTGCAATATGTGTGCAATCTGTTGTGGTTCCACATCAGGCTCTGTTTGCAGCTCTGGATCTAGATTATTCTCATTGATCATGCCTCATTTAGCTTCGCCTGGTGGGTGTAGTACCTCTTTCCTGGAGAGTGTCCAGGAGGCTGCCCTGCTGACAGATGCTTTGCTTACCCCTCTAGCCACACCGGCATCGCTCACGACTTCCCTGAGCACTGAAAAAAAAAACAAACAAACAAGTGAAGCTAAAAAAAGAAGACACCTCAGGTCTGCATCTGCATTAAAACAAAGCAGACACAAGGCAGGGTGCTCTTTACCTTTTCAGAGCAAGAAGTCAGACATAAAAAGGGGATGACAGTTGTGCTGAGGAGTATACAGAGGACAGGGTGGGGATTTTTTACAAAGTGCTGCAGGAGGTTTTTTTCTGCTGTCTCTCATGGGACGTACAGCACAGGCAGCACTGAGCTGACAGTACCAAGGACAAAACCTATCCAAGGCTGCTTGTACTTCTTTAACACCTAATTCTGACACCTGCCTGTCTGCATGAGGCTCTTTAGTAGAGTTTTCACCAGGTATAATAAAAATCTAATTAATTACTGCAAAGTGATTGTGAAACAATAGGGTTTTATTTTGAAGGGTTATTAGAAAAGGGAGGTTTTTATGCTCTTGTGAATCTCTCCAAGTACAAACATTGAAATATTACAAGTTTTCCCATCATGCTCTGGGAGAATTATTTATTATTCAGTGCTCACAAAGCTATGAGTCCTGAAGTAACATCCTGAAATATCAACCTGTTTTTTTTCCCTTTCCCTGAAGTCTCTGGTGTTGCAATTATCAGACAGTGAATGGTTTCTATTTAGAGAGGTCACATGATCACTCAGGTTTCAGGAGAGTAGTACACAAACCTGCCTACATGCTCACCCCTCCAATATCCTCGACTGTTTTGTTAGCGAGCATGCTCTGAAGGTTTCTGTTTCCATCAGGCAGTGAAACATTCAGGCAGGTTCATTAAGTCGGTACCTCAGGCGGCCGCTCCTATTGGCTCCCACCCTGAGAAACACTCTCTGAATCTCTCATACATAACCAGAAAAATGAGAGGATGCTTTGAAGTTCACCAATCTTATTCCCTTTCTCTCTCTCTTGCTCTTTCTCTCTTTGCCCTCCGAGAAGGCAGCTGGCACCCAAAGCTGGAACTGCTCAAATAAGAAGAGAAAGACAAGCGGCTCATCCTAACTATGAACCTAGAGTGATTTGCTTGAGTGGGTGTCCCCATCTTGCAACCACATCACTCTTTGTTTTTCTTCTTCCTGCTGCTTCATTCTGCTAAACTCCTCTCTCCTTTTTTATTTCATTTTTAATTTAAAGTAGGAGGATGTTCACAATGGTAAAGCCACCCATGCTGGACTCAAAGAACGAGTCAGTGATTTTCCCTTGGCCACATTCTACGGCTGCTGTCAATTTCTCACTCCAGGTGAGAAGATGAGCCTTCCCAGTCCTGGCCTCGGCCCACTTGATGGCTGTTTCTTGGCAGGCGGTGGCAGAGAGCGTCAGTGTTAAATGTTCAGATGCTGTCACCAGTCACGACCTCCTGCCAGGCTGATGGCAGCGTTTTCAGCACTCTTTAATCTTTAGAGGAAGAAAAATATGCCAATTTCTGTTGTGAGACCTCTGGCAGCAATTTTTTTTCCACTTGGATGAGAGGATGTGTGACGGTCAAAGGGAGTTTAACACAGAGCAGGGTACCACTTTTCTGTGGAGAGTGAGAGAAATTAATTTCAGTTTGTTTCATCATACTGAGGTGTTTGTGTAACACATTGAATGTTGGTGTCAAATCATTGACTTCACACTTAGAAGGTAAAAAAATATTCAGTATTTTGTTTCAAGTGATTTTGTTTGTTTCTTCATCTAGGTAAGGTCATTTGAGGTGCTTGCCAATAAACCCTCAGTATGCCTTTTTCTCAGTGTGAGGGGCTTCTCTGGGGGCAAAACAATCTTCTAGACCTTTTAACCAGCACTAGCTAGCAAGTTGTTTTTGTCTTGTTTTGGACAATGGAGGACAATAACAGGGGTCTCTCTTACTATGTGAGGTCACTTATCCTCAGGGACCAAGAGTGTGACTTGAATAAGTTAACACTGACAAACAGGAGCAGACTGGCCGACCCTAACACCCAGTGGATGGATGCTTTGACAGGACTGTCAAAGTGTGAATAGTAAAGACAAACTGAGGTCGTATAGGTCCTTAGATGTCTCTATGTTTGTGAATGATTACCATGTCAATCGCAGAAAGATGGACGACAAATTAACTATACTATTTCCTCCCTTTAGTTTGCAAACATTAGTCCGTCACCTAACTGCAAACGTTAGCTCATGTGCTACTAAAGTCAATGTTTAGGAGAAGTCTTAATCTTCCTCTTAATGCCTTTCCAGTTTCTGAGGACAGGGTAATGGTAACCCTTAATATACATGATTTCATGAATCCATACAAAAGTGAATACTGCATTTTAATGATGTCCGTACAGGCCTTTTATCCTATCCTGCTTCATCACAGTTGTTCATACAGTAGTATATCATAATTGAGGCACACCTATAAATTCTTCTATACTAGCACCAAACAACACAGGACAACATGTTATGACTCCCACATAACCTCCCATCATGCTTTAGTTTCCTCCAGCTAATACTGTAACGTCATTGTGACATCGGTCTTAAAAGGGTCAGGAGTTAGTGTGTTACCAAAAGGAATTACCTGTTAGCTTGGCCCCTTTGTTGACAAATGGTCTGAAAACTAGCATGGAAGCTAGGCTATTAGTTTCTGCACTTGGAGCCACTAGTTTAAAGAAATGTGAAACAATTAACAATATGGGTGTAAGTGTGCGCTATGTTTAGAAACATTTTAGTGACATTGATATTTATGTTGGGATTTTTTTAAACTTAGCTTACTTAAGTGGTAGAGTACACTTAATCTGCTGGATTTAATAGCCAGCATTTCTTGAGTGTAATACACTTCATTTAACTCCAAGTTGAAAAAAAGGCTGATGAACTCTCCTTTTGAAAATATAGTTTTAGGTAAGGTTACGTATTCATGTTACAGGAAAGAGTAAGATAAACAGACTGTGACAACTCTGATAGATGTACAACTAGCAGACAGCTAGCTTAGCTTAGCTTAGCTTAACCTAGCCAAAAACATTAAAAATAGAGCAAATCAACTAGCATGGCTTAATTTAACTTGCGTAAAATTCATTCATTCATCATTCAGAGCTACTCAGGCTTATAAATAAACAAACGTGTCATCTTATTTCAACAACTTTCTGTTTACTGGTTGGTTTTCTAGTAAGCATTAGCAACTCTCTGGAGTTTCTGCTGTTTCCAGTAACTGCTCAAAGTAAATCTGAATCCATTTAAAACATTTTTCAAGATTCAGAATTTGTTGGTGGGTTTTTCTTTTTAACTTTTGGCAGAGGTAAGCTAGCTGTTTCCCAAGTTTCAGATCTTTCTGCTAAGACATGCTAACTGCTTACAGCTTAATATTTAATAGAGGCCAGTAGGTGTAGCCTAGCTTAGGGTCACATGAAGACTATCAGCAGGGAAATCTGCTGGAGTTGTTTCTTTAAATGAGACCAAATTCTCCTTTCTAGCCATGGCAAAGCTTGTGTATAGACAGATTTTTATGTTCTTTAACTGATACAGAAACCAAATTGAAAAAATATGAAGTTACCATATTGTAATTCCTCACTAATGAGACTTACTTTGCAGGATTTAACTAACAGTATTTAACATGCCATTAAGTAATCTTCAGAAGAACTGATTTGTTTTTTTCCAATTTTACAACTAAGCCAGCATATCTGTTTCCAAGACCTTCTAATTTTCTTTGCTGAGTTAATTAGTCACTGGCTGCAGCCAATATGTAATAGTCAGATGGACAAATTAGTATTTTGAATAAAACTTTCCACCGAGAAAAGCCTGTTTCCAAATGTGTATAATACATTCTGAAGTGATGTTTTCATAACTTGAAAAACATTTTAACTTCCTGAGTTGCCCTCTGCATATTTTCCTCTTTTTTTAATGTCAGTCTATCTGCAGTACTGCAGAAGCCCTCTCCACTTTCACATTTTCTCCTCTCAGCTTTACATGCAGATTGGGTCACTATCTGCGTGACAGAATGATTAATCGACCTATCAGGGGACAGGGAAAGGGGCTGTGCTAAAGGGATAGAGGGGGGTGGTGTATGGCAACTGGGTGTAAATGATCCTTGCAGCTCCTTGCTCTGCATTCAAACCCTGGCGCCTCCCTTTACAGCATCCCTCGTGATAATAGCTGAGTCACATTCAGCTGCAGGTGAGAATGAGCATTGTTTTATCTACACAAGCAGGATTGTAAATGAGCCTCTCTGGACTGCCCTCTTGGGTTGTCACACAATGAGGTGTATAAGGAAAAGGCTCTTCTCTGTGAGATGATGAGCGAGGCTTTTTGACATCCTTATCTCTGCAGCTGCCCTCAGATCAGCATTGGCAACCAGCAGGATTTCCTGATGCACTTGCGATTAGTTGACATAAAGGTGTAATTGCCTCGTTGACATCTCTGATTAATGGTCATGGTCTTTCTTGTGGATGCTTGTATTGTGCATGTTTGTATTCAGAGCATTTGTGCAGCCTTGAGGCTAAACAAAGGGGTCTGATACCTCTGTAAACTTCCTGTCCTGGATGGCTGCATAAGCAGTTCATCTGACTGTTAAAGTAGGTTTGCTCATGTCTAAAAATGTTATATTTTGTTATACTTTAGGGAGAAAAAAAAGATTATTTTGTTATAATATCAGTTTTTCAAATGATTAAGATACGGTAGAGCTATTTTTACCAGAATGTCACCATTAACTGAATGCTAATTACAGTCTCAGACTATCTGTCCTACTTTAATCCAAACAAAGTGACATACACAAGTGTGAGTCGTAGTTGGCAGGATTGTGCTGTTAATTGAAGCCAGTGCCTTGTTAGTTGAATTAAATTGCTTAATTACTGTTTAAGTCACATAAAACCCCCCTGACAGTTGTTTGGCACGTTCCTATCGACGCATGGTGGCAAGATAACTGAAGGGCTCTTGGTTCAGAGTTTCAGAATCTGGCTCCAGTGTGTGTTTTACACCATGAGCTGTGATTTTTGGAATTGCCAGGGTTTTTTTTGTCAGTGTCTTGGCTCTCCACCATAAAATGACAAAAGATAGAGTGTTTTTGTAGCCACAGAAGGCTACCTTGCAGATATATGTCTCTACCAGACACTTGGCATTTATCTGACTGTGGAAGCCAGTTGGGATGAGTGCAGCTGCAGGACAGCGTACTTACATTACAAGAACTTGATGAAGAAAGGAGTGGTTCATACATCAATAGGAGAGTAAAGGAGCAAAAAGATGTAGCAGTCTGTTGATATGTTTAACCATCTGGCTCCCAAGAATTTGTGCTGAGCCAAGAAAAAGAATGCTTTTTCATTGGGTATGCTTGATATAACATTGTATTATTTTTTATCATTCTTTATTTTTCTAATGATATAAAAATTTTGTCATGTTTCTTGGGAGTCTTATATCATTGTTCCCTGTTTTGAGTCTTGTGTGTTTATTTTGACTAGCTGATTTGGTTGGAAAGGTTTTCCTTGGAGCAGAGATTGAAATCTGAAGTGATTTTTTCTTGTTGCATAATAAATAAACTGCTTGCAGTCATAGAGACAGAGTTAATAGCCCACTGCATTTCAATATTTTGATAAAGAGTTTGATCAACAATGAATACATTCTCCACACAGAAGAGGTTACGATCACTGTTATTCTATCGTTATAATGAATGTTTTTGCTAACGATATCCTCTCAGGTTGGACTTGGGCCAAGTTCCAAACAGTGTCTCATCCATCAGTGGTAAATAACAAGCAAAGCAGCCATCAGTATCTCCCCTGTAATCCTATTAAAACTTGGCTAAAATGAGACCATTATGACTGCGGGAGCCCCAAGTCCATTTCAGCAGGGGTAAATTACCATAGAGTAGCAAGAGTTCAGGAACAAAGCTCCACATTATCTCTAATTGAAACAACTCCACAATCTCAGCTGAGCTCTCTGACTGCAGTATTGCTTCATCTGATGGATCTAATAAAATACTACGCCTCTTTATTTTAATGTGTTCCTGTACATGTCTGTGGCTGAAATGGACTCCAGACTGATCAGAGGTCAGCCATGACTCAGCTGACTCAACTAAATAGTCCCCTCTCAGTTTCCTCACGTGTGTTTGTCATAAACTCAAGTTGCATGTCTTCAAACAATTACCCTTTGAATTATATCCTCGATATCTTGGCATGTTGCCATTTTACCTAAAATAGCTCAGTGGGCTCAGATAAAAGAGTCACTCAGCATGAAGAAGAGAAAATACAGATTTAGAGCACACACATGTATCTCCTCAGAAGGAGATAATCTGCCCCGCTGTGTAAGAAATACCAATTTGCATATAAGGTGCATTGGCCTGAATCTGAAATTATCTAATTAACAGTCTCCTACTACTTCTGGTACATTTTTGAATAACAAATCCAAGCGAACTAACCCAACCACATCACTAAGACGAGAAGGAAATGAAGCTGCGCAGGATGCTCAGCTAGTTCGGCTGGAGGCCAAGCACTCCACCCTCCCACGCACAACCCGGAATGTCACAGATGGCAGAGGGCCTCGATGGAGGCTGAATCATTTCATTGGGGTCATATAATTCTGTGTCTTTGAAGACTCAGGTCGCCTTGTGGCCTGTGACGACTTCGCAGCCATTGCTCATTGTTCTGTCTTTGAATACAGCAACCTTTTCACAGCGCCTAATACTCAATACTTAATTTGCCGCCCCAATGCGCCTGACTGTTGCCCCGAGCTGAAGTCACATGACCCCATGACCACTTTTGTCTCCTTTTGCAGATGACATTTGAGCATGTTGGAAAGGTTTTGAAGCTTTAATTTATAGCAATCTAAATGGAATTGTAACTCAAATCAGTGTATGAACCAGCTCCTGGCTGACAGATATGTTAGCTGCCATGTCAGTGAGTTGTAAGAGTCGTGGGGGCTCTGCCATCTGGCTTTAGGTTGATAATTAATTGCTTTTCAGGTTACTTGTTCTAGTGTAATGAAACAGCTGCATGACTTTAGCTTCACTATCCTTGGGTTGTTTTTGCTAAGATCTGACCTGAGTGTTAATAAGCCCTCTGTTAAACCAACTCCCTTCCCACTCGAGTTGTGTTACCCCCAGGCTGGGCTTTCCTGTCACTTGGGAGAATGTCACAGTGTGTGGGCAGTAGGTCATCACATGCATGACGTCAGACGAACAAGGGCATCCTCTTGTCAAGTTCTAATACATATTAGAAAGCACAAAGATGTGATTATTCTTTTATTCTCAGGTGGGAGGTAGTTAAGTATGTGGCCTGGAGGCAAACTTCAGTGTTTCTTAGTGACACAAATTTTTCCTCCAATAATAATAATAATGATAATAAAGAGCTTGCATGATGCATATCATATAATAATCCTAAATATGCACTCTTAAAGCTTTCTATGGCCAGACACAATTATGTCTTTGACTCTCACTAATCTAAAAACACATGCCATCAAGCTAACAGACTATGCGTCAAAATGCAACCCAGTAGCTTTTGGGGCAAAAAAAAAAAAGCCAATGACAAGCCACAGTGTTCTTGATACCAACATGATGATTCTGTCTGGGAAAATTTGTTGCATCTGTCTTGCCCCTGAATAAATCATCTCCCTCCCTATCAATAAAAGCCACCAATTCACTGTAAAACACAAAAACATATCAGTGTGAGTGGTATAAGTCATCTTCTTTTATGGATTTCTGTTACATCTGTACTGCCAATTATTAAGAGAAAGTTGCAGAGAAGGTGAAGAAGTTCAGTCAATTAGATATTTGGGGGCTTTAGAGTGATGTCCCCAGTGTTAAGTAATGACTTTTTTTCCTGTATCTTCTGAATATACCATGTGAAATGTACTTTTTCTTGTGTTGCATCTTTTTGGTGCATTATCTTGTGTGAATTCTTTGTATTTATTGACATACATGCAACATAGAGGGAGCATTGTACCTTTTTAGGTTTGACATCGTCTCTCTGGATGTCTCTTAGTTACTTTAGCTTTAACAGCTTAAAAAAAAACTATTTTTCTTACACTAGTGTTTAAGAAAACCTTTCTTTCAGTCTCTGTCTGAAACGCTTTGATTTAGCTGCTGTCCCTTTAAGGCACCACAAACCCCCTTCCCCCTAATTGGCCAGCCCTCTGGAGGCCTGAGATAGAGTTGTGGTCAGACCTTGGTGTTTGAGGTCTTCCTCTCCAACATGTCATGAACCAGTCAGTAGATCCTTATGTAATGTTATCATTTCAGCAAGTCTTATGAACATCTTGTGAAGATCTCGGGGTTTTTTTGTTTTTTGTTTTTTTGAACAGATCGTTTTGAGTAGTATACAGACAAATTCAGGGGTTTCTCTAAGATACAAATATGTAGCGTTTGAAGATCTGCATATTTGGCATTGTTACTTCATGTCCATGTTTAGAATATGGGAAAACAGACTACCCCCTCTCTAAAGTAAATGCAAATTGATCTCTATCTGAAAAGAAAAAATCATACATCATTATTAGCTCCTCCACATACTGTATTTCTTCTCAATGAGATAGTAGTTCTACAAATATTGATGCCATCTGTCTTCACTTTCTCGTGTCAAGGCTGGTGGAGTTAAGTCATGTTTAACCTCAGTGCACCACGTTTTAACTGTTCAGTTTCAGTCACTGCCACGTTCATACGTGGGATTGCTGCACCATATTTGTTTATGCGCTAAAGATAAAAGTGCTTGATCCCCCTCCAACTCCGAGCAGTGTGTTTAGTGATAAGGGCTGGATCATGTCTGTAGCTGCGTTGCTCTGGGCTGTGGAGCCGAGCCATTTTGTTTTCACTAATTCTGATGACTCAAACGCTAACGAAATGAGATGTTCAATGGGAGATGGAGCTGAAAAGTCCCACACGATTCAGTAATGGAGAATTATATGAAATGCATATTGGGTAAGAGGGCTGGTTGTAATTTGTATTATTCCAATAGAGGAATCCAAGGGAAGCACTCATCTCGTTTCCACCTGGATGCTGACCAGCAGAACCACAGTCTGATCTTCATACTGTGCAGCTCCAGTGGAGCAGGTGGAGGTTAAGAGTTGAGCTCAAGGGCATCTCAGTAATGAGCAGGAGGCCTGCAGTGCTCTATTACCTCCTCTCCAGGATGTGATAGCTGCTCCAGGGATTAAATCACCACCAGCCCACTTTAAGAAAAACTTAAGCTTTGTGTTTAAACTGAATAGTTGTTGCGTTCATTTATCCACTCTCAAGTAATTTCTTAGAATTCATAATTCAGGTGTCTTTGATTTCTTGCCAGGTGTCTACTTTGGCTCTTGGAATGACTGTTTTTTAGTTGCTGCATCGCTTTAGTTCAAGCTAGAATATCTCAAGTGTGTGATAGAGATTCATGCTCATTAGTTCTGACTCTGACTTCTCTTATTGGATTTTTTTTTGCATACAGGAGGTATTTAACGAATATTGACATTCAAACATCAGCTAGCAGCATGGCAGCATTGTCAGTTGTAGCACACTGGGATGCTATTCTTAGCGTTTATCTCACAGAGCTCTCAGAGATGGATAAGAGAGTTGGATAAAATTATTTGAACAATCAGATTTTTTATAAAGGTCCAAATGTTCTTTTATAGAGGGACTCAAGACAGAATTAGATTTCCTCATTCAAAAAAAGAGTATATATAGTTGATTTGTCTAAAGTGAGCACTAAGAGCATGCTTAAGTCAGGACTAATGCTCATAAAACACAAATGAATGTCTGCATGTCCTTTGTCTCTCTCAGAGTGCAGAGATAAAAATGTTTTAGCACATACCCATGAATGTTAATTTAACCTTTTTGATGTGAGGGAAGAACAGGTTAGAACGCACATAAACCAAACGTAAGTGGATGCTCTCACATTGCTCTGTATGTATAGTAATGTAAAATATAGAGGAGAAAGTGAGGCCCATTATTGCTGTTTTATTTAGCAGCACACTCATTTTCAAATGCGTGACAGGTCAAAGTAATTCTGAGTCATTTTTCCCAGTTTTTCACAATAAATAAGTCCCTATCTCAGTGCTTTATAATAACATGGCTGCTATTTGTATCATCAGCATGCAAAACAGCAGAACCAGATATTTAAGAGATGTATATTTTAAGATATATAAACGGTTCCTGGCCCGTGAATAATACAAGCTTATCCATCCAGCTGTCAGTCTGAATTTGAATAATTTATACGTGGCAATAAATAGAAGCAGAATCTCTGGAGCAGACTTGGAGAATTGACACTTGAGAAATGGGAAATTCCTCCTTTTGCGCACTCATATCACAGTGACTTTAATAAAATCAGCGGCAAAAGTCTCCTCTTGTTATGCTTGATCTCACCCAATCACCCATCACTCTGTGGAGAGGCTGCTTTCAGCTGCATTTGTCACAGTGTGATTTCTGGAACCGATAAGAGCTCTGATTGAACATTTGTTTGGCCTGTTGAGAGAATGGTTTGTAGTTGTTCATTTTGTTTCTTTATACGGTTAAACACCTTCCCTGGTCAGGCACTGCTGGCTTGAGTACAGGGGCAGATCTGAGCTTAAACAATGGTTCGATTTATCAGGGGAATGATCATATTCTTCAAACATTTTCCAAGCTGATCACAAGTCAGTGTCTGCCAGCATCAGGACATTGTAGAAATGAAGCAAAATCACTCAGCTGTTGTTGTCATTGGTTCATAAAATTGATTCAAGTTTACTTTTCAGTGACAAAAGGCTGAATTATTGTAATCAAAATGTCAGATTTTCAAATTATGGATATTATGATTATGAAAAAAAATATTAATGGTAACTTAACATTAATCCCTAGTCTTTTCTTGCAAATTTCCTAAAAATCAACCAGGATGTAAAATACTGTCATATCTAACATTAAGATAACCTGGCTCTAAAAATGCTACACATAAAGAAATGTTACATTTACCCTTCTAGGACTGGCAAACTAACTATAACTTACTCGTTCTAACATGATGAAATCTGCTGGATGATGATGAGTGAACTGTTGCTCCACACTTCCACAAGTACCCTGTCTTTTTTACACAATCCATAAAACTCCCAAATTTGCGGGGAAACTTTTGGTTACTGAGTCTTGTTCTTCTTCGTCTTCACTCTGTCGTATGGTGGATGGCAACCGCTAGACAGCCTCATAACACCTCTGACTTACAGAGACTATGGTCGTATTTTGTACAGCCTGTGCTGAGAAATTAATCCATTTACAGTATATACCATTGTGACTGCCTTTTTTCCCTGTTATTCTAGAGACACTCCAGGGTGATATGTGTCAGTCATGAGACACATGACAACAGATCATTTCATGTCCAAAGACGGTGCTTCTAGCTATGTGTGTTGTTAATCTGTCTTGGCGTGGATACTTTTAATTTGATGGACAGGGAGGCCGTTGGCAAAGACGAAAAATGATTTCACTTTGACGGTTGCGATGATAGGCAGGAAGTTTCATGTTGGTAGTTTTAATAAAATGGTTAAGTAACAAGACGGTGACAATAATTTGAAAACTTCACTGTTGTAGGTTTTTATTGTAACTTGCAGCCATTAAGCTTATCAGCGAATCAGGCAGAAGAAGTTTGAGTTTGCTTGTCTGGCACCTGTTTAACCTATATTCAATTGAATGCACTACAAAAACATGATATTTATTGTTCAATATGATAACGTTTACGTTTTTTTTTTTCTTTAGATATTCACTCATTTTGAATTTGATGCCTGCAACATGTTCCAAAAAAGTTGGGACAGGGGCAACAAAACACTGGGAAAGTTGAGGAATGCTCAAAAAACACCTGTTTGGAACATTCCACAGGTGAAAAAAATAATTGGAAATAGGTAAGTGTGACAATTGGGTATAAAAGGAGCATCCCCCAAAGGCTCAGTTGTAAGGATAAGCAAGGATGGGGCAAGATTCACCACTTTGTGAACAACTGCGTGAGCAAATAGTCCAACAGTTAAAGAACAATGTTTCTCAATGTACTATTGCAAGGAATTTAGGGATTTCATCATCTACAGTCCAAAATATCATTAAAAAAATCTAGAGAATCTGGAGAAATCTCTACACGTAGGCAGCGAGGTCAAAAACCAACATTAGATGCCCGTGACCTTTGATCCCACAGGCAGCATTGCATTAAAAATCGAAATTATTGTGTAAAGAATATTACCATGTGGGCTCAGGAACACTTCAGAAAACCATTGTCAATTTACACAGTTCATTGCTACATCTACAAGTGCAAGTTAAAACTCTACCATGCAAAGACAAAGCCATACATCAACAACATCCAGAAACATGGCCAGCTTCTCTTGGCCAGAGCTCATCTGAGATGGACTGACACAAAGTGGAAAAGTATGCTGTGGTCTGATGTGCCCACATTTCAAATTGTTCTTGGAAATCATGGATGCCAAGCCCTCTGGGCCAAAGAGGAAAAGGATCAAAAGGATTGTTATCAGTGCAAAGATCAAAAGCCAGCGACTGTGATAGTATGGGAGTCTGTTAGTGCCCATGGCATGGTTAACGTCCACATCTGTGAAGGCTCCAGTAATGCTGAAAGGTACATACAGGTTTTACAACATATGCTGCCATCCAAGCAACGTCTTTTTCAGGGACATCCCTAATTTTTACAGCAAGACAATGCCAAGACACATTCTGCACATGTTACAACAGTGTGGTTTCATAGTGAAAGAGTGCAGGTACTAGTCTGGCCTCCCTGCAGTCCAGACCTGTCCCCCATTGAAAATGTGTGGCGTATTATGATGCAAAATATGACAAAGGAGACCTCAGACTGTTGAGCAACTGAAGTTGTACATCAAGCAAGAATGGGAAAGAATATCACCTCCAAAGTTTCAACAATTAGTGTTCAGTTCACAAACACTTATTAAGTGTTGCTAAAAGGAAAGGTGATGTAACAGTGGTAAAGATGCCTCTGTCCCAGCTTTTTTTGGAATGTGTTACAGACATCAAATTAAAAATGAGTGAATATTTGCATAAGAAAAAACCCAATTAAGTTTATCAGTTTGAACAATAAATATCTTGTTTTCGTAGCATGTTCAATTATATAAAGTTTAAAAAGGATTTACAAATCTATGATGGGCTCCAGCTGCTCACAACCCTGAACAGGATAAGCATAATAGAAGAAGAGGACAAGTGACAGTGTCAAAAAAAGGCAAGATAAGCCCCAAATTGAATTTAAACAACAACTCTTTGGACGTGTAATGCATCAAACCTTATCCCAGGCGAACAAGTTAAACAAACCGTGTCTGTGAAAAATGTCCTCCTTTGATTCTTTTCTGGTGACTTAATGCAATATTATTACACCAACTGTGTTGTTACCTTAATCCGTGAATGTTTTTGTTTTTCAAACATAACTGCATTTTAAACTTGAATCCTGTGTGCAATTTTCTTTTCAAATGTCTCCAAAAACATGAAAATTAGCTTAATGAGCCTCTCTCAATAGCTACATGTTCAATGTGACACTGATGATGTGCAAAGTGGAGATTCTCAAACACTTCTCACACACTGCCTCTCATCATTACCATGTTTCCTTTGTGTTTCAGGGACTGTGTGTGCAGCCTAAATGCCGAAGTGGAACTTGTTCAAGCATCAGACAACGCCCATGGTTGCTGCTAAGCCAACGGGGGCCAGTGCCTTGACTGTGACTCCAGCCCCCGTCGCATTAGTGTCCGCCGACAACTCTACCGAGCCGGTCAATAAGAATGATGCCTTCGATGAGATCAAAAACAAGTTCCTGAATGAAATCGACAAGATCCCACGTGAGTGCTGGACAAAACCTACACCTGTCCAGATCAGCCAAACTAGGACTGGTGTGACTCAAAGCAATGATTTTAGGATTAGATTGTCTCTTTGGCTTCAGGCGTTGGCAGCCTCATAATGTCTTTATTCACTATTGATCACTGGCTGCCCTTCCTAATGACAGAGAAATCTAATTTGCTCCCAATCTAATCGCTAACCTAGCACCTCTCACTAAATATGTTTGGCCTGAGACATGACATGAAGAAGGCTAAATGATTGTTTGGTCAAATGTCAAAGTATTTTCTTGTTTTCCTCTCTTTTCCTGTGTGGATTTGCAATTGATATTTGCGTGTGTCCTCCTCAGTGCCGTCCTGGGCCATCATCGCCATCGCTGTGGTTGCTGCTTTACTCATTCTTACATGCTGCTTCTGCATCATCAAGAAATGCTGTTGCAAGAAGAAGAAGAACAAGAAGGGCAAGAAGGGGAAGGGTGACATGGGGATGAAGAACCTGAAAGGGGGAGAGGTATGTTCCACCGGGAGGAGTCCCATCACAGCCAAGGGGAATCTACACAAACACTGTAGACGGAGCATTGACGGAAGCCTTTCTCTGAGCTTATTATGTAACAGCTGTGAGGCACACAGTCTCACACTGTGCTGGAATATGGAGAAAACATGCATGTGATACCTTTGACTCAGCTAATTATGTAACAAACTGTAGTGACATCCTTAAGTCCAGTATGTTTGATAGTACAAATCATTCCTAAATGTCATTTAACTCTTTGATGGCTGCTAACCCAGTTTGTTTTTCACAGGTTTTAATCACATTCTTTATCCATTCTTTCTTCTTTTTTTGTCATTTAATGTTTTGTCATTACTGTAATTGTTGCTCTTTCTCTCACTATGCTTTTTGGGATTTGAGAGGAAAATGACAGGACTTTTATCTCTTCATCCCAGCTTTTGTTTTCGAAGTCATTAAAGAGTAATTATGAAAATTAGAGGTTAGCACAATGCGGTTGTTTTCAGGCCTGTAATTATAATTTTTACATACATGGCTAATTATTTGACAGGAAAGAAAGCATCTTAAAAAAGAAGTTATTTAAGAGCCTAGCAGCACTTCTGCACGAGATGTGATTGTGCTAATGAGAAGGCTCCTCTCTGTCATTTTCCTCGCTCCCGTCCAGCGTAGCTGACTGCATTTGCTGTGATGACCCTTCTTTTGGTGTCTGCTGTGAGTTCAATCTCTGCCTTTGTCTCTGCTCTCCTCCTTCCTGCTTTGTGTCTTATGTGTGCTCCGTGTATCTTGACTGTGGTGGACTTCTCTGCCTACGGTAGGTCTGACAGCACGCGGTGCCCCTCTCTGGCAGCTCTGTGTAAGCGCAGACCAGGGCAGGGGGGAGCGGTGGTGGTGGTGGTGGTGGTTGTGGGGTGGTGGGCTGGGCTTGAAAAGGGGGGGTTGGATTGCAATGATGATGACAATGAGTGCTATGGCTTCCTTAGTTTTTGCAAGCTTAGGTGCTGCGGTTGCTTGAGGAATCTATGGGAGCGATAAAGCTGCTTCGCAAACCCCACTGAACTGATATGCCGCACCAACTGCTATGTCTTGAAAATCCAGAGTTTGCAACATTCTGGCAAAAAAACAACAAAACAGAGATGTGTATACATGCCTATGGACTGAAATGAACATGAAACTCATCCTATGGTTGAGCCCTTGAATGACGAGTGCACTCAGCAACTCACTAGAGATCACTAACATGCATGTGCAAGGGGTAAGCTGGGTATTTGTCAAACAATAGCTGGAACTTCAAATAACTGAGAGCTTTGAGCATGTTTCCACCATGACAGGCCAAGATTCTTCAACACAACCAAAAGAAACTGACATCTTACACCATCTTACACACATTTTCTCTCATAGGACACATTGCCTTGGGTTAAAAATCCCCAAGCTGCCCCCCACCTGTGCAAACATGCTCCAAGTTCCACTCCAAATAATGCTGTTTGTATCTCTTGACAAAGACCAGCATATGCCCTTGCAGTAGGTACCATTGAATGGCCACAACTTGACTTGAGAGTAACTTTCCTGGATGACCCATGCTGCTGACATACTAGGTGACAGCCATTGACACCCTTTCTCCCTAAAGCACTCGGGTCTCACTGAGGAGAAATGGTGGGCCAGAATGTTTGCCCATGTTTGCACATTCAGCAGAATTAAAGTTAAAGCTACAGCAAACTGTTTTAAAACATAACTTATATATATTTTTAGTTTGGAGGGTGCAATTCAGCCCATTGAGTTGAGCAAAGGGCAATACATTGAGACACACCATGTCTTTATCTTTGAACCCCCACTGGAAGTTTGACAACATCTAGAAATTTTCTATTTAGCATGATCCCTCCATGGATATGTACATTTCACTCAGAAAATGTGAACAAACATTTTTGGAGTTTGACAAAAAATTGTCTCAAAGGTTACAAAAAAATTTTTTTAGGTAAGGTGACACATTTACATTTTCCATCAGTAAGACACTCAGATCCTGCATTGTGTGGCCTGGCATGCGTGAATGACAAGCATTTACCACGATAAAGATAGAGAATGCCACATGTACTGTAAGGATATTGTGTGAGAATGTAAGGGAGAATGAGTGAGTTTTTAAGCATGCATGAGAGCCTGCATGGAAGAAAATGTGTGTGAGAGAACATGCTGTACAGTATGCTGTGCGGTGCGTGTGATAGCGTGTGTATTATCTGTCTGTGTCTGTGTGTGTGTGCCTTGTTCCTCTTCCAGCTCATCAGTGAGTAGCTGGACCCTCCAGTCTTACGAAGACATCAGTGTTTTTTCAAGAAGACAGCCATAGGAAAGTAGGCCATACTGAGATATTATCAAGCTTTGTATAACATTCGGGATGAAAGTTTTACTTTAATATTCATATTAGAGGCAAGTGCTTCCATTCCCTTAGACACACTGACTAGAGAGACTGAAGAGTGATCCAGTGCAATGTAAAGGAAAGATGGATGACTGCTTGATTTATCTTCATTATCCTGCAGCACTTAGCTGTCTGTAAACAGATGGATTTTGTCTTAAAATACAACAAGAGTGACAGTTAAAATCTGGACTCACTTATAAATGAATTGTGAAATGGATCAGTAATTCACTTAGCTACAATATTTAGGCCAAATGACTAATCTTAGCAGAATCCCATCAGCTAAAAAAGTGTAAACACGAGACTGTGGGATGTCAGTAGGAGATAAAAAGCAAACAGCCTTGTTGTCTGGGCTGAAGAAAACTTGTTCCTCAAACAGCTAACACATCAGTCTGAGGATTTTTCAGCTGCCGTTTTAGCAGCTTTGGGAGGAAATTGTCAGGAATCACTGCGTCAGTGGTTAGATCGAATCACATCTCCCCCTCTGTAGCCGCGTCCTTCAGTTCCTTTCAGTGAGGACACTCTGCTTCCTGTGACAGCTTGGATTTGAAACACTGTACATGAGGTGGACAAAGTAACAAGAACACCTTGCACTATAGAGCAATGCACTGCAGCAGCTCTGCAGTGAATTCTTAAATTGACCACTTTCTCTTCCAAATGAGCAAACTTTGTTGCGTTTTGAAGGAAATAAGCTATAATATCCTTCAGCCTGTTCACTTGTCACATTGGCTCATCTTTGCTGATACAGCTTTCTGCTGTGTGGGATCTGCCGTCACGATTTTTTAGACTTTTTATTTTTTTAAATAACTTAATATGACTCACTTGGGTTTAGTCATTTCTGGGATTTGTGTAGTTGTCTGTGTTTTTGCTTGTGTAACTGCATTGCAGTGCCTTCAAACTTGATAATCCTTTTCCTGTTATGTTACTGTTACTTTATCCTTTCCCTGTTTATCACAATTAAAGGCAGCTCCACAAGTGGGACATATTAATATGATTAAAAAAATTAAAGTACTAAAACAGTGATACAGAACTACGGATCTGAGACTCAGCATTTTGTAATGTCAAATAAACTTGCAGAGGTTTCTGCATGGCTGTTGTGTAAGATTGTGATATACTGTAAGGTGCTCCCGTTTCTCTGTCCACCCCTTGTATTTAAACTGTTTTTATCCTGTTGTTTCTCACTCTTTCTCACTCCTTCTTTTTCTGTCTTTCTCCACTCTTTGCACAATAAAAGCTCTAAAGAAATGTACACAGCATGATGTTGAATAGGAGAATTCCCCTCTACTGATAGCAGATTTTACTAATACACTCGTAAAGCTCATAAAGTAAAAGAAAACAGCAAATGGTGTCACCCAAGAAACAGTGAAATCAAGTCAGGTTGCAACCGTGGTCATCGATGAACAGATTGCACTAGTAGCACCGGGGTGAGCGGGGGTAAGTGGCAGGTAGGTGCTGTGACTAACCCGACTGCTGATGCCCTGGGTTTAGAGTTCAGCACAGCCGCCACCTCACAAACGTCCCACTCACTCCTTCTCTTGCCGCCTGCCTCCCTTTTTTATGTCTCTGCAGAAACAACAGGACGATGATGACGAAGAGGATGATGTAGAGCCTGGGCTGACAGCAGATGAAAAAGAGGAGGAGGTGAAGGAGAAAGAGAAGCTTGGGAAGTTGCAGTACTCCATTGACTATGACTTCCAGGAGAACAAGGTGAGCAGTTATTCAAGTTCATATAGTTTCATGCAGTGTGGAGGAGTAGTTAATGTGATATTAAAAGCCATGGTCATGATGGAAACATTAAAAGGTGCAAAACTATCCCTTTAGATTTCTCATTCTTGTGTAGTTTTTGTACAAAAATTCAAAGTTGCAAGCTCTATTTTTTGCTGTTCTGCTGTCAGTTTGTACCCTATATTATTGTTTGTCAGGCACTCCATGACATAAGATTGGTCAACATTGTTAGCTAGCATTATACCTAAAGTTACACATTTTTGATAACCCTTTAGTCACGGCTACAGCTACATTAGCTAGCTTTGCACAACAGCCAACTCCAACAACCAGCTAACTGTTAGCCAGCTGTTAGCTGGTTTTACCAGCAGATAAGTTAAAGTTTTCCAGTTTTTTGGGGGTATTTTATAAAATAAGAAATGTGTACATTGTTAGCTTGCATATTTCAAGTTTTAACATTTTCACAACATGTTAGTTGCTGCTACAGCTAGGTTTACATTACAATTAATGCTAATGTTTTTCAAACTGCAAGCTTTTTTATTGTTAGCAAGTAAGTTGGTAGCTAATTTTACTGTTTATTAGAAGTACTGCATGAAATAGGGAAGGTGTACTTTGTTAGCTAGCATTATACTTTATTTGTAACAAAATATATAACCTTATAGTCACTACAGCTACATTACATGGCTTCCTGCTACAGCTAACTCAAGCATTTATCTGTTTGTTTTACTGCCAGCAAAGTTGACAGTGTTATAGTTTGTTTTTAGGTACTTCATAAAATAGGAAAGGTGTACAATTCAAGTTTTTAAGATTTTAATAATTTGCTAGTCACTGCTACGCTAAATTAGGTAGTTTTACTCCGTCTAACTTCAACTCTTGGCCAAATGTTAGCAGGTAACTTAAGAGCTTATATTACTGTTTTTAAGAGAGATTTCACAGAGTAGGAAGAACTTTTAATTTCTAACTGTCTTGTTAGGGCAAAATGTAATTCTATTCAAAGGAAACGTTTGCTAGAGTTTGTTTTCATCTAAATATATGACCTGGACTCCCTCTAAATTTGCTGTCAGATGTCTTTTCAGTTGTGTATCAAACAAGAAGTGCTGGAATGATGACAAATTTCATATTTCATATTTACAACCTGAAATACAGAGGTGCAGTAATTCATCAACATTAATGCTATCCGTACTGAGTATAACAAAAAAAGGCTTTTATTCATTGTTTTTACAAATATGTTTGAAAGACTTTTTCTTTGTATCTTGCTCTCTTGATCATTTTTACTCCTTTCAGTGTGAAATACCTGGCAGCTTGGGAAGCTTTACTTTCTCCCTAAATACTGTGACCGTAGTATACTTCACCTTTAAAATAAATGATGAAGTCCCATTCAGCCAACCAGGAGGTAGCGAAGTGCACTACTACCTCATATCTATGCTACTGATGACACCTGATAACAGCCGTTTAGAGGGCTGATAACACCTGAAATCTGCTGAGTGATTGCAGGGCAAGAGCTGCAGCAACTCTCACTATTTAATCTCATACCTCTACTCTCCCTCTGCAGCTGACTGTAGGAATCCTGCAAGCAGCTGATCTCCTCTCCATGGACAGTGGCGGCACCTCTGACCCCTATGTCAAAGTCTTTGTTCTCCCTGACAAGAAGAAGAAGTTTGATACAAAGGTCCACAAGAAAACTCTTAATCCTGTCTTCAATGAGACTTTCACTTTCAAGGTAAGCTGGAACATCTCTTGGTCACCCTTTAGTTATTACTTATTAAAACAACATGTGCGTCACACTGTTTGATGGGAAGACAGGGCTCATAAGAGGTGAAATGTCCCCCTCTGTCTTTTGTCTGGCCTTAGATTCTGGTTTCTTTCTTACAGTGTTCAGCTTAGCACCGATAAAAAAGCAGCAGACATATTGAAGGTGTCTGACAAGGAGACTGTGGTAGGGAATCAAATTAAAGGAGAAGGCCACCTCTGGTGCACTGTGCCTGCTGACACAGCTCTATAAAACACAATTCAAACAGATTTCCTTGCTAAAAGTCAGGTCAGCTCTGCTGAAGCTGCAGGTTTGGGCAAATATAAGCTCCAAGTAGAAGTCACAACCTGCACTACTGAATATATTTCTGATGTGAACTGTGCTTTCAGAGGAAAGTATGACAAAAAAAACTCTTAAAGATCAGTAAAACAGGGTTGGGTTTTGTCTTCCAGATTCCCTTCGCAGAAATGGGAGGAAAGACTCTGGTGATGTCCGTGTATGACTTTGACCGCTTCTCTAAACATGATGTCATCGGAGAGATTAAGATACCAATGAACACCCTTGACCTCGCAAAGCCGATTGAAGAGTGGAGAGACCTGGACAGCGCGGATCAAGAGGAGGTAGGAGTCATATAGAGGAGTGTTGTGTTACTCCTTCCATGCTGCCGTTCTGGTCCATTACTTCTATTGATGTGAGCTGACGAGATGTATGTTTCACTTAATTCTTTAGGCCAGTAACACTTAAGATATCAATATTTGAGAGTTTGGTGATGTATCATGAGATCCAAAAGGAGGATTGCCTGATTTACTTGTTTCATACAAACACGCATTTACAGTTGGGACCCATTAAAGGGGCTAACGTAGATATCTTTACAACAAAACAGGCTCTTACAGCAGTATTGCAACATAAGACGGGTAGTGAAGAACTTACCAAGGTTATCTTCTGTATCTGCAACTTTTCAAGTGCATTCCAGGCCATTTTTCCGCTTTGTTGTTTGGTGCCCTCTCAGTCTAAAAGTGTAGATGTCAGCAGTAGAGATAAACTTTTTTGTTTTATGATACACAAGCAGCCAAATGCCAAACAGCAAACAATAAGCCACCAGCTGGTGAATAAGATGCAGCATTTGGAAGCAAAAATGACAAATGTTCCCATCAGGAGAAGAAGAGTCCAAAACAAAAATAGAGTAAATGTTCTCCTTATATTTTTATGTGTGAAGGAACAGGTCTCCAGATGAATCATAATGTTGCTCCATAACTTCCAAACATGCTGACAAGTTGACAAGAAGCCCCAAAGGTGTTATTGTAGGTTTAGATTGAATGTCTAAGGCATTCATCCCAGGTATGTGCTGAGGACAACAGTTCAGTCATAAATAAACTCATCAGTGCTCTCTGTCCAGCATGCTATATGATGCTTATTTTACATTAAATTCAGTACATTTTTGTCCTTGTCTTGCAGCTGTTAACATACTTACATACTGTGTAAACAGCAGACCACTGCAAATGCATCCTGTGAAAAACATTCAGACAAGTCTATTTAAATGTACTCCAAGCAAAACCACGTCCCCACAGAGAGCAACTTGACCAGCTGACTCAGCTGATGACTTAGAACTAAAATAACCAAGGTGTCAACTTTGTCTGTTTACCAGTGTGATTCAGAGGGCTAAAAGAAACACTTTTTGTTTTTCTTACCAACTGCTCTGCTTTCTCTGTATTTGTGCAGCCTGTTGGGTGTTTTTTTCATCTTTATGCTGCACCTGAACATGAAAAACTATGTGTAATCAGTTAAACCTCCCAAGAGCTCTTATAAGAAGAAATACTTGTGCTTCAGCTGCCCGTGGGCTCAAATATGTTATGTATTTCAAGAGTAGGTGTACGCAAAATGTCTCAGGAGTTATTTAAATTGATAGTATATATTTAATATTGACTTCCAAAGGGCATTTTGTATATGAATATGGCATTCTGATATGAATAAATACATAAAGAACTCCTGCGTCAGACCTCCTTTAACTTTCTCCTTGTTTCACCTCCTCACAGCCGGAGAAGCTGGGTGACATTTGCATCTCTCTTCGTTACGTCCCCACTGCTGGCAAACTTACCATCTGTATTCTGGAAGCCAAGAACCTGAAGAAAATGGACGTGGGTGGACTGTCAGGTATAAAAATAAAGCTGAGCATGAAATATTACACTTAATTATTAAACTTTCACACTTGACACCATTTCTACACACTCTGTGGTGAGCTTAATGTGAAATTTGGATGCTTGCAGCAGGACTGCGGTGTAGAAAGCAGCGTGCCTGTGAGCTCAGCCATTAGGTCGGTCCTGCTCTGCTCACGTGCTGACGCTGCAGTGCTTACCATGCACCAGCTTTCACTCTCTGTGGCTTCAGCGTGAGCCCCATCTGTTGGTGCATCACAGCACTGCAGCCTCAAACATGCATGTGCATAGACAGCTTTTACAGCCATGGAATGATTTTGCCTTCTTTTTGTTTTCAGATCCTTATGTGAAGATTAACCTGCTGCAGAATGGAAAGAGGCTGAAGAAGAAGAAGACAACGGTGAAGAAGAACACTTTGAATCCATACTACAATGAGTCCTTCAGCTTTGAGATTCCTCTTGAGCAGATGCAGGTATGGACATGGACATGTTTAGTGAAATACTAAGATCAGAGGCAGAGAGAGTATCGGGGTGTCTTAAGACAAGACATTGCTTCTCTTGTAAGTACCTAGCTTAAACCAGGATATGTGGAACATTTCCAAACTTCTGCCACTAGATACCAACACATTATTATCCTAAAAAAAGGAAATAAACTACAGCTTCTATCTAATTGGCTAATACGGGCTGTTTTTTTCACTAGGGGAGGCGAGGTGAAGCTGGTGTCCGAAACTAACAGACAGGGCAGAGGGCATGAGACACATAGTGTGACAAGCGGGGCGCCGTTTTGCTCCTCATGCTCTGCCAAAATAGAAGTACACTGATGTAGTGTTTTTACAACAAGGAAATGACAAAAACATAAAAAGAATGTAGTGGTGAAGCTTTTGTTTTTCTTCCTTGCAATATTTTATTGTGGAAGCCAGGCCTCCCTTGGCATCCATGAAAAATTGCCACTGGTTAAGAATATATCATTTGAAACCCCACCAAGCTCATGTCAGATTAAAGTCAAGACTCTGAGTTCTGACTTTAATCTCAGAATAATAATAAAAATATAGGACTTTTTTTTCAGTGGCCTTAATCCCCTTCCGTTGTATTTTCTGTTGATGATCAGATTCCTAAATTTTATGTTTTTCTTTATATTATTATTATTATTATTATTATTATTATTATTATTATTATTATTAGTAGTAGTAGTAGTAGTAGTAGTAGTAGTAGTAGTAGTAGTAGTAGTAGTAGTAGAAGTAGATTTTGTTGGTTGTTTACCCTGCTGCAGGTGAATTCTTACAGCTTTTGGATGAGATTTTGTCAGCAAATGAAAGGGACAATAAGGCACCTCCACCTAGTTTGATGGAGAGTCAGATGGAGAAACATTTTTTTTTTGCCTTCAGTTTGAATTTTAAACATATCCAGTTAGACCACAAAGGTTGTCAAAGTATCAGTCTTTAAGGGTTATACCTATAGTGCAGTTTAACTGTTTTAGGGAATGTTGTGTTGTCTTAACTGCTTTCCTGTAGTATACTGTATGTCAGAACTGAATTGGGGCATTTATTTGGTTTAGCAGTTGAATAGTGCAGCCCATGTACAGAGGCTGTAGGCTTCCAGACGGGAGGCCTGAGTTTAAATCTGGATTCCAACACCCAAACAGAGATCCCTGAGGGCAGTGGCACCAGCCACCATGACGCATACACTAACACTGAGCATTATTCACCATCAACCTCTCAAGCTTGCCTCAAGCATTTGAATGTGATTTTACACTGAAAACCTCTGTTACTTCCTCCTTCATTTAATTCCTAGTAAAAAGGCTTTGTTCCCCTTTCACTCGTGTAAACTTTGTCTATTTCTCTCTTCAGAAAATCCAAGCCGTGATCACAGTGCTGGATTATGATAAGATTGGCAAGAACGACGCCATCGGCAAGATCTGGGTGGGAAGCAAGTCCACAGGGGCCGGTCTGAAACACTGGTCCGACATGCTGGCCAACCCCCGCCGCCCCATCGCCCAGTGGCATCCACTGCAGCCAGAAGAGGAGGTGGATGCCTCCCTCGCAGCCCTGACTGCCAAGAAGTAAACTCCCACCAGAAATCCCACCTCCACTTTACCTACCCATGCATTTCCCATCATGCTCCCCGGATCCCACATATCAGTGTATATTCCAGAAGAACCCTCCGACTGTACATCTGCTCCCACCACCTCCCTCCCCTTTCTCTGCCACCTTTCAAAAGATCCATAAATACCATTCAACATGATGGGAAATATAGTTTAAAAAAAGCATCATGTTAAAAGAAATCATGTCATTGAAACAAAAAGACAAGTCGCAGGATGGACAGATACTCCGTTGATTTCCTTTAGATCTATTTTTGTATTGGGGTTGTGGTTCCATGAATAAGAATACAGAGTAGGCTATGAAGAACAGTGAGAGTGCTAAAAGGGAATCTGGTGATAGAGGGGATAACACAAACATTCACCCATGTTGTACTTCTCACCCTTTCCCTTTAGTGACACACTTTGCTTAGAGTAGTGCTCAATAATAATAATAAATGCTTTATACTGCCATATATGATAGAGGAATAACACAAGCAGGTTCATTCCTTAGGTGTATTTATTGTGCACCATGTTCCACACCTGCCAGTTAACATTCTAGATGATTCTGTTTGTTTGACGTACATTCCTAGAGTTGGGTACCGAGTAGGGATAGGCACATATCCAGTTACCCACAAACACACTGCCTTTTTTTGATTTCCACCCATCATCTCAGGAAAACTGAGAGGAAACTGAAGCTCCATGCCTTCTTTTCTAAACGGGTTGTTATCATTCAAATATTCCAAGAAATGAGAAACCGTCGGGTTCAAGATGCTTGAGCGCTTGTTTTTTTTGGGGTGACGTAAGGCTCAGTTTATCCATGAAATGGTATGTCAGGGAACAGGGGGGGATGGATTTTCAGTTGAAGATTTTTTTTTTTTGTCTTTTTGACTGCGAGTGTCATTTGAAACGACAAAAAGAAGCGAGGAAAAATCAGAGCAGGTTGAACAGAGACTGGTTCCACCCACCAATGACATGATATTTACAATATGTCGATAACTGCCTGCAGTCTACCACCTCCCCTCCCAACACCTCTGATTCTGTATCCCACTTGTTCAGTGCTACTGCCATTAGTCATGGACTTGACACAAGGGTTTTACTTCAAAGAAAATCCCTATAACCGTCTTACAGTCATAAAGGAGACAAGCCTTCAAAGTAACAAAATAAGCAATTTTCAACTACCAGGGACGCCTTCCAGTTAAGCGGTGTTGTTCTCTTCATCTTTTCTTTCTCTTTCCTTTTTCTATCTCTTCTTTTTTCCTTCTGATTTATTTCTTCTTCCAACACTTTTAGTCCTCAAGCACTTTAAATCCAAATGTTACATTTAAGTACCCTCAGAAACCAGAGCTTTAATTATTTATTTCAGAAATATCTGCTGGTTAAAATAAAAGAGCAAGGGTGTGCGTTATGTAAGCATTTTTTTTGTTGCTGTTGCTTTTCATGTTTGTGTTTTTGGTTGTTTGAATATTACGTTTCTCTCTTGGTTGCAAGGACACGGTCTGGAAGGAGGCACTGATACATGTGTATCTTATACACAGCTTACCAAACTGTTGAATTTAATTGCACTACTGGGTATTGACTATTTTGTTCTGTGGTAATTTGACACTGTTCTCTGATTCTCTGTGCTTTTTTTTTTATTGATCAGATGTTGTGAGATTGAATTTTTCTGTGGCACATGTAACATGCCCGACACTTCTCCTTGTTCGTCTGACAAAAAGACAAATTTCCGTCCGATGCTGCTTCCTTTTCAATCAGTATTCTGTTAAAGAGAAATCCTGAGGATGAGCTTGTGAAAAAAACAGCTCTGACTAAATTGGTAAAAGCTTAGTTCTAATTAAATCCAGATATGCATCAGTGCCGAGTTGATAATTAATATCAGTGCTGTCCGTTGACTGTGTGCTGAAAAATGCAAAGTCAATGTAGACGTTGCCACAGTTTTTTGGGGTAATTTTATGAATGTTGACTCTTGTATCTTTCTCTGTTGGGAAATTGTAACTTTTTATTTTTGTAAAACCAACCTAGACCATTTTAGCTTTCTGTTTTCATCTCACATTATCAACTTTTTTCTTTTGTTTAAATGAAGCAGCACTAAAGAAAAAGGCAACATGGAAGCAATCAAGCAACCCATTGGTGTGTAGTTTTGCCTATATACATAGTTCATACACGTTGATACTGCATGTTTATACAAAATACTGTACATAAGAGCATGTTTTAGAGACAAAGCAAAAATATCTCGTGTACGTTAATGGGTGTCATTTGTCATTTTAATAACACAACGAAGGAAAAAAAAAGATGCACTGTATATTTTCTAAATGAAACAAATGTGTATTTATTTTCCATGAGGGTCATTGGAGAGAATGTCATACAAATGTTAGAGTACTACTACTAATAAGAACCTTTCCACGCCTGAAATTCTTAAGCAAGTGTGTCGTCCAGTACTGTGTGTGAGTTCATGTAGGATGAAAATGTAGCCGCATGCTTGCTATCTAATTCCTTGTGATCCAGATCTTTATTTTTCTGCCATTTTTTTTTGTTACAGCACTTATCTAAAAGCCAATGTTTGACTTATTTCTGGATTTTATTGCTTTGTCAAAAGATATGTTTTGAATTTTTATTCTTTGGGACGGTGGGAGAGGTCTCCAAGTCTATAAGGAAACTATATTCTAACGACAGATCTGGCTTTTTGAAAAATTGCATTCGAGTAGGCAGAATAATTCATAATCTGATTGTAGGAGTTGTGATACAGAGTGCCAGTAGTGATACAGAATCGAGTCTGTTGGACCATATCTTTGTATAAATGTATCTCCAGGGGCCAAAATATGAGTTATCTCATCCAGTGAACACAAACGACTTGGAATCCTTTCCTCTCTTTCTACACTGGAAGTTTTATTTTTTATTATTATTTCCCACTTCTATTTAAATGACCTGAAACCCTTCACGGCTGTGTCTCTTTTACTGTTTATTATACAATATGTGTATGTGTATACAAGATAAATGAATAAGATAAAACTAAAGCCATAAAACTCAAGCACTAACTCTTTAGAGCTCAGCTGAGTAGCTAGAGTTTATTTATGAAGAAAAAAAAGATCCAACATGTCCGTGGTTTCCTTGGCCAGTGTTTCTCTTTTACATTCGGTTCAGAGGTCTTTGTTCATCAAGAGGGCAAAATCCATTTTACTGTACATGTGAGCATTGAGAACAGTTGTGAGTTTAGTAGAGTGAGTGTGTCTTTTTCTACTTTCCGAGCTGTTGATGTCCTTGTTTCATAGAGGTAGCTGATTTTACAGTATTGTGATTCGTAATGTATATGTCTTGTTTTGATAGTAAAAATAATAGATCTAATATCACAATAGGTTCTCAATAATACTGCTCAAATTATATACATATAAACATATATAGATATATGAGAGTGTGTGCTATTCTTTGGGCTGAGTGCAATTAATGAACCAAACTAGGCCACTCTTCTTCAAGTTTCTCTTCTTCCAGTTTAGAAGCAGAATGTAAAAGTGACTTCATGTACAATCAGTAACGTGCTGATGGATATTTACTGCTCACGCTGATGGTTTTTATTAGCCTGATTTGCTTTGTGCTCAAGCAACAAAACAACATGGTTAGAGATCCAAAAGAAGAACGTAAAATTGTGGCACCCAAGATTTAGACATGAATTCCTCCCATAGAACTATGCATTGAGTTATGAGTTTAACAAAATACATATTATGTCAAGCACATGATGTAAAGTTTAAAACGTTTGTTCAAGTTAGTGGGGGAAAAAATGTTTATTATACTCCTTGTCAAGAGATGAGAAAACTAACAGAACTCTTGAATCTGTGCAGTAAATATAGCCAGAGTTAGGAGAAGGCTAGCTTAGACTTGGAATAAAGGCAAAAGCTTGCCATGCTCTGTCCAAAAGTAACAAACAAAAAAAAATTATCAACATTTTGACAGCTCAAACTTGTCCCAGTTTTTAAATTTTTTCAAATTCATGGTGACAATACTCCAGGAAGTAACTGTCCCAAGACAAGAAACCATCCTAAGATTTAACAGCTTAGTTTGTATTAAGACTAACTGAATAACATCTGTTATGTATCAGAGTGAATTTTGGCGTTGTTGGTAGGTGTCCTCCTAATTTTGGATAGAGCCTGACTAGCTTTCTCCTCGGTTTCCGGTCTTTGTGCCAAACTAAGCCAGGCTAGCTGTTACCTAGCAGCTTAAAACCGATAGGACTAAGAAAAAGGGTTTTAATCTTGTTTTGAATTCTGAAACATTCCTTTCCTTTTTCCTGTTCCTTTAAGTTTACCTCAGTTGCCAGTTTTTTATAAAGTAAACTGCCATGGAATCCATCTGGCAACAATCCTCAATGTGCCGTGCCAAACGGCACATTGTCTAATGCAATATTATAGTTCCTCACTGTCCCATTAATGCTAATGACTGTGACCAAATAATGCACTGAGAACAATTCACATACAAAGTTTCAGTGTGTTTCAGATATACTGCCAGTACCTGATCACAGCTGCCTGCATTCGTCAACACTGTTTGAGTCCGCAAAGCCAAAATACCTAATTTACGCAGACGCAAACAGGACGCATCAAGTGACTGATGAGGCATCTGTGATTTCAGGTTAACTTATAGCACATTTAACTGATTGTTTTTACTGTATTTTCTGTTACTGTTTGGGTCGCCACAGTCACAGGAACACTTGAGTTCTATCGGGGACAGAAACTGGGAGCTGTGTGGGGAAAATAAATGCAGTGTAGGCCCTTTAGTAGACATGGTGCAAAAAAAAAGAAAAACAGTACTAAAATATACAGAGAAACAATATACAGTACAGGTCTGCATGTATGGGACATATTACTCATTCCTAAATGTACATCTGTGTGTGTGTATGACCGTAATACTCAAACAGTCTCACTTTAAAATATGGGGTTTTTAGTTCTGTGTAAATGTACAATACCTTATGCACAACTGCACCTGAAGCTGTTCCAGCTGTGCAGACACCGTTTGAAAAGCACCGTTAACGCCAGTCTTCTTTCTTTTTTTTTATTTGATCCAACGCTGGGATTTAAAAAGGGAACTCATCCAAAAGTTCAGTCGATCATTTTACCACCTTGTCAAAAAGTGTTGAGAAGCCTGAAGGCAGGTTGCCACTCTGAAACATGTCGTCTTGTCTCCTCTATTACTCGCTGTATTTCTTCTTTGTATTCTTGTGCATATGTGTAATCACTCCTCTGTCCTTTTTTCTTTTTTTTTCTTTTTTTTTTTGTGGTGTATGCTGTTAATGTAGAACGTAGGTCTGTAGGTCTGCCAAAATCACGTTTGCTTTTTGTTTGTGTCTGTGTCCTGTTTCTATGTAATCAGCTATGTTCCATCAGTATCCACAGGAAGCAGGCTCACTGATTCCTCCACTGAATCTGCTTCTGCTGAGCGTAAAGAATGCCGGCCTTCATGTTTACAACATGGACATACTGTATACTGCCAAACATGCAGGACCGTACCGAACCCCCCTCTTGAGCGCTTAGTCCTCCACCTCTCATCCCCCTGATGCAACTCTCAAGACTCTTTTTTTCTTTTCATTTCGCTCACCTTTCTCTTCTCCTTTTCTTCTTCATCATTTTAAAAGTGTGGGAGGACGGTCAGGTTGTGTCCTCTAGCTGTGTTTCTTCTTCGTGTCTCGTGTCGTGGTGCGCGTGTTCATGTCAGTACTTGTGCCTACTGTGGATCGCATGCTTTAGCCCTTGACTGGACACAAACGTTGCTCACAAACTCCTCTTGACCCTTATGTGGACAAACGTTGGGATCCTTATAAAGTTATCAAGGGAGCCAAATAACTTATTACAAATTTATCATATGTGTTACCAGTTCTGTAAAAAAAAAAAAAAAAGACGACAAATAGGAAATAAAGGCCTTTTAATTACCATGACGTGTTTGTGTTTATTTGCAGCTGACTCTGAATCCATTAATGCCACACAGAGAAACATGATCACTGCTTTAGTTTATTACACGAGTTAACCTGTTTGTGTGTGTTTGAAGATTTATTAGCTCATTTCAAACATTACAACATAATATATTGCATAGATCAGTACATCTGCAGCATATACTTTAACCTCATTGTAGGTTTGAGCAAATGTGAGCAAAGATAACAGTTCGCTGTCATGTTCGGACTCCAAGAATATCACATTGTTAAAGAAATGTGGAAAACAGGATGATACAGCTGCTAGGTATAAGGGAGACAGGTACTGAAGTCATTTCAGTCTCAGACAGCATTTATCTGTTGTAAAAACAGATAAATGAAGGAATTTTGGCTGTCTGGGACATCAAATATGATAAGATATATAAACAAAAGGCTCGTTTGTGGGGATTGTTTTTATCTGTTGTGGATTTGATTGACTGAATAAATGATTTTATTTGATTTTTGTCAGGATTAAATAACATTCCCTGCTAAAATCAGGCTTATAAGACACCAGCATTTTGCAAAGAATAAACCAGAAACCATAGATTACTGGAATGATGTTACACAAATAAATCATCCTAAAGTTTCTTCTAAGCTCTAGAGACAAATGTGGCCAAGTGGAAAATTGTTAAGTTGCCTTCATATCCAATAAAACCTTCACAAGGTAGCTTAATTGTGCCCAGAATTTCTTAAACGTAGACCAGAGAGTCATTTGATTTATTTCAGTAAATGTAACACCAAGCAGCTGCAGCATAGTGCGAAAGAGCCAGAACAGAAAGTTTATAAGCATAATGAAATCAGGATTTATTGCTGTTGTATCGGATTGCATGTGTACCTGATGAACTCTGAGCAACAATTAATAAATCCTGATTCAGCTTAACAGCATTAAGTTAAACTGCAGGTAATCTACACCACATGTAATGAAAAGTGCCAGCAACAGTTTATTTCATCAAACATTTAACTAAGTTAATAAGATCACACAATACTGTGCAGGATAAAAATGTCAGCAGTGATTTTACAGCACATCTCTTAGTGGACGGTTTGTGTTTCCATTACTTCACAGAAAGATAGAAGAAGAAGTCAGAGGGGATAATCTGTGTCTGGGTTTGAAACAAAAATACACAAAATATAAAGATTAAAACAAAGAAATGCATAAATAAATAAATAACTTAGTACTGTCTTTCACACATACATACAGAAATAAACAGCCTCATGAAGCTGAGCCACAGTATTAAAGAGTCTCCATGAAAGCGTTTGTGGATAAAAAAAAAAAAAAACTCAAAAGTGGCTGAAACAACACAGAGAACTAAAGATCAAAATCTGGCAAACGTTTAATTATATTTCATGGTGAAGCCCAAACACAGCAATTTCCTCGCTGCACAGAGTGTTCATGACTCAGCTCTGCCTTTTAGGTCGAACATATGGTCCACTTCAAATACAGGATACACCGGGGACATCATTATATGAAATAAAAAATGATAGATGTTTGACTGAAATATCACCAAAAAATCTAACCATTTGGAAAAGGTTGGCAGCTTTGCTGTTATGTAATATGTTTGACTTTGTCCCAGGGCTCTGACTCTTGGACTGCAGAGCACAGTCAGAAATATCCATGTTTTTCTACTGACTTGGTTCAAAAGTTCACAGGATTGCCGTGGAGTGGTGAGGTGCAGACGCAGGCACGGCTGAGTAGAAAACCTGAGATATTTAGATATTTCATTTTAATGGCATAAAATGTTCATTTCAGAAACCAGCTGTTGTTTTCCTGATGATTCAGATCAAATATGTGAGTAAAGCTGGAAATCCTTCCATCCATCAGGGGTTAAAATTCATTTTAAAAATTTTTTGGTGCATGGTTGGACCTTATTTCTACCTGCAACTATCATATGAATTCAACATTAGCTTGACTTTGCTTTTAACATATTTTCAAGCCAAAATAACACAACATAACTCATTCACAAAAACAATGACACGAATCACAACCTTAGTTTTGCATAACTACGAGCACATTAAGATATTTTCTGCAGTGCATCATGTTGCAACAAATGTGATGTCTAAGTGTGATGTGCAGGAAACGACACCTTCATGCAAACCTCTAGATACGTCAAACTGAGCTTTTCTCAGTCAGATGAGACACGTCATGATGCAACATATTTGTAACAAAGCAAGATGTGACTGCAGCACACAGATATTTGAAACTTCTGAACACATCTTGTGGATATTCACAAGTCCCCACAGGCCCATGGCAGCCAGCACCATAACTCGTATGACAGTCGTCATGTTATGGGTAATTAAACTGACACATCAGTGTTGAAGTGTCCACAAACACAGAGGAGCAGGAGCTTCAGACATCGTTTCATTTGGACAGTTTGCTGATGACCCGAATGAGAGCGCCGTTCTCATCCTTTAGCCTCTGGTTGTCTGACTTGAGCTCTGTTAAGATCTGGGACAGCAGAGGGGGAAATAAATTAAATTAGAAAATTTTATCATCATTGCAGTTACACACACTGAAATGTATGTTAATGTGAAGTTTGTAGCTGCAGGTGGTTCAATGACACAATTCACCAGGGCTACCTACAGGAATGGAAATCTACCTTCGGTCACAGCATGAAAAAACGTGATAAATGTTTGTGCTGTGTAATCTGAGGCCAAGCAATGAGGACATGCTTTATAGTACTTCATCATGCAAGTGAGGAGTGACTTTGACAATATGGCCTTCATGTGAAATGTAAAAAAAAAAAAAAAAAAAAAAAGAATCAGAATGAGAGAAAACTGAGAGAAGGTCAGTTTCCAAAATCTAGGTCATGTCTCCGATGAGATGCAATGACTAAAAATATCCAGCCTCTCTGCCAAAGTATTTCCCCTCTATGAGAGACAAACAATAACCCCGTGCTGCAGGCTAACTGTGACATATTACCAAAACTGGTTAGTGAGCAAATGAGCAAATGTGAACCAACATTATCATAACCTGTAGCAAATAACAGGTTTTGACACCTTTTTTGTTACTATCTAGATTTTACATATTCAAAAACAAGCAAATCCCAGCAATGAAAGCCAGTCGCTTGTTAGTAAACACAGGTTAGCACACATTAAGGTGAAAAACAGGAGACAGCCAGCCTGGCTCTATTAAAGAGCACTAATTCTGTCCACCAGTACCTCTAAAACTTATAAGTGAATAAAACATCTTCTGATCTTCCATGTTTATTCATTCATAGCCCTCTTTTGGACACTCATTCAAGTGCTTTAAAATTCAAATTTTAGCTCTTTGAGTGTTATTGAAAGCCATAACAAGAATTTTTTTTTTAACTTTTGTGACATTATTCTATATATATATATATATATATATATATATATATATATATATATATATATATATATATATATATATATATATATATATATATAGTTTGTGCATGAATTACTGAATATAGATCCTTTCACAATAAAGCAAAGCTTACTGCGGCTTTAGCACCTTGAGGTAACAGGTTCGTCAGAAAGCTTAAAGGCACACTGAGTTTTGTTTTTTCATTTACTTCAATGCAGAACAAGTCTTTTTAACCCTTTAATGACATGAAACGCTTGAGAGTCATTTTGTCTTTTTTTGTGTTGTCACTCGTCTTCAATTTCCTGTTTTACTCTGTAAATCTTACTTTTCATTTTATTTCTTGTTGCCATGTGAAGATTATTAGTGATAGTTGTCTTGTTTTGAATTCCTAGTGTGTATTGTCTTTTTTTTCTTTAATCTGTAGTTTTCCTTTTATTTTGTTGTTCTTGCTGCCTGTGTGTCAAGTTTGTTTTACTTTCTGTCATTGTTTTTTTTCTTTCCAGTCTCCTTGAACCTTAAATACTTTAATAGATTTATTTATTTATTTATTTATTTATTTATTTATTTATTTATTTATTTATTTTGGCCTTTGGATTGCTCATGAGTCAATTTTTGTATATTCTTCATTAAACCCTCCTCATATTTACCATACAGATGAAAATACAGAACTAATCTTGTCACCAAAATCTCTGCATAGAAGCGAATGAGTTTATCTATCAAAATATCTCTCTTTGATTTTTAAACAATATATTCATTAGCCTTTTTTGACTGCACTGGTCCCTGAACCAAAACACATTTATCTGCATCCATGTCTCAGAGATATTATTATTCATTTTAGAGGCCAATAAGCTCACACATACCTCATTTTCTCCAAAGAATTAAAAAAATGTCACACTGATTTCACAGCACATGACACAAGAGCTGCAGACAGTATTTTAACTATATAAGATCTATGAATGCTGACACATTTGTTCCTCATGCGGCGGGCTTGTGGATGTTCAAATCAGATCAGGACAAAAATAAAACTGTTTATCTCAAATGAAGTCCCATGCAGGTTGAATATAAATAAAAATGCACTTCAGATAAAGCGAATGAGGGTATTTTAAGCTGAGTTAGGTCAGCAGGGTTGCAGTATGATAACACTAAAGGGTTCTTGGTTAAAGAGTGCAGCAGAGGATGCATTGCGAAAGGGAAGGTGCAGGACCTGCCTGAGAGGAACTCAGCAGAGGATGAGGGGGCTGAAGAGGCACCAGAAGGAGTAAGGAGTGTAGAAGTTATGTGGCTGAGATAGAGGACAGGAGAGGGGAGAAGGAAGGACAGAGGATCAGAGGTCCTCCGTCTCTGGCATTGAGGCTGTCTCTGAGAGGCGAGCGAGGACACGCAGCATGGCTCTATTCTCAGCCAGGAGACACTCGTTCACCCTCCGCAAGCTTTGGGCTTGAGCCAGAGCTGGGAACGCCTGCACATAGGAGGAAAGAGATACAGAAAGGGGAAGCATGCAAGAGGGAGCAGGCCATGTGCACAGAGAGAGATTCATTCAGAGACTGTATACGTATCCACTCATGTAGGCATGCACCCACACAGCCACACAAACAGATGAAAACAATAACAGATCAAAGGGACTTATAGCTACCAGTATTTACAAGAGAGAGATTTAGAGAAGAAGAAGCAAAGGCTGCATCAAGCAAAGAAATCAAAGCCATAAAACCTGGGTGGTATAAGGAAAGTGGTGAACTGCTGGGGTGTGCAGAGTTTTAAGATGGAGGTAATCTAAAATTCACTCCACTGTGTCACACTTTGCACAAGATCCAGGTCAGTAATAAGTCAAAGGAAACTAAATTATTCATTTCCCCTTCTTATTGGCTCGACTTCTTGAGGCAAACCTCAATGTGGTTGGACAGAAACATCTGTGGTTTGACGTGATTCCTGAGGGTAAACCACAGGACACAGACACACAAACACACACTTCAAGTGTGTCATGCTAACACAACACAAGTGGGTAGATTATGGTTGTGGATTGGTTTTAAGAAGCACATCCAGCTGCTTCTCAAAATACTGAAAAGCGTCTTGGTTTCTTTGGGATTAGAATAAAAGTGTTTAGTTTCTTCTGACATGTCCTTGGCTAGAGGAAAGAGAGCACCAGAATGAGGCAAGAATACATGATGACCAGTATCCTTTATTAGACTCTTTTAATATTGAGTCCTTTGATATGAAATTAGATCCGACCGCACTCTCGGTTCCTTCAGATAAGTCTTCATAGTTGCTATTAATCAAGTTTCATAGGCTGTCGAGAATGATTCAGCCTGCCTGAGAGAAATCTAACACCCTGCTAAGCAATCTCACATTAGCATATCGATCCTATTTCAACAGGGGAAACAGGAAACAGTGTCTTTGATGTGAGACACCTGAATTCAGACTTAGTCAGCTACAGAGACAGTGTCAGCGGGTTCACTGTACACTGCAGACTGTAAATTAAATGCTGGATGTAGCCTTCAGGTCTGAAAAGTGCCGTCTACAGCAGAGGGCCCGAGCCCTATCATCAGAGGGGGGTGGCGCAACTGATTGACCAAAAAAAAGGTCTGTTAACATAGTTTTCTTTAAAACAGCATGACATTTATTTTTTTTTATTATATCAATATAATAAATAATATGGAAAAGAGACAATTTGGTTATGGACAAGGGTTTAGCAACTGCAATTAACAAGTCATTACTTCTATGACTTTAACATGCCCAATGTTAGGTCCACTCATTCAAATAAAAAAGATGGGAACTTAAAAATAATGAAATGATATAATACACTATAATAATATGAAATGAAACAATAAGTTAGATAGAATATGATACAATACAATATGGTCTAATACGATACGAAACGATTCAGAATGATACGATATGATACGATACGATGCGATGCGATACAATGTGATACAATGTGATACGGTACGGTACAATACGATACGATACAATACGATGCGATACAATGTGATACAATGCGATACAATGCGATACGATACGATACGATACGGTACGATACGATACGGTACGGTACGGTACGATATGATATGATATGATATGATATGATACGATATGATACGATACGATACGATACGATGTGATACAATGCGATACAATGCGATACGATACGATACGGTATGATACGATACGATACGGTACGGTACGGTACGGTACGGTACGGTATGATATGATACGATACGATACGATACAAAACAAAGCATAACGTTAGATATGGTATGATACAATATGAAATGAAATGAAACAATATGTTGGATACGTTAGATATGATAAGATACGATACCAAATGAAACAATACATTAGATATGATATGATACAAAATAATGCAATGAAATGCAATATAATATGGTATGATATGTAACAACATAATAGAATTTGTTCCAATAAGATATGAAACTGTATGATGTATCCCAACAGGATATGATATGATATGATACAATGTGGTATAATGTAAGTTTGGTATGATCAAATAATAAATCTGATACAATACAACACCACATGCAATGATACAATATACTTTATTGTCCTCTATGGAAAAGTTTTTGTTTTTTTTTTCTTTTTATTGTTGTGATTTATCAGACTCAAACCCAAGCTACCCGCTCAAGGGCTTTTCTGCCCATATGAAGCACAACCTCAACCACTAAGCCATCTACGCTCCAATAATTTATGATAATTAATAGTACCACTTTATTATAAATGCACTCTGCTTTAATGGCTAGCTTAAGTCTTAGCTGTCATGTGACAGAAGTTAGCTCCTCCCAAGCTTGTAGCTCTCTTTACAATAGTATCAGGTCTTCCTGACATCATTTCCATCTCTTGATACCATCAGCAGTTACAAGAGAAGTCGTGCTTATGTGTGCCATCTTTAGGTAAGGGATAAACTAGCCTTCGAAACTTCTGTTAGGTGCAGAAATTCAAGTTTTTTTTTCTTTTACTTTACACAAACAATGAAATATGTTATTCTATTAACCTGAAGAAGAAAATATTCTTTAAGGCATTTTTACATCAGGAAGTCTGAAGAGTTGTTGTTTGGGTTTTTTTTTTTCCCTGAAGGAGGAACTAGTCCACAGTTTGACAGAGACCGAACAGCTCCTCCTTGTGGACAATCTATAATTCCTTAACGTAAACAAGTGACTTTGTGAGTGAGTGTTTTGTCAAAATCTAAAACTTTTGAGTTTTTCTATGATGTGTCCACACGTGTAAACATGCCTGAATATCTGACAGAACAGAACCATGTGGGGGTGACAGGCAGGTGTCAATCACTCCTGAACTTCTCAGAGACCACTCACCATCCCCCCTCCCCTGAGACAGCATGCTCTCAGGGCTGGTACCCACAGCGGAACCGCACTGGGGCACCCTGCTGAGGGAACCACCACAACACATCAGACATACCATACTTAAGTATGTGTTCTATTTATAAGGATGTCGTCACTTTCTGCATAATGTATTTTCTTAGACTGGAGCCAGGATTTTATTTCTCTTGAGAATGACTATGTTACTATTACAATCAAATTATAATCACATTAATTTGTATCTGCTTTCACAGCACCTAAAGCACACGTCTTCTCTGGCCTTTCTCTGCAGCTCTGTCCTGTTTCTCTGTGAGGCAGAAAACAGTGCAGTGCAGGAATGTCTCACAAAGCAGGTCTTTTGCTCTTGGACGGGGTTCGGTATTCAGCTGGAACTAGGTCACAGTGTTCACCCCAACAGTGGGATAAGTGGAGCAGAGGAGTGGCAGGACAGGCTCCTCCTTAGCCTGGCAGGAAGTGGCCCAGCAGAACACTGTGGGTAATGAGCCTGAAGCATTAACCTTCCCTCTCCTTGACTCCAAATCCACCTGGCTAGCCAAAAGCCCTGGGGTGGGCTACATGTGTGTTTTCTTGCACTGTGAAAACACTTTAGGTGTGCTTGATTTAGTACAAGTGAGATGGGCCTGGCTGAATGTGTATTTCTTCATATCTGTTAGTGTTTTTATGGGGTCTGGAAAAACATCAACCAAATAAATGACAAGTAGCCTTTATTACAGAAAAAACTGCCATTGATATCCAATGTGTGTAAGTAGTGTTTATTTTTGTGTGCACTGACCTTCAGGTCCTCCTCCATGTTTGACACTCTTTTCTCAAGAGCTTGTTTTTCCTGCAAATAAAGATAAACACTAAAATATATATCCACTGGGTGAAAGGAACAAGAAAGCTCAAGAAAACATATGACTGTTTATCTGTCCTCATAGAGCAGAAAAGCTTGACAAAAGAAAATACCCAAAGGCCATAAGGTTGCCATGACACTTACCCTCTTCTCTGAATCAAGTGCTGAAGATCTCTCTGATATTCTGTCATGCCTCTGGAAGTCAGGATGGAGGAATTATTGTGATAAATATTGTTGGAGAGCTAAAGAATCTTAAAAATTATTTCTCAAAGCTATACATGATTAAGGCTCTTCATACCTGGGTAACTTTCTCCAGCTGGGAGCGTATCTTGATGAGCTCTTGTTTGCTGTCCTGCAACCTGGACTTGAGCCTTTCATTCTCATGCAAGGCTTCTGCATACATCTAGAAATTTGAAAATTAGACATGGAGACATCCAGTCGTTGTGGTATTTTTTTTATTATTTTTTATACTGATACCTTTTTTTAGTAATCAAAAGGCAGTCTTGGACTTCAATACTACACCATTGGCAATAATACAATTCATGTGTTCCTCTTCAAAAAAGCCCATACAGCAATCATATGGCTGCTAATAGCAGCTTCTATTTCCAAAATCAGATTCAAGGACTTATTTCCCATACGTTGTCATGTGAGTATAACAAAAAACAAACAAACAAAAAAAAAACCGCTGGTGGAAATTATAACATTAGCATAAGTTTAAAAAAATAACTTTTTTCCTTCTATACATTTGACATTTTATGTCAGAATATATGTGTGTATATATATATATATATATATATATGTATATATATCACATTAGCCAGCTTCTGTAGTAACCATGAGTTGTCTAGTTAGCCTCCTTTCGTAGTTAGTGTGTGGCCATGTAAATACTATTAATAATATGATAGCAAAATGAGGAACGTAGAATCAAAACAGAGAATGTATTTTCTAGAATCCCACTGATAATTTTTCTTGCATTCCATTGCTTTTACAACCACCCACAGTCAATGTCCAATAAACATTTACAATAAATGACTTGGACCAGCTTACCCTTTGCTTGATCAGACTGTATTAACTTGAAACAATATCTTTATCTGGACCTTTAATGAGAACATCACCTTTTCTTCTTCCAAATTTGATTCAAGATATAAGAACTTTTTTTTCTTAAAATGAAATTTTAAAAAAAAAAAAAACAACAACTTAGTTTCGTATTTTTGCAGTGCAATACACTTAAATATTACGGGCTCAGTGGCAGAGGCTGCTCTTTTTTATTGAAATATTACTGAAAACTTATGGTACAAGCATAATGCTATCTGCCTGTATATTGTGGCATCAGCCCTGTACCCTCATATTACTTCGTTACAATTTTAAAATTTGCTTCCAATATGCATATTTGGCAAGGACATCAGTCTTCTGCATAAATTATTCATTAGGTGCTGTGCTTGTTTGAGTGAGAGAAGATTTACCTTCTTATAGTCTTTGGTGATAGAGTCTTCCTCCTGCCTGTTCAAAGCACCAAGTCTCAGCTCTCTCCTTGTGTAAGAACTGGTGCGACCTAGTGGCTTGTCTGTTGCACTTTCCCCACTGGAGTCATATCTAAATGTAACATAATCAGTACACACTTTTCAGAATCAAGAGCATATTTGTCAGGAAATCCAAATATTTATCAAGAAATACAAAACCATGCAGAATCCCTACCTTGACAATCTGTCGTGCTGGAAAAAAAGAGGAGAAAAACCTTATTAGTTTGATCATTCTGCACCACAGCATGGGAACAACACAGTGTAAATAAATCTTCTGTGATGGTTACATCAAGATTTATTTGGTTGAAGAGACCCAACCAAGGCTTGGTAGTGAAATATTTTTCCATTTTGGGGCTGCAGAGAACAAAAACAAAACTTCCAAGTGAATTATCACAGAATGTTCAGAGACCTGAAGTCCCAGAGGGAAGAAGTGCATGAGGAACAGAGACATAATTCACCCCAACACTGCAGGGACAGGGTTCATACAGGTCAATCCTCCTGGTGTGCCCGGTTAATCTCTTAGAACAGGCGGCAGCCATGCAAAAGCCTGCAGCATAAAGATGACATCATGACATCAGAAGCTAAGTATCTCCTGTGTGGCTGGTTGATGTTTGACCCCACACAACAGACTGATAGCAGACTGTCCTAGCAGGTTTTTTTGCAGCGACTAGCCCAGTGTGTGGAGCTGCCAAGCTGTCTCCAGAAATCAGAATTTGTTTTCCATCTCCCCAAGGAGTCTAGATATTGGGCTCGAATCAGAGAAGTTGTTTGTGTATTTCTCAGGTTTGTTTTTAGAAATCATATTACCTTGAAAAATTTCTTCATCACTGAATACAGAACTGCTTCTCTGATACGCATGGCCATGGTGCACAATACACTGTTTAAAAAATGTCTGCAAATTCAAAACCCATCCAGGACTTTATCCTGACATTTTTCTAAATGAAATAAATACATAACCAACTGCTGCCCGCCTTTTGATGCATTAGTCTGGGAAATGAGGGCCACAGTCAGGCTTGAGAAGATGTCCTGCTCTACAACACTGCCAACACCACAACTTATACCCCTCTCCTAATGAAAATACTTTTTTCTTCTCCTCCAAAGCAGACAGCAGTTGTTTTTTTATGGTTACCAAAAGCAGCTATTGATGCACATAAAATGGAAGAAAATACGGATTTCAGGCAGTGGCATTGGCAAAAAAAAAAAAGAGCAGTGTCGTGCTAATGGAATCAAGGAATGGATAAAAACTGTGATAGGAAAGTATATCCTTTCTATCAGTCAGAGACTGGAATGGAGACAGATGATGCTAGTTCAAGGAAAAACTGATCCATGATGTCTTTGCAGCTTCTGATGAAGTCTCATAAACCGTTAAAATATTTGAAGCTGTAGTCCTGCCAAAGAAAAAGGGGCTTTAAACACCTATTTTTGGGAACAGCTTTGTGATAAACGTCTTGTGTGGTTGTGGTCCAAGATGTTCAGGACAAGACAGATATAGGTGCAAAATGCTCTTTACAGGACAATTGATGTCAAAAGGAGCAGAGCTCACAGTTATTCATGCGCTTACATTTGGCTAGTTGGAGGATATTTCATGCGGCATCAAAGGAGCTAGTGTTTACATAACTGAGCCAGCGCTGCCTGTCCTTATGTGGTCATGTGCTTTAGCAGGACCATCCAGGAAAAAACAGACCTCCATGACCTCAGAAGAAAAAGGGCCAAGAATGGGGGCAGAGGGAGCTCACTTGTTCCGACATGTCTGCAACAGTAAGGAGATTCCTCTGCAAGATTTGCTGAAAATACATAAATCAGCTGGAGTGATTGGCCGCCTAGTTTTCATAAATAACTCATCACAAAGTCTGCTTTCGGGGAACTTTTTCTTCAACTACTCTTCAGCAAACTCTTTCAAGTTTATTACCACCTCTTCAAAAAAAACTATTTCACACTGGAGGATTTGCAAATTGGTGGAATAACTTTCTTTTAGTCACATAATCTTACTCTCTTACATGTATGTCTGCATTATGGCACTTTTTGTCCAAATTGAGCCATGGCCAGAAACTGAATCATAGCTGAATTTCTATGTCTGATAGCAGCTGCAGCTGAGTGATTCCCTTGTTAGGAGAAGAAGAGGGAGTCAGAAGTGGCCTTTGAGGCTCAGCAAACTATGTGAGGCAGAGCAGATGCAGGAGGAGAATATTAACTGGAGGGGGAGAAAAAACAACAGAGTGTCAGGCTGATGGAAACAGCCTCCAAATGGGTACATACTTGAATCACAGGCGCTCTGTAAACACCACCATTTTTATGGTTTGCCAGGACCGATATCATGCACACCATGTGGGGGGGCAGGACTGCATGAGCTCAGTGTTTACACAATCATGTTAGCAGCAGGAACTAGTGAAGTCATCATTAGAAGACTTTCACCCATCCTCTCTTCTCCTTTTGTTTTTCCTCTTCCTTTTTTTACAGCATCATTGACTCTGAGCTGACTGGATTGTGCAGTAGGAAAATGTGAGCTGCACACACACCCCAATGCTCACACACATACACACACACTTCATCCTGACCACTGAGACTAAAACAGGGCACACAACCATAACAGACGTTTCTTCCATATTCACTCACCTTTCCTTACTCTAGCTGCTCCTCCCTCTCTGTTAACTCTTAACAGTACACGTGAGACTGTCCTGCAACTGAGATAATCCTCCTTTTTAAGAGCCCTGACTCAATATGGCTCACATTCAGTCATGATGACAGCATAGATAATTAAGTCAAGTGAAAGTGCCAGATCATCAGAGTAGAACCTCACTCCAAAAACAAATAGTACCAAACATTTTGATTAAGAAAAATCCAGCATAATTAAACTTGTTATGCATCTATGTGTAAATATTTTGCTGTTGTAGCTGGTTACAAGAATTATACATGATTCAAAGATGGATCATAGAGCACAAAGAAACCAAAAACTTGGAGTTCCCCGTCATGTTTTCTTCTTGTTTGCTTTCATCTATCTTTGTTTGTTTTCCTTAATTAATAGGCTTAAAATAACTATTCTCAGAGTTTGTTTTGTTATTAGTAGCTTATTAGGTATTATTCATGAAAAAGGTCAGGATTTTATGACACTACCAGTTGCCTATTCATTTACACACACACCAACTCAAAAAGGTGATTTTTTTTACAGCAAAAATAAACATGTTTACAGCCTGGTTCAAGAAAATGAATTCAGTATGAATAGCTCATTTCTCCATTGACACACTATACGAGGGGTGAATTTTCTTGCAATTTAATAATTTAGAAGATATTAATATTTAGAGTTGCCCAATCAGAGGCACAGATGTCCTGGCCGACAGCAGGCACATCAACTCTGCCTTTTTACCTCACAATAGTGAGTTTGAGTGAAGTTTGTTAGTGTTCAGTTTTTCCAATATGGAACCTGATGACAACTGGCTTCAAAACTCTACTCAGAAACAGATGGTTAATATGGAGACTACTATGTATTATATGGACTGCAGTTTACAAAGAAACAGTAAAAATTGAGTGACGATTTCAACATGGCTGAACATGGGATCACAGGGTCTAAGGGTAAACCATGTCAAATTGGTTTGTAGATTGTGGTTAATATTGGCAGAGCTAGCACCACCAGCCTTCCGTTCCCTTTGCAGATTAACGTCCACATGCCTGTGTGTTACATATTCATCTTTAACCAGACAAAGCCTGCATACTTAAACTTCATTTTACAGGTCACAATACTACCAAACTGCACCATGTTACAAAATGCAAACTGTTATCTCTGCTTGTTTTCGTGTGAGTAGTAGTGATATACAACTATGGAATTATTTGCTCCATTAAATGACTTAAAATTCTGATACTGGTGGTAAGGGTGATGAGGTTTTAGTCATTTAGTCAAATAAATGCTAAAATCCCCGGGGTAAAGAGCTATAGTGAAAGCTGTTAGCCTCAACTGTCACATGTACACTCAGTTCAGTCAACCTTTATGGCTGTGACTCAGGTGTAGTGTAGGTCACTCAGTTCTAGCTCATGCAGTCACATGGGTAAGACACTGAACCCCAGATTTCTCCCAGTAACACAGCCAATGTGTCAGGATGCGTATGAATGAGAGTAGTTAATAGTGATGGGCACTTCATACAGCCTCCTCTGCCATCAGTGAATGAATGTGGTGTGAATGGGTGAATTGGAAATGTAGTGTTTAAGCACCGTGAGTGCTCGGCCGAGTCGTATAAGTACAGTCCATTTACCATAAATACAAAGTTACATTATACAGAAATACTTTATTACACCTCAAGTGCCTCAGTTTTACAACATCTAAGTAAATAAACTTAGCCTCTCTCCATCTCTGTGAACATCTGCCAAATGACGAGTGTCATCCAATTATGCTAATTTGTTCCTGTTTGTTCAGCTTCCTGTGGTTCACAGCTGTAATACAGATTGTATTGAACTAAAGAGGACCAGGTTTGTTCTCATCAAAACATCGAAGCGATCTAAAAATACTCCATCAACCTGATTCCACCCGCCCCTCCATCACATTTTCTCTCCCATGAAAACTGCGATCAGATTTGGGCTGACATCATGGAAAATGAATTCCTGAGTTTCACCATGAATACAGCACAGAGAGGCTGACACTGGAGGAAGAAAGTGAAGAAAACTGACAGGATCTACACATGTTATTATTTCAAAGACTGCTTCCAAAGGGTAGAGCAAGATATAATATGAGAAAAAGGTGTGCTGCAAATTTAGATGTTTCCTTCTGTCCCTTTAAAAGTGTCTGTCACACACTGAGTGCAGCTCAGTCCGCTGCTCTGACATAAACACAACAGTCAAACAACGCCCATGAGAATACACCACTTAGACTGAAAAAACACAACAGGAAATTACTCAAGGAATGCTTCAATCCAAAAGTCTTTTCCAGAAAGTTTGGTCAGACTGGGAGCTTCAGAGAGAATTCTTGCCTTTCTTTCACAAGACCTCTCATAAAGTGTGATAATGAGTGGTTCAATAATTATCTGATTATTACAATAAAGCACTCCAGTGAGTCATCACAGGCTCATTACTCATCCTAACAGCACATAATTACTATAAATTAGGAAAAACGCTACAGTTAGGAGTTTTACAAGTTTATAAAACAGAGTTAAATTAGCAGGGAAGATTCTTTATGAACCATAAAAGTGAACGGAGCAAAAAGACTGACAGTTTCCTCTTTGATATTTTAATATCTGTTAATGTTATGTGGGAGTAGTTGTCAGACAAGGCAATTTACTGCATGGTTGAAAAGTCATTTTACTTTTTTTCATGTCAGAGTTATACCTAACATGGTTAAATAAAACCAGAATGAGACTCTTTTATAAGCAAAACACAATTAACACATAAGAAAAACAAACACCATAGAGGTATCATTTTGTCCACAGGGGGCGCCAAAAATGATGCAAACAAATAGCTTTTTCACAGGCGCCTCAAAAAGTTTTGCTGATCTGAAAGAAAACAATCAAAAGTGCAGATTCTAAAAAGTTACAATTGCTCATATTTGAGAGGCTGGAATGGAATAAAAATGTGTGTTTTTTATGAAACACACAGACACATACATATTGAAACAGTAATTCAAGTGAAAAGATAATTTACTGAAGCTTTATTTCTAAAAGTTATTACTCTCACACATTCAGATATCTTAGTTTAATCTAGTTCATAGATCACTCTCTGACTGAAATTCAAGGATGCTAAATGAATAAACTGAGACTTCTATAATAATCATTAACTTAGGCAGTTGTTTTGAGATGAAAAAACATAAAAATGACCACAAAGTTTAAAATTTTCAGGAGAAAACTTCCTGGTCTTACTCTGTAGTTTTTGTCTGTAGGGGATGGAGAGGATGGTGGTGACTCTGTCAGAGACTTCCTGGTGCGACCCAAGTCCTTGGTGCGCGGGTAGTATGAAGACATTTCCCTCCACATCTGTCCACTTTTCACTGGTCACCTTCTACTGAAACATACACCGAGGCCACGGCCAGTTAAAAGCTGCACAGATGCACAAATTCCCTCAAGCAAGAGTGACGCAGATGCCCATGACTGTGATCCCAGGGAATCCTCAGCAAGAACAGGTGGGTATGTTGAAGACACTGAACGTGTTTGAGTCTAGCTTTGAACTCTGCAGAGAGCAGTTGCTAACTTTGGAAGGATTTCAGATCTTCAGTGTTCAGTCAGTGAAGCAATAACCAGAAAAAAAAAATTCCAAAAATCTAAACAGGATTATCTGAGTTAATCACAAAAACAGAGGGAAACAAAATGTGACACTAAACCAAACTAATGATCAACTCTTGTTTCTGCTCTGTCAGCACTGAAGTTTCTGATGGAATGAGAAGAAGTCCAAAAAGAAGAAGCCAAGAGAGAAAAGTTTGTTCCCAGTGCTTCCTCTTCCAGCGTTTCCCAAAGTTATACACACTCTCTCTCTCTCTCCATCTCTCTCCCTCTCCTTTCACTGCTTGGTCGCCCTCCCAGTCCCCCTCCCCTCTGTACCCTCTCCTCTCCCTCTCTTCTCCCTCCTGTCTTCAGCGTTGGCAGCCTGCCAGAGGCTCTGCTATGGCAGCACTCGGCACCAAGGGCTAAAATTGTCCACTGATGTGGACGGGGATAAGGGGAGGTGGAGCACAAAGCCAGAGTAGAGAGGAAGAGCTGCAGCGGTTTGTGTTGTGAAAGGTCAACACGCCGTATTACCTGAGGAGCCATCAACAACCGAGGGTGTCAAGTAACTGTGTGCGCCCTGCAGTGTGATGAAGAGAGGTGCTGTTAGTGTGAGTGCTAACACAGAGTACTTGTGCCAGGTTCCCCTGAACCAAATTATGTTGAATCAATTTAGCCCCATGGCTCATCACGCAACCTTAATGAGGTTTGCAGAAAATAAATGAGTGGGTTTTTGATATATCTTTTTATAAAGTCACAACCTTGTTAACTAAATCATCTTGAGGACTGTGCCTGTTTACTTTCTTTCATTAAGTAAGATGAAGTGGTGGTTGCCACTTGAAGTCTTGAAACAGGAAAGATCGCCTTTCAAAGATAGAGAAAACAAACTTCGCAGGTTTGAAAAAGAGAAACAGTCAGGTCATTGCCATGTTTGGCCAAGAAACAACATTGAACTTACTTTCCCACTAAAGGTTTTTTCTTCCTACTTTATAAGATATACCAAAAATTTACATCAATTAATCCTGGTACTAATTGAAGTATTGAGCTTGAAATTTATGTTTTGTCTCTTTACCTACAATAATGCCGGTAGGTAGTCTTTATGGGTCTGGTCTTTCCCACTAAAGGCAAATTTCTACCAAAAGTACCAGGAATGCTTAGTTCCAGACTAGATCAAAACTAGTCCAGGTGTTTGGTAAATGAAGTCACAGCTCTTCATCCCAGGATTGCAGAAATATCTCTCATACTTCTAACTACCTGTTCCTCTCTGTTCAGCTGGAGTCTGTGTGTATGTTGAGCACCAGTTCATTCATTCATTCATTCATTCATTCATTCATTCATTCATTCATTCATTCATCTTCTGTATTGCTTATCTTGTTCAGGGTCATGGGTGGCTGGAACCTATCCCAGTTATCCAGGGGCAAGAGGCGGGGTAAACCCTGGACTGGTCTCCAGTCAGTCACAGGGCTGACACACAGAGACAGACAACCTTTCACACACAAACTCACACCTACAGGCAATTTAGAGTCCACGATTGGGGGAACTGGGATGCGAACTGGTTACCTTCTTGTTGTGAGCTCCAGTTCATAAAAATAGTTTCATAAAAAGATCAAACCCTCTAAATCTGGGACAAGACCCAAAAGAAAGCCCTGATAAGGAAAGCTTGTAGAAACAAAAAGAGAATGAAACACCTCTTCTCACAGAAATCAGTCGAAGGGAGAATCTGACCAATGACAGCAAGGGTTTAATTTGTGGGAAATGGCTCATTTCCTTTGGGCCATTAGGTGTAGTAATAGACATTTATTAAAACAAAAAGCTCAGATAACTGCTGATTTAAAACTTCTATGAAGAATTTTAGGATAGTTATGAAACAGTCTGAGAACAGTACCAAGAGCTCTTTTTGACCTGTAAAAATATGTGAGACCATCAGCCAGAGATTGATTATTTTCACTTCCTTCAGCTGAAACCAGTGCTGTAGGGCAGGTTCCAAATAAAGTGTCTGGTACACACTGCCAAGATGGCTTTGTCTTGATTGTCCATATAAGCAACACTATATATTATATACATTTTAAGAATTTTATTTGTACACAATGTTTGTACTTACTTGCTTGGAAAATATATAGGGTACAAGTTTTGCTTTATTAAGCATTTAAGTGGCACGGCTGACCTGACAGACATGAGTACATTGTAACTTTGTTTCAGAAGGCTTAAAGCCCACCTCATCTTCGCCTCTTTGCCACTTCAGCCAAAAGTTGGGTAGAGTCAGCATTTCCAATATGGCAACGGCTTTTTCGTACTTTAGAACTCCTCCTCAAAAGCCGTGACATCACCGAGATTATGTCCATTCTATTCAGGAGATGTAAGGCTAGTTATTTCCACCTTTATCTAGTGAATGTATCTGAATGTATCTGACCAGATGCTGGCGGCAACTTCATGATTCCCAACACAGCTCAACAGAAATATTACCAATAATAATAATATAGTAATGTTCCTTTAAACAACCCAGCAGCCCCCTCTCACTTTTTTTTGCACAGCCTCCACAAGCCAGGTTATGCTGTTTTCCTTTTATAGTGAGGTTTGCAGTGTCTTGCTGTTCCCAAGCGCCCTTATCCTTACTCAGGGTGAAAACGATACAAAGAGAGATAAGGATGAGAAGAATTCTACAGGAAGACAGAGGAGAGATGGAGCAAATATGAAGGAGAAATTAATATGAAGCAGAACTTAAAAGGAAGTAACAAAAGATGTTGAAAAGAGGGGTAAAGATGGGCTGATGTGCTTTTTAATTTAGTGAGAGTGGATTGAGTGGATTACCAAATTCGTCCTCGGTAATTTAATCTTTCTGAATTGTACCAATAGTTTCTGCTTCAGCTTCTGTGACAGATAGTTTGAGGTGATTTAAGATGTAGTTCCTTATCTCTTCTCCTCATAAATATGGAAAATTACCACTAAATTACTTGGCTTTTGGAGTTAATCTGGTAAAACTATATTCTCAACACTGAATCTCAATCCAAATTTTAGTAGCACTGTATTCAGAAAACTGGCTGCAGTCCTGTTTTCTCAGTTTCACTTTCAAAGTATCAGAGTCTTCTGACTGACTTGCTCTACACCTGTCTTTCTCTCCGTTGCTCAGAATCATTGTGGAAAATCTGCTCCGATCATCATGGAGTCATGCAGAGGTCGACTGCAGTGACGGGCCGCCTGTCATGCTTCTGATGAAACCTGGCTGCTTGGTATGATTATCACAGACAGATATAGTCTTCTCTGTAACGCGGAGAGACTCTCATGTTACTAACAGATCTCTCTGTCAGATTCCACCATGGGGGACAGCTGAACCGATGGCCTTGAGTCGGCTCACAGGGAAACCAATTTCCTTTCATACTGTACGGTATAATCTTGTAAAAGTCACCCTCGGCTGCCTTATCATCCCTGTGTCACCTCTGCTTCCTGCTCTCTATTTTTATCTCACTCATAGAAAGACAAACAAATAGAATATCCTCTGCGTGAATAGCCAGGTTTCATCCAGTTGAAGGAATTAGCAATGCGGATCAGGGTCAGGGTTTTTCACAGGCAGCACACAGGTGGAGAATGAAAGAGAATAAGAAAGTCAATCCCTCCGAATCCAAGGCTAAGACCAAGTTGAGAGCGTCTCACTTTTGCCCAATAAGGTATGGAATGCTGAGACACCTCAGCCATGTGATGTGAAGAAGCAAAGCGACTCTGAGGGAGAAAAGAGGGGGTTTGACTGTCTTTCTGTGAGACATTAACCAGCACTTCTACTTAAAACGAATCTGAACACATGCTTCACATCTATGGTTGCTGTGCGTCTTGAAATGTTGCGTCAGAGATTTGAGCTCAGCTGCCTTTGAAGCATTACTAAAGCTTTGGGCCAGGGGGAAACAGGATATGAATGTGGAAACAACGATGCTAATGAATATTGAACTGTGAAATTATGGTAACATAAGATATAAATTATCAGTTTTCTCAATGCCTTTTTTAATAAATACAACATATTTTTAGATTTTATCTGGGGGGGTTTTGTTTTGATTTATTTTTACATAAAAGCCAAGGGATACCATCTCCATACTTAAATACATCACACTATTCTCATAGGATTTAAGAGCATCAGTCAGTCCTTTGAATTAAGTCAGCTGTAAATATTGGTAAACCCAGGCGTGAAAAACAAAAACATTGGAGATCATCTGGCGCCATCTAGTGGCACAAAAGGGACGGGGAGCGTTATCCAGTAATGTCATTTTTGTTTCCCTGTGGCCATTTATGATTGTTAAAGATATTTTTAACAAACCTCTGAAGTGCTGTAGTCTAAACTGTCAACATCCCAGCAGCGTCGTCTCTGTTGCTTTGTTGTACAGACAGGCTGTTCTGTTTCTTCAACAGGGTTCTGATTTTCATCTTTCCACCATCGCTCATCTACTGAACAAAAAAAAAAAAAAAAGATAGAGGGAAGAAATAGAAATAAAATAAATACTAACATACAATAAAATACAACATTTAAAATGTCATTATATTTCTGACCTCTGGAGTTGTTGCATTGGACCAGGCCACACGACTCAGCAGCTGCAGAATATGAAAGATTTGATACTTTGCCCTCCACAACGGTTTCCAACCTGGTGTCAATGTTCCCTTCCTGAATATGCAAAAGATAAAGCATCTGCCTCAGTTATGAACCATCAGCCTTATCTAAAATCTGCATGCATGTCACTTGCTAACCTCATCCATTTTGCCCCACTTCCGACTGGTCTCCACCATCATCCCACTGGGCTCTCTTAGGTCTGTTCTGGCTCTCCTTTCTTCTACAGAATTTTTCCTCAGACAGGTTCCATTATCCAGACTCTCTCCTTCTGCTGTTTGCCTGTCATATGAAGGCACACTGATGGTCTTCTGAGCCTCTTTTAGGTCTGTCAGAGTCACACCCTGCAAAAAAAAAAAAAAAAAAAAAAAAAAAAAAAAAAAAAAAAGATTTGAAGGGCTTCATACAAGTTTTTTATGTCAACTTTTCAATCCAGTTCAAAACAACTGAACTTCTGACAGGTTTCTTACCTGTGTTGACCTGCGGGTCTGTCTGGCATGACGAGACTTTGCTTTTCTTTGAGACTCGGCTTCTTCATCTCTGACTGGAGTCAGATATGACCTGGATCAATGGACAAAGCAGAAAGACATTAGTCAATGTAAAAATTTGAAATAATATAGATGAAGCAATGTTGCCTATTAAAAACTGCTCTTGGACAATGAATATGAAGTCAATCCCAGTGGAGACACTTAATGTACTAAAAGATATTACCAAGCTTGAACAAACAAAAAAAGAAAAGAAAAAGAAAAGGCAGCCAGTTGTAAAATACAACCTTTGTAAACATAATATGCCTTACATTTTGTGTATTAAGTCCACTCTGAAAATCAAACTCATCGTAGATTCGATGATCTTTCTATCACTCTTTTATTTTGACCCTTGGACAACTAAATCTGAGCTGTTATGAATTTCAGTGGAGATGGAATAAACACACTGAACTGACCTTGATTCTTCTAAAAATGAAATGTAAAATTTTGGTCAAATCCTGCATAAGCTGTGCTTGAACAGTTTGGCTGAATCAGCCTTTAGGGCCCCTTAAACCACTGACACTGCAATCAGCACCACTTGTGTCAAAAATACATAAATTGCACAACAAGTTATCCTTAGCAGTATGACTGTTGTGAGAGCTCCCTGCCTTTTCCAATGCATATGTGGAATTCCAAAGGTGGGCAGAGCATATCTCCCTTAACCAAGGCAGGGAGAACAACAGAACAATGCAGCCACCATTCCTCATCCATTAGTCCCAACAGTTTGTCCCTTTTGGTGCTGCAGTCAAAAGGGAAAAACAGTTTCCCTTGTGCTGTCTCTGAGCACAAGGCGGTGTACACCCTTGACAGGCTGCCAGTCTATCACAGGGCTCACACATAGAGACGGACAACCATTCACTTACACACACAGGCAATTTAGAGTGACCAATCAACCCGATGAGCATGTTTGTGGACTGTGGAGGAGACCAGAGGAAACCCAGACAACATGCAAACTCCACTCAGAAAACCACCTGTCAGGCCATGTGTAACCACTGCACCACATCTCAGCAGTAGAGTCATCATCTTACAAAGGTGAAAGTGAGGGTTTAATCCCAGATGTTGCTCAGTGGAGTGTGAACATGTATGATTGATATGAGTTAATACTAATGGTCTCCGTCTATAGCAGTCTCTGCTCTGCCATCAGTGTGTGAATGAGACTGGTTGTGTAAAAGTGCTTTAAGTGGTCAGAAACCACTTAAAAAGGCACGTTACAAGTTCATATACCATTACCATTTTGTGTACCAAAGGAGTTTGCAGAGGAAGCAGGAGCCATAGGCAATTTTAATAAAATGCACTTTTTGAAAGTTGCTAATTGAGTATTTCAAAGTTGATCTTTGTTCAGTTAACTGTCCAGCTTTAAATGCACCTGAGTCTTGGCTGTCTGTGTGATTGTTTAGGTTAAACTTTACACTTGATTTAGGACTATGCTCCATGCATATACATGCTAAATTAAATGACAAAGCACCAAATACAAATGTATGAATTAGTTATGCACAAACCTTTGTAACAATGAAGTTATCATACATTAGCAGAAATCTGTCTGTCAGTTCCCCCAGTATACCTTGTCTGTAATTTCAACTTGGTGAGAAGCATAATATTGAGAAATGGTCATTGCATTTGTTTTCTAATACAATACAATTTCTAATACAATTTGCAGATGTGTTTCATGAAAAATACGAGATATTTGAAAAACTATATTCCTCATGGATATAGCAGTGGACATTGCTATAGCAAGTGGAAAACTGCAGTGGTTCAGCCTTTTTGAATCATTTTTATCTTTTTCTTTGTCAGCAATATTTAAATTTAGGATCCAGGATTTTCTGCATTTGCACTGGATCTTTAAGCCCAGTGGTTTACAGAGACACAGAAAGAGCTGAGCCAGCATCAGAGGAGAGGCTCATGTTTTACCCACAGAGCTGCTCTTCTCCTCTGCTACGCTTTTACTGGTATTGATCTCATCGTTGTGGAGTCACCCTGAATCCTCACAGAGTTAGCAAGCTGGATAGCAGCACACTCTTCTCTGTAGTGCACAAAGCAAAGGGGATGGACTCCATGACTGTGCATAGTTCTAAGGGCTTAAAGTGCAGACAGCACAAGGAAGTAAGAGTTACCTGCATATGCTAACAAACATATGTTTCAATTATAACAATCTCAGTCATGAGTCAACTTTATATTGATGCACCCATGCAGCAGAAACAACTAAATCTGCAGCAAAGTACCCCTTAAAGCCACAAAATACAACCATCTTAATAAGTAATAAACTAAAGCAGTTGCTAAGAATAATATCCTTCAGCTAATCATTAGCAATGTAAATATAAGGGCTAATCAAGTACATCAAAGAGGGTAACATATCCCACTGCAGCAAACTACAAGCTCACACTACATTAGTTCATTCAGGGCCTACAGCATCTCAACAGGGTACAGTTGCTCCAAATTAAGATCACAAACAGTACCAGCTTTGCCAAACTAGAGGCCTGTCAGGGAGAAAAAGTAAATGGTAAAACAAGAAGTAGGACAAATGACGCTCTGAAACTCACCTGGGAACAAATGCCTGCATGGTCCCCGATGAGGGTCAAAGACTGAGGTGCAGAGACACTGCAGCAGTGATGAGCGGGAGGCTGGAGCAAGTGGCTTTGTAACAAGGAGAGTGCAGAAAGAGAGAGGGGAGAGAGAGAGAGAGAGAGGGAGGAGAGAGGAGCGGGAGAGACTTCCTGCCTATAAAGTGGATGATGCACAAATAATCAATTTCCACCTTCTGTCAACCTAAGTCTAGTGTAAGCATCTTTATATGTGCTTCAGTTCAGCTAAACCTATGTGCTGAACATACAGTATATTTTATCTTACAATTACTCTGTATAAAAGAAAAAAAGGGGAATGTAGTGACCAAAAAACAAATTGTTTTAAACTGTGGATATGGCTAACATCTAATGTGAGTGTGCTGTCAGAGGCAATCATGTTAAAACTTGGGAAGCCTGGTTATAGATCCATTCAATCATTCAAGCATGAAGTGTACTGAGCATCAGGCCTGATTTAGTCATCTGATGACAAATCTTTGTTACGTGGAAATTCAAAGGGGACCATTGTAATTTACATCAAATAAATATGTTTATTTCACGTAAGTACTGCATCTAACAAAGTATTGGCTGCTGAGGTGGGTTCAAATCCTGTTTGGGGCTGTATAGTAAGGGGCTAATAAGTTCCAGCTTATCCTCCAAGACATTGAAATATCCAAATAAGTACTAATTTAGTACCAAGGTTACAGTACCAACCCACAGCATTGGTACCTTCTTCACAGATTTTGAAAAACAGCAAAGAAAAGAAAGGAGATGAACCCAGAGGGTTGGGTTGCAAATCAATCCAGCAGTCCAAGCAAATCAACCCTGACATCCCTCTCCCAGCTGGATGAGAAAATTTCTTATTGTTGTAAATGCAAAAACTAATTACAGATTTTTTGATGAGACATCACAGCAACACAGAAACAAAAGTAAAAGAACCAGCGTTTATTTTCAAAACATGGAAACGTGGGAAGTTTCATAGATAGAAATCAGTTTCTTGTTTAGTAGAAATGCACAGTGATGCCAAAAAGCCTTGTTATATTATTCTACCAAGAACTAGATTTTTTGTACCTTGACCTCACAGAACATCACTTACGACCTTTGAGAAGTCTTTTTATAACAAACATTTTAGATATATCAGTCTCCTGCTCTATTCACAGCTTGCATTCTGAACAGCATAGCACTGGTTCAGAATTCACAGTATTCCTATTATCTTAAGAGCATCTCAGTGAAGCAGTCTTGTATGTTTTGCTCTTCGTCTATCTACTGCGTTCAAAGACATTTTTCAGCAGGATCTGATGGCCGTAGAGACAGGAGCTATGAATTCCTTGTTCCATCTTCACATATCACAGTCCTTGTATAGTTTCCACCCATGTTTGGGGTCAGTGTCCAAGAAGAAAACTAAACTAGAACTGGAAACATGACTGCAGCTTTGAGTAGTCCTTGTGTTTGAGTCACATCAGCACTGAATGCTGTTTTTGATTGTTATACTTTCTTCTCAAAGGGCAAAATGTAAAACTATGGAGTTATTTATCATTATGTTGGACTATTAGTGGTGCAGTGTATTGTGAGGACCCGTTTGGCATTAAGATGTGGTGGTGAAACTGCCACAAAACAAACATTAAACATCTTTTAGCTTTAGCTGACACAATGATTTGTAGTTGATATAATTTTCAGTAGTCCAGTAGTTGTTTGGGATGTGCGTCTTGCCTGTGGTATCTCTCAGAAATTTAATGCCAGCAACAAATTTCATTTTCTTAAATTGTGTTTTTGGCATGTTTGCCTTATCTGGGTAAGAGACATGCAGCAAATGGCCGTGGCAGGGAGTTTAGCCAGCAAATGCTGCAATGCCAGCATACAAATTTAGCTCAAACTTTCTGTTCATCAAAATGATTACTTGTCCCCAAGATGTTTCAGTCAGCCATTGTTGAAATCAAAGACAGCTTCTTCTTTTTTTCCAAGTTATTGCAGTTATCTGTTGCAAAGGCTTCAATATAGATTATGACCAGAATCAATAAAAGCCATAGTTATTTTTAAAATACAGTTCTTTGTAGAGATCCCAGACTTTCAGACCACCGCAATTCACAGAACTACAGCTGTAGTGAGTGCAAAAAACACGATAAGCCAAACTTAATCAACCAAACATTCATTTTTTAAGAACTGAACCACAATAAGTACTTAGAAAAGTAAATAAAAAAGTACTATCATCTACAGTTTGTTGTATACATTCAGGAATCTTTGTTTCTCATTAAGATGCTTCGTTTCTTTTTGCTAGCTCTGCAGCTGGCAGTGTAAACAACTGACAAAAATTAAGCTTCAGGAACTGTTTTCCCCTCTGATGTAGTCTAATAATGCATTTCAGGCAGTTGTAAAAAGAAACATATTTTAATGTCACCAAAACAGGCATTACTTATGGCTTTAAGTGCATTGAAAAACAGTGTGTGCATTGGCTTCTTGTGATATCCTTGGCGTTTTGTGTTCCAGTTTAGTACAGTCATGTGAAGAGTGGAAAAAGGCTCTGCAGAAAGAGATTTTCTGGATTAAGGCTTCTGAGGTTGTTATTGGCAGAGAAATCCTGAAGTATTCATTTTTAACACATCAGCCATCTAATATTTTGAGGTAAAGACTTCAGCCTAGTAACCGACTCCCTCTGCCTTTTCAACGAGCAACCACATAATGAATACTGCGCCTAAACAACAGTGACCAATGTTGTCTCCCTAAAGCATCTGTCAAATTGTAGAGTGAGTCCTTAGACTGAGAAAGTTCCCATTCTGCTTGCTGAAGATGTGTCGAATCCAACGTGCTCTGTAAAACACAAGAATATAAGGAGAGATCTTCTAAAATAACTGTTTATCTATTGGATTATGTAAATAAAAAGAGACATTGATGTTCATACTTACATTCATCTTCAGGTAAGTCATTATTTTCTAACAGTTCCTCGCTTTCTTCTGCCAGTGGCTCCTCAGCTGCTACATCAGGCTGATCTTCTTCTTCTTCTAACACTTCCTCCTCTGCATTAAGTTTCTCATCCTCTGGTGTTACCTCTTCCCTAACTTTCTCATCTTCAGCTGCCTCCTCTTCTACACTTTCTCCCTCCTCTCCTGTCTGTATTGTATCCTCTTCCTCCTCTTGGTTTATCTGTTCCTCTGCTGCAGCCTCAGCCTCCTCAGCAGGAGCTGTTTCATCTGTCACAGAGTCCTCCTGCTCGACAGGAGCTTCATTCTGTGCAGCTGCCTCTGCTCCTTCATGTGCCTCCATCACTTCTTCTGCCACAGCCTCAGCTACTTCTTCTGCCACAGCCTCAGCCACTTCTTCTGCCTCAATCTCCTCGGAAGGAGCTGTTTGATCAGCAGGAAGCGCTGCTTCTTCAGCTGCCGCTTCATCAGCTGCCTCTTCATCAGCTGCTGGAGCAGTTTCTTCCTCCGTTTTATCATCTGACTTTGCAGGAGGTTGAGTTTCCACCTCCAGCTGAGACAAGGAGAACAATTAAACAATTTAGATTTATTCATAGCAGACCATTGATTTATACTTTCAGAAAACATCAAGCATCTTCATGTGAGGAATGCAACAGAAGATGCAAATCCAACTGAAAATCCACACCAGGCAATTAGTTCATTCAAATCTTGTTATGGCTCCCTATGGGAAAACAGGGAACCCAAATAGTAATGGGACCATGTGTGCTGATAGATTAAACTTGACCTCTTAATCTGCTTTATTGAAGGGTTGCATGCATGTACGTCCTCTTTCCTTTTTTTTCCCCCACAAAAATCTGATTTAGCCTCGCCTTGCTTGTTTGTGAGTATATTTCAACCTGATTAATAAATAAAGTGGAATAAATTGGACGTGCAGTCTAAAGCGAACCTGCTTCTGAATGTTCTCCAGATGAGCCCTGACTCCTATGTGCAGGCTGTGGGACTGTGAGTTCTGATCCTGCAGACTTTGACGTACCGTATTGAGCTGCTCCTCCACGCTAGCCTGCTGCAGCTGCTGGGACTTTTCACTCTCAAGCAGCTTTCTGAAAGAAAAGACAGTCAAAGTGAGACTTTAAAGTGTGTGGAAATATTCAAGTTCTCGAGCAGTAACACACCGATGGACACCGATATCTAAGTTATTGGCACAAATTGCCGCAATTAATTGCTTTCTGAGTCTAGCATGCAATTGTATACTGTGAACCACATTTGCAAGTTTAAATAAGCCTCAAAAGATGCCAGCTAAAAGGTAACTGCGAATAGGATCAAAAAAAAAGAAATGTTTGCACAGATCAGGCGATCTTCCAATGTGACTGTGAGGCCTCCCAGCTCCCACCCAGAGTCACACAGAGACAGTGGCAGCCAACAGGCTTTGACAAAGTCAACATAAAGTTATGGGTCAGAGGAGGTGAGCTATTTTCCTCCACAGCCAAGGCAGCTTTGTCCACCACCTACCTGACAGTAGCCATTTCCTGTGTGCTGGCCTCCAGTTGAGCCTCATAGGCAACCAGCTGCGTCTTCAGTCTAAGCACCTCTGCCGCCTGTTCATCCAAGGAGGCGCTGAGCGTGCTGACCTGTTCCACCCTCTCCTCCAGCTTGGATTCAGCTGCCCCCAGGCTACCCACCAGGACCTCGACCTTCTCAGACAGATCCTCGTTCTTCTTGGTCAGGCCCTCCACCTGAACCTTGACACCATCGAACTCTTCGCTCTTCCCCTTCAGCATGCTCTGGAGCTGGCTCAGCTGCTCCAGAGACACGGTAGCTTGCTGCATCTCGGAAAGGCGATTTTTCATCTCAGTGTGAAGCGAGAGTACCTGAGCAGGGAGGTCAGATGTCCTGAGTTGTTCAGCTGTAGCCAAAGCCATGCCCACCTGCTTTTGGGCCAGTGCATACGACTCCTCCAAGGCAATCAGGCGGGTTTCCAGACTCTCTGAGAAAGGCTGCAGAAATAAAACAGACAGGAGGGATAAAGAGTCTCATTAGCCAGTTGAAATAACTCTCTCATCGACCTGGTGTTTTGATTGCCACTTAAATTCTGTGTAAGGGGAGGATGCAAAAATGACTCAATCCCATCATCCCTATTTTTCAACTGTAAAAAAAACTTCATCAACCATGCCAGAAAATAAAGGTCAGAGAAGTAAAGCATTTATTTACTGATGTGATTCTAAAATCATTTTTGTCTCATCACTTTTCCGGATCCATTCACTCATCATAATTGTCCAAACACACGTCTAATTATCTTTGGAGAGCACAGTTTATCTTTAATAATATCTTCCTGCATAGTATTACATCAACATAAACAGAATTTGCAATAAGCAAACATTTGACTTTGTCATTTTGTTGTGTGTGCGTTTGTACTCACCAGGAGTCACACACAGGATAGTTCACCAACCAGTAAAACTTTTGCAACTGGAGAGGTGGCTTTATGAGTTTACTGCATGAACAGGAAATACTTCTGTAACAAGACTGAGCTAGCAAAGCTATTCACAGGCAAGGTTTTCTGCCACATTAGTTAATAGGCTTGCCCGAAACCTAATATGGAGTTGCATTAAAGGAAGGAGTGAGAAGAAATTATCTTTGTTTTGTATGAGGGATTGAAAAATATCCTGTTTGACTACCTGGAGTGGCCTGGAGCAACTTTGAGATAGCTGAAATTCTGTGAGCTTCAGAGGAAGAGAAAATGGTGCTCAAGGCAGCTGAGAGACTTTGTGACATAACAGAATCATCCAGTCTCTGACAGAAAGCTTTAAACATTGTCTAAAGAAGTGGAGACTGTGGATGTCTGAAGGACACAGCAATTACAAGTTTTTCGTATTCTCAAAAATTCATATTAAACAAGTTTGTCTGTTTGTTTCTGAGAAACTTCCAGTAGCCTGAAAACAACCTCTGAACTAGTGTCAGGTATCAAAATCTCAGACTAAATTTAGCTCTGGCACACTTCTGCCTTGTGTATTATTATTTTGGCACCATCCTCCACACAGCCCAGAGAGCATGTTCTACACTAGTATTACAACACAAACACTTCTCAGAAGAACTTTTCATGCTGACTGGATTGAATTATTTTCATATAATGATAAAGTGAACGTCCCTGTTGTATTAGGTTAAGAATAATCCTCATTACAAGCATCAGCAGCTGTGTGTGTGTATGTTAGAAATAGCAGCGTTTTGTGCTCACTCCAGTGTGGCTCTTGGCATTTTGAAACCTGACCTAGGCCTGCAGCTCCTCACTTTCCTTACTTGAAGGTGGCAACGTGGACATGTGCACAGGGCCTTTACTTTTTTCTCCAAAGAGTTGTAAAGCAAAGGAGAAAATTTAAAGAGCTCTTAGAGGTCATAGGCCGTGAAAGGGGGCGTCTCGTGCAGCTCATGGCAGCAAACTCAGATGCCTTATCATACATAAGCTGGAAAATGCTGCTTATCGCTTTTTTACGCTTACCTTACTACTTGACTGGCGCAAATCTTCATGGGAGGACTGCAGCTTCACTATTTTCATCTGCATACCCAGGAGATTGTCTGTTAAGTAGGTTAAAGTTTGGTGCTGCTGGAGACAGAACCACACGCCAATGCCACCGCCGATTACAATCATCAGGAATAAAACCAAGTGGAGAGCGTAGTTTGTCGTTCCTGAGCGAACTTCGGTCTCCGAGACATCATTTTTGAAAAAGTTATCTTCATGTTTGTGGTTGTTCTTTCCTCTCCGATGCTTGGCAGTCATTTTCCCCTCACAAAGGACACGATGTTCCGGTTAGGCAGAAAGGTGATTTTCAAGGAGCTGGTGGGTCAAAAGGCGTGGATCAAAGCGTGCGCGGATGCTTTTATCAACTGGCGGTCCACAATATTGACCCGGTTTTACTCACCGCGCAATAAAGTACCGAGAAGCTGCAGCAGCGAGCTCCAGATGAAGAAGAGGTAGAGGAAAAGATGAGGCAGGGAGGCGTGGACCGCAGGCTGAAGGTTCGTCCATTCAGGAAGAGGAGGGAGGAGTGAGTAGGGTGAGGGCTGAGCCTGCTGCACCATGTGCGCTGCTGTCATCTAATGGAAAACCTACACGTCCGGCTGCTGTGCTGTGCGCTATTTTTTTACTGTAGCTGAGGCCCGAGCAGAGATGTGACATGGAGCCCTTGCACACCTCTGTCATCAGCCTCCACGGGTTGTTGTGACACGACTTGAACGGCTGCAAATACTATAGCTGATGATGTACGTTGACCTTACCAAGCAGTAGAACCAACACGGAGTCCCTTTTAACTATATTCAAAATATGAGACATTCAGAGGCATTTTTACTATTTCACAAAGGGCAACTTCATCTTAAGGTCACACTTAACTTTTCGGAAACTAACATTTTCTTTTTTCTTTTTTTTTCTTTTTCTTTTTTTTTTTTTTTAACTTTCCTGCTGATTTGCTATTATTGTATGTTACCCGTATTAAACAAGCACTCGGAATTTCATTGTGAGGTGCAAGCACTACCCACAGAACCAAAATGACCAAAATCTTTCTTTCGTTTTTTAGCTTTTTTTTTTTTACATCATTCATTCATTCATTCTTTCTTATTCTTTCATTCTATGAAAACAAATCATGTAATCATCTGTTGATTTAGCTTTAAACGCCATTGTGCACAGGCTGTTTATAGATGAAGTAGGCCTATCTAAATATTACTTTGTTAGTTTCCAAAAAAAAAAAAAGTTTCCAATAAAAAAAAAGAAAGAACCACCACTTTTTTTAACAGTCAGAAAAGCTGCAGGGAATTGTTTGTGTTTGGTGTCAAGACTTCAACCTCATCACTTGCAGTGCTGGTGCAGGATGGCTGTATCCTATCAATGGCAGTCTGTTTGAATACATTCATAATGTGATTTCCTAACATACCTTAACTGTAAAATTAGTGCAGCTATGTTACCCATCTAGCTTGCAAACCTCACTCTATTAGTCTACCTAATCTTTAAGTGTGTGTCATGAAGTTGTTTTGTAAAGTAGGTCCCACTGTTGATTGGCATCACTTTATGCCTCGGTGCAGGCTTTGGCTGTTGTCCCGCAATTTATGAGGGAAGTTGTTTGTTGACAGTGAAGTCTTTCTATATATAGAGAAGAAGAATGCATAGAGAGGGCAAAACCCTGGGTTGTGAACACAGAAAACAGTGTTTAATACTACCCATGATATTTTACGGACCTCATAAATTTTCTACTAAACGCAATAAAAGAACAAAATGTAATAATGAGTTTCATTTACTATATAAAGTGCATTTGTGTTGAGCAGTTGATTATGCATAACTGCTCAGGTAAGCCTGAACAAAGGTGAACTCTGAACTGTGACTACTCCTGGGATCACACTCAAAACAGTTGGGTGGGCCTCAACTTAGGCAAACAGAAAAATGAACAAATATTTGCAGAAGTGAAATGTAAGGAGCTGGATCTTAAGTATCACAACAAGTTCAAATTCATTGATATGCATTCCCAGTTTTACTTCAACCATCATCCACCTAGACATATAATCATCTGGACTAGTTTAGCAGCTTACAAAATTTGGTAAGTGTATTAACAGCTATCAGTTGCATAAAGTGATGAATATATAAAGTCATTAAAGCATTTTCTTCTAGAGGATCAGAACTGGGTTAATTGTATGCTACGTTAACATGAAGAGGGAGTTAATTTGATGTTTTTACAAATCCACAGCATTTCAGTGACAGAAATTATTCCAAACAAGCACATCATAGTTTATTATTATTATTATTATTATTATTATTATTATTATTATTATTATTATTATTATTATTATTAATATTAATAATAATAATAATAATAATAATAATAATAATAATAACCTTTTTACTTTGGTCTATAACATCCAAGCAGCAAAACCACTTCAACTCAAACATGTCTTTGTCTGAAAATGCACACAGTTGATGAAAAATCCTGGTTTACCTTTTTGCATTGCTCTGTGACTTTCGATTGATCATTTCTATGAACTACTTTATGGACTTACAGAGGTGATATTATGAGTTTCATATTTTGAAAACAAACATAAGGTTAAAATGTAGGCTATCAACACTGCAGGTAAGCAAAGTTTGAAAATATGACATAAACAATTGTTGGAGTGATCGCTGGATGAGACATCAGCCTGCTTTGAACAACTTGTTCCAAAAGTCACATGCTAATTATTCAGAGTCAACTTGAGATTTGTCAACATTGTGACATCATCTTTGAGTGAGTCTTCGTGAGTCTAATCAGGAAGAGTCCCCTCTTTTTTGTGTGTTTTGTTTAAATCTATATTTTTATCTCGAAGGGTATGACAGTGGATAGAGCAGGAAACCTGGGGAGAGCACGAGAAATAACATGAAGGAAAGGGGCCGCAAGTTGGAACTGTACCTAGGCTACTGCATGAGCACTGTGGCCTCTGTATAGGGGCACAGCTTGGCATTACCCCCAGGCCAAACCAATGCGCAGTGCATTCTGAGACAATGATGTATGAAGGTGTATGAGATACAGTCAGTGTTACAAACTTAGTGACTTTGTTGCTATATATAGCAACTTTTCAGACCCCTTTAGTGACTTTTAAAAAAAAAAAAAGAATAGCGAGAAATCAAGTGATTTTTCTGGAGTTTGGAAACTCTGGTGTGAAAGTGTGTATTGATCTCCAGCACTCACTGCTCATTGAGAAGCAGCAGGTGCTGCCATGAGCCCCTCCCCTTTCCAAAACAGTCACAACCTGACAAATTCTCCTTGCCACATTTTCTGTCTCTTCCTCATCGTTATCCTATCTCAGAGCGTGATTTCTGATTTCTTCTATCTTTTTCTCTCTGTCAGTGTGCTCTGAAAGAACTGAAAAGACTGAATGGAAGACCCACTGGATGGCGACAGGACCACAGCAGCAACAGAGACAGGCACCATTTGACGCCATTACCCAGAATGCACTGCAACAAAACAACAATGGTGGCCTACGAGTAAGATTAACTTACTGAAATTTATTAAAACTAAACAGTCTGTTGCATTTAAGATAGCGATTTTAAAGCTGATACAAATGTTTATCAAACAATGCCTATTATTCCTCCAAGTCAGGGTTACTTCAAGAGACAATAAAATAATACAAATCTAAGATATGTGAGGGTTTTTTGTTTGTTTGTTTGTTTTTTTTCAGTTGTAATTCATGTTAAGCTACTAAAAGCACTCAGAGGAATAATGTTAAACCTTAGATAAATGCATAGTAACCCCTTCTTTAAAGTTTCCCCAACAGGCCACCTGAATATTTTTAAATATGTCTATTAACTATTGTATTTTGCATTTGGAAGAAGACAAAAACTGAAATGCCATTAGAGTCACAGAGAAAATATCCATTTTAGATCGGCGAGTGTTTTTTTCATTAGCAGATTAGTTCACTTTCTTGTCCTGTGTAAAGATCTCTTTCCTTATTGAGCATGTAGAAGTGAATAAGTGAGCTATTTCAGACATAACCCTTGTGTTAAGCTACTGGAATATAGTCACTTCACCAGGCTTGTTGCTTCTTCACTCTGTTTGGACAAGAAAGGGAAGGATTTAGCATAATAGTTTATAAATGCTTTCAGTGAAAGAGCAGATGTGTTCTTCCTTCACCTTTGACATTGAGCATGGTGGAGCACTCTGCCCGCCCGAGGGCGTTCTCTGCAATGATGGTGTACTCGCCCATGTCTTTGGGGCCTACACGGAGAATGAGCATGGAGCAAACTCCACACGTGTCAGAGATGTAATAGTTGGTATCAGTGTTCAGACTGATGTGGTTTCGATACCATGTGATGCGGGGTTTGGGGTTTCCCTTCACAGCACAGCTCATGTAGCATTCATAGCCTTTGGGTGCATTGTGAAGCTTTAAAGGCACAATGAAGGTTGGAGCACATCGCAAATCACAGTCCTCTCTGGTCGGTATGCTCACCACAAACTTCTCTGTAAGACAGAATACACAAGTAAGATGATTTTCTTTTAACTCTCTGGGTTTTGAAAAATGATCACACACCTTTCTTCTTCTCCATCCCCCAAGTTGGAGACTCTGAGGGTGCAGATACGCCCATGTCATTTTTGGCGTACACCCGGAAATGATATTCCCTCCCCATCATGATGTTGCAGACTGTGAACTTGTTATTAAAGAGCCTGTCTGCTACTGTGGCCCATGTGCGTTTAGTGGAGTCCAGTTTGGACACTACGTAGTGGAGACGGTCATCTCGCTTCTCATCAGGAGAGGGCTCCCACATCACTGTGACTGTGCCAGGCACGTTCTCCTCCAGTTCTACAGGTCCAGGAGGCTTTGGATCATCTGTAACGACAATCACTTTTACTGGCCTAACCACTGATGTAGCATTAAAAAACAAATATCCAAATGCATCTTATTTACCTGTGACCCTAACCTCTATACTGAATGTCTCCTGTCCTGCAAGATTCTTTACCAAAATGGAGTAGATGCCAGTATCAGAGCGCTCAGAAGAGGGGATCAGCAGCTGTGATGTACCGTCAGAGTTACTGATTGTAACTCGCTTCATCACGGGCACGTTGTCCTTTAGCCAGATTATTTTGGGCTGTGGGGAGGCCTGTAAGACATGATAAAATAGCTCAGGATCTAAGGCTTTAATTCACTATCCTTTGATTTTGTTTTTGTTCAGTTTGATAGAAATAGCGGTTTGGGACTTTCAATCTGTCACCTGCATGCAAGACTCACCTCAAAGTTCACTGTGATCCTGACAGAGTTTCCTGCCCTCACAACCATGAAACTCTTCAACTTATGGTTTGTGAACTTTGGTCTCACTAGAGTATTGAACACAAACAATGAAAATTGCTTTGGACAATATTTAACTCAAGCAGTTCTTATATAATAGGAAATGCTCAAACATGTATGCTTTCTATGAAACATTGTCCCTACTGTTGTTATTAGTACGTGCAAGAATGAATGCTCTGTGAGTTAGTCCTCTGAAGATAAAAAACAGACTGGTCCCAATGCTTTTAAAAATCCCCAGTCTAGAGGATAAATAAGGCTGACTAAAGAAAGTTGAAAGCTGCAACAGCAACGGGACATTTTTATTCAGTTTCTGAGAAGCCTACATACCAGGTGAGGGCATAGCAAGGACATAGTTGGTGAGCTCTTCAGCTCTACTCTCTCCTCCATCATTACAAGCAATCACCCTCAGCCAGTACATCCCCATGGATTTAAGGCCTTTGACACTGTAGGAAGTTGTGATGAAAGGTGTGGTATTACATCGGGACCATTCAATCTCCTCAGCAGGCCTGATCTCAACAAAGTATCCCTTTGCTTCATCTTGTACTCCTGGTTTATCCTCTGGTTTGGTCCATGTGAGGGCAACGTGAGAGTAAGAAGTTTCTGTCACTCTCAGGCTTGTAACTTTACCAGGAGGCTCTGGGATATACAAATTAAATACCAAGATAAATTTTGACGATTTTAAGATATTAAAAGAAATACATATAATGCAATCTGTTTTTTGGGAAGTGGAATACTTACTCTTGGGATCCCGTGCAAAAACAAACTCTGATGGGCTGCTGAATTCACCAGCTCCTGAGAGGTTTATGGCGGTAACTCTGAATTCATACTCCATACCAGCCATTACATCCTTAACTGCATACTGTTTCTCTGGAAGTAATTTTAGAAGAAGATAACATCAGTGACATAATCAATACCAGCAGTCTAAAAAGTTGAATAAAATTACAGACCTTTTATTAGTTCATCTAAGGCATTCACAACAGTCCAGAGATTACTCCCCTTCTTCCGCTTCTCCAGAATATAGCCTATGATTCGTGAGCCTCCTTTGTTGCTTGGTGAATCCCAAGAAATATTAATGCAGTCATTACAAGCACTGACTACCTTTGGAGGTGCTGGAGGTCCAGGAAAAGCTGAAACATGCAGAAGCATAGACGGTTTTGTCAGTCAAGGTTGTAATCAAAAAGAGCAAAATTACGATGCCATCCTTATACACACAAATTTACTAGTAGTTATGTTTGTTCTGAAGTTTGGTTATATTGATATAACATATAAAGTGAACTCATTTTAAACCATAAATCTGTGCTGCTTTTGCTGATATACACCAAAATAAAATCCTTTGCAACAGAAAAGTAAAAACATTAATTCGTCTTCTAAACTGGTGATTTTTAAAAAGTGGATCCATGTGCAGTTTTTGTAAAAAGATAATATTTTGAACTAGTTTTGAACGAAACAGAAGAAATCCAAGTGATATTAAATGCATCTTATATTGAATTTAATCTGTGATACAGGTTAAAAAAAAAAGGTAAAACAAAGCCAAACATCATACCCTTAATGACAGTTCAATGGATGATAGAAAACAGCAGGGGGCAGTAATGACGCAGATTCAGCTAATGATCAACTGGGTCTCTGTCACTTAACACATGTTGGCCTATTTCCATGTCGTAATTGAAGCTGCTGTAAAAATATAGTGGTGTCAGACCCTCAGTTAAGATTCAGAAGATTCAAGGTTGTATTTTCATGGCCTACTGGGTAGAATTATGCAGTTTTTTTTGTTTCTGATAACACCAATAATTTTCGTACCAAGACAAATAATTTGTGTAAAAAAAGAAAAAAAAAAGTCAATAGTGAAGAATTATAAAAGTAATCCTATCTAAATAGACAACAAAGCCCACAAATGTTGAGGATATGTTTCTACAATTTGTTAGCGTTGAAAGTATCACACTTTTTTTTTTTTTATTTAAATGCCATATCATTTAAGATATACTTTTTGTGATTTCCAGAGATTTTACGGTATTGACTTACCGGTTGACCACGCCCCTTTTAATTTAACTGCGTCACACCTCTTCCTCAGCGGCAAAGTGCAACAGTCAGTTTTAGGAGTTGTCGGATTTTGAGTTAAAACTCAAAATAGAATTTAAAAGTCTTCTTTTGTGTTTGGCATGAGCATAATTCATGATGAAATAGGAATAGCAGGCTTTTGGGGGATCCAGAAATGTCAAGAAATCAATGGTAAGTGTCGTCGAACCACATGTTGACTTCCTAAATATCTGGTGCGACACAAGTGGACATATGACGCATATTAGCTAGCTACATAACATTAAGTTACATAATTAGCCAACCGTTACAATAAAAGATATCTCTTCTCCTCTGAGCCACAGCTTGGCAGTTATTAAAAAATTATTTTACCCTCCACTTCCACCTTTTTTCTAACCTAGAGGTTATTTTTCACTTTCTTTTATCAAAAATTACACATACTTAATTTTGGTGTGTAATGTTCACTAGCCTAAAGTGACGGGTTTTTTTTTAGCGTGTTCATAATAAGCAGTATTTGGCAATATATTACCTTACTGCAAATTATTTTGCCCGTCAATACATGTAACTTTAGTTACAATACATTTAATTAAATTACATACTAGTTTTTATTGCTAGTGGTAGTAGAAGCTGTGGCAGTAGTAAGTTTTTACATTCAAACTGCCATTTTTTTATTCTTAGATAAATAGATATGTCTGTAGGCAGGTATGAAAATACAATACAAAGACTTTTTCTTCAGTAATTTAGTTTTAAAAAGTTCATCAGAAGTCATATTTCTTTTATTCATTACCTGTAAGAAGAAACCATATCAAGCCATTTTATGTAAATGGAAATGTTTTTGATAAAGATTTAAAGTTCATCAAAATAAAAAGGCCAGCACTTTAAAATGTTTCCCTAAGAGTAACTAATCAGAGAAATGCCCAGCTTCTGAAAAGTATTTTCTTTTATACTCTCAATAATTGGGAAGGGCTACTTTACCATGAATCACTTTAAGTAGTTGATGGAAAAAACTGAGAAAGTTTTAACAACCTGTTTTCTAATTTGTTGAGATGCATCTGTACTAAAGCTTTTTTAAATTAAATACATAAATAATACATCACAGATTTTCATGTAATATGTATAAATCTGTTTTCAGACATCAAGTATTTAAACCTTTTGGATTTTACCTAAATGAAGGCCTTGCATGGAACAGTTACTTAAAGAAGAAAGACTTGAGGAAGAACCATTGTTTTTACAAGAAGACCTCAAAAAGTAAGTGCAAATCCTTTTTTCTTGCTTTGTGATAGCAGTGTGTGCACTTGGCAGGTTTTCCTTTTTGTGTGTTGGACTGAGGTTTGACTTGTAAGCTTTCTGATGGGTATCAAAGACAGTGGTTTTGTCTTTGGTTAGTTTGTGGACACTGTTGTTCTTCTGAGCAGTAAAAAATGCAGTTGTATATAAATGCTTCTTGTTTAACCAGGTTTAGTCATGCCCTTATTTTGGTATTTTGGTAAAGTTATGAGTTATAAGTGGTTTAAAAAAGTAATTGCAGTGCCCTCCTGTGGGAGGAAAACTGTTCTGACAGATATCAAACAGTTACCAGTTTGGCCTACCTAGAGTACCAGCTTGCATGTCATCTGTCTCCATGACTTCACTTGTGCCTTCAGCAGTCACTGCTCGGATGCGGTAGCAGTATTTTCGGCCATGGTCCACATCTGTGTCTCTGTAGCTAGGCCCACCTGGGATTTCCCCCAACTTCTTCCAAGTGTTTCGCCCCACTTGCTGTCGCTCCAGTGTGTAGTTAGTCACTTGTGAGCCACCATCATCTTTTGGAGGCCTCCATCTAAATTCTATACACATGGCTGAACTCTCTGTTACCTCTGCAGGACCCTGGGGTGGGGTGGGTTTGCCTTAAACATAAAAAGAAACAAAACAGAATATCAAGTTTAAATTCTTTTTACATCTTGTTTGAAAGTTGTCCCTATTTAAGTTAAATCTCATAAATGTTTATACACACAAAACCCTTCAATCATCCAAAATATCACAAACTGGCATTCTGCTCAAGGTGCAGTAAATACAGTATTTTCCATACATAACCTGTTAGTGTGAGAACTTCATTTGGGGAAAAAAAAGTCTCCAAACCTCAGCAGCTAAAAATGGGCTCAGTAAGACTGAAAATAGTAAAATGAAAGCACACTGGCCTGGATTTAAAGATTAAGTGGATGAGCTTTGAAGCTTTTAAGGACACTTCTATTTGCTCCTCATTTGGAGAGAAAATACTTTTGAAATCACAGCTTTCTTCACAAATGATATTTTGAAAGAGAATATTTATCTTGAAGAAGTTCAGAGTCTGGGATTTTCCTGTAATTTCTCTGACAATTTTATCGCAGTGCTACATGAAGAGCTTATCAAAACAACTTTGATAAGGGACAGCCTGTTTTCCGGTTTTCTGATTTGTCCTTCATTGACTCACCAAGCACAATTAGCTGTGAAATTGCCTCAGTGAAGCCGTCTTCATTCTTGAGCTTGATTTTGATCTCCCCTGTGTCTTTCCTTTGGCACCTGCTCAGGAGCAAGCGGCTGTGACTTGCAGATTTCTCAATCCTTGTATTGTTGTCTTCATGGAGCTCGTCCCCCTCCTTGTACCACTGAATTTTTATTGGCTCATGACCAACAAAGTGCATTTTGAAGATGGCAATGTGTCCCACTTTAACTGTCACAGGTTCTGTGAATGCACTGAGGTCTTCAGAGTCAAACCTTGGAGGATCTTAAAATAGGCAGATTACTAATATTTAAAATCTTCCTTTTATTGCAGTAAAATATATATTAAAAGTAGTAGTAGTTTTCTGATTATAAATGGTCAAACCTTTGACGCTGATCATTGCTTCTGTTTTACGGCCATCTGCCTCAAAACGGTATTTCCCAGAGTGCTCCTCCTTACAGCTGATGATGACCAGTTTATGGATTGCGCCATCCTTACTGAAAGTGAAATTGTCATCTGGGAGTATCTGTTGGAATGAGAGACAGACAATAAAAATAAACAAACTGAGCAACAACAATTCTCAGCTTATTAGTTATTCAAATCAGTAGCACTGAATGGCTTAAAGGGCTTTGTAACCAGCTGTGTTGTGTCTGAGAGTGTCTTATCAGAGTATCTCATCATCTGCTTAATGTTTACCATCAAGAAGTTAAACTGCAGTATAATTTTAGAAGCTCTATAACTTGATTTCAGAGTTATGGTCAGGGTGTGACAAGACAAAGAAGGAATGCTTTCAACAAAGATCTCTAGGATATCAACTAGGGATGTTTCTGTTACATAGCATGCTTCCTTACCTGAACTTGAAACTCACTCATGAGTACAAGGCTAAAGCTTCATTTTTCTCCTGATACTAGATACTGCAACTTTAGAATTCCAGGCCTCTGATAAATTTTCTTGACAGACATTTCCACAGTTTCCTAGAAGAAGATGAGTTTGATCTTAACGACTAACCTTTTTGCCGTCTCTGAACCAGACTCCGTCACATTCTTCACTGCTGAGCTTACATGTTAACTCAGCAGTCTCATGGATGATGGCACTGACATCAGATAGACCACAGACAAACTGAACCCCTGGATCTAATGTACAGACAATCACAGTTATTAATGGTGATCTTTGTGATTAGCATTCAGAAGAATCCCTGCTCTTTAAATCTTGTTTACACACACGGTTATTTACATTCCAGGTAGTTTTGGGGAACTACAAAGTCTTTTTTCTTTCTTGGTTCCTTATGTTTACTAATAGATTGTCAGAAATAAAGTTATATTTAAGATTTATTGTTTTGTTTAAAAAAATTAACTCTTTCTAGCCAAATATATCTTTCTAGCCCCACAATTTTATTAAGCAAATTATACCAAAATGAATTTGCTGTACAGGCTATTTGTGCTTTCAAGAGGGGCCCTGCTGTGTCAAAATAGTGCATCAACATGCTTTACAGAGCAGTAGAATTAACCAGTGCAGGGATACCAATACATAAATTGGTATTAACCTGAAGAAGGGAGGATAATATAACCAGCAACAGACTTACAGTGGAATCAGGAGTCTTTCTGACTTATTAGCATTAGACATTGTTTTTTGTAATATAAACTCTAAGACGGGGGGAATCAACTCGTCATGATACTGAACGTGGTAACTTACCAATTACTGTATCTTCAATCAGTGGACCTTGTCTTTTACGCTTTGAAGGTTTAACTGAGCTGGTTGCATCTTCAGTGTCTTCATTTTCATCCTGATCCTCAGGACCTAAGCTTTCTCCTTTTAAAAAGTAAGGAGTCAGTGCTGAACTTTTGACATACAATAAATTAAATGATTTTAGAATTATACTTTTACAACAATTTCAAAAAGTGTGAAAATATTATAAGCCTTCCCCACAAAGGAGACCAAGCTACAAAATGTCAGCTTCTTCAGGCAGCAAAAGATGAAAATATCATTTTCTATCCATAAATCTTTACCACACCCCCATGCAATGATGAACCACTTAGGGTCTCTTACCATTGATTGCTTTTTGTGACCGCTGACCTTTCTTAGAACTACCTGAATGCCTGACCTCGCCAGTAGAGTCTTCATACTCGTCACTGTCACTTTGCTCACTCTCCAGTTTATCTGGGTCTGTGTAAGAATAAGAGACTCAATGTGATGACAATACTAAATTACTCCAGCAAAGTAAATTCCTCCGATGCTCTTACATGACATTTATACTTTTAATAATTAAAATATGTTCTTGTCTTCAATGCAAATGTATTAAAAATGTTCTGCAGGTGAAGAAAACATAAATACACTGTGCATCTCAAGTGCTCTCATGAACCCTTCCAGCTGGAGAAGAATTGGACACATACTCTACAGAGGAACTGATCTTCTGTCCTAAAGTGTGATTGATCTTTAGAGATAATATCAGTAGAGAATATTTCCTCCATTCAGCCAGTACGATCCTTGTCTCTTACCAGATGTGCGTTGTTTCTGCTGCATTTTCTTTTTGTGTCCTTGGTGTCTTGCAGATCCTGAAGAGTCTCTGTTTCCATCTGATTCAGCATCTTCATTTTCACCTTCTGCAAATAACTGAATGTAGTCTAACTAGTTTCACTTTTCCTCAACTATTTTTGCCAAGGTACACTCAATACAGACAAATACAGACTCAATAGGAGAAAGAAACTCTTTCAAAATTCTATATTACAATGAAATTGTTTAACAAAATATGAATATTGATAAAAAAAAAGTTACTGGAAAAACCATCAAACATCAATTGACTTTACCTGTTACCTTGTCAGAGTCCTCTTGCCCCTTTGATTTGATGTATTTCTCCTTCGTTTGGTCATCTTCTATCAGTTGCCCTTCTCCGTTTGATTCGTCTAATTCTTCTTCTGTCCCATCTTCTCGTAAGATTTTGAACTTCACCTTTCCTTTCTTCCCTTTTGACTTGGCCTCCGTAGCGCCGCAGTTTTGACCCGATCCATTTACTTCACTTATTTCACTGCCTGTTCCAGTGACTTCACACATTTCACTGCTTATGCTGCAAGTGGTTAATATCTGCCCCTCTTTCACCTGATTTTCCTTGTATTTTGCTTCTACTGCTGCTAAAATCTTCTCCATCTCTTCTTGATTTTTTATCTGTTGCTCTCTGGCTACTTTCTCAAGATCAATGCTTGCTCCACCAGCCAAGGAACTACGGACTGTTTTCTTCCCAACTGATGAAGGGTCCCTCTCTGTTCAAAGAATGTGAAACACACCATGTGACACCCTCTTCATCTTAATTTGTGCTTATTGTCACTTAAATTTCAAAATGGCAGTAGTATCACTTCTTTACACTGTGCAATATTCAATAAATTTACCTCCTACAACCAGCCAGGCACTGCAGGATGCTTTGCCTGCCACAGCTGAATATATGCCCTTATCCTGCAGCTTGCAGTCCTTGATCAGCAGACTGTGGATTAGTTGGTGGTCTGATACAGAGATGCTGTACTTCTCCCCATCCTCCAGCTCGCTATCTTTGCCCTTCCATAAGATCCTGGGTAATGGGTGTGACAGGACACACTCAAAGAGGGCATCATCTTCTTCTTCGGCATTGATTTCCTCAATTTTAACAATGAAATTCATTCTTGCAACTGTAAAAGTAACAAAACGAAGTCTATAACAGTTGACTCTAGTTAAACCTTAGGCAAGTTTAATGAACTTTCGAATGTAACCATTGGTCCCCTCTTAAACATACGTTTTAACTCTGTAAACAGGTGGTTGACCTCCTCATCCACTTGATGGTGCCCTGTATCCTTCTGCATCAAGCCATTGATTCTATAATCCTTTGTCCTTCCAGAGTTCTTGATGCCGTGTTTCTCTGTTAATTCTTCATCAGATGGTATCTCACCATCCTACCAAGCACAGGGAAGTTAAAGGCAAGACAACATTTTTGTATTTTGGGCACTGAAAAAAAAAATTACAGCTATACATTGTGTATATTTTAAATGTCAAATGATAGCTCTGGTTTTACTCAATATTCCGATTTGTTTCAGTTTGAATTTATTTCTGAAATAAATCAGAAAGTCCAATGCAAAGCCTCAGCACATTGCATTGTTCTTGCTATTCTTGCATCAGTCTGTGTGCCATGGAAATTTTGAGGAGTATTGAGAGCAATATAAACTTTATGAATTTCACACACAGGGTCTGGATGTGCCAAAATATGCCAGGGTAAAATTTGTGAGCAGGGTAGACTGAATTATTAAGATAAATTCAGCAAGGAAAAATTAATTACACTTCCCAGGAAATTAACAATGAAAAGTAGTTTTTCCGTCCATGCAGTTGAACTAATTTCCCAAAAACAGTTTAAGGTTTGATAATTGAAATATGTCTGTAAACAGACAGGTTTCATACCTCATAGTTATTTTTCCTTCTCTCCTTCTTCTTCGCTGCAAGTTTCTTCATAATTGATTGCATGTCTGTAACACCAAACTCGGCACAAATACGCTCATAGTCGTTCCTGTCAGCATTCAGCATTGCGTTCCAGAATTTCTCATTCGTGTTCCCCTCTGTGTTACTTTCACCTTTACTAAAGACAAAGATTGAACAGTTGTCTTGGCCAGACTTGAATCAGTGGTAAACTTTGCATGTATAGATATGACCTGTTACTATTTGATAATTTAATTTCCTAATATTAATATTCTTACCTTCTTCGTAACAGTCTTCTGAAATCTGATGGGTTTGTTAAAGCTAAAAGAAAAAAGTTCAATTACAATACTCTACAATATTTTCCAGGCAATGCTGTATTGTACTGTATAAAACTTTTTAGGAAGAGGTAATAATAAAAGTAAAACAATTGACAAACAAAACAAAAATGTACACACATGGATTGCATTGTGGTAATGGCTCTTACCATCACTCAGGTTTAATGTTGTTGTGCAGACAGCTTTACCGAATTCATTCACAGCAGAGCACTTATAAGTATCTGCTTCTTCGAGAGACACTTTGTGGATCTAGAGGAGTAAATAACATCCAGCATTATAAGTTATCAGAATCAGCGACTGAATTTATTCAAAAGTTTGCATTTATTTCCACACTGTATTTGTGTTTACTGGGCTACTAAAATAAGCTTGAGCAGTCATTAGCTGAAGGTTGTTTTCCTAATTGTTAAATCGTTTTGTCACAAACCTCTAATATATATTCTCCTGTTGATTCATCGTATGTACTTAGGAATTTCTTTTTATCCGAAATATTTCCTTTGGTTCTTCTCCATGACACCTCTGGTTTTGGATCCCCTGTCACTATTGCCCTGAAAACGGCTAGTTGTCCTAAAGAAATAAAAACATGTGATTATTATTTCACTTTCAGTGCTTCAAAGAATTAACCAGTCAAGTTTTCTTGCCCTCAGGTGTAGTCACTGTTGTTATGCATCATATTTATGCGACAAAATGATTCTGGAGTAAGTTTTTGGATTATGTTATAATGTAACCCACCTTCTTTAACCTCTACTGGCATAGGTTTTGACTGGAAGTCTGGAGTGGTTTTTCCCTCTGGCAGGTTCACTACATACTGTGTGATCATCACTCCAGGAGTCTTAGATCTTTTCCGGATGGCAGCTACAAAAAAAAAAAAAAAAAAAAAAGCATGAATCGAAAGACTTGTGAGATAATACAAAGTAAATTAAAAGCAATGCACCCAGTAGAACTTAACAAATATTTTGTTACCTCTACCTCCTTGTGTGTTGACAGAAACATTAGCTTGCTGCTAGTTAAATATTTGGAAGCAACTGAAACTTAATTAGAACAATCCTGCATCCCCTTCAAACATTTTTTGCAGTTTGAAATTTTTGAGAAATTTGACTCAAGCTTGTCATTGTGCATGCTGAATTGCATCATTGCCCAATTAAAGATGTATGGATTACATTAATTACTTTTGTTTAAGGGACAAAGTAGTAGGACAAAAAATTCCTGCAAACTTGATTTTCCTAAATAGTTTAAAATGAGTTTTCAAAACATTTAGAGATATATTTTCTCTTGCATAAGATTATATTTGTTCAAATGAAGTTAAATAATTACACTACTTACTAATGACTCACGTTTAAAACAGCAGTGCATAAAACTTGTTATACTCATTTCTGGTTTGCAGTGTTTTTCAGGCTTTGGAAAGATAGGGGCTCACTCAAAAGCCAGTAAGGACCAACATTAATCCAAGGATTAATGATCAATAAGCAAAGACTAAAATAGGAGAACTGCCACCCAGTCAAACATAGAACAGAGGGCATTTGATTAATAAGGAAGTAGATAATTCAGATTAACTGTACAAGCACAGGCAGAGAACACAATTCTGAATTATACCTACAGTATTATTCAATTTTTATCCATTATTCATAATAATGGATGAACATTCTGTTTAAACTGTTGGCTGTGCTCAAGCACACAGAGACCTGAGAAACCTCCCATGTCCAACAGAAATACAAAGCTTTTTATTCACCTGACTTATTGCCAGACACCTCATTGAAATGTTGAATGTATTGATGAACAAGGGAGAAACCTGGTTGAAAGAAACAACATATGATCAGTTAAGCAAAGTAAGTAAATGCTTTCTCCTATGGGTGGAACAAGTGTCCTGATCTGTCAGAGCATCATTAGTTACATTGAAAAAAAAAAAAAATAAAAGAAAAAAAAAATGCAACACTTAGAACACATTTCTCTGCAATTTTGACCCGCTGCATTGCCACTTGTTGTCAAGTGAATGACATGAATAGCAGGAACCTGAACAAAGATTATTTGGGTAAAGGAGAAGCTTATATCTGTATAACAATACCAGAAGAAGACTGGGATGTCAGACAATGTGAAAAGAATCTGATAATTCCTGTCCCTTCCATAAATAAACAATAAAAATTCAAGAGACCAAAGCAAACATTGGTCAGGGTGGCTAGGCGTGAAGACCCAGACAGGCATAATGTGGAAAAGGAAAGCTCAAAGAGGCCTGAATAAACTGAGGCTCTGAGAGGGTCACAACAAAGGGCAGTAGGCAGGCAACCATAATCCAGGGATGTTTTCTTCTCATCCTCAATTTATCACTGAAGCTCGAGAGAAAATGCCTTTAATCAACTGGATGTTAAAGTGGCTGCCAGTTGGGCCAACTCCAACCTGTTCACTTGACATTAATATTCCAAGTCACTGGATATGTTTGTGGCAGTCACCAGTGTCGTTTAATATACAATATAATATACAAAATAATATACCAAAGTAGTATTTTTATTATGCAATTATTGATTGTTGGCCACTTGAGGGCAGCAGAATTAAGTTTTTAATGTAACTCTGACATGTTATCACCTCATCATGTTTCAGCCTCCGTTACTGCCTGAAGAATTGTCTGCCTCTTTAGCAGCTAAATGCTGCTGTATGAGCACCAGCTAGTTGCCAAATATGTTTGGAACAGCTTTGTGTTTCAGCCAAACAATACACTTACTAGATAGTGGTGTTTACAGTAAAGGTGTGAACAAGGCAACGGAACAAAATCTGAAAGTCACTGGAAAATTTGCACAATTTTAAACATATTTTTTGCAGATATGAAATAGGTTTATCATAATTTATGTAGCCAAAATTCTTGTTATTTTTATATATAGCTTGCTGGATTTTCTTTCATCTCAGTAACAATGATATAAATAAATCATATAATTATCCATTGATGAATGTGTTGCAGACCAAAAGGAAAAAGCATGTCACCTGATCCCTATATAATACCCTAAATCTACAAAATTGAACCGGAATAAAAAAATAATTGAAGGGGTTGTTAATATACTTTACATTGTCTCTTGTAACCTCCACTTTTTCCATTTTTCCACATTTTTGCGAGAGTTGACTGTCAGAAGAGTGACCTGTAAATAGAGAGCAAACATTATCATGAGTACAAAGGATAAAATCCAGAATCAGTACATTTGTATGCATGCAGTGACTAAAGTCACAGCTTATTTGTAAAGTCACAGCGGTAGATCTAGTCTTTTTATCAAATGCAGAAGACTGCCAAGAACATCTCACTCAGCTTCAATAGGTAGCGCTGTGTCCTTTTTTAAAAAAAGTGAGGCTGCGTGCATATCAAACTAGTTTTGGTTCACCTGAAGAGAAAACGACAATCTTACACCGATTGCCGAGATGGACACAGCTGTAGCTTTTTTTGTTTTTATCTATGTATGTGCCATGGTGTTTGATCGTTGTGTTGGAGCACAGCGACCCTATTTATCTCAGTCATCTACTTCCTCTTCTGCCTGAACGTCAATTGCATGCAATTGCATTATCTTGGTATGTCATTCAAGCTATGCTTAGTCAGTTCTCCATTTGACTAAGGTGTTTACATTTATTTTAATAATCTGATCTTGTGCTGACTAAACTCATGGTCTGATTTCTTAAGCTGCATGTAAATGTACTGATTGTCTATGAAGTGTTGATTCACCTTTTCACTGCAGCCTACGTTTGACTGAAAAGCTCTGTTAAACTAACTGTATATCCTCTGTGATGTGACTAATTGATTCTCTAGGGACAGAAAATTGCTGTAAAAAAATAAATATTATTCTTGTTTGATTTTATTTTGAGGAAAACTTTAAGACCTTCAAAACATAAACATGGTGACTTTGAGAGTCCAAGTCATATTCAGTGCAGGACAAGCACTGATGGTGCCCAGCTCTCAAGCCCTTGAGCTATAGTTAGCTGTGACCCTGTATAACTTTATGTGGCTCCACAAAGCCTGGCTGTGGACTGTTACTGCTTTGAATCTCAGTTTTTACAATTAAAATACCAGTTTAAGATGCCCTCCATACATCAGTGTATCGAGTTATCCAAATTATTTATTTATTCAAAATATACTGTTGTTAAGGAAACAATGAATTCATATGACCCCTTACCCTTATGCATTACTACATAAAGTATATTTGTCTATGCCAATGTTACTGGAAGAAATATCTTTACATAACTAACTTGTATTTTTTTACTGCAGAATATTAAATTGGTTCGTTAATGTACAAACTTTAATGGTTACACTCTGTGGCAAATAGTTTTCTAGTTAATAGAATAAAATAAACAAAGACCACAACAACAGCATTCCAGCCTCTTCTTTAAGTACTTTATATTTCCAGTTTTTAGACCCTCTTCTACTCTTCAAAACTATGATCCACCTGGATGTCACAAAAAAGTAGGGGCTGACCTTCCAACAAGATGTAGGCTTGATCTTATCAACACAAACAAACAGGAAGAGCTGTTTACCTGTCAATAGCTCTGTCCTCGCTCCCCCAGAGATCTGGAAAATAGTTTATAGAGGTTGTATGGACTCAGACCCTCCTTTGTTTTACTTGGATATTTAATCCTTTGGGAAGGAGCATCTGATTTTGCTGCCTGCAGGCTTGTGCTCATACTGTGACTGTCCAAAAGAGGCTTCTTCTGTTGAAGCAGGAGGATGCTCAAAGTATTTGTGTCGTTATTAAAGGGTTTGGGGGGAAGGGGGTGGTCACTCTGGGTGGAGGTGATGAGGTAAAGAGAGGCAAATAGAAGAAGAGGGAAGGGCTACCAATGACAAGTTAGTGGTGAAGTTATCTCCTGGTGTAGTAATTACTGATGACAGCATGCTCATCTTTCACAGACAGCTGCTGACAAGAAAGTGACTGGTGACTTCATTTTGTTTGTGTAGTGTGGACGCCAGAAAAAATACCACATTACAGATAGCATGCATTTGTAACTGTCATAAGGATGAAACTGGGAAACCAGTTTCTCAGTATGGTTGTCAGCTTTTGTTGTAAATTGCTTAAATTAAAGGGCATTAGATTGCTTATTTATTTATTTGTTTATTTCTTTGGGGGGTGTTGTTTTTTGTTTTTTGTTTTTCTTTTCAAGATAAACAAGAGATTTTGGCTGTCACCTCGGGTTGTTTTTACACATTCCAATTAAATGCTGCTCAAACGATGATAATTTAATGGTGACTCTGGTGTCTTGCAGGCAGTCTGACACAGACAGGCATTGTTTTAATTTGGGCTGTTAAGCTATTAAAAAATGTGCGTAGCAGTCATACTACAATGACCTTAAACCTGTAATGATGATGAAACAAATTCAGAGTTTAATTCTGATAAGATGCACACTTGTATTCTGAAGCACTCATCCCACTGTTTGCTGTGTTCTTCTTGTATTACAATACATTACATAATCAAGGTTGTGGCATTCATGTGGTATAATCCTTTCATGTCGTGGCTTTGAGGCAGTCGTGTCTTCGGAAAAAGATGATTGAATGAAGAACAAGGCATTAATTGTCTCAAGGTCAAATACTAGAATGTCCACTATGGTCTGCATAACAGATTAATTGCATGTGCTGAATGTTCTGCCTTTAAAAACAAATGTTGACATAAAACAGATGTCTCTTACAGCAGGTGATAAACATCCACGGCTGACTTTAACACCCTGGGTTTTTGTTGCTGATCTAATTTCCTTATGGAAGGTAACAAAGCTTGAGTCCTGTTATGTCCTCTCCATGGAAACCATTTTTTTTTCTGCCACATTAACAGCATGGCCCTAGAGATGGCAATGCTGTTCAGTCCACCACTCTGTAAATCCACGGGTTCTTGTTTTTTTTCCAGAGGGACAACTAATACAATTAATTGCTTTTGCCAAGTGTGACACGCACATCCATGGTACAAAGACGCATGTCACCATGCGAACATAACACTTAGCACCAACATGTTAGCATGCAGGATTTAAATTTACCCCAAAGCCCAGTAGAGCCTAAGAGTGACAGCTGATGGAGTGATGTCCATAATTGCTCACAGGTCCAGTTCAGGGTATTTTTTTTCCCACATCACTTTTGAACTTAATTGAATTAACATTTTTCACCTACAAAAACAATTTTTGTGTCAAAACATTAGCATGTTTTTAAGAACACATCTGCACCTATTTACCAAAGTGAAATGGCACACTGGAAACTGGTTGTAGAATAAATAAGACATGGAAAATCAGACTTCTAACACCTTGGACCGATTGGTCTCATCAGGACATTCATAGTATCCATCAGCCCAAGGTCCAAGCAGTGCCAGTGTCCTATCAAACTTGTCCTTCCATGTGCAGTATCTCTAATGCATCTGAATAGGCTCTTGAGTAGGCCTGAGCCCACATAAACCAGCTGGATTAGGAATTAAACCCCCACTGCCTACCCTGCTTATATTGATGAAATGTCATCCTGCATAGTTCTCATTCCAGTCTTGGGGAACCACAGAGAGCCGCCAAGGTGCTAACTAGACAGCCTGGCCTGCTTCTCTGTAGCATAGATTGCTCTTCTGAGGGAAACCTCAACAGTACATCAGGTGAGGCCTTGTCAGTCACTCTCCAACAAGGAGTGAAAATATTCTTAATTGGGCTTCACCAGTTGAACATAGAGTATGTCCTGGCCTCTAAGTTTATAGAAATAACTCATCCCTTAAAGCACGCTGGCTTTCCCAGTAATGTTGATTGGATTGGGTTCCTTGTTTGCAGTAAACATAGTATAGTTGTCATTATGTAGATGAAGAACTTTAAAATGCAATTTTTTTGCCTGAGATTTACATGCAGTTGTAATTTTATTGTGTAACTGATGCAATTTTTTTTTTATCACAGGCATTTAAATGCTCACTAGATGATTAAACAAAGTAATCTTTTAAACAGAGATAGAACCTCCAAAATGATGTATGAGCTGTTTAAGATTCTGAGGGGGGGATTGGATGTTTAAATTCATGTTGAATGCATGCTCGACTTTGGAAACTGTTTGGAAACATAATAATCAAGTCATTCTGTGAACATATTCATTGGGTTCTAACATTGTGCTTACTCCCAGGAAATAACAGTTTATCATGCTTTTATTGCTGTGTAGTTGATCCTAAAAGCTTTGAATCCAAAATCAGTTTTGAAGTCAGTTCCTATTGCAGCTGCTTCATACTTGATCATATTGAATACTGTTTTGCTGTCACCCTTTCATCATTGCTATATAGCATGTCATCTCACGGAGCTGTGATTACTTCGATACAGCGGGTGCCTTTCACATGACTGTGGCAATGCTGATGGCACTTATAGGCACTGTTGCCCATAAATCATACTGAACTCATGGCAATGAGTGGAGAAAAGTAATGAGGGTGCTGTGATGTGGCACTCACATTTATTGGATTGCCATCTTCCTAAGACATGAACTGTTGTGAATGGTCTGTATTTCCCATTTTCATTTGTTAAGAAAGGCTGTGGAGAAAAAACACGACTGGACTGTTGACTAGAATTACCCGGGCATCTGTGCTCAGCAATGAAAGCTTTTTTTGATGAGATTACAAACAATCACATGTAATCTGGTATTTAACATGAAAAGCTTCACATTGAAGGACTTCTGGTGTTAAAATAGGACACTCACTTACAGGAAGTTGTTTTTTTAGAATACTTGTGAAGGATGATGCATCAACTGTGCCATTCAAATGCCAAGACTGAAAAAGGAAAAACCGAAATAATTTTTTTCCCCCAATTATTGGTGCCATTGTATAAATTAATATAAATGCTACAAAGGATAATACCGTATCAACAGAGATGGCCTCGGGGGTGCTTTTTTTTTGGTGTCTGTGACATTATTTTCTCTCTGTCAGCGATACAGAGTGTGCGTTCACGAGTTTGTGTATGCATCGGGGTGGAAGTCTGCCGTGCACGAAACAGAGAGCAGAGGACCATGTGAATGTGGATCATGTAAGAAATAACACCCTGTCATGTAAATAAGATAATATACGAGTATTTAGTCTGTTAGATAAAAGAACAAGGTGTAGACCTGATCTAGATGTATGCCCACCTGGTTCAGAGCGATGAGTCCTTTTTTCTGCACTTCTGCTGTCCTTCTCCTGCGCTGTGCGCTTCTCCTCTTTAAGCGATACTCTGCATCCATCGTGGCCTGGGTCATTTTTCGTGCACACAATAAACGGGTCTTTCTCAGATATTGAAATATGTAGACCCTGCAGACATGTTGGCCCTTATCCAGACAATAGTGTACTGACTGCGATTTTTGCTTGCGTAATCACAACATACTGTTTCAGCTGTGTTGTTTTGATGATAATGGTCTTTCAGTCAAAAACCAAAAATGCACTTCAGGACCATTTTCGACTGAAAGTTTTTGGTGGCCAAATTTTCTGCTTGGAGCCAGAAAAAAAATCAGATTTATCTTTGAAAACGTGAAAATGACATATTGATTCAAAAAGTGGTCCATCATCATCATCTAATCATGCACATAATATGATGTAGTTATAAAACTGCACATAGAAAGTTTAAAAGTAGAAAACAGCATTATGATATTACATTCAGTATTCAGTGCATTCAAAGAAACAGTAAGACATTCATTCAATATGCAGAAGACCTCTGTATGATAAATCACACAGGGTGGGGATAAGACTTTAAAGTCTCTGTCAAGAAAAAGAGGAAAAAAAAGACAGTTTCCTCTTTGAGGTAGAGTACTTCCCTGCCGTGAATTGCATTCTAAATCCACATCACATCCTCCTGGTGGCCCGTCTCTGTCCTCATTACTCACAGCACTGAAGACTCTGTTCTTGATTAATTCTCCACAGACAAATAATCTGTGCTTTAAACACTCAGACTTCGGCCTTCTGATTGTCTGAACACTCCCTCAGTGCAGCTACATTTTAATGGTGTACTCAAAAGCTGACCACTCATATCCAGTTATACATACACTCAAGCTCTTTTTATGCTGAATGGCATTCTGTTCAATCCTTCTTTGAAAGCGTATTAGCATTTTTTGGGGTGTGTCCAGGAGGTGGCCTTGCTCTTCATCCTGCCAGGATCAACACCATTTGAGAGATTGAAATATATGGCACAGTCTTCAACATCACATACAAGTTTTAGCTTGTAGTCTCACCACACAGTTCAATCTGGATTTTCACAATGTCACCATTCATTTTCTTTTACAGATGTCTGCAGCTGCCTCTGCTATAATTTCATTCCATATGTAGAACTTGCCACAAACCAACTTGATAAAATCTGTTTGCCTTCATTCATGGTGCATGTTGTAAGCTCTTCAAATATAACATGAGTGCAACAGAATGTGCAAATCAAGTGATTAGGGTGAATGTTATGAACAGAAGAGGAAAATATGCACAATGATAAATTTTTTTGCAACCAAGGGGTGAAATACTTAGCTGGTGTTGGTTCTTTGTTTCACTGGCGTCACGTGCTAGAAATAAACCCTACCAGCAGGGTTCCATTTGATTCATAGAACAGCTTGAGCCCTGTGATGTGCATGATTTGACTCATACTTAAGATGATGAGACCCATACCAGGTTGTTTTTCTTTTCTATTGGATTCCACAAGGTGGCAGTAGATTTCCTTTATGAGCAGCCATGGTGAAATTCAAAGCACTTGAAAAGTGTAACATGACAAGAAACACTGTTACTTTTCACAACATTCTATGCTGTGAACCATCCATTTTATTATGTGCATATCGAGCATCACTGGACTGTTATGTTTTCCTGAAGCTTCTCTGATGTATGTATTGTGGTAAAATCTTTTTTTTTTTCTTCAGTGGGTTCAGTACATTTCATTTCACCTGGTAAAACTCAAAACGTATTAAAACTGCAATGAAAAGTAGGTTGTAGAAAGGGAAACTGAATTTCATTACATCATATTCAGTGAAGATTTAATTCAGTAATTTCTTCATCCGATTCTAGGCTATTTTCCATCCATTGAACAGCTTTTTCATTTAGCTGGGTATGAGAGAGGCCGTATATGATGATATGGTATATGATGAAGGCTATCTCACTGAGATAAAAGAAAGCTTCTTTGGAGGAAAGTGAGACCACAGTTCTTTCTTTGTGACCCGGGACTGTAGAAACTAGGCGAAAAACCCTCGAACCAACTCTGATATGCATTTTTTCCTCACATCTTTTTTCATTAACTACTTCATGTGATTGAGAGACAGAATTTATTAGTGCTTTCCTATAGCCACTGAAAGACTTATTTGTCCTGATAGAATAATCAGCCAATTTTTGCCAATATTGCAGTTTGTTCTTAAAAAAACAGTAATTAAGACAACGGTGCTTTCGCTGGCCCTGAAAAACAAGAAGTCATCTGGAAAATACAACACCTCAACAACAACCAGAAAAAAGTTTCAGTATTTCAGTAAAATGTATACAACAGTACACAAGTGGACCTTGATTGTGCCAGCCGGAGAAGTGACATGAATGAAATCCAAAGGAATGAACCAAAAACCTGAAATCAAAAATACATGTTCAGTGGGAAGACAATACAGAAAATGTCATAGTTACACCTGAAAGGCAGTCTACTCATATCCTGGAATTTGTCCCAGTCGGGTAGCATTTGTCATTTAAAAGTCTGTGTCTCTGTCACATATTGTTTTTTAATGAGGCTCCAAGACAATTGATCATGACCCCGCCGCTGTCATCTTGTCAGTGTCTGTCTGGTGGCGTAAGCTCTTAACCTGCGACTGCAATGAAGTCAACATTGTATTTTCCCAGCCGTCAGCATGCAGTGCTGGTTAGAGGCCAACCCATTGGGTAAATTCCAAAGATTCGTTTGCCTTTGTACCTAGTGTTTTGACAATTGCAATGTGTTTTGACCACCAGCATTGGCCCACAGTTGTTAAAAAGCTCTGCAGCCAGAGAATCTGTGGTATAATTGGAGTTGCAGCATTAAAAATTGCATTCAAGTTCGCCACAGATTTATTGACAAGCATTTTTGAACAGGGCTTTGAGCTGTAATACTCAATCCTCTGTGGGTGTAGACGAGAAAAAGGTATGAAAGAAAAAGTGCTTAAAGCTGATTTTAATATTATTTGATAAATTTTGATGAAAATGAATGGTAGAGGAAATTGTGGTACATCTCCTCTTCCATTCCAACCAACCACATGCTCTAGGGACCACATTTGGAATGGCCAAGTAAAGGTCATAATGTAGTAATAAAGGTGATTGCAAATTGATTTTTTTAAAATCAATTTCTACACCTATCACCCAGGAGAGCTACAATCCCCCTTCTTTTGTACTTATACATTTTTCCTTTCGGATTGCAATTCTTGTTTTTTATGAAATGATCATTTGAACTTGACAATGATGTTTGGAATCATGACACCTAGTTCAGTAATGCCCTTGATGTCAATCATTACAAAAGTAGGTTAGATTGAAAAAAAAAGTCAGAACACCTCTCAAGTCAACCTGACATCCATATCCTCTTCAATCATCCTTTTCATGTGTCTGGCAAAACCCAAAAACCTGTGAACCTGTCGGGAAAAGAACACTTTCCCCATTGCTATCATCACCTTTCCCCTTCTCATCTGTTCCTGTCATGGGTCACAAGGACTGGACCGATCTAACACTTTCTAATCAAGCGGTCACCCTTTATCATCTCCAACTGACAGCTTTAAGTAGCCATAAATAAGCGTGAGCCAAGCTCCTCATTTGTCATGTGAGGCCCTTCTCGCTGTATATCTCCTTCTTTAGAGACCATAGCTCTTCTTTACAGCTTCTGCCTTAAGTAGGCATTGCTGGGGAATGATGGCAACAAATAATCCTGTGATAATAACGGGCCTTTGCTCCTTCATGATCAAAGGAAAAACACTCCCTCATTAAAAATACCTTTTAAAGCTTTCATTTTATTAATCAGCAGAGCCTCCATTAGCAACATATAATTTATTTTATGGTGGGTCATCATGGGAAATTTCCAGCCTGCCAGGAACGAAAGATGTAATTATGTTTTATTTTTTGCCATCAACCTTACTGGAGATATTTTTTTGGCTCCAAAGTTGAAATCTTATGTTGGTATATCCTGTTTCATTATAACACAAACTATTTACCTATGTATACAAACAATGTGAGGCAGTGTCTGATTACAACAACAGAAAAAAGGGTCAAAGAATGCTTGGTAATTTTTCTTGAATGTTGTGCGAAAAATCATAGGTGAGAATTATATTGGCTAACAAGAATCATGCTAAGTTTTTCTTTACACTTAAGTTATGCAGACATTAGGATAATTCACTGGTGTGAATGTGGAAACAAGTAATTGTAAGGCTCATTACCAGTGGCTGTTTAAAATGGAGCCTGGGCAGATATGTTTCAGCTACATTTTGTCGTCCAACACAGAGACCAAATATGAGACCATTTTGGTCATCTTTTTACTCTCTATAAAGCAATATTCCTGCTGAGAAATGCTAACATATTATACAACTTAGGACTGTTGTTGCCAGACAAGTAGAGCAGCCTTCCTTATTTCACTTTCCACATGCCAGCTGTCCATCAGAAAGATACTGAACCTCAAATTGCCTCTGGTGTTCATTTGGGATGCACTAAAATTGGCCACCAAAAAAGGCCAAAAAGTGCATTTTTGGTTTTCAGCTGAAAGACACTTATCACCAACACAACACAGCCATAAGTATGTTGTGATGATGCAAGTAAAAACTGTGGCCAGCACACTCTTGTCTGGATAAGGGCCAACATGTCTGCAGTGTCGACATATTTTAATTTATCCAAGAAAGACCCACGGTAGTTATTTGCAAAGCGTGTAATGCGCCCACAAGAAATGATCCAGGCCATGATAGATTCAGAATACCCACTTAGAGGGGGTATTCCGAAATGATGAGGGGCATACCTCCAGATCAGGTCTATACCTTGCTCTTTTATCTAACAGACTAAATAGTCTTATATATTTTATCTTATTTCATGATGGGAATTCATTTCTTACATGGTCTGTGTTCACAACCCTCCTCTGCTCCGTTTTGTGCTCGGCAGAGTTCCGCCACAATGCGTACATAGACACACAAACATGTGAACGCACACACGCACAGATGAGCACACTCCATATCCACAGTTTTCTTTAGAAGCCTATGGGTGTTGACTTCCGCCTGCGGTTATCGACTTCCGGTTGCTGCCGCAGGCAAGCTAAATCAAAACAACTCACATGAATTCATTTATGCCAGACAGGGCTTCGTGTAAACTTTTAAAAAAAACTTCCCCACTAGGATTCCATCTCCCCGATTTGTGTTCGTTTTGTCACTTTCTTGCTTTTAAAAGCTTCAGAGTTAGTATGATAGCGAGGTAGCATGGTTAGCTTTGTGGTCTCCATGGCGACGTAAAAAAAACGGTCAACCAGAAGAACAAAACCAGCAATCCCGATTAAGTTTAGGTAGTCAGGAAAAAGGTGGATAGCGGACATATTTTTTAGGAAAAAATAGTGTCACAGCCACCCCACAAGAGACACAGAAAAACATCTTTGCCTTTTAAAAGCACTCCCAGGGTAACTTATTCTTTGAAACATTAATATGAATTTATGCAATGGTATGAATAGTTGTCATATTATTTTCTTTTGGTGTTTTGGTATTTGGCCTTGGTTTCTTAATTTTTGCTTTTTGGTTTTGGCCAATAATTTTCATTTCAGTGCATCCCCAGTATTTATCTTAGAGTCTTGCTTAGTTGCCCACTGCCTTTTGTGTTGAAGTGTGCAAATGGTTCATGTTGAGGAAGATGTAAGTAAATGCTACTGCAATGAATAAGCCAGCCTTTAAGACCTTGGATCACATTCTCATCTGTATTTGTACTTTTTAAATGAGTGAAATAACGAACTAAGTAATCCCATTAATGGAAAAAAAAGTCCATTAAACACAATTTGACACAAATGGAGAGTTACAAAGAATTTGGAGAGAGGGGAAGCCCCCTGGTTTGTCCTCAAAAATAAGCTTGATGGTGGGGTACAGAACATCTGCAAAATTATTCATTCACTTCTGATGTAAATCAATGATATAACCCATTCAAATATCACATTTTTTGTTATTTATTTCTTTTGCTTACAAGAAACTAAGCTCATACATAAATGATGATGCATACTAATACAACGTCTGGTTTAAGATTTATTTCCTCTTAATCCCTGCCCTTGCTATCAGTGATTCAAATGTGGCAAGTGAAAGAGAGGAAAACATGAGAGGAAAAACTGACTTAATTTTTAACATCCCTGGGTGCTTTCACATACGCGCTTTTCTTTCTCTTCTTCCTGAAGGCAGAAATTATGCCCGATTGTGCCCAAAATAGAATGTAGTGCAGACCAAGCGTAAAGTATACTTGGAAACCTCCAGTACATATGACGTGTGAGTTCTGACTGTCTGACTGGTGGTCTAATAAAGCACCAAACTATTTATAGTCTCTCAAATAGCTCTTCCATTTTTCAATGAACATCACTTGTTAATCAGCCAAATCATTCAGCCACTAATTATGATCAGTGTTTACTGTTGAGAGCTGTTTGGATTGTAAAGAGGGGACAGTTGACTGTTTAGACTAATAAGAGGGTTACTATGACGTCTGTCACTGCAGAAAACTGATTACATGAATTACAGTGTTTCTACTGCAATTTGTCAGTGCAATGGAGAATCAAATCCAGCTCTTACAGAGGCAGTTGGGTCAGTGATACTGAGGAAAGAGCCTGGCCCTTTAGGGTCTTGAGGTCACAGCACTGACTTCAAATCAGACATGAAAAATCTGATCAAGCAATGACAGCAACTATCTCATTGCTGCAAACCTGTAGACTTAAATAACAGGCGTTAGTTAACCACCTGCTGGAAAGAGCAAAAATAGCTCTTATATTTTTCTCCTTGGAAAACCCAAAGCATCAGTCATTTTAGGGCTTCTTTTCATGTCACAACACCCTCCAGCAATTCTGTAATTATGACTCTGGTCCATGAGAAGCAAAGGAGGAAGAAATGTGGTGTTTTGAAATCTATCAAGAAAGGAGGTTAGGGTGAATGAAATTTCAGACACTGGAGGTTTCTGTTTGTTCCTTGGTAACTACCGGCTGGTAGAAAAGTTGTGTCTGTTCTGGACCATGACCTAACCTTAATCATTGTGGTCAGAAACATTCATGCCATTCCACTGCCTCAGATCAGGCTGCTTGTGTTGTTTCATTTGGAGGTTCAATCATTGGCACTGTACTGTATGATAGCAGCATATTTCAGACCAAATTACAGTTAATAGTTGTCATATAGAGATGCTGTTGCATACTGATTTCCAGAAAGCATTCAGATGAAGTGGTTTGCTCAAGGTTTCCACATAACAAGAGCTAACATCTGAGACAACCTCACCAGATTTCCTGCTGGTGAAAAGCAATCTGCTTTATGGACAGAGGCTGCACTCGACCACAATGGCCAAAAGCTTGAAGCCTAATTTTTGTCTTGACAAATATGACTCTGAGAATGCTTTAAAAAAGGCAGAGATTTTTCTTGAGTTTTTTTTTTTTTAATTATTTTTCCCTTACTATTAGTGGTTTATTTATAAGGCTGGGTATCAATAAAAATGTTTCGATTGCTGTAGCGATACCAATTCCTTCACTCGAAACCGGTTCCTGAATTATTTTTCTGGATACCAGTTTTTGTATCAGTTCTAACAAAAACAAACTTTCATTACATGTTGGTACAAATCTTGAGTTTTATTTTCATCTACATCCTATTTTCTTCTCTTACATTAAAAAATAAATGAATAAATGAATAAAACAAATAAATGCCAGTGCAAAAAAACAGGTGCAAACAAGTGACAGGTTAGTGTATACTGAGTACGCAGTAAATGTGTGAATAACTATAAATGAACTTTCTTTCTTTCGATTCTTGTTTTTTATGTTAAAATAAAAACCCTACTGCTTTTTTGGGGCTTTTGACCGGCAAAAGTTTCCTAAAAGAGAAACATAAGCGCAATTCATTTGCATGCAGTCGTCTGCTCTGGCTGCAGGTTGGAGAGACTGCTGTGAGCAGAGGAGTCTGTGTTTTGGAGAGGGGAGTGGCTCAGCACTGGCTGCTCATTGAGAAGCAGTGGTTGAAGATCAATACATGCAGCTGAAGATCAAAATGTGCTTTCACTCCATCCCAAACTCCAGGAAAGCCGCTGGATTTGTGGCTTTTTAGAAAAAAAAGTTGCTTGAGGTGTCTTAAAGTCATTAAATAAAGCAACAGAGTTGTTAAGTCGGCAACACTATCCTGCATACTACAACCATGTGTAACGTTACAGCAAATCATCAGCGGCATTATCAGATCATGATCACGTGATGAAGCCTTTGGGTACCGAAACTTGGCACCAAAAGACGAGGCGTAATTCGATACTCGGTACTACCGAAGCATTTCAGTCGTTGCCAAAGAACCGAAGTTCTGTATCCAGCCCTATTTATTTACACATTTTTCAGTACTCAACAATGGAGGGGAAGTCATAATATCTTTAGACTAGCAATTGAGCTTGTAGTTACAACTGCTTCACCTCGACATTGAGTTTGATTTTTGTTTGTATATGGTTCCTTTAGTCTATCTAAATATATTTAATGATAACTTTTACAACAGTGCCCAGAAGTCTTTAACTGGCAGGCAGTTGTCTGTGGCAGTATATGAGACTGAATAAGCTGATTGGGTGGACTGTGATCTTCAATATCTTAGAAAGAGGTGGGTTTGGCAGAACTCTGTTTGGCAGAAATATGTTACAAGATTTTTCACCCCGGTTGTGAAAGTGCAGTATTACATAAAAGAACAATAATCACATTACTTGTGCTTGAATGGTGTCTCATGTTTCAGTGTCATATGGGTATCTGCTGAACATGAAGATATAACAGTCTAGGGCTGCAACTAATGATTATTTTTGTTGTCGACTAATCTATCATTTATCTTTTCGATTAGTCGATTAGTCACGATTATCTTCTTTATTTTTAAGCACCTATTTTGGACTTCTGTGTCCAGCAACCGAACTAACTTAAATCTTCACACCTTTCAAAGTTACCCTGTTATACTCTAACAATGTATGTTTTTTAAAAAAAATATTAAATACTGACCCATGAAACATTTTTCTGTCATATAGTTGGTATATTTTTCAACATAGCGGCTCCGGGGTGTCGTCGTTTAAGATGTTCGTGCATCACCGTAGTGCTGCCATGGAATGAAAGCTGAGCTTCACAGAGATTGCATTTAATGTGTTTCATTGGTTTATTTTCAGTGAAATGTTTCCAAACTCTTGAAACTTTAGGTCGGAGTTTACGGAGTTTGCTGGCAGCGAGCGATTCTGCCCGGTGTCGGCGTCAAGGGGGGGGGGCGGGAAAAAAATAATATTAACATTCTAGAATTCATTTTCCCCCCTCTAAATTAGAGGTACCATTAAAGTTCTGTTACCGTTTGGGTTTCCTTGTTAACGTAAACGTTTCGTATTTAATCGCTGTTTAATGTGTTTAATATTGGTGCGCTTAAGCGCGCATAGTTGTGTGCACACCGGAGGGAAAGGAGAGAGAGAGATGCGTGACTCTCAGCTGTGGTTTAGTGCCTTCCTGCTGGCGTAAATTTGAACTTTGTACAATCTGTTGAGTGATTCTTGATGTGTGTTTAAATGGTGATCATAGACATAGCTATACAGAATAAATCCAGTCATGATCAAGACGTTGTGCCCCCCTGCTGTTGTCTTGATGCCCCCCCCCCTTGAATTTTGTCTGACGCCGACTCTGATTCTGCCTCCAGCACTACCTGTAGTCACTACAGTGTAGTGTACTGCAGTTACAGCTGCATGACGCATAAAGCGGTCCATGTGTGATTTTTATTTACAACAACAATAGCACGACGTGTCGACACTGATTTTTTCACGTCGACGAATTTGTGTAATCGACGTTGTCGATTATGTCGACTAATCGTTGCAGCCCTATAACAGTCTAGTTTCTGGAATTTGAGTATGATATTTTGAGAACTGAAGATGAAAACTGGGACATTGTGGAACATAAAATCCTCATCCAGGTGTATAAACAGTCTCTGTTTTTACAAAGGTGTCTGAGATGTTTACCTACGAAGCAGACCTGCTCATAAACAAGAAGCCTGCTTTCAGGGATAAGAATAACCAGGTTTCTTTTTTTTTATCAGATTCCCACCATAAATGCTAATGCTTGATGAACTTTAAGCTTTGATATGGACGTGAAAGTGCAGCAGTAAAAAGTGGACAATTGGATCTGTATTTTGAGAAATATCATACCTTAATGTTTTTGCAAATCCTGATTATTGCCACATAGAGCCTCGTAACAAATTGTCTTTTAGCAAACAAAGCCACTTTAACTTTGTTAATAGGCAGTGAATATGTTTTTAAGTGATTTATGACAATGTCGAATGGAATAGTAATTGTGACCAAGTAAGTCATGGTTGGGTTCACCAGGGAGTTTCTTTACCTTTAATAGATGGCAAGTGGAGGTACAATGAATTCTGATTGCACCCCACTGACCAGCAGACAAATGCCCCCATCTGCAGGTCAGGAGAACATATCCTTCAGAATAAATCGACTGAAATGATATGCTGCTGCCAGTCAGTGAGAGCGTCTCAGAAGCACCAGCAGAATGTATTTTGTGGCCTCCCTGTCACTTAGAGTTGTGCTCTTCTACAGCCCATTTAGCTCTCATCTCTTTGTGATGGGTTTGAATACAGGCCTAGTTTCAGCAGAATCACTCGCTTTAGTCACTTGCACAGGAACTTGATGCTGACTCATGGGTGCTTCAAACTTTAGAAAAGTGTAATTATAATTAAAATCCAAATTGATTTAAAATAATCCAATATATATCAGACTGGAGACATCAATCCGTCAGTCCTCTCAGGTTACTTGTGTATAATTTGAAAACTGCAAACTGTTAACCACTTTAATGTGTTTTCAGCTACAATTGTCTCAGGGCTAGTTTTACTTAACTTCATTTACCTGATGAATCACCTGTGGTTTCCTCAAAAATTAGTGAAACTGTTTGGCTCTGTCTCCCAGTAAAGCAACACTAAGGAATCAGTGGAGATTTGGGTCTTCAAAGTCTGTTTCCATTTCTGTTTTAACACTTAAAAAAGAGTGACACCTTATTGGTAACACCAAATTTAGGGAATGACAGGGTCTGACATTAAGGGTTTTGCCTATTTGCCCTTTGGGCAAGGTCTTCACAAATTTACTTGCCCCGTCTAAATTCCTACTTGCCCTGTCGAGGAGGTACTTTTTCTGATTGTCAAGTGCATATACCTGTATTTTGCATAAAACATACTTACAATTGCCTGTCAACTGTGTAAAGCAATACAAAATACTTCTTTCTCAGGAAAACTGGATTTATTAGTTATGTGTTAGCCCAGTGAAAATTATAATTACCTTTGTACAGATCAGTGCAATGTGAAAGCTGCACCAGGTTGTTGTCCAAAGAAATTCAAACTCAGGAATTTCATATTTACAATACTAGTAAGGTTTTTTTTTCGTAACTGATGAAACCAACTATTCTCAGAGTAAATGAGGTCAGCAAAACACTGACAATAGACAGGTGGCAGGGTCTGCTACATATCCACCAAGTATAAAATGGAGCAAATGGAGGCAGCAACATGCCGCATCTGGCTACTCGGGGGCTCTGCAGTATAACAGGAATGAGAACAGCTCAGAGCGGGGCTCCAGACTAACATTTTGCATTGGTTGCTCTGATGGGCCAAACTTTTTTTTAGGTGCACCAGCACAAAATTTAAATGCAGACAAATTTTTCATCGCGTCGCCTTCAGCCCCATGAGGTCATCTTTCATAGCTCTCCATAACTTTCATATAATTTGAATGGTTTTTAAACAAGAATAAGGTGTGGAGAAACGCTCGTCTTTATTTGAAGCACAATTATACACAAAAAGAAAAATAAAGTGTTTAAAGTGCTTCACTGAGCTGAAATCAAACATTTCAAACTAAAACATTAAGCAAAACCAAACATTTCCAAATAAAAGTGCGTGTGCTTAAAGTGTTTCACTGAACTGAATTTGACATTCAATCCATTTTTCTTCAAGAGAAGAATTACTGATGAAAAGTTGGTGAACGGCAACTCCTCTTTGGCAATGCTGTATGCAAGTTTACAGCCTGGTGGGGGGCTTTGTCTGTTTTTGGTGTAATTTAAAGGTTTATCTCTTTTTTTTATAACTATACAATAATAGTTGACTCACAGTTGTTAAAGTAGAAAGTGAAGTTAAAGAGGATAAATAGTAATAATTTGTATGTGTGCACACCCTGGCCACCCCTACTTATGTCACTGCCCTCATTGCTTCACCCCAGTCTGAAAGTCTGGACATTCCCCTGCACAGAGGCACAAAATAACAGTGTGGTATGAGAGCTAACAGACTTTAAGGTTTGTTCAACTAAAGGTGAAGGAAAACTCTTCTGTGGATTTTTAAAGAACATGAGGAAAGATGACCAGACAACAACTTTTGCCCCAAAAGAGCAGAAAGGTGACGTCTGTAGGACCTGGAGAAGGATAAACAATCAACTGGGGCATAATACACATGATATTTACATTGTGCATGTGCATCATTACATTGAATAAAATGTAGAGTAAGATGATAACATGTCTGTAAACACTGGTAAATGATCATAATAGGCGCAGAATCAATTTTCTCCAGTAACTGTCTTATGTGCGCATCATGGCAGAACTCCACTGTGTGCGAGGCAGAGAGCTGAGAACCGTAAACAGCAAAGACCCACCTAAGCTCTGTCTCTTATTGGTTCAGACCGTGATATGAGTGCGAGTTTTGTCACAGGACAACACAGAAATGATGCACTTGCAGAAAAAATCTGTTTTCTCCAAGGCAGCATCAGGTGCACCAGTGCGACCTCTAAGAAATATTAATCGTATCTTAAAATTTTGGTTGCATGTAAAAGAGCCCTTTACAATATAATTTAAATTTGAGACATCTGAAAAGAAATCTCATAATTTTGAGGGCATGGCAGCTTTTAGTTTGGCATGGCGATGGGCCACAATCATTTACATGCAGCAGAAACCCTGTGTTCTGCCAGAAGTTAACTTTACTTAATATCTTAAGTAAATTTAAAACCATAAAATAAACATCCAAGCCAATTTATTCTTGCATAATTGAAAACAACGCCAATTTATCAACCTACAATAAATTAGAGTCCAGACAGAAGTATGACTCACATTCACTGGACTTTAAGCCTTCTCTTCCTTGATTTTAATAAGGCCAAGAATTAATTTATATTTCATCTATCAATCCTTGGTGTTGGCATTGTAAGTCAAGCTAACAGCAAAAATAAATACATTTATTGAAAAAGATGACACCCTTGCTCTGCCTGTATTCTACAGATTGTTCGACTATCATGGTTGCTAAATAACAGTCCAATTCATAGGCAGTCGACTGAAATTAGCATTATGTTTTACCTCATGTTATAATCCTTTTAACAAACCAGATGGATGAATAGCGTTACCAGTATACTCTCAGCAGTCACACGTGATTATGATTAACAAATCTCAAAGCAACATAATCACAACAATACACAAAAAATCACCTAACAACCACAATATTGTTAATTGATCCTTAAATTTTCAGTAAGGAAATGCAAAGCTAAACAAGCTCCTGATTTTCTGAATGATAAGTAGAATGAATTATCCATGAATGGACACATTTCAGATGCAGCATGATAAAAAGGGAAAAAAGGGTTTGAGTTTACTGTTCAGTCATGATAATGGATATTACATGTTTCTCTATAGGGGCTTGAAAAATATTAGACTTTAAACTGCCAATTATGCTGCAGTCTTTTGTTCATATTTCCTTTCCTGGTGAATTCTTAGCACTGCTGTAAAGTAACTGTGGAGAAAATAAAGAAATAGTTTTCATATTTCAGTATCAAAGCTATTATTCCCCTCTAGGGGAGGACTGAACAGAGCTGCCTGTCAGAGAATAGAAATGTAAAGAATAAATGCTGAGAAATGCAGTGGGTTCTGTCAGTCTGTCAGTCACACATTTTGCGATTAAGTGTCGTTGGACTGTGAAACCTTCAAGGGCCTGACAAAGCAAGCAAACCTCCAAAAAAAAAAGCTATAATCTGTGGCATTTTCAGAGGATTGGATAATACGTCCACAATAGGGGAAAGCCCTCTTCAAGATTAGGCCATGAGGGACAAAGAAATGCCAATACAAGAGGCTGGAGTTTTCTATCATTTCAACTACTGTGACCTCACAGGACCTCAGCCTTTATTATGCATCAGAACTGTACAAAATTGCGAAGCCCCTAACATCATTGGGAAGATGGGATACAGGGAGCAGATGTGGGGAAAATAATTAATGTACACTAAATAGGGATGCACCGAAATGAAAATTTGTGGCCGAAGCCGAATAAAATATAAACGCTTGGCCGAATACCGAATACCGAATACCGAATAGGGCTGTCACTTTTTCAAAAAATCATATTCGAACGAATATTAAATGACCCGTCATTCTTCGAATATATTCGAATAGGCCGAATGTGGCTTTTTTTGCAATATTCGGCCAAACATAATTGGTTACCAAATATTCGGTGCATCCCTAACACTAAATGATAAAAATCATTTGATTCAGGAAACGCTGATGACTGGAAACACTGTAGTATGCATATCAGGCCCGCTGAAGAAGAGGTGGGCTGATCATGTGGAGTGAAGTGGAGCAACAGATGCACATTTTGTTGAAAGGCAGTCAGCAGATTCAGCAGCACAAGCACAACACGGTAGTCTGCCCTTGAACAGTTGTAGTTATGTGGTTTGCACATGACAATTATAAGTGCCCACAATTAAAGAGGAATGCGCATGCACAAAACGGAGCGTGATGTCAGTGTTACCACTGAAAACTCCAGCTTGTTGTTTACATGGCAATGGTATTTCAGAAAAATTCCACTCTGGAGGGCGTTTTAAAAAAAGTTGCGTTTTAGGTTGGCTGAAGTGGTGTTTCTGTATAAATGAGAGGCTGAAACGCGACAAAACTTTGGCATTTCATGCTTAAACTGTTGTCGAATAAACAGGGCAAGAGATGACTGACAGGGTAACAGCCTCTCATGGGACACTGTTTTCAGTCCAACACATTTACTGACAGTAGCGAAAACTCGGTTACTGCCATAACAATTTCTTTTTATGTAACTTTAACTTAAAATAACAGTAGCAAACACATATAACCCAATCCATGAAAATAAGTTTTGATTTTTAATTCTCTAAAGGAAGCTCTGAGAGATAACACTGGATATACTGTATGTGAGTAGTGAGGCAAGACGATGTATTAAGACATGGAGAATGATGGATGAGTAATTCCCTTAACCAAAGTGGATTGCATCCTAAACATAAGAGCAAGCTGATAAATAACTTATTAGTGCACTGCTGTCACTGTAATTGTGAAAAATGCTTGTTTTTTAATAAAGGGAATTGAAGAAATAAGGGGAATGTTTTATACCTGATTAGTTGAAAAAAAATCGGCAGATAAAGCGATTATCAAACTACTTGTTGGTGTAGCCCTTTTATTTAGATAAACAAGGCCACCTGGGCCATTGGCTGAAACTTGATTTTGAGAAACCATATTTTAATCAGGCGAATGACATAAATCTATGGAACCCTGGAGCAGATGGTTAATGGTTGAACAATGGCAGAGCATGAACAGAGAAGCATTTTATTGTTAGGACCACAGATATAATATCAAAGGGTGAAAATTAAAACTGCATTGTTCACCCAGGCCAGAGAAACTGGAGCCCTGTGAGACAATTACTCAACCTGTATTTTGGTACTGTGCACCAGCAGGTTCATAATAGCTCGGCTTAATGAGGGCCATGATATACCTCCACCACTTTACTGACAAGACTTGGAATCTTTCCCAGTGTAGAAAACCATTATTCACTATAAAAGAAAACCTGTCTCTAAACAAGCCTGAAGCACCTTTTCTGTGGACAAAAGATCATTGTCCATGTATATGAAAATAGAGATAGGGTTTTTAAATTAGCCTCCCTTTCTCATATCTTGAACCTTGTGAAAGGAAAAAAGGAGCACTTCTGCTGTAAGATGATGGGGCTTGGCCTTTACACATCCTCATGTGTCAGAATGAAATCACATGTGACATAATCGTAAAAAAAAGGCTTTCAGTAGTATACACTATTCACAATAAGTTAGGGATATTGTTATTTACATGAGTGCTTTTCCTATTTGATCTGAATTTTAATGAATAAGTTATAGTTCACTTTGGAATTACTATTGATGAATGAGAAGAAACAACATTTTTGTTACTTCAATATTTCTTACACCAACAATTTAGACAATAGCAAGATAGCTCCAAATAATCAAAACTGACTAAATCAGTAGCGTTTTCACCATTTGCTGCAATAACAGCTTGACAGCAACGTCTCATGCTCCTTACTAGCCTCACTGATGTTGTTCTGAGACTATGTTCCACTCTTTCACAAGTGCTACATGCAGTTCTACAAGGTCACATGGGGGTGGGGTATGAGCATCCAATCTCTACTTCAGCTGGTCCTGGACGTGCTTTATGGGGTTCAGGTCAGGGAATGTTGCTGGTCATACCATATGAGGCACTCTGACTTCCTGAAGTTGAGCTGTGACAATTCTATGATGTCTCTAGGGTAAGAACATGCAGTGACTGAGCCATCTACAAGCACCAAATCTGTTTTGCACTGACTGGTGATCTACCAAAGCGAACCCTGGGGACCATGTTGACCTTGGTGTATCACTCACCTTGTCTTCTCCAGCAACACTGATGACCATCATTTCTGATGAAATGGTGACCCGACAGTCATCAGTGAACTGGACGGTACACAATTGCTGCATTGTCCAGGTCACATGGTCTTGTGCCCACTGCAAATGGTCATGGCAGTGTCTTTGTGTCAGCGGAGTCACCTGCAATGGTTGTCTGGCTGTAAGCCAAAGCAGTGGAGTCAGCTGCAAATGGTTTGTCTGGAAACCCTAGTACCCCTCACTTTCCGTAAACAGGTCTGCAGCTGTGTGGCAATTGCATAACAGTGTCTGAGTGCATAGGTCCTTAGGTACTGGTCATCATAGCATCCTTCACTTGTGGGGCTCCACTCCTGGGTCTGTCATGACCACTGCCAGTAGTTCTGTCTTGCTGCAAGTCTGCTGATGGCACTTTGAGACACCAAGTTCACGAGCAACATCTGACAGCTTGCTACCAACCTGAAGGCGCGCTATGGCCAGGTGGCGCTGCTCGTCCATTAAGTGATGTGTTTTCATGGCTGCTTGAATGATGAAGTGACAATAATGATTTACTGACAATACCAGCTTTTTATACCCCCAGAATGTTGAAATTGAGGCCAAATTGAAAATGGTTGTCTTTTTGTATTTTTTGGTATTGGCCCCAATGTGTAAGGCACACAGTTCACAGTGAGACCATTAAGTGAAAAACACAAAATGAGGTGTGTATTACCCTAATACAATTGCCTCCCTATCCCAAAAATCACTGAAGTGAAACAGACACCTTATGTGTGAAATCAACTGAGGACCTCACAATATCCCTAACTGATTGTAGTATGTGTATTGATTGTAGTATGTGTGTGCGTGTGTATATATATATATATATATATATATATATATACACTAGTGGTGGGACTTGATTTAAAAAATTAATCAAATTAATTATGCCATTTGTAATTAATTAATCGTAATTAATCACATTTTAATTTCATTGATATTCAACATCAGAAGCAACACTTTTCAAACAGATTTTGGTAGAAGACTAAATCACTGAATAGTCACATACAGAAGTTTAAACTACAAAATCCTGTTTATTTTGCTCAAAAGATGTTTTTTTTTTTTTTTGAAAACGCGTCAATTTCCGCAGAGCAGATCATACCAAACAGGAAAACAGACACGAAAAAACGATCAGAGTTTCCGGTCTTTTCAAAATAAAGCACCATGTCCAGCCTGTCGATTGTAAAATTATCCTCATATATTAAAACTTCGACACTGGCACAGGGCCAGCAGTCATCAGCGGGTCAGACCCAGAGGAAATCTGACGCCATGGACGAGGAAAAGTTTATATTGGAGGCGGAAAACCAGATAATCATATAAGATATGACACATCCTTTATATAAGGACACCAACAGAAACTGAAAGGGAAGGACTGAATTAATGAAGTTCTGGGAGGGCAGGTGAGTTTAACATACTAAATATCATGAAAGTAGTTGTCATGGGTGTGATTCCTGCAGGAACATGTGGTTCTCCTGTGATCTCTTGTATCCAGCTGCTATGAGTACGCTGAGCTGCGCTCCGCTCCTGAGACGGATGCAGTGTGAATTGGCTCGCGCTGACGGACCGTGGCGACTGTTTTTTAGAAGTAAATTTTCCATCCACTGAGCTAAGCAAGGCGCTGTCATCATATATATATATATATATATATATATATATATATATATATATATATATATATATATATATATATATATATATATATATATATATATATATATATATTGTCTTTAGATTCTAAGAAACAAGTAAATTTTGAGCACCATCATGACACACCATCATGTTGAATGAAAGGGAAAACAAATGAAGTTCATATTGCATCAGGCAATTAGAAATGAGACCACACATAATGTTTTTTTTAACATGGTTTAGTGTGCAGTATTATGATCCCCAAAAAACTATGTCAAGTTTGTGCATATATTTCCCGCTGATTCAATAGTACATTTAGAACATCTGTGTACTTAGCTGTAGGTGGCCTGCATATCCTTACTCCTTGCTGTGCTGTCTTAAGCCCCAGGTGGGAGTGCTCTCTTGTGCTGTTGTCAGTTGTATTTGATTAAGCTATATGTGGTGAGACATTTCATCTGCTCATCTTTGCTGGAGTTCAGACCCAAGACAGGCTCTGCAAACACACTCTAATCCACCAGCAGCTCCACAATGGACTCGAAAGCCCCTTGATCTGTCATATATCCTTTTGAACAACAATAATATGAATTTTCCTTTTAAGAACAAATATGAGGTTCTGCAGAAACAGCAAAACCCAAGTCCTGTTTTTCCTCTTACTTTTTCTTCCTTTACAAGTTATTTTGATTTCTATCAACATGTTGTCCTGATGCATGAAGCTGCTATACCCTTTTATCCCGTTCCACTGGAGGTTTCTAAATGTTAGATGACTTATTGGTTGCTACATCCATGTTTTATCAAGGAGAGAGTAGTTTCAAACTAGCTGAGGATTAGCATAAAGATTTAGACATTTAGTTTTTACTGCAGGAGGTACATCTTTACGGTTCATTAGATCTACCAGAGGAAAACTAAATTACAGGGTGCTAAAAGGTAATGGCTGACTTTGGATTGAAATGCAAATATATCACATCAGTAATTTATTAAACATATTGTAGATATTTCCGTAGAGGCTAAAGTATCTCAGCAGAAGAACTAGAAATTTACCGTCAAACCTTTTCAATCAGAATGTTTTTAATGTTTATGTTTTTTCTTGTATTAAGGGAAACTAAAAGGGGTTTTGATAAAGCAACATATTTGCTTTTCTCAAAAAATGCTTTAACCACTTAAACCAAACATTCCTATAAACATTTTGCCTTTAATTATGGTCAGCAGAAAGAGACCTGAGTTTCAAAAACCTCTATCTCATCAACATGATATTTTCCTGCAAAACCTGTTTAATTTTTTTTTCATGTACTCTTGGCCCTTGAGGATTATCAATCCATTACAGGCAGGTGAAGCTGTATTTTGGCACTTTTCAAAATAGCTGCTCTCAGAAAAATATACACACACTTTTTTCCTTTTTTTTTCCAGGAAAGTCATTGTTAATTTTCAAGTTGCAGTAAGAATAACATCTTAATTGTTGCTCAATTTAAAAAGTGTTTTCTGCATTGAATGAATGTATATTTACTAAAAACTTTACTTAATTTTCTGGCTATTTTTTTGATGGGCCAGGCTTTAGAGGGTTAAATGACATCATAGAGATGTTCATATTTATTTTAGTTTTTCAACATCTTTCGATTTGACATGCTTGAAAATGTCTCATTTCCTGCTGTGTGTCGAAGGTCATGTTGCAATGAGAAATAATTTCTCCTTTTAAGAACTGTTCAAAGGGATTAGATGGCAGATTATTAGCATGAAAATTAGAAAAAAAACTTGAATCTTTCTCTCAAGGTTTGCTTTTGTCAATGTGTGTTGTTTCATTATAAAGAGGAAGGACATGACTCATGGGCAGATTGTATCATGCTGAAAGGCTTTAGAATAATGTCACCCCGTCTCCCCTGCTGGTCAATCCTTTTGAGAGGGAAACTATTTTAAACTGTCACTAAAGATAGATGGTATTTCATAAGAAGGTCTATTTTTTAGTTAAGAGTAGCTCTCATCTACAAAATACAAAACAAAAACACAGCCAAACACTCAAACCCTGATCTACAAGGAATGAAACAAAACTGCTGAGATCGAACTGCACTTGATGAGAACAGTAGACAAAATCAAATGGCACTGGAACAAGATATGAAATACAACAAAAATGCACAGGACAAGGGGTTATACGGACACTAAATACACAAGGTAAGGGGAACATCTGGAAACAATCAGGGCAGGTTAACAATCAACAAGACATGACGACACCAAGATGGGAAGTAAAACTAGAAACAACACTAAAAATGAACTACAAGACATAAGCTGATGCACACATGGGAGACAAAAGACAAGAAAGGAACACAGAATCAAACTTGACAAAACTGGAAAGACAAATCCAGATTCAGTTTTACAATTCAGTCTCAGTTCAGTGTGGAATGACTGTTATGTCATCTAAGTCTGTGAGAACAATTTTCCTCTGCTCTCTGTATTGCACATAGCAGAGTTACTCTCTGATTCACACAAACGTGTGCATGCGCACTTGCAGAGACCAGCATACTGTTTAGCAGACAGAGAGTTTGGAGAAATAGTGACGCAACCACCAAAAGAAATGCAGATTAATAATAATAATAATAATAATAATAATAATAATAAAAATTAAGCACTCCCACAATCATCACAATGCCCATCTTCTCGTCACCCCCGCCCCCCTAAGACTGCAAACCAAGGGGGAACACTATTATAGTTTTACTTTTCATCTTTTTCACTCTGCAGCACTGTGTTTTTACAGAATAAATAAGTCGCTACATGACGTGGTCACCTAATTTGCATAAAAAGTCATTTGCCTGTAATTGTTGTGGACTCTGAAGGAGAGGAATAACAATATAAAAGACGGAAAGCATGCCCTTTCTTAGTCTTCCGGGTGAAGTACCATGCTTTGAGCTGTAAAGAAATTAAACTTTTCCTAGGGGCAGAGGAAAGTCCTTGATCATATTTTGTAGTCGAAGTACTCAAATTATTCAAGGAATCTTTTCAGCCCTATTCAAGTGTACATGTTCTGAAGAGTTTTAAGTGTGAATTAGCTGAAAATTGGCTTCGCTTATGATGTACTAAATCATGTCATAAGATTCTAATGTCATAACTTTTGGGTTTATTTAGAGGGATTATTTAAGCAGCATTTCTGCCTAACTGGTTGCATAAACCTTGCTCACCTCCCATCATGACATGTCAAAGCTGTTTTCACTGTTTATATTGCTGTACAGCAGGATTAAAATCATGATTTGATGTCGTACACATGGTGTGATTCAGGGGGAATACACAGTATTGAGGAGATCCTTGTCACAATAGTTTTGGTCAAAAGAAGAATGGTCAGTCTTTGTATTATCTGTGTTGACACAAAATGACAATTGCAGTGGTTTTACTTGGATTGTTGATGCCAAATTGCATGGAGAAATAGTCTTGATGGCAGGTTTATGTTCTTCTAATAGATATGTCAGGGTAGCACAGAAAGGACAGGTGGTAGACAAGAATGCAAACTGTTTCATTGGATCACAGCCACATAACTTACACTCAAGCTGTTGCATCCTGACAGTGAATAACTGCTCCATGCTCAAAGCCATTGTTTTGGTGTACAGTAGCACTCCAGGAGGAGTTTTTGTGGTTGGCCAAAAACAGATTTTCATTTCTCCTTTTGTTTCATTTTATTTCTTGGCTTTTTCACTCCCTGTGTTCATTTCATTTACTCTCAAATGAATAACCACACTTCTGCTGATGAAAGTTTGAGCTGTATACTGCTTCCCCTCAGTAAGTGAATTACTAACCATAAAGACAAATGGGCAGCCATGGCAGCAGATGCTCTGCTGAGGAATGCCGTTGTGTTATTGAATGTTTATTGGAACAAGAGAAAGAGAGGGGGAGATTGAAAGGGCAGAGCAGTTAGAGTAATCCTGCTTGGTGCTGCCCTTTAATCTTCATTTCAAGGCAATTCACCAACTGGCTGTGATCAATGGCTGATTTCCCCCATAATGGCTTCATTCCAAAGCTTTGTTTGAGTCTGACACATCATAAAAGCATCAACGAAGGAAATCTGTTGATCCTTTAGCAGCACTCCACAGCCAATAACAAACACGATCAAACACAGCAGGAGTGTAAAAAGCCTTCAGTTGCATTTCTACATCATTATTCCTCCTGTAAACGTTGAAACTGAAGTTCAAAGCAAATGTTTTGTGTCGAAATCAGTGATGACGAAAAATCAATAATTGCCTTAATTTTCCTGTAACAGTATATGCAGTAATACAACTGCATGTTTGGCTTAGCCAACAATTATGGTAGTAAGAGACACAGCTGGGTCATTATTATTTTTGAATAATCAAATAGTCAGTAGTTTATAAAAGCTTGATGAATTGATGCAACCAGTATCTCATGTTAAAGATTCATTTTTTTCACAGTTTTTACTGGTGCCTGGTTGTAATGTGGTACTCCTGCCAGATGATGGCTGTAGCTTGACTAACCTGGGTTGGGGAGGTCGAGTTTATGAATAATCTCTGAAATAGATATCTGTGACCATTGAATTCTCAAGGAGATCTTAATCTGTCACTCTGAATAAGAGATTGACATTATTTATCATGCAGATTGCAATAGTAAGTTATAGTAAGATTTCACTTTTTGATTATCTACTCAGGATGATGGTATTTGACATACTTGTAGCTGCTTGGATGGAATCCAATTTATTTGTATTCAGTGGACAAAACTGGTGAAATGTCACCAACCATGACACTTTAGCCTTCCAGGAGATTTTCTTGAGTTAGTCTGAAATGTTTGACAAGTTCTAATGTTTCACAGGAGTATATCTCAGCAGATAGCGCAACCTTTTTTCGGCCCTAATCAACACCTAAGATAGACTGTGAAACAGTATGCTGGGGAGTGTGAAGAAACAGAGTTAGCATGTCAGTGAAGCTGAAAGACTCTCACAAACAAATACTTCACTCAAGGCTTCTTAACAGTGAAGTGACAGCACTTAATTCCCAGGATTTTAACTCAAATTCATCAGATGAAATAAACAAATTTCCCAAAACTTAAACTTAACTTGTCATGTGACGGCTACATCTGCTTTCACCCAAAGTTTCTCATTTCATTTCAAACGTCTACTCAGTTTTGGCAGTAAACCTCATTCCCACATTGGTGAACTGTCATCCAAGCTGCTTAAAAACCACACCAAACCAAACTTCTTGTTGAAGTCTATATAATGATTCTTAATAGGTCAGGTTGTGTAGGCTCTGATTTTTGTATCTAGGATATGGACAGGGCAAAAGCAGGTTAATTAATGGGCGTATCTCTGGTTTTCAGTTCAAACAGCGCAATTCTTCACACTGTGTCTCCCCTTTGCATACACTGCCTGAGATTGTCTTCTGAAGGCGGGCCTTCTACGACACATCAGGCATGATGGAGGGAACCACAACATTCATGCACTGATCCAAATGGTCGGAGGCTGCTCATTAATATAGATGGGGTTTTTATAGGAATAGCTGTTGGGCTAAATTATTCAGAGGGTTCAGGGAGACATATGGGCTGGCCTCTTCAGTAGCACAGCTAACTGAACACGTAAATACCTACTGTGGGGCAGGTGAAGCAGAGGAATGAACAGGGGATCTGCTGTGTATGAGAAGACTAATGGCGTTGAATCTTGACAGTCTTAAATCATGAGCTATAACAGTGTCACAGGGAGGCAGCGACCATATACACATACACCAGAGTTGCAAATTGAAAAAGAGAAGGAATACATGCATGACATGTATGTGTACATGTATTGCATACAAAAAATAGGTGTTAAATACACAGTAAGACTAGTACAACTGGAGAAATTCTAAGAGTGTAGATCTGCTAGTTAATAACGATGATGTGCAAACCAGGCAAGAAGCCAGAGTGAAAACAACATCACAAACTGCTGTGGAGACCGGTTAAAAATAGCAGTGAGGATATTACTAAAACATTCCTGTCAGGGCATGTTCATGTTTGATTGACATCTCTTTAAAGACAACAGTTTACTGCAAAGCTACAAAGACAGACTCTGCTGTGTATTATCACCTGCATGGCTTCTCATAAACACACATGCACACACAGCTGCTTGATCGTACAAACACACACAAATCCACACACTCATGCACATGAGGATAAATGAGGGGTCTCATCCTGTGATCAGGTCCATTAAGTCTTTCTGTCAGTGTGGGCATACTGTTGTTACTGAGAAAGGATTGATGGTTATGCACAAATGAATATGCCCTGTTTTTAATGTGTAGAGTTTCTGTGTTCTGTACAAAAGGAGTGAAGGAAAAATTACACTCCATTACTGCACTGTTAATGCTGAAAACAAACTGTCCAAGTGAAGTTTATGAAAGATTGAGTAAACCACAAGAAGCTAGTACTTATAATAAAAATAAAAAAATAAAATAAGCCTTTAATACTTAGCAGTTCAAGATTATTAGTCGTAAAAGTCTTCATTCATCCAAAGTAGAAGAATTCGTGCATTTGATATTGTGGCATAATTATAAGTAATTCACTCGAGTAAATAATGTGAAGAAATGGGATTATTTGGTGATATCTCGTGGTTCTGGACGTTGAGAACAAGATGTTTGTGCCACTGAGTAACTGGCACATACCGCTCAGCCGCTGGTGTCAATTAAATGCCGCTTTTGGATTTTGGCCATACTGAAAAAGCTGCACAATAAGTATGATTTTCCATAGTTCAAGGTTTGAAAAACAAAAACTTATCAAGTAATTTTTTTTTTTTTGTCTTAGTCTTCCAACTGACTGGAAACGGTTGCGTTTTAGCAGCCACCTGCTAAATACCAAATGCATATGGCCCCTGCTTTTTTTTGTTCTATACTACCATAGAAACTTATTGTGCACTGATCCAACTTTTAAAGTCTGAATATGAATACTGATACTTTGGATTTGGTATCAGTTGACAATGATACTGATCCAATCCGATCCGATACCAGTATGAAATTACATTCCTTAATGTTGATAATTTGGCAACATCTGGCTTCTCTTACTTGAGCCAATAAGATGAGCCCTGTGGATTGATCCACTGGCAACGATATCCAATCTAGCTTTTTGAGTCTGTATCTGACAGATACCAGACATCAGGATTGGATCATTGCATCCCAGTTGAAATGTAGTGCAAGGGTACATATCTTTGATGTAGTGACTCTTTCCAAGCTTAGACATAGACTTTTATACACAGGTGATTTAACAGAACTTGAAACACTTATTTCATTTCTACCAGTGGTACTAAATACTATGTGCTACATCTTTAAGAGAACACCTCTGAAACTGCTCTACAAATACAAAGTTATTCATTTTTGCCATGTATGAAATAAGTCATCCTTAAGTATTTCGTTGTGACATGTTTGTAATGTAATCTTTCCAAAAAAAGTACTGGAATAAAAAATAAGCAGTGTTTGCTTTTGAAATGTTGAGCAGAAATTTTGAGATCAGCATAGGAAAGACTAAAATTTCCAAGTAGAATAATGGTACTTCAAAATTTCCCTTCATCACATTACAGTCTGTTTATCTAGTCTTAAATTACAACTTTGGATTGTTAATTCATTGGATTTAATTTCATATTTTTCTTCAGGGAATGATAAGCATATTCCTCCATGAATTTAAGAATGCACATTCCTTAACTATGACTTTCTGTTGATCATGACTCACTGTAAATGACAGGTAAGAGGTTGTTGTTTGCTCATTCGTGCCCACTGTTTGCCTCTACATTTTTAAAGAGGAAGCCCTAAGTCTTACTGATGGAATATTTATCTTTCCTCAATAGGGCTCCATTATGCTGTCATGCAGTTTGTCGAGATTATTTGAGGTCCAGGAAAAGGCTGCTATTATGCATAATGACTTTCTTCCTGGGAGATTTAAATGTTTGTTGTAGATATGTGCTCATTTGAATTTCAATTATCAGATTCAAGTGTGGAGACTATTTCAGTCTGATCATTTGATGCAGGGCCTCCATAAACTGCTCAGCACTCGGGGATTAATCACAATAAAGTTGTTAAACACAAATAAATGGGTGCTAAAACATCTTATGCTGTCTTCAGAGGTGGAAGCCCTTTAAACATTTATGAAGGAGAAGCTGATGTTCTTGTTCAAACAAATGAACAGGCACTCCTTCCTGTGGGGAGGGGGGCATCATTTTCGCATAAACTGTTGAAGATTTTCCTACAGATCAGCTTCATGAATAGCTCATATCTGTGAATGTTAGTATTTATGAGTGACTTTTCACATCTCCTGTTAGCCAAAAGCAATACTCAGCAAATATGTTTGGGTCACATTTCCACTGTCCAGTTTTTTCACGGTATATTTAACACAACTTATTGTATTTATCACATTTATGAAAAAAATCCTTCAGTTAATCATCTCAAATGATGTCCATCACCCAATATTGCTTCCCGAAGAGATTCAGAGGAGGGTTTAACAGTGATTCTTATTAAGCTCATAATTGCCAACTGCAAAGAAAGTAGCTCAAGATATTGTCGCGTTTTACCCATTTGGTTTAGAGACAGGGTTGGTCATAGATCTGGTATTCAGATTCTGGTTTTCATTTTCTAAGACAGGGGCTCAAATTACCTGAGAGCCACTGAGCATCCAATCTTTTCACAAGGGGGCCTTTTCAGGTGTTCAAAAAAAAAAAAAATCAACAGTTCGAACAACTGTACTTGTAAACACAAATTATTTTACATTCTGTCTCACCATCGATCTTGAATGTAGTCCTCCAAGACACAAATCTTGCTTGACCAAACGAGATCTTACAAAAACATAGAAGAAGAAACATAGCAATATATAGCAAAAACTGGCTAACGCCAAACACAACAAGGTGGAAGACATAGAAGAGGGAATGATGGTGGTCTTGGGAATACTTTTAACAGAAAATTCCCAAACCAAAATAATAAGAGCTGTGGTAAAAGTCCTGGAGATGTTAGGAATACAGGCTATATAGTCCACTGAGCGAGCTATAGGTGAGTTGTTTTGAAATTAAGTGAATAGCTTGTGTTATTAGCATAGTACTAACAGTTAACGTTTGATATTGAAAATAATAATAATTCAATAGACATAGAAAATACATTCTTAGGCTTCCCACTGTTCAACGAGTTGGTCATCATTTCTGATGTCCACCCAACTTTCCGTGTCAGATCAGCCATGCTTGATTTGTTTATGTCTGCTCCTGATTGACTACATTACATGCTATGTCAAAACACACAGAGTCATGACGGGGGGAGTCTGCTTTCCCCACACACATAAAGATTTTTGGTCATAATTAAGTTCAATATTTACGATTGTCGGCCTTGACCCCTTTCAAAACCGATTAACTGGTCAATTCAATCTTAACACACCTCAGACCACAGGATAACCTTATAAGATGATCTTATAAGACTTTAGATAATCGGGCGTTGTCCATCCTTGGTTGGGAAAGAGGCAAACTGGTACAAAAGCGGCCCGACAATTGTTATGTGTGTACCCCCCCTAAGCCTGGACCTATTCTATAGCATTTTCTGACACTGTTCCAGTATGAATGTGCTGGAGGGAGATGTGGTTTTGATGATAACAAAGACACAAGTGTCTAGTGTTTGCATTAAGCTTTACACACCTCACACTGGTTTAATGATCAATTGCCCGCTCCTGAGTTCTGAAAGCACCCTTATTTGAGCCATTCGTAATGGTTCAGGCTGTTGTGTATGACTCAGTTGTGCCTTTGGGGATTATTGTGCCAGCTTTAATGTGAGGCTCACAGTAACTTCCACAGCCGGTGTCAAAGGCAGGTGGTTGGTGTTTGAAAGTTTGTTGTATTATACACCACAGCACTTCCTTCCACAAGAGAATTCTCACCCTTACTAGAGAAACTACACAGTTGAGACAGCAGGGCATTCCTTGAGAATAAAACAAAATGTGAGATAATTTCATAGTCATTACTACATTTTTGTGACTAGTCAAGGGAGGTCCAAATGAAACTCCTGCTACAGACTCGCTGTAATGGGCCACAAAGCAGTGTACAGGTTGTCAATATGATTTATTGTTCTACACAAGTTATTTCCTCTTTTTCAGTCTTTTGTTTTATTTTTTTTTATTGAAGTTTATTTGAAATAACCAGTGAAACACATTGTGTGAACGAAGTGTTTCATAAAATTTACCTCAGAAGAAACTTTGATGAAAAGAGGTTATCGAACAGATAGTAGAGCAATTTTCCCCCTTCAGCAAATGCTTATATTTTTTATATAATGTAAAAATACGGCCGAACGTGGAACAGAGTTGCCTAACTGGCCTAGATACACTCTCTTTGTCATCAGAGCTCTGCTGCCCTCTCGCTCCATCACTCATTGTAAACCCCTGTCTCGTACAGGCATCAGTTGACAGTTGGAGCATCCGTCACACAGAGTGAGACACATGTTCATGGAGTGAAGATTAATGAAACACTGCATACAGCTGCTGGGACAACCTGATAGTGAGGAAAATGGACTACCATGCAGTGTTTGACCACAAAGAGACAGAAAAAGATGGTTTTAACCTTATTTGTAGGGTTCTGTGTTCAACATTTAAGTCTTTCCTCCTGGGGACAAAATAAAAAAGCCTTACTTAGAGCAGCAGAGCGGAAATATTAAAGTGATATTTTACTTGAGGAAAACCTTTTTATTTTCAGCTTATATTCCCCAAATGATATCATAAATAGTACTTATTCATTTTCCCAACGGGGATGTGGATGTGGTAGTATTATATTAAATTTGGTACAGTTGGAAAGATGCAGCATTTTCTTGGTAAGTTGATGGAAAATTGTCTTAAGAATAGAACATCCGGGCCAGATAAAACATACAAAAGAAGTTTTAAAGCAAAATTCAGTTGCTTCTTATTGTGGATGTTTGAGTAATAACAGAGAATGAAACAATTCAGAAGAGGCTGGCATTTAATCCTAACAATATTAATGACTCATGTGTAATGTATTCAGCATTGTGGTGAAATGTTCAACATCATAGACCTACATTTAAAAAAAGTCAGTCTTTTTACTCTCACTTATCTCTCCTTTCATTTTTTGTCTCCATGAATATTTACTTGTAACCACCATTATTCATTTATTTGCTTTAACTTTGTAGCACAAACAGCCACCATCAATTTAAACTGATTTATCCTTCAAAGTCCAATAAAAGATGAGAGCATCCTTTGAGGATGCAGATTAAAAGGCCACAATTTAAAGATAAATGCCTATTTTATTTATTTATTTTTCATTTTTTTGCAAAGACATGGCACCCTCTTGGCAAGAGATGAAAATTCAAAGCCATAAACGTATCAACTCAGAGATAAGGTCAATTGTTCATGTGTGACTTTCACTCCAAGAGTTTCCTCTTTTTTTTCTTACCCTTTCTTGTTCAGTCAGGATATCTGAACAACACCTGATATTGCACTGAACAGAAAGCTCCTGGTGAACCAAGAAGACCAAAGTCTCAAGATTTCTTTGACAACTAAAACCCACCGAGGCTGTTTAATGTCTTGACTCTGCTTTTCATCCTATTTTTCTTTGTCATGTCAAAATATAATGTACAAATGTAATTTCAATATTATAAGAAAACTGAAGTTTCATATCTTTTATCATTTTTTGACTCTTCCTGTCATTCTCTGCTGATTACGCTTTGGTTTTATTCTTCAAAATCATTTAATTTCCAACTTATGTTACAAGAAAGCTCTCAAACTAAGTCAGCTGTCCTTTGCCATAATTTAAAAAGTAAATAAATCCATATGTATAGAATGCAGACTTTAATCACAGTAATCACTTCAACATCTATCTATTTCTCTATCTTATCATTTGCTGGCAGGAGCCTTTAACCGTTCTGTCTTGATCAACTCTCATTCTTTTAATGCATCGTCCAAACACATCAAGTAATCATGGCAAGCGACTGGTGCTCGCTTAATTTATTATGACTGAAAAAATGATCTCAAACCAAGTCTTGACAGATTTACTGTACGTCTCTGATGGCATGTGGTTATCTGACAGCATGCAGACAGCACTGGGAAGAGCTCACGGTTATATTTAGTCACTCAGTTTGCATCAGCAGTCCCTGAGGGACATCCCTGCAGTCACAATGAGGCTGTACCTGCTTGACAAGTAAATCATTTGCTGCCAAGCGAATTTTCTGCAGTAGAACTGTTCATCCATGACCATGACACATATGACAGTGGGCTGTGCCAGTGATGGTGGTCTGACACATTGATGTTAAAGAGATCCCTGTAAACGCTTGGATGTTCTTTAATAGGAAACCACAGATTCTAGATTTTTTAGTACAAGATATTCAGGTACAGGTAATTCAGCCATATTGTGACCAGTTCAGCAACCTCCGGTCTGAAAATATGAGACAATGCGGAAGTATTCAAATCTGCAGTTCGTTGAGTGTCCGCTTGAAGCTGGCTCTGGAAGTACTGCAAGTCACATACACACTAAGCCATAAAAATAAAAGCCATTTTCACAGCTGAAATAAGCCTGTTTACAGCCTGGTACAAAGAATGTCTCCCGTCTGGATCGCTAATTTCACAATGGCAATCACTGTACTGGGGTGAATTTTTTTCTAAATCAGCAGTTTAGAGTTTAGTCGGCCGTTTTGCTTCAAAAATTTGTTCAGAAACAGACGGGTGGTGTCGCAAAGACTACGTTCATTAATTATACAGTCTATGATCAAGACTCGTCATTAGTTCTACAAAGGGCAAAAAGTTTGGTAACTCATCAATCACTGCGACACCAGGAGGCACTATGAACCTCCTTCTTATGCTAAATGGAACCAGAAATAGAAGTTGTTACAGTAATTCTTAAATAAAAAACTGAAATCTATAAAGAAGTGAAGTGTTAAAAAAGTCTTATAATGTTAGTCTGTATCTTTGTGGATCCTTTGCAAAATGTTTTGAGAAAATAGAAGATTCATGAAGAAACAGATGCTTTAAACTGAAGTACTTTGAGCAGGCACAATTGCCTCAAAGGAATCTTATTGCAACAGTGACTTTTCATCATTTCCTGGTGAGAATATCAACATGAAACTGGCATGCATTTTAATCTTACCCAGCTAAAAGCTCATCACGGAGTGATTAAGCATACAAATAAAGTTTGAACATTAAGACTTATGCCATTCAGGAAGAAAACAACAACAGAGCTGAGTTTCAGAAACTTGTTTTTCCATTAACACCTAGAATTGCTTTGCAGTAGTCGGGGGACTTAGCAGCAGGGAGGAGAGTCTTTATTAGTACTTGAAAAATGCACATTTCCCCTCGGAGCAGTCCTCTATATATCACAGAGAAAAACAGGATTTTGTATATATTGCTGTGTTGCTAATAGTGCAGAGCAGGAGATTCACTTAGCTAACACAAGGCTAATGATTGTGCCTTATCAGTGATCACCCAGGTCGCAATTTTACCCCTGCAGTAAATCCACTACAAAGATAGTTTCAGTGGCTCTGCTTTTCATTTAGAGTGGCTCATAATTCTGTCTGCTTTTATAGATAGCATGATATTTTTTCAATTTGTTCAAGGCTACTGCAGGTGTAGCTGACCATATTGATCCACCATTAAACCAGGATTGGGGCTTTGGCTCCTTTGATTACTTGTGAAACTTGTAATGCACAAGCAGCATTGTAGTTCTGTGCATACATGGCTGGTCCATTTAATGGATAGGTGCGTATTCAAGAGTAGGATACAACTCAGTTGTGACCATGACATTTTCTGTTTCTTTAAATTTACTGTCTTTGACTGATGGTGGAATCCATAATTTTCAACCCCTGGACACGTTCTCCTCTGGCAGATCACAAGTTTATGATTCTGCAGTGACGATTGAGAAGCCTGATTCTTTCATGGGGTGAACAAGCCTTTGCTCCGGGCCATTCTGATATGAGAAGTTGTATGTGACCTGAATATGACTCTTACTTTATTCATACACAATGCTTGTACCTGCGTGTAGACCTGCAAACTAGTACATGTCTTCAAAAGATAACATAACACAATGAACAGTTATGAGGGTTAAAAATGGCGGCTCCATCTGTTACATAAAGGAAACCTTTAACCTGTTGATGTGTAACTGTGTTGATAGCGCCCTTAAAATAAACAAACACCTTTTAGATTTGTTCCTACTACAGGTTGAAGAAAATTTGTTACACTTTTTTTTTTTTTTTAGCAAAACAGTCTTTTATTAGAAATATCTTGTATAAAAATGAACATGCTCTACACATTTTTTTCTTTATATAATTCATAAATATCCAGGCACTGTAATTCTTTTTATATTTCTTTTTTAAATAATTCAGTACATAAAGCAGACATGATCAATCCATTGTTATAACGTACATTAACTTGCCATTTAATTTCAGTCATCACTTACATATTCTATTTTGTAACACAGACAAAGTGTTTTAGAAAAATAAAAGGAGGGGGTGTCAAAAAAGGGGGAAATGATCATATTCACAAACACAAACAATCCCACAAACAATACATTATCAAATGATGAGAAAACAACGTTTTCTGCAACACCTTAGACTTCTTTTGAAGCTGAGAGAGTCTTTGTGTAAACCAAAATATTTGCTATTTATAAATCTCTGCAGTAGTTTTCCTTCTGGATTCAGATTGTTCACAGGATGTATGAGTTTTGACATGCAACATACATATTTTTGCATTTCAGAGGGTAACATTAAATGAGACAAATTCCAGAGCTCAACTGTTCATGGAAAAATACTAAAACGTGACTCGAGACAGAAATGGAGTTCACATGTCTAATATAAATTGTATACAGAGTACACACTTTGAACAGGGCGAGTGCAACACAAACAACACCAAGGATTCATGGGAAAGATGGCAGATGTAGTTTGATGGATGAGGCACAGAATGAAGGCACTGGCCCTTATTTATCAAGCAACTTCAGTTTACTTCCCCTATTTTGATCCAGAAATGTGAGCTTGGAAAAAATGCTGTGAAAATTAATGCATAACTCTGTCAGCATACACTTGGCTAGACCTTCAAGAAAATATGCAAAGACCACCTAAAATCAAAATATGGAGAGAGGATTTATCATTGAAGCAGATTTGTTGTGCAAGTACTCCATCAGAAGCAAGAAAGGATTTTATTTCAAGACTTTTGTCAAATATTTTTTAATTTCATCAAATCAAGTATACTGTCTGAATAAGAGAAAAAGCTGTGTCTGTTTCTGGTGAGCATTTGAATCAAGGAGGAGTTCCAGATTATGAGAGTGGTCTCTGTGAGACCATCCTACCCTGTGTTTTTGAGCAGCATATGGAGGAGATGTGGAAAAAATGTCATAAATACAGAAATATTCAAATGGATAGGGCTATGTATATTAAGAATATTATTACTGTTAAAGTAACTGTATGAACTTTCTCTTTTCCTTGGTAGCTTGATACCAAATTTTTATTCAAGTCACCTGTTTTTCTAAGTACTTCTATTAAACGCCAGTTTTTATTCTGATACCAATGCTTTTTAAGAATTAATTGCTTTTGCTTCTTTTATTATTGTTAGTAAAGTCATTCAGGCCTTCTTTACAGTTTTTGCAGTGAGGGGAAATTAAATTTATAAAACAGCTTTTAGTTTAACCTTCTTTTGCAAAAAAAGGACTCTTTTTGACAACGCAAAACAAAACCGCTTCAAAAAGCCTTTTCAACCCGTTTTACAATCACAAACCCAGCATGAAGCTACTTTCAGTACTTACACAGCCCAACGAAACCCTTCTTTTTCCAAAACATGAATACTGTTATGTTAGAATTAAATGGAAAACACAAATCATGATAAAAGCAGTAAAATAATAATAAAAAAATCTCAAATAGCAGTAATGAATAGTTACTTCTATAAATAGGGCTGTTATTCAGCCTTTTGTGCTTTTTTCTATACAAAATGCTTTTTTTCTCAGAGGCAAAAACATACAAACTACAACTGGATTACTGGTTTGCCACCGTCAAATTGATATACTGCAGCAGATATACAATGGCTACTGCAATCAATGAACACTGTTAACAAAACTAAACTTTAGTTACTTTTTTGTTAGTGGTCAGGTAAAGACAGATCCTTACAGTTTACAACCTTACAGAGGCAAAAAAAAAAAAAACTCTCAACACACCTTAAATCCTCAAATGAGGCTTGAAGCCGCTGCAAATGTCACCTCAGTGCTCAGTGGGATCCACCAAGGGTGACCCAAGTGACTTGTTCTTTGGCACGGACGAAAATACTTTTATCCCATCATAACAGGCTACTGTAACCGCCTAAAATGCTTTCATGAAGCATTTCAAAAAGTAACACACTCCTGAAGGAATTCTTTAAATGTGATCCACCTAATTATCTTTGAACGTTCAAGCTGTCTGATGAAAGGGATCCTGCACCTTTTCTAAATGGGCTTTCATGCTGAGTAGCTGTGTGAGCCTAATTTTCCTCCAAAAATACAATTAAAACTCTCATTAGTCATTTCCACTGGAGTTACAAACTTCATGACCTGAAAGAGTGAGAGAGGGAAAGAGAAACGTTTTTGGAAAACACTGTGCTTTAGAGGAACACGGGATACTTTTACATCCTCAACGAATCACAGGGGATCCCAGTGGAATACTGTCCATCTGATCCATCACACTGTAACATCATGGTTTAAAAATAGCACATCTAACAACTCAATGATGTGTGTTGTACTCCTGCAAAAACAGACTGTCAGACTGTGCTGTTATTCCGCTCTACTGTAGAGATCAAGATCATAATTTAAAGCACACACAATTTGTGAGAAACACAAAGTAGCATAGAAAGAAGTAGTTGTTTTATATCCTGTAGGGACCTTCAACTGCCATTGTGCTTTAATCGTGTCAAAATGTATACATTTAATGTGGCTGATATGAATGTTTAACCAACATGGAAACTTGAATAACAGTCATTCAACTGCCTAAGTTCAACAAGTGCATGATAAATAAGGGCCAATAAATCAGGGATGTTTGAAGTATGCACTGATGACTCTCCATGTCCTGGCTGACATTTATGGAGTGTGGTGTAAACTATAAAATGTATTCCATCGCAATTCTTCTTCAGTTTCGCACCTTCGGCGTTTGAAATTATGGTTTGTTCAGCAGAGGGTAACCCAGTGGCTAATGGTCCAAAATGACATCTCCACTGTGAATGACAACCATGACAAATGTTGCATTCCATAGACGTCGACAACACAGCACAGAACACGTGATGCTCCCACAAGCATGCTCTGGGACTGTACACTAGGTTTGTAAAGATGATGACATCATCATCATTACCATTATGAAACACTGATTAAAAACCTGGGATCACCCACTGCTTTATTTCTGCCATGTTTCAGATATGGTTAGCATCTGTAGAAATCCTCACTGTACTGTAATAAGGCATGAACAGTTTCAGCTTCCAAACCCAAAATACTGATAACAAAAAATAATGACTTTATTTTTATACTGTTATAACCTCTCAACTGCATTTGACATGAGCAAAAACACATGTTTTGCCTTGATTTTGTTGAAACGAGACAACAAAGCGCCTCACAGAGAAGAACTGAAATCATGTGCTATACACCTCAGAAGGAAAACATACTGTAGTCTCCAGCTGTTTCACTCAGCCTGCACCTTAATACGTCACAACTCAACACTCTGATGTGTCCAAGAAAGGGTGGGAAGAGGAAATTTAACTGTCTATTCTCTTTCAAACTCCTGTCTTCTAATTTTTCTCACAAATTTGGCCATCAAGCCATAACCTGATTCTCTAAAAAATTAAGACATCCTTTCATTCATAGAGTGACAAATTCCCATCTTTCCACCCCAGTCCTCTCAGCTTCTTCAAAGTCCTCCAGTATTTCCCCAGAATCCCCTGGAATCAGGTGAGTTCTCCTCAGGCAGGCTGTTGCTTCCCTCCCACAGTTCGTCTTTTTCTCAGATGGCATGGTTACTGTAGCTTATGTATGTCTGCTTGGAAGCCAGTGCTGTAAAAAAAAAGGTGTTGGAGAGAGAAGGAAAGGGTTAAGAAACATCACGGATGAGATTCAAATAGGCGTGAAGCCGTAATCATCCAGAGCACATGTTGGAGGCCAGATTGATGCGGGGATCCATTTATGGCTGACTTTCTAAAATGAGCACAGGAGGAGCCAACCATAAAAGCATGATGATGCAATCTAAAAACTGCATTTACAAGGATGATATCTTTATTATTGGGTCACATTTAAATTTAAATGTATTAAACGAGTAGATGGTTAACTGGGACTGAGATTCAAAATGTGCAGTTAGAAAATAAATCCCAGTCATTCACAGAGAGGTGTTATTTTTACTTTCTTATTATGAAATAAACTGTTTAGCTGCTCAAAATTTGTTCAGTTTTGTTCAATTTATGAAATACATAATTTTTCATAACCTCGATCTAATTTGAAGGAGTGATTATTTGTGCTACTAGATCAAATCTGACTCGGTGTGGCTTATAAATTGGCTAAAGTAAAAAATAAAGACTTACCAACCTTAAACTGATCATTGAGACTAGATTGGGACACCCTCCTTGCAAAAGTTTGCTGAATTTCCAAATTTCTATCTTAATTACACAACATTAATAACTTTTCGAAATACAAAGATGCTTATATTTAGCTGTGTGTATGAAAAGTGAAAAAAAAAAATGTAAAAGATTTTGCTCATATGAAGCTGAAACGGGTCATTAGATGTAGATAATTTTACATGATAACAATGCAGACACTTTAAAAACATATCACCATGACACGTTTGTCCATACAGTGATGCAGATGCAGTCAGACTCTGTGGGGCTCACAGTCATATCAATACCTGCTTTTGGGGTACTGTTAATGGATCCAGGAGGAACTCACTCAGGGTGTTTTCCTCACAGCTGATCGTGCTGTTAAACTGCCTTTAGCCAAATTTGAAAGAGCCCTAATCAGATCACACTAGTGGTTTAAAATGCAATAATACTCATTCAAATGCAAACCTTCCACCACATGCAACAACCTGAGATTCCTCTGTGTACCAAGCAGAGCATGCAGCAGCTTTTTTTTTCTTTAGTGTATGAAATGTTCAATGATATTAAAACAATATGTGATCTGACTTGGCAACACAAGTCATCAATGTTTAATAAAAGTTCTCTTTCTTTGAAATTCTTTTCACGTTTCAGGAAATTTGATATCAGCAGTGAGTAAAACACTTTAGACAGATGACCTGAGGGCAGAGCACAGGGAGTGAAACCGATCCAAACGGCTGGTCATCACCACTATCATATCATACACTATCATATGTGTATGTGTGCAGTCATGCTCCTGTGCACACATATGTCCCTGTGCAAGTGTCATAGCATGTCTGTCGGTCAATTTTTTTTTTTTTTTTTTTTTTTTTTTTGTCAAATAAAACTGTCCTCGGCAAGCATGCTTGGTGGTGGTAATCAAACTACCAATCTGCCAATGTGCCTACAGCAGCCTTGGCTGATTGAATATGTCAGAGGGGATGAATCCAATCAGAAGGCAGCTGAGAGCCTGAGTCCGGGCAAAAAGCTGCAAAGGAGAGCTGTGTAATGGTAAACGTTTCTGTATATTTGTCAGTGCCATGTGGGGTGTGTGAATGGAGGCGGTATTCTCGCTATTTCATCCAAAGCATCTCATCCAAGAGAAGCATTGATAAATGAACCTTATTTGAATATTTATGTGCTGCAAGGCCAAGATAAAGAATAGATGGTCCAGAAAGAATCAGTGCTGGCAGACCCATCTGTCTTTTTCTCTTCACTCTTATTGTTGTTGTTGTCCCATTACTGCAAATTCCTTCTTTTGTCAACAGGGAAACAAATTATAGGGGACACATGGCTATCGCCTGTCTCCTGCACTCAGGCAGAGTGGTGTCATCTTCACACATTAACAGGCTTTGCCGTGCTGATGGGCTGTTTTACAGCACCACACACCAATATCGTCCATCCAAGTTCATGTCTCTTGGTCAAGGTAGGATTTGTGGGGGTGTGATTAATGCCTTGAGTTACTAAGAGAGCTGTATTTAAGCCGGGGGCAGCCAGGAAGCTTTTGTGCATATTTTCTGCAGGCATGGATGTTGTGGTGAGCATTAGCAGAAATGAACAGAATAAAAGTGGTCACATGTTATAAAGGTAGCAAAGTCATTGTCTCATCAGGTTACCTGAGAGTCTAAAGTCCCTCACAAGGGTCCCCTCCCTCACCACAGTCTGACACACAAGCACAAAGAGCAGCAGTTAGATTCACATTTCAAACCACAGTGTGAGAATCAGCACCTGTGAGTGGGCTCTGTGATAGGATAGAATAAAACCACTTCATGGTCCAAAAAAAAAAAAAAAAAAAAAGCAAGAAAAGGTGGGCACAGCTTTGTCAGTACTAATACACATCATTCCATACTGTTCAGCCTGTCAGGGAACAAAATCAGGACTTTGAGTAATCGGAACATGTTGAGCTGCTTGATTGGATTTAAAACTGCCCACACAGAGAGGACTGCCCACTCATACACTTCATAATCGTGTTTGAAATGTACTTTTTTCTAACGCTGAGCTAGCCGTGTCTGTCGTCCTTTTCAAAATCAGAATAGTGTGGGCTCTCTGTCACACCTCCTGATTCACAAATCAGTGAGGTGAGAATCAGCGTTTTATTTTTTGTTCTGTGTTCTCAGTTGCAGGTTTATAGAGGATTTAGTTCCTCTTTCGTTGACTTTCTGCAATAAATTATTTCTGTAGAAGAAACCCGGAACAAACAAAAACATATTGCTATGTATCACTACATTAATCACATTACTATGTTTTGAAAAACAACCCAAACCCTGCACAAGAATCCAGCTCCTTGGAAAGCTATGCACAATTTGGTTGTAGTTATTGAAACAGTTCAGTTATGGCACAATGCCTCAGGATCAAAAAGAACAACATCACTTAGTGGGCACACTAATTTCTTATATGCTCACATAGAGCTTGCTAATTTCCCAAACTGTTGAAGTGCAAAAAAACACTGCAATCAATTATGTTCTAATGAAAAAGATTTCATTATTTTAGAGTAGACATGTGTTTTCTATTACTGTGATTACTTTACACTCAAACAGCTCAATACATCAGCATAAAACCAGCTACAGCTCGAGCTCCACTGAATCATTTTTCATTCTGTTCGCTCTCTTTATTACTGCTCCATCAGGCTTCATACCAACCTTGTGTTTCCAGACTTTCACAGAGTTCAGACTTGGCTTCTCCGTTTGGCCTCAGGCCTCCTTTCGGGTTGAACTTGTTGGACATGGTGGCTGCGGTGACCACAGCCTTCAGGCTGCGCTTGCGCTTCGGTACGTTCTGCTCTGGATGGAAGAGAACCACATAGACCTTGGGCATGTAGAGCATTCCCAGAGAGACTGATGCGCTGAGGCTTACAGAAATGGTCAGGGTTGTGGTCTGGATGTACATCTGTATTATGGAAGAGAGAGAGACAAAAAAAAAACATCATTTGTCAGAGCTGCACTCAGGTGAACTCAACAGTTTGTTCCACCTTAAGTTAGGGTATTTTACATTTAGTCCATTAAGAAAAATCTAATACACACCTTTCATTTTGAGAGCCAGTTTTCTAATTAAGCTGGAGCATGTGATTGCAGAGCATTTTTTCTTTTATAGTCCTGCATGGATGGCAGACATTCCACTACCTCAGTAATCTCATGTAAATCAGCATTTTATGATGGAAAATCTTTTGCATCACTTAAGATATATTCACACCTGTGGCTTGTTTGCTTTGTTCTGATTCAGGGCTAGAAATGATACAGTTTTTGCAGTTGTCACTTGGTTTGTTTGTGTTCACACTGCAAAAGTCTCTTGCGGTCCAAAGCTGTAAACCAATGCTACATGCGATCAAATTTTTCTCTCACTGGTCAGAAATCGGGGCAGAGCTCTGTTGTGTGCGATACAAACAGCAGAGGAGAGTTGAAAACGCACAAACGTTCTTCATGATAAAACAAGATTTTGTCATTGGTGAGCCTTTGTCTCGAAAATCTGTTGTGGAAAAAAAGGGTTTTTCTTATATCCAGGATCGCCTTATATTTGGATCAAGACGGTAACTATTGCTATATCACTGTCTCTTCTGCTGTTGCTGATTCTTCTACTCCTTCTTCCTCTATTGTTTTGACTGAACGGTTGGCAACCAGGCACATTACTGCTCCCTACTACGAGAGTGTGAATCACAGTTATGAGTCAGTTGTGCTGGTTGCTGAGGTGAATGTGTTCTCACTGCAAAGGAACAGCTACAGTGCTCGAATGGAAGCGAGCTGAGACCACCCTATTTTGGCGATCTCGACCCGCTTGATTTGTCCTGCATCCGAGTGCGACTGCTGTGTTCACATATGCTCAAACAAACCGGACTTTAGGTTCGTTTTGGAATAACTGGCCCAAACGAGCCAGGTGTGAATACAGCCTTAATGATAGAATAATAAGACATAGTGATGGCATACATACTCCATAATTCATAATCTTTTACTCCATGTGTGGCGTTCATCACCTCTGAGCTCTGCTGTCTTTGCCCTGTTTGTTTATTTATGATGTACAACTAATAGAAGCACCCCTGATGGGTGTCTATGCAGTGTGCATGTATGGCTGTTTTTTTTTTCACCCTGAGGTTTAAGACAGCAGCATACAGAGTGTGTGTGTTCTGAAGCCAGTGACAGCTGCTTCTCACAGCTGGGTTGCAGATATATCGCTAAAGGCAACAACTGTGGTGCAGAGAGAAACTTCCTACAGCACATTAAAAGGGCCTGTCAGTGATTTTTCATTTATGATAATCGTCCCAGAGATGTGGGGATGAGTCAGTGAGTCAGTGCAGGGGCAGTGAAAACAAAACAGGTACATCCAATCTGACAGTGACACATGCATAGTAGCTGAAGTTGCACAGATAAAATACGGAAGAAAAGTAAAAGATCATGAAAGATTTGTCTGCCCCATCTTTCCGCAGCAGTCTACTTTTGGGAGTTCTCTTTAAGAAGAGAATTTGTGCGGCGAATGAAATGTTCTGGAGCCCTTAAAGCTGACGAACAAAGGATAGAGCATACATTAAAACACAGCTGGTCAACATCATTTATCAGGATCAGCCGGAGGTTATATCTGACATTACATTTGCAGACATCCCGAATGACTGAGTTGTTTGTCAGGACTAATCGCCTACAGCGCTGTGAGCTACTGGGATGTCAAGAGTTATGAATTATGAGTTACCCAATATACAATCATGACATATGTTGTTTGTATGTGAGCTTGTATACCATTAATCTCCTCATTTCAAGATAAACGCTGAATAGAAATAGAAATATTCCCAGGTGTTATCACTTGATGATTATTAAGAAAGAAAGGATTTGCTTTTGTATGGAATGTGTGAATTGATATCAGAATTTTGTCTTGATTACACCAAAATATTTAGAAGACTGTCAGTTAAGTTGGGAACAACCTTTACCTTGTGCTACAGTGACTGAGATATATGTTGATGTATTTGCCAACAAAAACTGCACAGACCTTTAAAAATGAAGCATCCTGAAGCCATGTCAGTTCAGGAAAAAAGATGTCAGTGTGAAATGAATGTGTGGGGGCATTGTATTTCATCACAGCGTAAGCAGAACATGAGCATTCCTTGGTGATGAAGCGGGGGTGTTGTAATCTCCTGAGAAGATTACACGTGGCCCGGGGTGAATTCGGAACAATATTGCTCCCCCTCTGGAGTACGGAGAGGAGTCACTCTCTGAGGAGAGCAGAGACCTTTGTCCACTCCCATTGGCCCCTGTGACATAAATTCTCCCCGACACGTCGATATGATTGCCAATCTGCTCCATCGGCAGAGTGAGGGAACATGGCTGGGGGACCGAGAACCTCAGCAGGCTGAGCCATTATGAGCTTTCTTGGCTCCTTTTTGTCATTAAGCATCAAATCCCTCGTCCAGACAGCAGCTGCCACAGCTTTCCCCACCGACTCGCAAAGCACGTTAACACACTTCCACGGCACCTCCAAATCCTTGCACCAAAATATTATGGATCAGCTTTTTCTGAATGTAAAGGAAAGGACATGAAATCATTGTGTCACAGACGGAAAAGCTGAGATGTGATTTTAAATAGAAGGACGTTTGAAGCTGCTTTGGTTTCACGGTGTTGGCACTTATGTTGACTGATTGTCACGCAGTCGTGGCTTTGGACACTTTTTACAACAAAGTTATCATAAATGCTGACACCTGTGCAAAGTAAGAATTAAGCTGTGGATATAAAGTATAATTTGGTTTGGTTCCAAAACGGCCACATGCAGCTTTCTTCTCTCCTTTTGAATTTAACAACAAAGGTTAAAGGGGACCTACGTCGTATTTCACAGTTTTCAGAAAAGAAGAAAAAAACACATTTTTATGTGTATTTATTATTTTTTTTATCACTGTTTATAATATGATTTTTATATTATCTATATTATTATTGTTAACTTATTCATTTTATTTAAATTGCTTTGAATTTTGCAATTTTGCTATTAGACTAATGATTCGTAGAACAGCTACAGAGGTAATATTAATCCTTGCTGTGTTCATTGTCTTTGTAAACTTTACAACAATTTTGTTGTTGGTCACAAACCACTGTAAACTTTTTCACCAGCTGTCATGACTGGTCCATTTGGTAAATTCGCCTTAGCGCTCTGTACAGAAACACTCACATTCAGGCTGATTTCAACTCTTAATTCACAGGATCTGGAGTAACTCGAGTAAATCTCTTCTGTAATTCTGGAAAATAAAAGGGTTTTCAAGGCTTCTGTTTTACTTACACCTAGTTGCTGAAGTTTGGAGTCACATTTAATTTGAGCTACATTTTTTGTAATATCCTATAAGTCTTCAATTTGTGTGGGCACCCTGTCAGAGAGAGACTTCCTCTCACTTTATCTACAAGCTAACGACAAGGAACTTTCCTGCTTGTTTCATCACTTGCTGTGTTGACATGCCAGGTGTAACTTATTTATCAGCCTCACTCTGGTGGAAGCTGTTTTCCATCCCTCCTGATAACCCTAAATTGACTCTGCAACAACAAACAGGTTGACAAGATGTTGCCCTTGACCACCAGTGTCCTGATCAAACATCATACGGCCTGTTACTGACAAAATCCAGGGGGAGATCGAGTGAAGCCACCAAATGAATGACCTCAAAGCATCAGAGAAAAGCTTGACAGCCTGTTGATGTTTAAAGGCTCCTACAGTTAGTTTAAATGCAGAGTTTCTGTATTGGCTTTAAAGTATCGAACAAAGTAGATGAAAGGCAGGAGAAACAGTGACAGGACAAAAGCCTTTCTTTTTTCCTGAGAGTATTTTGCAGATCACTGCAATGGGCCATTGCTTCTTGTTTCCCTCGCTCAGCAGGTTGATATAGCTGAAAGTACAGATGGCTGCAGACATTTTTTCCAATTCTAATGTGTGTTGTATTCATCAAAAGTTTTTAATGCGGTACCGCTGTAAAATCAGTTATTTAGAAGAACAAATGTTTCCGAATGTTAACTTGAGCAAATGCTCTTAAGAATTAATCTTTATAATACCTTATGTCCCTCTCTGTCAACAAGCACTTCACTGCTCATTTTTATCCAAGAAATGGTATTTTCATTTATAGGCCTTTGCTCCTACCACCACTTTGCTTGCTTTAAACAACCACATATACTTATCTGTTAGCCTTTAAAGCATACCTTATTCTAAACTGTATTCAGCTTAAAGGGTGCTTGAAGTCAGCCTTTACGTTTCATTTGATCAAAAGAGAAAATCAGCTAAAATGCTGATCACTTGATCCATTAGAAAATGCCAATCGGCTCTGATTCGATACCTCAGATCGGTCATCCTTGATATGATCCTTTTGTGAAAGCTGGAAAAGGTGTTCATGCGCAGATCTATCTTAACAATATGTAAATATTGGTGAGTACCACCACATTCAATTTAAATATTCACCTTTTCTGCTGATTGTGAAGTTCCAAAGAAGATGGGGATGAAGGCGAGCCACACAATACAGGTAGTGTACATCGTGAAGCCAATGGGCTTGGCCTCGTTGAACGTCTCAGGAACCCCTCTGGTCTTGATGGCGTAGACTGTGCAGGTGACCATCAGCAGCATGCTATAACCCAGCAGACAGATGAGGGACAGGTCTGAAATATCACATTTCAAAACCCCACGGGCCATTTTGGGATTGGCTGTTCGCTGATCCTCATAGTCGATGATGGCTTGTGAAGGGTCGACACCAAACCAGATGCACACCCCGAGGAGCTGCACTGATATCAGGCTGAATGTGATGACTAACTGTGAGGCTGGGGAGATGAAACGAGGGGCACTGACCGACATCTTGCCCTGCTCAAAAATCCTGTAGATCCGATTTGTCTTGGTGAGCAGAGCTGCGTAGCTTATACTCATACCCAGGCCCAGGAAAATCCTCCGTAGGGAGCAGATAACCACATCAGGGGCAGAGATCATGAGGAATGTCGTAGCATAGCACAGAAAGATCCCCGTCAGCAGCACATAGCTCAGCTCTCGACCTGATGCCTTGACAATAGGTGTGTCGTTGTAGCGCACAAAGGTGACGACCACAAACAGAGTGGCCATGATGCCCAGTACAGCGATCAAGACAGGGATGACTGCCCAGGGAGAGCTCCACTCCAGCTTGACAATGGGGATGGGATCACAGCCAGTGTGGTTCGCATTAGGCCGCAAATCAAAGCGGCACATCTTACAGGTGTAAGTGTCTGCCTGGTACTGGTAACCATCGCAATTCTCACAGTGCCAACAACACGGGATTCCCTTTACTGTCTTCTTGCGCTGCCCAGGACGACAGGGTTGGCTGCATATTGAGGAGGGGACTTCTTGTGTTCCACCAGGCCACTGCATCTCATTTGTCTGAAAGAAAAAGAGTATAAGAGAAGAAATATTTGCGGTGATAAGTTCCACCACACTGTACTTAAACTTCTGCCCTTGTATACCCTCAACCCTGCAACTAAAACTTTTAAAATAAATAAGGTTTCAAGTCAATAAAGCAAAAACATTAACATGTTTCACTACTTACCGTTCCTCCTCTAGTCACGTATTAAACTGTGCACGACATAATGCATGACAACACAATTCAATTAACACTTGGTGGATTAGTTTACACACAGAGGTGTTGATTGTGTGAACAAACTGTAATGGGATGTCCCCTACATGAAAGCTACAGTCTTGTTATCAAGACATCAGTGTGTGAACTCGTTGCATTATAACTGAATGGGAAACAACTCTGCTGTTTAATTACTTCCAGGGAATGTTTCTGCTACTGGGGAAAGATAAGTACATGGAGTCTGGCTGCAAGGCACTGCAACACAGCATCATGTGCCTGCTGCACTGAGGTCGTTTATATTTATCACAAAGTGTTTTTTTTTTTAGAGGTGTTATTAAATAAAATAAGGTGCACGAGGGGATAGAGAATATTCAGTTATATTCATTATTCAAATCAACATCTGGGTGGTTTAGATGATTGGTTTTGTGTCAGAAATAATCTGCATGTGACATTTTCATTTTCCTTGGTGGTTCCTGCTATGCAGGCAATACCGAGGAGTTGATCAGTGTGCTGCAGTAAGTCAGGGCCTTGATGTCTACAACAATCAGTAATCATACCTACAGTATGTACCTCAACAAAAGGAGAGCACCTGGGGGCTACTGTATGAAAGATGCATAACCACAAAGTACACTTATTATATAAAAACAAAGCCTTTTGATACTAACACATGCAACAATACTGATTTTGCATATTCATATGTATTTGTGACAGAGGATTCATGATTGTATTATGTAATGTTTTCAAGAGGGAAAAGAAGATTACTGCATTGAAGAGCTGAAGAACAGGACTGTAAGACAGTACAACATACTCTGTATTGATCTGTATTTTCAGCCTCATTGTTTATAAATCTGAATCCAACCAGGAAGAAAATCATCTATAATTTATATCACACTGTTGTTTTGTAAAACGAGCCATAATCCAGATAGTGCAGCAAATTCTTTGACTACAGTTGTTCATAAACAAAACTGTTATTCCAGGCAAAGAGTTCTGTAAATGTTTAACATAACAGTCTCAATTTAAAAGGCTTCTTTAAAACTTTTACATGAAAATAAACACAAACGTATGACATATTCAAAGTTATATTTGAACATCCATACATTCAAGTGGAGCTGATCCGTCCAGTGACCAATGATCTTGTAATCGGAGGAGTTACTCGTGATCTGGTATTGATAGATTTCATAGCGCCCAGGTGCATCTCCATTCATGTTGAAGATCACTGGAGTTCCAGCAATTCCTGAAATAAAACAAAGAGGAAGAAGAAGAAAAGGAAGTTACTTAAAATGAAATATTCAACCTTACAGTTTTTACTGCGAGTTGGTTAAAACGGTGCAAACTCAAGCTCTTTTTCTGGTAAAGCTTAGAGATGAAATGAGGCTACAGGAAGACTTCAAGCTACTGCTGTTTTGGTGTTAATGATGGAAGCAAAAATGATGTTGACAGCCATGTTGTCCTGGTCTTCTGAAGAGGGCCAGGGCCGCTGTCCCTTCATGTTCCCATATCACTTCACAGTTCTCTGTTCTGCTGTTTTCCCCTCTGCTTGTTATCTACGAGGTCTCCACTCAGTGCTAATGAATGACAGCACTGATTTCGATTACCACTTTGAGGTCTCTCCCTCGGCCCTCTGCCTCTTGTTTCTACTCATTTCTGAGAGCCTACAGATCTTTACTCCATCTTTACGGCGTGTTATGAAATTGTTGTGAGGGATTGAGGATTCACAGATTCAGTGATTACAGCCTCACCACAGAGCGTCTCAGAGGAAAGACCATTAATAGGATCCACATCATTGTCTATTTGTTCCCACAAAATGTACTCCCTCTGCTTCACTGCAGTCCCTCAATACTTAGCAATTCTGTAACATGTTGAAATTGGGGTTCAAAAGTGTAAAAAATGCCCTCAGTCAACTTGAAGCTAGAACGTTTTTTTTTTTTTTTTTTTGACTTGCCTTCAGGCAGTGTTTGGATGTTGTTTGCAGCTGCGTTCTATGGATCTACATCACAGGGATAAAACTGTATTTTTCTGCAGCAGAGAAAGGTTTTGCATCACACATGGACACCAGAATCTGTGTAACAGTTGTGAAAGAGGTGTTCATGTTGAATAAGTATTGACCACACTTTCCTCCTTCAGAACAATACAATGTGTAATTTATTTGAGTGTTTGTTCCTTTTTATAGTTTACTTTATTGATTATTGTTCACATTTCTTTGGAGCCTGTGAGTCAGGCTTTTACACTTTTCCTTCAGCAAATGTTTATCTTAAATGTGTGATCAAAACTAAAAATGATCTAATCACATTAGTTTCGCCCTGCTGAATTATCTCAGGGGCATGTCTAAATTAATTCTCTGCAGTTGTGCAATTATGAAAATGTTCCCTCTAAATCAGCAATTCAGGGAATTAAGTTGGGATGTCTTTCTTAACTAATTTGATTGCTGTAATCAATTATTTTAACCTCCTCACTTGCCTGAAAACTTGCGAGTTTCATGCATAGCAAGCAAAAATTAACACATTGCCAGAGTAATAATCAGCAGTTTAAAGCAAAGCCTGCACATGATGGTTTCTAGGAAAGAAGTTAAGGCTAGAAACTGAGCCACCTCAGCACTAAGTGAGAAGATAAAATGATTAGAGTGTAATTAATTGTTAATCTAACATTAGTGGTACTTAAACAGGTTCCTAACTCCCTTACTGTGGACATGACCGAAGACAAATGTTTGCAGGGTTGTTTGTAGAAAGCATAGCTCGTTTACTAGTGCTGCAGGGTGGAACGATGTGCACGGTATACTGTCCATAATATTCTTTCTGTTCTAAATTTTCATATACCGTCGTAACGGTGTGTTGCTGATGTGCTTTAACTTTGAAGGACACAGGTAGATTATAGTGTGAAATGTGCAGGAGGCTTGCCGTGTCACCTGTGTGACTATCCACTGCGTCATCTTCCATGAGTGCAGACGAAACTGGGTAGCAGGAAAATGATAGAGGAGGCATTCGCTCAAGGCGTAGCATATGACAGCAAAAGTAAGCAAATGCCTCCTTTATCGTTTCCTGCTTCTTCTGCTCCGCTTGTGCTTACAGAATGCTGTACGTTCCACTTGTGCATTACTGGTCACTCCTTTTTATCCTCCACCACTTTTCCTTATTTTCCGCACACCTCGCCCACTCCCAGCTGTTTAGCAGATCTACAGCTCACAAGTTATACTCAGAATACCTTTGTTGATTGTAACCTAACAGTTATTGCAACTGTGGGTGAGGAGGGAATGTGGTTGACACAAGACCCAGTGTGCAATGCTGAATAAGAGAAATACCATGATATATTGCGACACCGCCTGAGTTTTAAACAATACTGTATAAATCTTTTCTCATACATCCCAGCTCTACCGTATATTAGAATGGATACCACAAGTGTTCACAGACTGTGAGGCCACAGCACTTAGAGCTCCCTCTACTAGCTGGCTGCAATTAAGTCAGAACCCATCATTTTAAATGAAAACATTAATTTCTGGTTTCACATGAAAGTTCATGTAAGCTCAGTGCTGGAAAAACCTCATCAAGTGTGATTCAGTTTCTGCTTGTGTTTGAAAGTGTGGACAGGTTCTTAATGGACTCAGGTTCTTTGATGAGGGCATTTGCTAAAAGATGAACAATATTAGTCATAGAAAGCAGTTTCCCTTCCTCTAAAGTTCAAAGCAGTAATTTGGTCTAACTAGATCTGGTGCTGTCAGAGTGTAATTCATTTCCTCTCCAAATGGAGGCCAAGCATTGAATGGTTATTAGCCATTCAATTGGGCACAGTTAAGGGCCAGTGCTGGGGTTGATTATCTTTAAATTTCTTCTTTTATGACAGGGACGTCAAAAATGGTTAAGTCTCTCTGCCTGTGCCCTCCGTTTGCTATAGGTCTTAATAATCCTGTTTTCTTCAAAAAGCAAGATCCATTATTGGTACTATGCACTCTGTTCCACTATGAAATGATTGTATGGAATATTGCAGTATTTTTTTTATCATCAGGGAACTCCTTTTTTTACATGCATAAAATACCCTTTATAGGGAAAGAGGGGAGATTTTCAAGAAATATGGTCACCTTTAATTGAATTTCTCAGACGTTATGAAGCCAACTGAGTTTGAAAATGGTGCTGAGTGGTTGCTGAGTTGTATGTTGTCTATTTTTATTTTTTTTTACTAAAGTCTTTATTTTATTTTATTCATTTATGTATAATTTTGATTTATTTGGGGGATTATGTTGTCAGTTTAATGTACATTTTATGTCAATTCTACAATTGTGATTTATCTTGTCATATGAAACAATAAATATATTGTTTAAAAAAAGTAGTTTTCATATATGCAACAAAGCAGCCAGGTCAGGTTGCATGGCTTATACACAGTTTGAGATGTCTACACCACATATTTTATTGTGACTGAGTTACATCCAAATGAAACTACTGATGAAACCTCATGAAAGCAAGCACCTTGAATGACTGGGTAAATCTAATTTCTCTGCTAACTTTAATCACAACAGTTTTAACATACTTTGAGTTTATTTTTTCAGTTCATTTAGGAAAAAAAAGGCCAACAGCAACTTCCACCAGCAGCAGATTCATTCAGTATTATTGAGATTACCATCTCAACACCCTGCATCAATAGGTATCAACTTCATCTTCAACATCCACAGTGCCCAGGTTTCCTCTTTCCTTTAGTCAGCATGGATGCAGACAGACAATTCCCAGAATATACCAGGATCATGTGGATGTTCCCGTTGTTTTTCCTAAACCTTTTAAATCTCCATTCCTCTGAGCCTAAAGACTCTTAAAAGCGAGGCAGGTTTCCTGTTAATGTGCAACATTGATTTTTAAGCCGCTCCTGTTGTAACCCCAATAGCTTCAGTGCTGACAAGCCTTCCTGTAACTAAACACGATGAATAAAGGAATGCATAAAGACTTGAAGTTAAATTCTATAACACAAGCATGCTATTCAGCGCATTAGGTCAAAGCTTTAATACAGTGCTGGGGGAATCAATCCTTTCTTTACAACTTTAAAAAGTCACTTCAGGATTCAGCTCCAAACAATTTTTTTACTTTGTTGTACTCAGATAAGGAATGACCTGTATACACACATTATTAATAAGCACACACTGGCACAGGTAAACTGAGTTTTTGGTGGGAGTTGAAACAAAAGCAGAGTTTCCTATCAGTATTTTTGGTCACATTAACCTTTATTTTGCAAAGGAACAACATTCACCCATACTTTGTTCATATTAGCTGTTCAGCTAATATGCTGTTTGGTCCCTTTCACTCTGTCACATAAGTCTAAAAGCTCTGAGGAACCCAAGGCAAAATCTTGTATTCATGTCTAAAGGTAAATATGTGGCTTTTTTTAACCCTAAACCATTGGAAAACAGTTCTTCTCTAAATTATTTATTTTTGTGGTATTTATTTTTCTATACAACCTTAATTTTTGGATATGCATTCCATTAACTTTATAGGGGAGGTAATGGTGGTTAAAGAAGCGTATAATTGTTAATCTAACAAAGTGACACTCCTCCAAATCTCACCAAGCCATAGTACATGGTAGTGCTAATGACAATCTAAGGCTAATTCAGCCTTTGTCCCCGATAGATTGGAATAATTTTTTATATAACCACTTCAAGGTTGCATATTAGAGTAAACATTGCTCACACCATGCTTTTGAGAAAATAACAGACAATATGAGCAGCTATCTCTGCTTTATTTCCAGACAAATTCCAATTATTTTCCAGGGATATCAGGTGAGATTTACACTATCTTACCCTCAAAAAGTTTGTACTCACTTGTTAACATGAAGCCCAAGGCTTGAAACAGTGTTTACTTCCTTCAAGAGTTCTTGTTGTGACTGCTTATAATGTAAAAGCCCACTCTGTATTATAAAAATAAAATAACTCAATAATCATGACTGGGGAATGAGCAGGTTTAAGAAAGTCAGACTGCTCTTATAACATTTTGTTTGATTGTGTGCTCTGACACTTGACTCATCTGATCTATAATTACCTCAAGCTGTTAGAACCACTTTTGACCTTCGCCTTCTGCAGTCGAGCAGGTTACACCAGTGTACGTATGCTTTAATTATCTCTGAATGTTGGACACCACCCCATGTACAAGAAGGTCTATGATTAAAAGTCTCAAAGAGTGTTTGACTTGTTTGTAAGTGTTACTGTTGTAAAATTATGCATGCCCACAGTTAATCAAACTTACTGTCTACATTGTAAATGTTTTTCTCCACAAGTTTGAGCTGAATATTTTATAATGTTTACTCTGCAGCACAGAATTTCCAAAAGTAGCCATTCAAGATGAATAACAGAAGGCACAACAACTACAACAACAAGGTCTAAAACAACTGTACCAACAAAGCTGTTCATAAGTAGAGCTGGTGAAAAAAATCGATTATAGACTAATTATGATTATGTTATGGATGAGTATGAATCGATTATTAAATGCTTAAAAATCTATCACATCCTAAAACCACATGCAGCATAGTTCACTAACAGAGGAGAGGCTGCTTTGCTGAAGGTAGGACCAAGCGGCAACCTCTAGTCTGAAAATACGAGGCAATGTGGAAGTGCTAAAGTCTGCTGTTCCTCGAGTGTACGCTAGAGGCTGGCTCCGGAAGTACCGGAAGTCACGTACACACCAAGTCAAAAAAAGCCGTTTTCACGGCCAAAATAAGCACATTTACAGCCTGGTACAAAGAATGTCTCCCGTCTGAATCGCTAATTTCACTAACGGCACGCACTGTATGGGGGGTGAATTTTTTTCTAATTCGGCAGTTTCCATAATATTAAGCTTGCCAGTTCATCCAATCAGAGGCACAGCTCAGATCACGTGACTGTGGAGCGTCCTATGGTTGTTACTGTGGAGACTCACAGCACGCCTCATTTCCAATATGGCCGCGCAAGCCGTTTGGCTTCAAAAGTCCGTTTCAGGAACAGATGGGTGACGTCGCAGAGACGACGTCCATTAATTATACAGTCTATGGGTAGGACGTAGGTTTATGCCATCTCTGTTATCCACGGTAAACTGTCCTCGCAGCGCGTGTTTGCTAAAGTGTTATGAGAATGAATGCATTAACAACATGGCAAAGTCTATGCACATTTTTCTGCAGTCTCAGAACTGAGCACGAGATGAAGCTAGCAAAAGAAACGTCAAAGATCATCAATAAATGTAGAGCGATGAGAGTGTTCACTCAGACACTACTTTTGAAAACCAAACAAAAACAAATACAGAACAGTCACTCTCTCACTATTTCTGAAACCCAACTGTGGATCACTTTAAAGATAGCATGGTGTGCCGTGCCATTCAGGTATTTGGTTTCCAGTCCTGCCTCACTGGAACTGTACAGCACAGTCTGTGACAACATGCGACTTTGATTTAAACATGATGTGATTTGTTTGACAAAAGACGTTTGTCCCATGTTTCTGCTGAGCCTCCCAGCACACTGGATTAATTCCTTTACTGTACAATTTTGATGATTCAGGTCAGGTGAAGTTGTAATCAGTCTGAGGCAAAATAAACCTTTTAAATGGCAGGGAAGAAACATGAGATAGTCCTGTTTGTTTCTAATATTTACATTTGTAGTCTCACACCCTCTTGTCAGAGATGTGATTAGATCCCCTAGTTCATTTGTGTTCTACAATATATAAGCTAGTGAAGCTACAATAACTTTTGTCATTTAAGTTAAATTGTAATGAAGGTGCAAGACATTTCACAGCTATGAACACATACATTTCCAAAGCTGCATTTTTGATCTACAGGAAAAAATCTCCAAATGAACGTTTATTTACAAGTGTGAACATTTGTTTCAAGCCAAAACAAATCAAAAATTCTGAAGTAACAAGTACACTACACAGAAAGTGCTTTGAGTTTTTCTTCAATAAAAGAGAAGCAATTCAGCAACCGAATGTTTTTTAATGTTGCAATAATTTTGGGTTAATGTCCAATGGAAAATAATCGCTAATCGGGAATCGAAAATCAAGAAAATTTTTAATAATGAAATTGGGATCTCAATAATTATAATCAAATCAAATTGGGAAAACAGACAGATTAACCACCCCTATTCATAAGTAAGGTGCAAAAAAAAATCTGAAAAACTGAGGAGACTTGTCATAATATGTAAATCATACAGAAACTTCAACCCACCTACAGATACACGCACTGAGTCAGTGCAGATTTTTTGTCTAACCATTCCAGCTGGGGCTTAATTAAGGCAAAATGCAACCATGACACCTTTAAGCCTGTCACCCCTTTCATATGTGCATTCATATGTAGCTGCACCCAGGATTTAATATTAACACCTGCCAAGGTGTAGGCGCCAAATTTTCTTTAAGTAGATTTTCTTTTTGGTGTGTATTTCTTAGACAGCTATCGGATTTGTGTTTGTACCACGATAAAAGTGAAGGACTAATTAATTGGTAACGTTTGACTGTGTTTTGGTAGACAGACAATTTCTGTCTCTTCCTGTGCTGTCCACAGCCTAGTTTATACCTTTGTGTTGGACCCACACCGCAGCCTCTGTAAAAGTCCATGTAGCCGGCGTACACAGAGGCCTACACACTTGGCCCTTCCAAATTTGTCTACTTGCCAAAACAAAGCAGACTGCATTGAGTTTCGACCAAACGTTTTATCTCCCTCAACATCCTCCCTCTATCTTTACTTATAATAGTTGCTATATAATAAATGGCAGCATCAATATTCCAATGTGCCAATATGGAGCATTGCAGAGCGATGTGGTCACGTGGTCAGTAAAGCTATAATTGGGCAATGGAGTTTTTTCCTCTGTCTTTCTACCTGGTGAGTCATGGGCCCAGTCTTCCACTAAGCAGAAAGCATTGTTATATGTAGTGCAAATGTCAGTTACTTTCTACTCCTTTTAATACCTAGCGCCCACATCATGCAGAAAACGTGCACTACATTTCGCCAGTGTGTGATCAGGAGCAAAGGTGGCCCATTAATGAGACAGTAAGATGAACGTTAGAGTGCACACCGAGATGTGCAGCAGTGCTCCTAGTCATGATAAATCAGTACCGCGGAAAGTAAATCGTAAATGGACCAGGACTTATATAGTGCTTTTCTAGTCTTACTGACCACTCAAAGCGCTTTTACACTGCTAGCCTCATTCACCCAATCACACCACATTCATACACAACAATGGGAGCAACTTTGGGTTCAGTGTCTTGCTCAGGGACCCTTCGGCATATGACGGGTGTTTAGGCACAGCTGAAAGACTTTTTGTCTGGTGTCTCTGTTTGTGCACTGTGCCAACCACTCACTTGACCTAGAGGCCGCTAGAGAAGTGAGTCTGATCACTGACTCAATGAACTTAGTCCAGGGTGTAGCTGTGGTCGTCTGTGAGTCATCCAAATGCAAGGAGCTCTACAAGTTGATGTTTGGCTGTGATGCAGCAGTAGTTACCATACTGGCTGTATGTCTGACAAGATGGTGCATACAAACAACAGCTATCAAGCATGTCTGCAGTGCCGACAGACAGATCATTGGAATATCGGAACAGCTAGAAAATGACAAAGTTTGAGAGGGGAGATCAGAGACAAGACTGTAGGCCTGTGTAAGAAGGCGCTTAAAACTAAAACACTTTTCAAGCCATGTGAGTCGGTGGCCACGGGCTTACAGTCCACCAAAGTGCACTTGAGTGCAACAAATTTCTGAGGAAGCGCTCAGAAGTACTTCAAAATGATGCGGTGGTGGAGAACAAACAGCACAAGGTATCCACAGTTGGACTGAAAATACCAGACAAAAATGATGACAAAAACCCCAGCCCGCTACCAGCACACTGCAGAGCCAGAGGCAGCAGTACAACACTCATGTTGGTTTTATGAAGCAGTGGACATGGTTACAGAAGATCTGAACAGGAGATTTGATCAAGATGGCATGAAAACGGCTGCCCTTAGAGAACAATTGGTTATTAAGTCAGCCAAAAGGAACAAACTGTGAATCTGGATTCCCTGCACCTTCCTTTGCACTTTGACAGGGACCAACCAGAGATGCAGCTAAAAATGATCAGAGACATTTTCGGTGTCTCTCCTGGTAATGGTGTAAAAAAGACAGCCACATTTGTCTAAACTCCATCCACAAATGAGGGCTGTTTTCAAAGAAGCTGAAGACCTCATCAAACTATGTCTGTGTCTCCCCATTTCAGCTGCATCACTGGAGAGAACTTTTCCCAATCTGTACCCCCTGATTGGTTTTGCACAAATATGAGACAAAAAATACTGCCACACCTTGCTATCATGCATGTTCATGGAGATATTTTGGAGAATCTGGACATTAGCAGCCTTGTGAAGAGCTTCAGAAGCACCAGGAGGAAGTCCACGTTCGGAGTTGAGTTGATGCAGGACACTTTTCTTTCTTCAAATGCTGCTGCTACAGCACTCCAGGCCTTTATACACGGTGCTCAGCTTTTTGCCCCCCCCCCCCCCCCCCCCCCCCCCCAGCACCCCTAGCCTGTTCCCATGGCTTTGGATAAATATTAGTGTTTTTGCTGATACAGTGAAATTGGGTTTTCGAGGGAGCAGAGGGACTTGAGTTAAATTTTTTGTCACTCATATCATCTGACACAGCTGTGAAGAAACGCCTGAAGATGAGGACACCACTACTGCTTTCTTCTGCTGTGGCTAAAAATTCGATACCAGCACCAAGATATGAACAATCTGATTTCATTCTCAAACTCATGCAGAAGCAGACACTGTCATTCACACTCGTAGATGAATATTTTGTTTTTTAAACAGTCTTCAAATAATCCCCTCAGTGCTACAAAACATTGGGGTCCACACCACCATATATGAGTGAAATCTATGTCATTCTGTATCAATATCTTTCTGATTCCTGTTTTTTAGCCCATGAGACAAAGACAAAAAGTGTTTTCCAGTATCCCTAAACATGATTTCAAATAGAAAGCACACATCCAATGGAAACCTATGCTGCATGTCTACATTCTGCTTTTCTGTGTTTTTGTACTTTTTGATCTCTAACCATTGGACTTAAAGCCCAAGAATTACTGTGTGGGCAATTCAGTTCAGACAAGCTAAGGCAGGAAATCTCACAAAGCACATGCCTTTCTGCTGCAGATTGTTAGCCCTCCTATAGATCTGTCCTACACATTCTTGCTGTGAGTGATTTACATACACAGGCCTGGTAATTGGAGATCACTCTGTGCTCACACAACCTGTGAAAAGCATGTCAGTGAACCCACCAAAAGAATATAGAAGTTGGTTCAAACAGCTCTGTAAGGATGGCTTTGCTGCAAATAAATAAAATTGGGTTTACTGTGTACAGTACCTTGGGTTTTACCTGCTGTTTAAAATATTTCTGAAAACGTGGTTGTCCTTTTTAAAATACACAGAAAAAATGTGCAAGTTAAAATTAGCAGGGTTGTGTGAATCAATTGGTCAATTTAGTAATCAATATCTGCCGATACCAACTCCTGAGCCAATACTTGGGTTTGCAGAGATAAACTTTTATTAAGAGGTAAGAAAGTGGAGGTGCGGTTTTGTGTTTTAACACTAATGAATAGTAAAAAAAATATATAGTTGAAATACCCCAGTGCAAGACTAGGACCGTAAATAATAGACACTAAAGCAACCATCTCATGTTTTTTACCCTTTCATCGAAATGTTTATTTTGCTACAAACCAAATTACAGTTTAACTGACCTGAATCATCCAAAACTATAAAGAAACGGGAATCAATCCAGTGTGCTCTAGGATTGGTAGGGGTGTAAACCACCACTTTCAACACAACACGGTATTGAGGTATCTAATAAAAACGATTCGATATTTGCTGATATCACAAAGTCTACCACGACACGATTTTGATTCTATGATTTAGAGGTCTGCAATAAATATCAGACATTATCATGAACCCATTTACCACAATCTGTTACTTTTCACATAAAGAGAAAAAACAATATTGAATTGTTTTGAAAAATTAATTGTGAAATACTTAAGGCACATTCCTTAACAAAGTGAGAAAATGCGTTTGTTTCACTTTGAAGTGTTACAGTTTTCAGTTTTACATGCACAGGTTTTTTTTTTCCAGCATTCATCATTAAGGGTCCCTGGTAACCTTTGAAGTACTACCATTACAAGGAATTTTTGTGTTTGCCTTTTGAAACCACATGTCTCCACAGAATTACTGTAGGACGTTGTAAGGCAGATGTCATTGCTATCATGTCTGGTTTTGTTCTGTAATCAGTCAAAGTCAGGCTGTTGTTCTACATCCATGCACCATATGCTATTTTATTATTTTCTCATCAACTTTATGGGGTTATACTGATTCATCAGCGTTCAGCAGCAAACTGTGCACAATGACAGCTAAAGTGAATGATTGGAGAAGATCAGCTGAAATGTTAATCACCGATCAATGAGGATCAACCCTGATCCGATACTTGAGATCAGGATCGGGAGACCCCAAAAAACAAGTTATGAGGATGGTTGAAACCAGCAGCACATACCTGTGAAGTTCACATGTCGGATGTACTTAAGCAGTTGTGTGCCATTGATGATATCCATCTTGGAGCAGAGGCCGACTTTCCCAGGACAGAGATCTTTGTGCATGTTATGCAGAGCATGAGCCATGGCATAAACTGCATCAATAACAAACTGGACTTTCCCCTCCTGTTCATAGGAGGAATCTTTTCCAATTCGCTCATGGTCTGAAAAAGAAAAAAAAAAGAAGAGAATCTGTGAAATAGTGTTCTAGTACAGCAAAAAGGGGATCACTGATTTATTTCAGCTCATATGTTTTCCATTTACATGCTGAGCCATTTTCATCTTAGTAGTAAAAAATGAAACATTTGATATAATTGACAAAAATACTCTGCTACTCCATTATCAATCTGAAATGCGGGAGCTGAACAATGATGACTAGATGTACAAAGCCAAATGATAGCCTTTCAAGTGTCGTGATTGCTCAATTGTGAAGCCGTCTTTTTTAAACATATTTAATTTATTTGGAGATTGGCATTGAATTGTGAAGTCTAAGCAGTAATTATATGCTATTTCTTGGGGCGTCAATCATAAAATCCCCTCTTCAGAAATCCAAAACTGTCTCATGCTGCCTTTCTCATTACAGTGCGTCGATCATTTCTTAGTCCCACTTGAGATCATTAAACAAGACCCTTGTGTGTCATTCATCCAAACTTTATATTTCAGGATTCAGGTAGCCACCTTTGGAGACTACTTACCAAGCAACAGGTGAGGTTTTTCTCTTGATAAGATCTTACATAAAGAAAACTAAAGAGCTTCTCCTCTTTGCATTTTATATGTTTAATTTAGCCCCACAAAGTCACATGACACCCATCAGTCATAGATCAAGAGCTCAGAGTGTGATAGAGAAGTAGAGGAGGAGTGGAGGACACAGCGAGACAGGCCTAATCATTCCTCAGTATTAATTTGATTAGTTATGACAGGTGTATATTAATCATAGCTGAGGTTGTCTAAAGCCTTGGAAATGTAGTAACTGCCAACAAGGTTTCAATTAGCAGCTTAATCCTTTCATTAGCCAACCCTCTGAAAGCCAGGATGAATAGAAAGAGTGACAGCAAACACTGTTACTGCTTTGAGTTTGTTCACTGCAAAAAGGAGGAATAAAGGTCAAATTTAGGACAAGTTTTAACCAAGCGGCAACCTCTGGTCTGAAAATTTGAGACAATGGGGTGGTGCTCAAATCTGCAGTTCGTTGAGTGTCCGCTTGAGGCTGGCTCTGGAAGTACAAGTCACATACACACCAAGCCAAATAAAAAGCTGTTTTCACAGCTGAAATAAACATGTTTACAGCCCGGTACAAAAAAATGTCTCCTGTCTGAATCGCTAATTTTGCTAACGGCACGCACTGTACGGGGGATGATTTTTTTCTAACTCAGCAGTTTAGACAATATTAAGATCACCAGTCAGGCATAGGCCAATCCGAGGCACAGCTCAGCTCATATGACTGCTGGGTGCCCTATGGGTGTTACTGTGGAGACTCAAAGCCCACCTTATTTCCAATATGGCTGCGCCGGCTGTTTTGCTTCAGAAATCTGTTTCTATGGTTTCTATGGTCTATGGTTTTAACCCAAAGATATATTGATCCTTTCAGACTTTCATCTTTTCTTATGTTGATCTGATTTGGATCCACTCAGGCTTATTTAAAAACTTGACATAAGGAAAAACTCTTCACATACAATATTTGAATTATCTAGAATAAAACATTCCCCCCAACTCAACATTTCGTCTTTCAATACATGAGAGCTGCCACTTCATGGAAAAGGCAGCAAAAATTCATTCTCTAATAACTCATTAATAAAACAGATTCATTTTCATTATCCTTACCAAAGTATATCAGAGAACTCACTGAGGAGAGGGGGTGAGTGTCCCTGGCACTCACTACGATGGTCATTAATCAAGGCTTCAACAGCCAAATGAGTTTCAAACTCCATCAGTGATGCAGCCAGCGAGAGTGGAATAAAACCACTCTTCTTCTTTCTATCATAACATTTTCAACTCAAAGCTGTTCTCTCTGTAGAACTGTGGCTCTTTTCATAAATGTGTTGTCACATCTGAGTAAAGCAGTTTATAGATATAAAATCAAACAGATACCTATGTCTGCATAGTAGAAAGCTGTTCAGATTTTTAAACTGAGGGTTGCCTTGTGGTGGGAAGTTGTGGCTAAATTCCACAAGATCAACGTTCTGCCTGTCTCAGCTCTGTCTTGGCACTGGAGCTGATAAATTTCAACTGATGTCAATGTGTTAACATTTAGGGGTGGGAGAAAAAATCGTTCCATATAAGTATCTGGATTTTTTGTTTTGCAATTAATTTTTTTTTTTTTTTTTGGTAGAAAAATCTGCTTTTATTCCAATTCTAAATCCTTTATTTTAGTCTTTGTTTATAAGCTGGGTTAAAAAAAGCAAAACATTACCACTTTCCTCCAGCAGGGGGCTAAATGTTTTTCTTTGACAATTTAGTAACATGATGTCAGATGCTCTGAATACATCTTAAAAACTGACTCACATGTGATGTCCATTTTTGCTCCTGATTTAATCTCTAGACATCATCTTCATTAATCTTTACATGAGCTGGTGTTAAATAAGGAAAGTAAAATCCCCAATATCGAGGAATCGCAATTTAATTTGAATCTGCACCCCAAAAGTCGTAAAAAAAAAAAGCGAATCAGGGGAAAAACATTGTCCCAGCCCTAGTAGAAAGCTGTTCAGAGTTTTAGACTGGGGGTTGCCTTGTAGTGGGAACTTGTGGCTAAATTCCACAAGATCCACGTTCTGTTAGTCTCCGCTCTGTCTTGCCACCGGAGCTGATTGATTTCACCTGAAGTCAATGTGTTAACATCCACTGACCACACTTCATTGCATTCTGGCTGCATTTCAGATCCAGGGCTGATATGCAAGACTTCATTCATCAGGACAGGAAGTCAGCCACCGAAACAATGAAAACATTCCAGAATAAAACACTCCATGGTGGAGCGTGGTTAAGGTCGCGCTCCATATGGGCAAACAGCCCTTGAGCAGGCAGCCCGGGTTCAAGTCCAACCTGTGGCTACTTTCCTGCATGTCACTCCCCACTCTCACCCTGTTTCCTCCTCTCTCCACTGTCCTGTCCTCTCAGAAAACAAAGGCATAAAAAAGCCCAAAAAAACACTCCGCAGTGACACCACACTGTAACTGTCATAATGAGCCCAGTGTCAACAGGCTTGAGGTTTACAGCCCAACATGAATGAGGGGAGGCTCTTCATTTGGGATAGGAAGTGCAAAAATGTGCTCTGTCCTAAAAACCAAGAGAGTACAGGGTGTGATAGAGCCAAACAGAATTCAAGCCAAGATTTAAGGACACAGATCTGGTGGAAGCCCTGCGTACTTGAAAACATGTAGGGATCTGATGATGTTACTCTCTTTCCTCTGCTCTCTTGACCAGACAGATGTCACATGTGTCTTTCAGCATTTTCGAGTCCTAAACTTTATTTTTAGTTATTGTTTCCATAAATATTTCAGCCCAGACTCCAATATTCATGTATTTCTTGTCTGCTGTTTAAAACTCTCTGGAGTGATGGATAGATCTAATGAGAGAAAAGTGCAGCAGCCAAGTTTAAAGCATGTGCACAGAGCGTTACAGACGAATCCCTCTCGGAAATATGATTCATTTTTGTAATCAGGAAAGGAAAAGACAAGCGATTATCAAAGCTGCAGAGTGCATTTGACACATTTTTATTCTTTGTGACAATATCTTAAGAGCTTATTAAAGTGAAACCAAAACAGTGACATCCTGTAATAGTGATTCATTTGCATCCACTCAGTTGATTGTCTAAGTCATTCTGTTCCTGCTGTTTTGAGCACTCACACTTTTTTTTAAAGTTGATTAAATCTCCTGAATTTGGTCTCTTAGCTTGAGGGCGAATGTGTGGAAATGGAATTATTTGATATACAGCACCTCATTTCATCTCTGTGATCAAAGGGTGACTTGAAAGTGTTTCGGCATAATAGCTCATGTCAATAACACATAATGTATGCAAACGGGACAGGTGACCTTAGTCAATTTGGTGTGCTAATGGATGTGCTCAAGGGAAAATTGGCCGCACTCTGCTTTTGCTGGCTGCTTCTTAATTACAGAAGAGTTGTTGTTGCTTTGACATTTTGTAATGATTAAACATAAATATATAATTAAAATGATCTGCTTACTGTCATCGAGGGGGCTTTATTTGAATTTTTTGCACCGTTGCTTTCAATTAAGGTTAACTTGCCATGTTGCTAAACAAATGTTTGGCCTTTTCACCGTCTATTTCACAAGCAAAAGACAATGCTAACTGTGCACTGTAATCAGATAACATAAAATGACAGAAAGCGAAATGGTGTGTTTTTGGCTCTCCTTTAAAAAAAATGTGTGGCAGCTATTTCTTATCTCAACAGCCGCACTTCATTGTTACAAGTGCTAGGTTTAAATAGATGAATAGTTTCTGCTTGTCTTGTTGTTATTATCTATACGCTCTCTCAGTATTTGCTTGCTTAGAAGTGGCAACTTAATATCAGTGACAAGTCTGTGAATGTTTAAAGAGCTTGAATATTTCCAGTTATTCTGTAAATTTGTGCTGCAGGCAAATTGAAGCAGGAAAGGCAGTATGTCTCTTTTAAGGCTGTCACTGCCTCTGACATTTGGACCCCTACCCCCCACTCTCTCTTTCTCACATAAATATACTACGACATTTGGCTCATTAATGGCAAAATGTCTCATATGTGTGTGCTGCAGGCAAACCTTCAAACTTCATCTATAAAGTTGACGTTTGTTGAGGTTGGGCAGACTTTTTGTTGCCAACCTTTTACGGGTTTGACTCATTAGCATTAAGATCAGGCATGTCCAAAGCCAGGCCCAGGGGCCAATGGTAGTCAAAGGTCCATTTTTCAGCTTTCCACTTACAATGTATTAATTGCAGAACTGAAATCAATCACTTTCTTAACTACATGTACATGTTCTGTCAAGTGCAAAAGCAAAACCAGAGTATATCCGGTAACATCGCACAAAACATTTGGACTGTGCATAGGCTGCTTGTATAAAGCAAAAGCTCTGTGCACTCTGCAGAAACCCATGAACTCTTACAGCTGATGTGTTTAAATGAATAATTTTATCATGATGTGGAAACATGAGGGTTCAAAAAACACATGAGAGGACAAAAGACTGAATTAAACTCATGAAACGGTGCACAAAAGGAAAAAATAGTGCTGAAAATTGTCCAGAACGCAGGATAAGAAATATGCTCTTATGTCCTTTTTTAATGCCAGTCCAGCTCCATTGTCCACCATCACTGAAAAATTAATCACAGAAATTGTTTTCAGCTGAGAAAACCCCAGATCTCTCCTCTCACGACTTCATCAGTTGGCGTGGTGTTGTCTCAGACTTTGACATGTTGTAAATCAATCCAATCCTGTCCGACCCGATCAGGAAGCCAAGATAACCTTTAGAGATAAAATCTATTGATGCTGATAATCTCATTTTAAGTTGTGGATTACAATCAGGCAGATATCTAGAAGTGAGACTTTTTCAAGATCCTCACAGTCTCTTTGAATAATGCTGTTTGCAAGTTAAAATAGTCTTAAAGACATCATGAGCAACAATGATGATAAAGTCTAGATCCTGATCTTGTCAGAGAAAACTCAAAACATATTTCCCACATATTTTCCCTTAATGGAGAACATTTTCCTTGAGAGGAAGCAGAGTTTGCTAATGTTTACGCAGCAGGTGCAAACAGACCATTGATCATTTAATATCAACAGACAATTGAGGGACAGGTGAGGTTTGATTTAGTCTATAATGATGGCACAAGTATGCATTTTTTGTTGTTTTTGAGAAATCATTAAAAAAATTGTTGCTAAAGAAAGCATTCATATGTTATTAAATATGAATGTCAAAGACCTTTTGGTGTGTTACTCATTTTTTAACCCATACCAAATTTGTTTGAGTCAAAACTCAGCTCCTAATCCAACTGATCCTTTGGCTCTCCTAGGCCTTTAAAAGTTTCATAAAGTACTGTCATCAAAGTTCTGTTGAACACAATATCTTTCCACAAAACTTGACACACCGGAAAAAATCCATTTTCAGACACGACTGTATGTTTAGAGAGTTTAGTCCTCCCACGTTAAGTTACATGAAAAACTACTTAATGTGTTGACGTGTGAAGGACGGTTAGTCAGCAGTGCAAAACTAGTTATGATGTCAATACAGACGAAACCCCGCTTCATTCTCCTTTTTTCTATCAGATCTTTTTGGTGTTTTCATCCAGGTAAACCTTCAGAATGTGAGAGAATACAATCACACTGCAGCTCCAGGTCACACTGTTCGCTCTAGCTTTCACTATTTCTTTGAAATGAGGCAAATCCTTCCCTTTCAGTCATTGTAGAGGGGCGAACAAATCATCCTATTACTCATGTACACTGTGGTGCCTTTCTTTGTGGTTCTGAGCATCACAGACGATCTTTTTAACTAATGTGCTGTGATGTAAGGGAATATAAATTGGGTCTGTCTTTGCAGGGGGTAGTTCATTTTGACATAGTGCCTCAATGTGTTTTTAGAAGTGACATCATTCTAAGAATACATGGTGATTTCAGTACTTGTACTTGTAGGTTTCACTGAATATGCCAAAAATTGGACCCAGAAAAAAAAGATCTAGTTAAGGCGATTCACGTCATACTGGAAGTCGGTGGAAACCTCAGAGAACTCCTCATTTTTGTGTCGAAGTCCAGTTAACTTCGAAAATCAAAGGAGATTGGTTTTGGTTACAATACTTTGGAAGAAAGTTAAACATTGTTGGGCTGCCACTTTTGATTGGTATACAATTATTGTAAATTATATTGAGTTTGAGCCCGCTGACTGAAAAATAAAAGAAGATAAATAAAAGCTATGAGCTTGGGTTTATGTAAACTTGATGGGTATTCAATTGAGTTGCAACAAATAGTTGTCCCCCATGGTTCTCTGTGAGCCAAAGTTTGTGGTTTGGTCAAGCTCTCATGGTCCAGACAGTAAGTTTTTGGTTTTTTCATATTTAAGCATTTAGGCAGATTTTGAAAATGAGAAACATTTTCTTTTTTAATTCTTAAGTCATTTATTTTACTTAAAAGCAAAAATAGTATGAGTCCCATGGGCTCTTATCGTGGTTTTATCAATATAAAAATTTTGTTTCCCCCAAGAAGATTATCATTGCTTGATATTTTCTAAAAGGATTGCATTTTTAACCAAAAACCAAAACTCTTAAAGAGCGGCAGAAAATTTGGGCTCATTCTGTTGAGACCAGCGCTGTGAACTTTGCCTGTGACCAGAATAAATGCTGAACTGAGAAATAGCTCTTCTTCGAGTAACTCTTGGGAGGTGTTTGTCCAAAGAACTGGGAGATACTAACAGTATTGTTAGATTTTATCAGCAGGCAGCATTGTTCCTCCAGGTTTACTTTTCTAAGTAAGTAAATAAGTCAGTTAGCTTGGTGATCTAGCCCAGTTTAAAGAGCCACACTGAGGCTGAGGTCTGCATGAAAAGCTTTGTACCATATTCTGCCTTTCATTGGATGGACTGCAGAGAAGACTGTTTTCTTTAAATACATGCTCATGACCAAATGAGGGAGAACAGCTGTTAAAGAGAGGCTCTAAATCCCTGTTTATCCAGTTTACTTTGAACATCAACATGGACACTTGCTTCTTCAGATGCAGTCTACTCTGCTTTTAATTCTATTGTTAAATTTGCACCATCATATGGTATCTAGTACATTTTATAGTTGATAAAAAAATAAATCAAATGCAGGTATTAAAACAGACCACAGGGTAAGTTAGTGTTGCCATTGTAGCTTGTGAATTTACAGAAGAGCATGAAGAGTGAATTCATCATTTTTACTGCATGCCTTCAGAAGCATTTTTCTGTACTGCCTTTCAACTTAAAGTAATAATGGAGAATGCTCATGATAGAAATTAGTGAGAATAAATTGCTTCGTAATTGCTATCATTACTCTCATTCAGGTAAATTAGAATTGCTCCGAAACATCTCCATGTTGTTGTTTTTGTTGGGTTTTTCTTTTGAACCTTGTCATTTAAATGACTTCTCAGTAGGTTTGCAGAGGTGTCACATATTGTGTTGGTACACGTGGTAACCTTGGTGTTTTCAGTAGGCATTGGATATCAGACAATTGAGCAGGCACGTCTGTACGTCGGCCCGTTCCTGCTAGCTTTGATGACTCATGTCTGCAGGGAAATAAAGCAACAGTGACTCAAACCTGTGTACTGCTCAAACTGCAAGCTCCAGCGTCAACAAGAGGCATCACACCTGCAGAGGCTGTCATCTCTGACAACAGCTCAGGAAGACAGACAAATGTAACGATAGGGAAGACTGCATGAAATCACAAAGGGTTTTACTGTGTTCTGCTTTTAAAATGCTACAAACAAGTGTCAAAAATCTATTTATGATGCTTTTAGTAGCATTAGAAGTAAACCCTTAAAAAATACAAAAAAAAAAACCCATCCCCTGCCATGCTTTGATGCAAAATTCATTTCAACAAGGCAGATTTAAAGATTGGACCTGTCTTCTCACCACATAGTAAATATAATTGATGTGTCAGCTCTGCTCATAACCGACAGATATAACTGTGCTGAAAGGGAGCATCTCACCGTCTGACATCTCTCTGTTAAAAACAATTTGTCTCTTTCTTTAAAAGTTCTTCTTTGTAAGAACCAGTTATGCTTCATTCTGCTCTGGAAAACAGGATCATGTTTTACAGTTCAGCAGCGTGAAATTGTGCAATGTACAATGAATGCTTTGAGCAGAGAAAACAGCAAACTTGAAAATTGTTTGATTCTACACAACAAGAACTGCAGTAAAACCATTGAGAGGGTCAACTTCTATTTTTTATAGAAACTTTTATTTGTAATTAAGTACTGTAAGAGGTTTCTGCTTGCTGCAAGGTTCACTACAAAAAATATCTTTTTAAAGATACTGATAAAGAGGGCTTTGAGAGGAACCAGGCAACAGTGGAGTTTTCAAAAGCGTTTACCTTTTTTCAGTGTTTGTTCTTTTTTTCATCACGATCGCATGCTCAAAAATGGTCAGTCATAACTAATAATTATAACTTTAGTCATATAACTTTATTCATTTTGGCTCGCTGTACCCATTGAAAATGTACAGTATGTATATATCTATGTAAATGAGCCAGTATTTGAAGAATTAGAGTAAGCAGCTTTTGTTTTGTTTATGTACTCCCAAAAGTATTTTTGCATTCCACGAATGTTCACACAGCAGAGAAATGACCTGTGAATCGGGTGTGACGATGTTGAATTGTCAACAAAGTAAATCCTGGCCTCTGGGGCAGCAGATACGAGTGTGTGGGGAAAAGAGCAGCAGTAGGATGTAAATTAACATTTGCACTCTGTTGTTTTTCCTCGCTGTCTTACTGAGATCCACTATTATGTCTCAGCCCAGGATAAAGACTTGCATAAGCTACTTTAATAAAAGTAAAGTCACAGAAACAACTAATTGGATACTGAGGGAAAAACTTTCTCCTTTAATTTGTTTGTAACTTGCTACTTTCTATATACTTTACAGTCTCCTTATCGGCTGCCGTACAGTGGTGAACAAACAGCGCAAGTGAGGACAGGAAATGATTGGGCTCACCAAAAGAACAGTGGGAAGGATTGAGAGTGCTTCTGAAAGGCCTGACTCAAATGATTGTAGCTCTTGCCTTTGAAATTTAGTGTGCGCTTGAGGCTATGCTAAAAGACAGAAAAAGACCTGCAGCAATTTAGCTCAAGAGCAAGCGCCATGACAACTGATAAATACATAAATATATTAAAGTGATCTATCTTTCTGAAGGATCTCGCTTTATTCTCAGAGAAACAATTAAGTCTTAATTTAACCAATTAGCTTCGCTGGCTTGGTTAAAATACCAGTGAAATCAATTGGATATGGTATTCAGTTGTTTTGTGGTATTCTGAAGTGCTGGTAGTTCATTGGCTCTCTACATCCTCTTGATATCTTACTACTAGAGGAGCTTGGTATCTTCAGGAGGCTTGAACGGTAGCTGACTGTAGTACACGGCTGTGTTGACACTTGAATCTGATTGGTGAATACTCCATAGCAACAATCAGATTCTGTAAGACTGTTAGAAGGTGGAGCTGAATTGACATCAGTTTGTGTGCTGTGCCAAGAAAAGACATGAAATAAGCAGGTGGGAAAAAGAGTTTTTAGGCAAAAAATCATTGGCAGAAATAGAGAATTTTCTAAAATGAAAAATGATAAACAGTTTCATGTAGTTTTGTTCTACTTGTTTTGCTTTGCCAGTGATGGGAATTTTCATTTAAATCTGAGTAATAACCATTGACTTGCTGAGGTATAGGTCAAAAAAAAAAAATCAGGTGGACCAGCTGAGGAAAGACACCATCAACAGCCTTGAGAGCATCAACAAGTCCTACTTCAGTAGGCAGAAGCTCTGGTGCCTTCAGTTCAGGCTGCTGCCTAGGCTTATGTGGTCACTAACCATCTATGAGTTACCAATCTCAAAGGTTAATAAACTGGAGAGGTTGGTCAGCTCATTTGCCAAAAGTGGCTGGGCCTCTCCATTTGCCTCAGCAGCATAGGTTTGTATGGAAGAGGCATTCTGGAGCTTCTGGTGTCCAGCCTGGTAGAGAAGTTCAAGTACACCAAGGTATGGCTGTAAATGACACAGAGCGAATCCTTCTACCCACGTGTTGCCCAAACAGCCCCACACGTTTCCACTGCTCATACTCCCCATGTACATTTCAGCTAAACAAACTAACCAAGGTCATCTCTGAAGAAGGCATTATTCTTTGAAGCATTAATATTAATTTATGCTATAGTACTAATGATTGGAATAACAATTTCTTTCAGTTCAGCCTCAGTTTCTTCATTTTCGGTTCCAGCAAAGAATTTTCAATTCAGTGCATTCCTAGCATAGACCTGATGTATAAGAAAGGAAACCTTAACTTACTTCTGATTTGATCTGGCGCTCTATAGAAAGTAAAATTAATACTAAAATGTTTTAATCTAATCAGTGTATGTATTACAATAAATATTTAAATGCAGCTGAAATTTTTTGGAAAGAAACAAAAGAAGAACAAAAGCTTAATGTGCTTTTTTGAAATTCAAGATTTGTAACCACTACCAGTTACTTAATTCTTTTGCTGCATGTGTGTACCACATGGGGGGGGGGGGGGGGTGCAGACATGTCACATATGCAGGGGGCTCCAGGGAAAAAAGGTTGGGTTAGAGGATTTCCTTCAGGCAAGACATCACCCCTCTACTTGCAGTATTGTTTTCTTCCTGTCACTGTCTGCTGTAACAAACAGCTCACAATACATAATCACTTAATTCTATCTTATAATTATGCTTTGTTGCACATTTTTTGGAAACCAAAAAAACTCATGCTATTCCATCGCTCAAACCTCAGCATTTACCCTCGTGTGGGCTTTTGTGTTAAACAATACGCCAACATATACAGTTCATGAGGAGCATACTGCAGCTAAGACTGCTTGTGATGCAGTGTAGCATAGCACAGTGGGATAAAAGGGCCTGGCTTGCTTCTAATAGGCCAATTGGATTTACTATTGATTACATTTTGTGTGCATGCTGTGGCATAGTTTTTTGATTGCTATTGTCGCTTGGCTGCAAATTGAACCAGCCAACAGACGAGTAACAGGGAACATTAATTTGTCTCAGACAAAATTAGAGAATCCCATTCACTTATCTACATCAATTACATTAAGCCTGAATTAGAGAGACGCGTTTGTTTTCTCCCTGATGACAAATACATTTCACAATACGTACCAAACACACATACACACACACAATGTATTCACAGAAGACCCGTTCAATATTTTTGGTCATTGATTGAGTGCTTTCCATTGACCTAAAGCCTTGTCTGCTATTAAATGTAGGCTCACTTGTGCATTTTCTGATGCCGGATCCTTTCTTCAAAGCGTGTCGGCTGAGCTTGCACTGAAAGTTATTCTCCCAAAACTCTGCAAACCAGATATTCCTCCTGTTGTTCTCCAGGGTCCGGCTGATGAAGTAGCGATCAAAACCTGAGAGACAGAACACACTGTTGGCGCTTAACGCATCTCTTTTTAATTATGTTTCAGCGTATCAGGTATGGGTATTTGTCCTTCTGATACTTGTTTACAAAAACATTTGAACAAAGGTTAGTAAAAAGGGAGTAATGGCTTTAAGAGCACAACACTTCAACAATGACTAATAGAGGCAAACATGTAAAAAAGGCTGCTTCAATGATTTAGTGATTAGTTGATGAGAAGAAAAAATTTGACAACTATTATTATAATTTGATAATTATTTCATTCATTGGTCAAACAAAAGTGCTCAGCACTTAATGCTTTTAGCATCTTAAATGAAAGCTTTTATTTGCTGCTTTTCCTTTACTTTTGGTTCTAAAAAATTAGGACTAACATCTTAAGAAACTAATATACAAATATGAAAACAATGTGCATATAAGTTGATATTTTAATGACTGTTAATTTTAGCCATTAAAGAGCTAGCAAAATATAAAAATATAGATATTTTCACAATTACAGAACATTTTTTTGTGCAAACAAAGAACTGTCAGCTTATATAGTTATGTATACCTTTTATGGATTGTCTCTTGGGTAGGATGGTAACAGCACCTTCCGCCATTTCCTCCTGGTTGAGTATTGGTGCGATTTTGGAGCCCCAACTGTCGGAGCCCACCCAAATGAAATGTCCTGTTTGGTTGGCCTTCTTGGCTGCCAAAAGTAGTCGCCTTTGGGACAAAAAGAGAGAGAGAGAGATGTATAATTGAGCCATAAATTGTTGTGTTGTCAGAGTTTTGATATATTTCATGCACATCCAGCAATGAGAAGGCTGTTTAAATGCACCCTTAAGGGAAAGTGGGGCTGCCATTAAGTCGATATCATGGCAAGAATATTCTATTCTGAGTCTAGACAGAGCTGCAATGAGGCAGTTAAGTAGAATTGAAAAGCCACCATAGACACACTATCCATTCCCAGTGCAGTTGACGACTTCTTGGCTGTGGCAGAATGACACCCCTGCTACATTTGTCCAGGCTTGTTGCCAATGGAAGTAAGTTTGGGGAGCTATAAAAAAACTGCCAGCACACTGCTGTGGCAGCAGAGTTTCATCAAGAAAGCTTGAGCACAGCAACATAAAATATAAACACAGCCACCTGGCATGTGAGGCATTATAGACCCTTATAGCTTCCCAAAATAAACAAAGCGAGAACTTTACATTTTTTTTCACAGTGACATGTCCGCCTTTCTGTCTTTTAATACTTTGTTGTTGCTTAAAGGAGACACTGTAACCTTGTGAAATAATTACTACAGAAGTGGGCGAGCTGTGAGTCATCCAGCTATCTTCAAGTCTCTTTACCTAAGTTTGAAAACCCAAGGATTTCTGTTTGATTGGTAACGATTTTTCCCTGAGACTGGTCTCCAGAAATTTAGTTAAATGAGCATGACTTAAGATGCAATTATGTTCTCCATGAAGTAAAAGTGAAAGAAATAGATTTTCTCACATCAGGAGATTACATAAAGAGGACACAACTAGACAGGCAGACAATTCTGAGGTGAAAGTAACTGAAGTTGCACTGTCTGGGTCTTGGTAATACGTTTTTCTTCAACTTTAGAGAGGCCAAACTTAGCTTTCTGCTGACTTTAGAGCAAAAAAAAAACCCTCCTGTAATGAAAAAGAAAAGTTAGTTTTATTCAACCACTTTCATTTTACATGATGTTTTACACGCCTCCTTGATCTGAAAAGAAGCGTGTTGATCGAAGCACCACTTTTGTCTTATGTAGAATGATTAAGCCAAAGAATTAGCTGAAGGACAACAAGTCAGAGTCCAGTTTAAGCTCATTCCACTAAATGTCTTGGGACAGTTGTTTTCTCAGAGCACAACATTTTATATTCTTATTCCTCATAATGCTGACACTGTGTATTTATATGGTTGGTCAAGTGTCACATTGAAGGTCTCAATCATACCAGCTCAAGTCTCCTAAACTTTCTATGCAGAGCATTTGGGCCCTTATTATGCTGCTGCCAGCTCACACTTAACAGGGTTCAAGGATAGAGCAGGCATGCAGAGCTGAAATCCCCCTGGCTTTCTGTAATTACTATATATCCACGCTATTACCCGTTATCAGGACCGGATTAAGTCATTGAGCACTGGGACTTCTGCCCTGGTCATCATCCAGGGACCGCCCCCAGATCACTGCCCACTTCCATGAGGGATACACTTGTCCATTCAGGCTTTTTTGGGGAAAAAATTCCCCTTATAAAACCACAACAGTGCTGAGTGCAGCAGTTGGCCACATAATTGATTCTTAACACAGACTATCTGTCTTAATAACCCACGGAAAGCAGGGACACGTTCAGCAGTGTTTTCATATTGTGAAGTTGTAATGCATGAGGGAACAGATGACAGTTATTTATGGGACAGACAAGATATCAGGCTGAGGAAAAATATGAAAACATCCTTTAATAAAATGCATTTCAGTATACCACCAAGCTTTAAGTATGAAGCTAAGAATAGCCACTCAAAGTCCCTGAAGTGGAAGTGCTACATACAGACTTGTCCTTCTGAAAAGAACTGAAACATTACCACAATAAACCATGCATTATGCACAGTTTGTTCCTTCCAGCAAACTTCTGTAAAACTAAAAGCCTGCTAAGAGGGCACTCAAACAAGGCAGTCTGTACAGTGCCCAACAAACGTCCAGGGCCCATATGCACAGTCATTACACAAACAGGACCATTTGTCATAACTTATCTTTATGTAATGGCCCATTTTGCCATAGCTTTGGCCACATGGCACGACTGCCAAAAATTAACCAATTAAGTAATTGGACCATGAAAGCAAGGCAGGTGCAGATCACCATATGTTTAGGAACTTTCTGGAAAACCTGTCTGACAAGTTTGAATGCATACTCTACATGAACAGCAATAAAAATGAAGAATGTTCTGTCTCCTCAATCTAGATTTGCTCTACATTTTGACCATGTCATGTTTTTACAAAGAAATCATTAAATCCTTTAATATCTAACCTCTTTACATGTTTTGTCTTAAAATGCAAGGAAATGAGCACAACGTCTTGCATCTTTCAAACAGCTTAACAGGCACGGTAATCCAGCAGTTAGTGCCTGCAATGGTAAGGTCTACGTCCATTAAATTTAATGCTCTTTTGGGGTGTTAACCTGACTCTTGCATTTAATCAATTTTTTTTTCAGCATTAGTACAAACTGTCTGTTTTCATTGCTAATGGCTGGACATACATATGGTCCCAGGATGTGAGGACTAATAATGCAATGCCCTAATTGCAGTCTTTCAAAAAAAATGAGATGTGTTTTTCCTCTTTGGAACACAATGAAAATGTGAGCTCTTCCAATTTCCTGTACTGGCTACGCATTGCTCTGCTCAAGGGGTATGTGCTAGTTTGACCAGACAGTATATAAATAACCACCCCACTGACTTGTTTACATCCAGGTAGTAGAGCATTATAGTATTTTAGTAGCTGGCTTTCCTAACAGTCACTTGGCTGTCTTAAATGCTTGATGCTGATTGGTCAGAATCCCTTGAGAATGCTCATTAATTTTAAATAGCAAGTGCTACTCAAGGGACAGCTTGATCACGCATCACATACCAAATCAGTCCAACAAAATTTCTGCTTTTGACAATGTAACAAAATTTTACTTTTACCAATGGCATCAGACAATGTTAGGGATAATTTTAATATCACTCTTTATCTGGAGAATGCAGAACTTAAGTTTGGTAGGATTAGTTAATGGCTGACTTGTCACCAAAAGAGGAAAACATAGAAGAAGCTAAAGGGTAAAAACACCGACCAACTTTGACACATGAAGTAACCACAAGTAGTACACAGGTGCTCAAGACTCCAGACTAACTTTTTGCATTGGTTACAATGTTGCGCCAATTTTCTTTTTTTTAGGCACACCAGCACAAAATTTAGGTGCACCCAAGTTTTGCATCGCATCACCATTAACGCCATAGTCACCTTTTTATCGCTCTCCATAACTTTCATAGAATGTGAAAGCAAAGTTACATACAAAAATTAGATACAAATTTTAGTGTTTCAAGTGCTTCACTGAGCTGAAATTAAACATTTCAAACTAAAACTGAAAGAGAAGAATTTCTGATTTAAATTTGGTGAATAATAACCGCTCTTTGGCAATGTTGTTAATACAGATGAATTTGAACCATATGATAATAATTCTTACCACAGATATTCCTTTGTTGCATCGTTATATATATATTTTATGACATCAAAGTGTTATAACTACTTCAGTAGCCTGCAGTACCCCTGTGACAACATCTTAAGTGACACAAAAACAAGCATACAGCCAAATATAATCAGATTTGCCATTTCTTACTCGTAAATATTAACATGCGGGTAAGAGAATTTATTTTTTCAGGGAAAGGCAAGTTTATTTCTGTAAACACAGGAGACATTTTTGACATTTTAATGCCAGCAGCAACAGCAGTCCCAAGTCAGTGATGGAAAGTGAACATTTAACTCTTCTGGCATTCACAGATACAAAAAAGTCAGTTTTATTTCTTAACATCCAAAAACTGAAAGAAAACATAGGGAAAATCTGCTGTGTAATTTTTTGAAAGATGGAGCAATCAGTGTTGATCAAGTAAAATTAAGGATCCAGGATCTCACCTGATATCATCCTCGTTCGCAAAGATAATGACCACTCGGGCGTTGGGGTTCTCACTCAGTCGGCCGATGATTTTGTCAAACTCTCCAGTTTTTGGTTCACGTGGTATTTTCACTGACTGGGAAATGCACAGGCCACCTGTTTGAAAAACAAAAATTAGAATATAAGGTTTAAAAAGTGAATTCTGTACAAATAGTCTAATTGAATCTTTAACATTGTGATGTCAAGTGCACTTTACTACTTCAAAGCATGATCAAAGAAAAGTCTGGATTTTTTTTCCTTTCTCTTAACCCTCACAAATCTTTTTTAAACCCCTGCCCTTATTTCATGATAGATTCTCCATTAAATGTGTACAGGTGCTATATTTCACAGCATGAGGGATGCAAGGTATTAAAAAAATCTTTCTTTGGACCACAAGGGGCAACTTTCACACATGGAGACCCATCAATCCAGTTTATGGTCCTGCCAGGGAGAGCAGGGGACTATGGTAGCATTTTGAGGAACATAAATTGTGTAATTGAAAACGGGTTCCATTTGTTCAGAGCCGTTTGTCTTATTACAAAGCTCATTTCATTTTGTACAACTTTAAAATTACTTTTTTAAAACAAAATTTCTGCCTCTTCGAGTGCTTTTTTGGAAAAAAAAAAAAAACAAGATAGCAAAGCAGTGAAATATCCAGTCAAATAATTCTAATTAGATGACAAAGTGAACCTTCAGGATAGTCCCCTGAAAGCGACTGGTTTATTCTTGCATGCACAACACCCACTAACTCCCTAAAGATGAGATAACCAGGAGCTCTTAGCCCTCTACAAATACTCCAGTATTGAACACCAGTCTCAGGACAGCAGGGGTCGTCCCCTGGTTACCAATGAGCCCTTTTAAATCCCAAAGCAACATTTCAGGATCACTCTTTTGTCACTCTGCCAAAATGCCACAGAGAGTATGCGCATACTAATGAATCCCACTTCCACGACACAGTGCACAGTTGGCCCAATGCACAATCAATGCCGGAATAATACCCCCTAGTTTAGTCCACAGTGGGCGAACTCACACTATAGAGCAAAGCCTGGCCCCAGCACAGATATTAATAGATACAAAACATGAGTGAAACGACAGAGGATGCCATTATATCAACGATGATGTTGGGAAGCTTTCCTCATGGGTACAAAAAGTCACTTCTGGTTGTGTCTGTGAGGCAATTCAGTCAGTGGAGTGTTCTGAATGTACACAGTGGATGAATTTAATGATGTCTCTTTTTCTTCAAACTGGTGCTTTTTGAGTTTTCTGGAAAGGCTGCGTGTTTATGTTTCCTGTGGTCATGCATGTCACAGATCTAACACATCGACTTTGCCTTATATGTTCACTTGACTGGTTAATGGATTAGCTGCTCCTTCAGTGGAGAAAGGGACTCAATCCTTTGTGGGTACTGGTGCATGTCAGTCTTAAGGGGAATGTTTCCTTCTGCACTCAGAAAAGGAAGCCTTTTAGTTATTTTTAACAGCTACACCAAACCCTTAATTTAATAATTGGTGAAACATAGTTGGTATCAGAGTTAAAAGTGTCTAATTACAGTAAAAGGGTTATTTTATTCTAAACTATAGATACAATAATGTGACGTGTAACGTTTCATACCTGAGGTAAGATTAAGATATAAAAGTGCATTTAAACGAATGTTCATTGTGAGTTTAATTCACATGGGTTGCATCATTTTATTTTGTTTCATGACTTACTTTTTTCTGAAAACTATAACATTTCTTACCTCTCAAGAGTTTAATAACAATCACCCAAAGTTTTACTACTAAACAGGATGATTATGTCTGTATTTCTTTGCTAACCAATCATGAAATTTGTGTTGAAGGAACATTTATTTTAACCATGGGAAGAAAATAATGAAGACAATCATGTAAGTGCACATTGATGTAAAGTGTTATGCAGATGATGCATGCATATTCTGTTTAGCTCACAGTTTTATGTGTATCTCCAGTTGCTGAATTGTGAAATAGTAATCACAGATGTATGAAAATGTGCAGAAAATATCTTGCAGTTTTCAGTATTTGTGTTCCTTTTTTTTTTTACAATCTACCTGATTGTTGAGCCTTTGGTTAGGCTGAAGCACAGGTTTATCTGTGTACCTCTCTGTGTCATTACACTTAAACCATCCAGGCAGGCACAGGGGAAATTTAGCACCAGCAGCTCTCTGCTCTCACACACTCTATCAATCATTACATTCTATGTCTATGCCTCGCTGGCACTTCAGTCCCTCATTCCCATAACATCTGTTGTGTGGAAGCAGAGCACTCATCCCTTCCGTTTCTTCTCTTCTCACATTAGTGGCAGCAGGCTGCAGCATTGCTTTACCCCCACAGAGAATACCGGGAGGACCAGAGGAACAAAAGCTAGGCCCTGGGGGAGCTGAAGGGGGATTCCACGGGGCTGGTGCTGTAGCTCTGTTTGTTGTACAGTTGACTTGCCAATTTATATCTATATCAACACCATCCATTCATCAACATTTCTGCCCGTCCACCAAGACAGGGTTTCTCAAATTGTTTCAGACCAAGGATCACTTATGCCTCATGTCCATGAAAAAATCTCATGGACCACCAAAGTAAATAGAACAACAGTGCAGATAGCCAACTGATGTAATACAAACTGGCATCATACATGTATTGGCTACTAGTAATGGCGGTGTCCACAATGCTCACTGTGGCTCAATCATCTTGCTGCTGCACCTTCTCCTGGACAGTGTATTATATAAAGTATAATTCTCCATCACATTTAAATATTCAGACTTCACCAGCTTCATTTTTTCATATTTGAAGTTGTTTTTAATTACATCTTTTATTAAAAATAATCATGAAAACTACTTCCTTTAGGGTAATCAGGTTCTAAATACAAACCCTTCCTCCATCCCAACGAATAACACTTTGCATATAAATAATAAAGAGAAAAACAATTATGAAGCAATTAATTTCAATTGTGTAGCTGCTTAGAATGCAGTGGTGGAAAAAACCATCTTTACCTCTTTGTATATTTCTCTGGAGACATGAAGAAGAGGAGCAGATTAATTACTGTTATATTTCAAAGCAATAGAAAGCACTGATTTGTTTATTGCAACACTGAACAATCAGAATATTTGTTAACTATCACATTAAACTAGTTTGGTTAATTTTTTGATGACTGGTTGAAGATCAATTCTTTCATAAGTAAAGTGCCTTTTTTTGCTTTGCTGTTTCAGCTCAAAAAACTTCCTCTGCAGTGTATTCCTCTGCCAGTATCCATCCTGTACCACTCCTCACATCTGAGACAAGTCTAAAATCCACCTCCAGAAATAACCATGCTGAGAAGACTGAGAGCCTCCTCTGTCATGTCTCCCATTGTGAGCCCCTGTCTCTGCTCTCCTAATAGCTCTGAACACTAATATTCCTTCTCATTTGACACCCATGGGAGCGACAGTGCTGCCATAAACATTAAATATTCCCTGGCAGTGTGGCTGATTGCAGCACAGCTTCTGCGCCTGGTGGATAGCGGAGCAGCGGCACAGGAGCACATAGGTATATAAATAGACTGTTTATTGGGATGCCCTCAGTCGAAATACCTACTCAAGCAGGCTTAATGTGCAGCTGGAGACCATGATTAGGAATGAAAATACAGAGAAGTAAAACTAATGTTGCTTCCACAGTCATGATGGTCAGCCCTCATCAATGGCTGTGGGCTTGAAAAGTATCATTTACTTCACTGCCGAATGAAAACATCAACAAACAAGCTACTGCTTCTTTTTCGAGCACTGCTGAAAATGAGTTTTCAGTGAACAGACAATATCAGGTAATAACTGGAGAGCCTGTTCAAAAATGTGAAGTTATTCCTGTCTGCTGTGATCAACAGTTTCCCACCAATCCACCAATTGTAATATAAACCATAGATTAGGTCAATACTCAAATCTGATTGGCTAACCATACCATACCGTACCATACCATACCATACCATACCATACCATACCATACCATACCATAGCATACCATAGCATACCATACCATACCATACCATACCATTCCATACCATACCGTACCATACCAAAAGTGAGTCAGTCAAAGCCTCCTTTTACAACTCAAGTTTTACAACCTTAAGACAGCTTCTTCTTCTTCTTCTTTTTCTTATTTTATTTTAAAACGCTCATATTGTCTCTTGTAACTGTTGTCTTTTACACTTTGACGATACCTGACTCGGCTAAGTCATTAACCCGTGTTTTGGTAGTTGTTCTAGGCTCTTTAGACACATCTCTAACTAGTTTTCTTTCTCCCTACCTCTTTCAGACTTGTTTTGTACTCTGTGGCTCTCTTTGAATTCTTGAAGATACTTCTCCCTCCACTTCTTGACCTCAGGAAACACTGTGATAACTTTGTATATCCTCATCCTGCTTTGCCATGTCTTTCTTTATTTTTTTTCCTCAAATTTAAACTGATTTCTTTAGGTCTTGGCATAATGTTTTCTCAAGTGAGAGCTCAAACCCTTAATGAGGTCTTTATACCATGAGTAAAGTGTTGAATAACCCTCAGTTTTAACTAGTATGATTGATTGATTGATTACAAGCTATTAGCATTACAAAGTTTAAGGACATCACTGTAAAACAGTGGTTTGTGCTTTTGGCTCAATAAAAAGGTCAGCTCGTAAGGGAGCTTATGCCTCAAATACACCGGTTGCGTCTGCGTTGCAGCTCTGCTCTGCTGTGTGTCAACTCAAACCGGCTGCGTGTTCATTCCCACAAGCCGTAGGACTGACAGACAGCTGGACTGACTGACAGCTGGAGTTGCTAGGCAGAGGAATTCCCGCGCTTTCCTCTCCATTAATAAACCTCTCTTCATTCATGTTGTGCTGTTAAACCTCAAACCTTTTGACTCCTGGCTTGTCTTTGCTCATTGTGACATTTTCTTGCAATGGTAAAGCTAAATACGATCTACTTTTGACACGATTTGTTTTATTTTGAAAGTCTAAGGCTCTTTTTAGGTAGCTTATGTGCACTACTTCCTGTCCCACTCAATCTTCTCTGGCAAAAAAGGATGGCTGCGGGTTAGCAGCGACCTGTCGGACCAGCCATGCAGAAGAACCCAAACGGTATGGATCCATTGTAAGTTGACACATTGATGTCACATTAATGGCATTTCAATTTATTTCATTGGGGTAAACTGATTTGACATATGAGTAATTTGAGTTGTGAGCTCCATCACAGAATGAATTAAACTTGCAAGTCAGGTCCACACCACTGGAATTTTGACCTCAACTGTGCAACTGTACACAACTGCCTGTGCAGTTCCTTAACATATAGAATAACAACGTTCAGCCTCAGCCGTGTGATTGATTATCGTGGCTCATTTTTTAGTCTCGGATCAAAGTTAAACCAAACTAGATGTAGAAAGCATTGAAAAGGAGGTAAATAACATTCCTCCATGATTTAATACACTGTATACCAAATGATTTATGTAAATCAGTGGATCAGAGCTCTGAGATAAAGTGGCAACACATCCAATGTGTATCTGCTTTTCCCCAAATGCATGCTGGGACACGCACAGACCCCTGAGAGCGAGAAAAAATGGATAGATGGATGGAATTGATTTCAAGCAAGAGCAACAACAGTTCAGGTAAAACTCTGACTGTTCTCTATTGTGAAATGTTACCCTAGATGAACTGCAGAAAGTGTGCTGGGTTTTAATATCTCTGCATTATCTACAGGTTTTGTTTTCTGTCTTTTATTAGAAATATATCTGCAAGTGAGTGAGTGAGTGAAGGAAGGAAGCAGGAGTGTGGGCTGAAATCATTAGGGGAAAGTGACCCTTAACAGGAAAGGTCCAGGCTCACTCTCCTGTTCCAGCAAACCCCCCTTCGTCCACTTAAGTGTCCCTGACTAACACAACAAACCCCCCACAGTCCCCGAGGCTCTGCTCTATCACTGATTTTGTGCTCTAGTCTCAGTGTGCAGGGCTGAGGGGATAAAAAGAAATGAATTCGTCCTCAGGGGATCAATTACAGAATAATATCCCATTATAATTATTACAGACTGATGAGCTGATGCCCTACAAAACTACAAAATTTCATCCCTTTATTTCGGTGTTATGAGGGCTGCTTGGACGAGTTTTGGGCTCAAAATGAGCTGCTGCTTCCGGCAAAATGGAAAGAAATGAACAAAAATAATGTGTGAGAAGTTTTTCAAAATTTGGTCGAAATTATGATTTATTTGAACCACGTGACAGCTTCTCAGAAGATAAATAACCTGTACTCCAGCTATGTATCGTTGCAATTTATCTTTATTATGTGACGTATCTGTGTCATTTTCCACCTCTGTAGGCTTTGTCCACAACATTTGATGGATAGTGGTTGTGTGTTCACACCGTATGGATGTGTTTGGACCCTATATTCTGGACCTTGTATCAGGGATCGTGCTGAATCAACAGATTCTGAGATTAGCTCTGGGCTGGATTATTCTGTGAGGTCTGGGTTCATGATAATGTAATGCTGGGAAAATAAGGTTGAACTGTGCTCCGATGTGAGGCTGGTGGGAGTCTTGTTTGTCTTCTGAGATATCTCTCAGCAGCACACAAACACATGCTCTTTGTCTAACTGACCTCTGCTAGAGTAAATAAAGAAATGGAGAGATCAGATCAGTGAAGAAAAATAAACCTGTATTATATCATGTTCATTAATTGCTATTTACTTGAAATTGCTGATTTAAACATCACAAACGTAACACAGTCTAATGACTTCTTTTTCAAATGTACTTCACTAATGCATCCCTAATAATAAAATATTATTACTCTATTGGTCTGTCAACATGTTAATCATAATATAAATGAAGTTAAAATATCATAGTTCTTGGTCGCATGCCATTTTATCCCTTTTTTTTTTTTCCTTGTCTGCATAATCTTTTTAGCTGAGCACTGTGTCTGGTGACAGCGTTTAAAAGACATATGCATTGATTTTTTTATTCTAGCAGTGACAGCTATGAAGACGTACAAATATATACATATACATACATAAACATATACATACATACATACATACATACATACATACATACATACATACATACACACACACAAATGCATACATACATACATACACACACATACATACATACATACATACATACATACATACATACATACATACATACATACATACATACATACATACATACATATATACATACATACATACATACATATATACGTACATACGTACATACACATACATGCACATACATGCACATACATGCATATGATTCACTGCTACTAGTGACCATCACCAGCCCTCCCTGTAGGCTACTCCATCAAATCAAACTTTATTTAAACCCTGATGTGAGCTGAAGGGGAGGGCTGTGTTACACCATAGTGTGAGTTAAGGGGAATATAGTGACAGAAAGGACAAGACAAACAGGGCGCAGGACAAACAGGCAGGGACATTCACTTAAGGTTGCAGTCCAGGTGCTATGCAATAGCACCATTTTATCTCTCTTGACGCACCACAGTGGCCACAAATCTACACGACTGCTTTTGAAATCATATATCACTTAAAAAATTCTCAGACAGCTAAGCTGACGAGTCAAAAGTAATCAACATTCTTTGTCAAACAGAGTAAAGACATGACCGAAGCACTTCCAGTTTGATCCACCTCCTATGAGCCACACATACCGGTGCAGCAAATCAGGCTGATGCCAACGGACAGCTGCATCACAGAAGCCAGTAAAGGCGTGTGAATCATCACAGACCTGTGGATGAGGATAATCAGTGAAGTTAGCTACACTGCTCACTAAATGAGTGGTGCAGAGCTTTTCCTGGTGTTACACTTTACTTGATGAGGTAATTTTTGGTGAGGGGTTTCTTCCTCTTTAGTTAAGTCCTTACTGCAAGCCTTACACACAGTGACGACTGACTCATCATCTCAGTTTCTCCTCACAGAGTTCATGGCTGTATGGAATGTTTTGTTATACAATGTTATGCACATTTTGCTCTCTTTTTTAAAAAATATATATATTTTACAGAATAAACTATGTCCAAGCCATGGTTTCAGCCTTCATTGGTGTAACAATGCAGCATTTATTTCAAAATAATGTAAAAGTTAAGATCGTGAATTATATTTCATTGCAGTCATTTAATTTCAAAATTAAGAGACGGGTAAAATTGCTTTAAATGCAAATTAGGAGATTTTTAAACTTGTTTGGAATGCAACTTATGATAATTACCATCATAAACATTGTGATAATCGCAGTTTGAAAATTAATCATTACATTTAATTGGCTGTGAGGGCTATCTGAAGAAGGTAGTGGTTTTCCAGGATAAAGACTCTGTTTCCCATGAGCTCTTGTACCCATCTTCGTGAGGATGTGACTCTTACCAAGGTGTATATTTATTTTGAAGCAAGTGAATTAGATCTTCTTTTTGACACTACCTTTCTTTGTTCAAGACTTTTGGCCGGATTCAAAGGGATGAGGTAATGTATGTATTAATAGTGGCGTAGTGCGCCTTTTTTAAATGTGACAACATGCAAACTTTGTAAACTCAGTTTGTATCATAGTTTAGTACCTGGCTGGATTTAGTGCTACACACAGCCAGGTTCTTATCGTTGCTCCATCCAACCCAGGTTGTAGTTCGCTTAAACTGCACATTCATACCAACACTCACTTTAGGTCAAACAGTCAGCAATAAAACAGAAACCTAAAACAAAATCCTAAAGAGACAAATAGTGGTATCAAGTGTTTGTGGTCCAGTGTGATGAATAGACATAAGAATATTTCAACCATCATTTGTTGAAACAATTTCTCTTATCATCTATAAATGAGACTTATATATCCACAACAATTTAAACACATTTCAACCCATAAAATATTAATAATTCTTCCCACACTCAATCAAGTCATCCTCTTTTATTGTCTTACCAACAGTCCCAAACTTAAAACTTTATAGGCAATAACGGCATAATCTTAAAAATGGAGAGGCTGGATCAAGCTAACTACTCAGAAAATCAGTTATCAAAGTAACTAGTAATCACTTTTCTATTAGTTCTCTAACTCATGTAGCTCTTATTCTAACACAAGCAAACAGTCTTTAAAAAGTCTCTAGATAGTTTTACTTAAGAGTAACTGGCTTGACACAGACATTAATGTTGAAGTTATGTGTCCTGTAATTCTCATCCCTTTGTGAATTTATTCTTATATCAAAATAAACACAGATAACATTTATGTTTTCGATTTGTTTATTCCTTAGAGAGCCAAAAGTGCACTTCCTCTACAAACTGGCTTTGCTGAGTTATTGGGGGAAAGTAATGCTGCAGAATATTTGGATTTCAAAGAAGCATAAGATGAAACAAAATGAAAGGAAGCAATTTTCTGGCTTGCTGTGTCGTCGTTTCTAATGGCTTCCAAATGCACTCATGGGGAGATGCTCTGATGTTAATAAGACAGACATCTGCATGCTGATGTGTGGAATGAGATCAGATTAAAGAAGGCTGCCATTGCTGTGATACAGTCTTCTTACAGTATATTTTTCTGGTATTATTAGTAGGTCATCGTTTCTGATTAGATAGAAAAAAAAAGGACAGTGCGGAGCTTTATCTCAAAGTGTAATCAGTCGCTGAAAATGACTTATCTATCACTGCTTTCAGTTGTCAGCATCTTTTAACACCAGATTTGCTGCATTTCCCTCTGATGAAATCGGGAAAGGTTCAGCACATTTTACATGTAAATGAATATTTTTAAATTCTGAAGATGACCTTTTCAGTGAGGATTTCAGAAATGCCTGTCTAGTCTTTGACCCTGTTAGAGGCAGCCTGTTTTACATTTCTGACAGCAAAGCTGAAAAACTGGAGCCGTGTGGGCGTTCAGACCAAAAAAACAGCCCTGCGTTGAACAAATGCGAGTGGCTGTGTTGGCTGGGGCCGGATTGATTCGTGTAGCACTGTGACATTGAAAAATGATCCAGGATGTCCGGTTTGAGAAATAAATCCATCAGTTTGAAGGTTTATCACGGGTCAGAAAACACTGAACTGCTGTTGATGATAATATACCACAGGGGAGGATGATAGTGGATCATTTGATCTTGTCATGTCATCATGTCAAATGAAAAAAGAACTTTTTTTCACATCCATTGATCTCAAATGTATGCTAGCTGGATGAAGCACTTATGTCTATCATCCTGTTTTTTAAGATTGTTCATGTTCATTGGAGGATACCTCTTTCAACAGTGTTACTTTAATTTGCAGATAATTTATGCAGAAACAGCATTTAGTTGTAAACACTTAGGAACTGAAGCTACCTGATGCAAAATTACCAAATTGGAAAGTTTTGATGTCAAGCATTGAATTTTCCACTCAATATGGCACATTTAGCAAAACATGATGCAAGAAATGCATTTTTGACAGGAATAGAAGGCCGTTTCTATCAATTTCAAAATTACCTCATACTGAGAAGAGGATGAATCAATTAAAAACAGGAAACTTGCCTCAATAATGAAAAAAAATGTCTAGAAAAGGAGCAACAAAGCAGGGACAGTGCCTCCCAACAGGTGCTGTTCTCTGAACTCACTGTTAAATTGACTGTTATGAACTGCAAGGGTCTAATCTTTGGTCCCTGAAACGAAAAACTATCAACCCAAATGTATTGATGACTCTGCTAACAAACTGTGAAAATATATATGAGCACACATCGGGGTGAAGCGGAGTCACACTCTGGACTCAAAGTTGATGGATCAACTCCAAGTATTTGTTGGCATGGCTATTTTCTTAAGCCAAATAGCAACCAGTCGTGGTATTACATCTGTCAGCAACTCTGCTCTGATATGAGCTCGCTTTAAGTCCCTGAGGGGAATGGACCCCGCTCTCTGTTTATCCCCGCTGTGCAGGGGAGGCTCCTGGAGGGCAGGAGGGCAGCAGAGACAGCACATGTTATTTTGTACATATTATTTATTCTACCCTGGTAGTTCTGGTAGTGTGTCGAGATGTACACATGCTCTGCATTCCCTGCAGTGGATGCTTACAGAGTATTTATCAGTTATTTCAAAAATGGACATAAAGTAACAACACTGGATGTTCATCCTAAACGTGCAAATTTTCAAACTGCTTAACATTCATATGTTGAAGGAATCTCTAAATCTGTCAGTAAACTGCTCAGATCGATCCGTTCTAAAGTTAGCATGACACCTTTGTGAAACTTTTAGAAAAGATGAAGACATCCCATGAGGAAAAAACAAAACCCCCATTAACACACTTAAATTACAAATAAAATGTATTTCAGGATTTGAAAATCATCATGAAAAGTTGTTTTGTAAAGCTACTTCATCTTCAATCTTTCAAAAAATCTTTTCTTTTCCACCATGACATCACTTTAGGAACTATTGTTTCATCTCAGTGGTACAGGAAAATGATTTGACTGTGTTGGAAGAAATATAAAAAATCCAACTGTGTCCTATTTTCAAGCAGCTGTAGAGAACTAGTGTGTAATAATCAGAAAGTTTTTGTACAAATGTTACAATTACCGAGGACACACTTCATGTACCGAAAAGTAGAAAACACTCTTATAGGCAGTGTTGGTAATCAAATTTAGATACACTTTTTGTCAAACTGGTTAAATGATCTTTATGTCCTGATGGAAGTCAATGCATGATGTGTTCTTAAAAAAAGAGGCAAAAAAATCTGCTGTCTACAGCAGGAGTAAAGCTGGAAAATACCAGCCAATCCTAGTGTTTGGAATCCAATTTGTTAAACCAATCAAATCCCATCCTACTGTTCTGCCTGCCTCCTGCACATACATTTTGCCGCTGTGCACTAGCTCTAATTCAAACCATTAAATAGTGTAGCTGGTGAGCATGTTGAATACTTAATTTCTAGATTCTGAGTAAAAAATAAAAAGGTTCTTAAAGAGGAAGTTTTGAGGTGACAACAAATTAAATTTCAGAATGACTGAATGACATTTTTCCTCTTGAGTGCAAATGATTTATAAATCAGACAGGCCTCTGAGCACTGTGAAATGAGCTTTTCTGCTCTGTACTCAAATAACTTACCTGACATGCATGGGACTTTCCTCTTACCGAGGAGAATCCACACTCAGCAAAGCTCTTAAGATGAGAATTTTGTTAGACCTCAACTAAAGAGTTGAATGTACTTCCAAGACAAACATTAATGTTGCCCTGTAATCAGGCGTGGGTGTGGATGAAGAGCAAGCTGCAAGAAGCATTGAAATGCAGTCTCACTTTGCCAAAAAAAAAAAACTGCTGAAAACCTCCCTGCAGGTCCACTTGAAGTCAGAGTGTCAGGCTCCATTTGTTACCTTCAGTAGCTGGCATACATTTCTGACAGGGGATGAGTGAAAGTGGTTGACATACTGAATTTAAATCTTTCTTTACATCCCCTGGCACATCCCAATACTTTCTTTATCAGTGCTTTGGACATGATAAATAGTGTCTTGTTGTCGGCATTCTTCTTTGTAACGTGCTGATACTGCCAGGGGCAGGGTGTGTGTGGTCTCAGACAAAGGATGTAGTATTATTAATGGTCAGGAGTGTCTTTTTCTCTGTTGAAGATGCAGTGAAAATTTTTTGTTAGAAATTTTGGTTGGTCGACTCAATCCCCAGGGGTGTCCAAACCTTTTTCAAAGAGAGCCACAGGTTATTTTGTGAAAATAACCGAGGACCAGCAGCTCTTTCTCACATACTTACTATCCCTAAGAGTAACACATGGATGCCTTACTAATGGATAGGTGTTAACTATTTCTTTCAAACATGCTTGTTCCATCATTCCAGTCTTGTGAAATCAAACCTCACCTGTCTCTCAGCTATCTCTTCATACTAAATGGTAAGTGGTCAGATTTCTGCAGTTACGTGCTGCAAAACATCTGCAAACTCTGCTTCTTCTCAGGGTAAATGTTCTCCATTAGGGGGTGATACAGGGAAAATATGTCAGATTTTTTATGGCAGGTTTAGGATCTGGATATTTTCATGACATTAAGACTATTTTGATCTGCAAACAACTTTGCAAACAAAGTTTTTAGCCCCAAATATTTCTTATCCTGTATTCTGAACAATTTTTCTGCACTGTTTTTTTTCTTTTTCTGCACCATTTCATTACTTTAATCTAGGCATGTGCTTTTTGAACTCATTTTCACATCATGACAAAAAAAAAATCATTCAAACATGTCAGCTGTGAGAGTTCATGAGTTTCTGCAGAATGTTCAGAGCTTTGGCTTTATACAAGTAGACTATGCATGGTTTAAATGTTGTTTAGTGAGACTTTGACAGAACATGTACATGTACACATAATTTAGAACATGTTTCATTTCAGTGCCTTTAATATATTGTAAAATGAAAGCTGGAGGCCATATAAAAATGGACCTCGGCTACAATTGGCCACTAAGCTTCACTTTGGATATGCCTGGACTCTCTGGCCTCAGGGATTCTTCCTGATTGGCTGATGTTGATGCATTTTAAAGATAATTTTTTCCTACTCATTTTCAAGCAAAAAAAATTATGCATTAAAAATGAAATTTTTGCCACATTTAGTCTGAAGTGGTTTAAAATTAATCGACTGAAAAACTTTCCTTGGCTCCCTTAACGAGAGTGTTGATGAAATATACACCTTTGGTGCTTTTGCCAGTGAACTATAACTAACAGCTGTGATGCTCGGATACATAAATGAAGAGGGATAAGTGTTTCTCTCTAGATGAGTTCACCTCCTCATGAAAAATAACAAAATAGAATTCCCAGAATTAAATTTCAAGCACTTGTTTCATGCAGCAGACAAACTGCCTCTCCTCGACCCTGTCCAAAATGTGCTGCACCAGCAGATTGCACCAAGGTTCACAGATGCCCCCTCAGCTGCAGCACGACCCAGCTACCTGAAGGTTCATCCATTTTGTGATGAAGTGTCTTCACCTTCAATATTGCCTCTGGCAAGCCCCAGGACAGCTACCTGCAGAGGCCAGACCAGCCTCAGTGCACACACTGCTCCTTCAAGAGACAGTAATGAACAACCTTTAGAAAAAAAGCTCCTATTTGTTACATTGATATTGTGCCAAAGTAGCAGCGTAATCTCCTCCAGGCCTCAAAGTGGATGAGGTTACATATTTTTCCTGAAATCCTTCAGTAAATCACATAAAAAGTTTTTTGACTATCAGCACAAAATGTCAGTTTTTTTTTTTCCACCGTTTACAGATTAGCGAACCTTCTCTTGCTGAAATGCAGACTTAATGTTTAAAACAAGCAAAAGATGACAAACAACAACAATGGAACATTTCAAAAGCAAAGCCACAGTTCTACGTTTTCTTTTCTGAATCGAGCATTCGGGAATTTTCTGTAAATCAGCATTGATGTGCGTCTGTGCCATGATAGAGATGAAACATTATGCAAGTAGCAGATCTGTGGAAGAGTCTCGACTCTCATTCTCTATCTGCACACCTGCAGCTAAAACCCTTCATTGATTTTCCAACTGTCTGAGGAACCGAGCTCCAGGTGGTTGAAAAGAACATAAAGCAACCCTCAGAAGTGTAACCATGACAGTTTGAAGGATGTGAAACCATTTGCAAAATGCTGCAAACTGCTAATCATACAAGATAATGAACAATGGACGGAAGGAGTTTAATAAATTGGATGAGCAGCTAAATAATGTAACTGAAGTATATGAATAAAAAGAAAATGTAAAATGTTACTCTTGGGTGTTTATGATCTAATCAGGACAAATCTTAATGAAGCGCCGTGTCTGTTAGATGAAATCTACAGCTTCAGTTTGTTCCTTTCTACCTTCTTTTGCTGCTCTGTGGCGTGAATCGTCAGCAGGTGAGCAGTTCAACGGTAATAACAAAGACACAGGTGGTTGCACAAAGTATAATTCACTTAGCGTCTCTCTTAACTCTCAGACGCCGTACGCTGCATTCATCAGGACTCAATGAGGCCTGAAGCAGGAGGAGCAGCTGTCTGAGGGATACACGGGGATTTCCTGTGTTTGACACGTTGAGTAGAGAGGACATGAACTCCTAACCTTCCCCTCTTGTTTCTTCACTTTCTCTCTTGCAAGCAAATTATAATGAGAACAATAGACTGGAAATACTCCTGAAAATGCAAATTAGCAAAATGCTAACACCTTTCAACTGAATTCTCTTAATGCAGAAGACTATGGCTTTTAACATGGAATCCATTCAATACCCAGACTAAAGAGCTTTGTCTCCGTAATTGTAAGATAATCTCATAGCTACAGTATCATGAGTTAATAAGGTGAATTTACATAACAAGTATCATGCCTATAAAATGGGTGTGTAACTATTTCAGAAAACTCTTCTTCAGACTTTTTTCCTCACTGCGTTTGAGGTTAATGAGTATTCAAATCATTCCTCTTGACATTTCCCTCATGACAAAGGGTGCGGCACGCAATCCTCGTTCCGTACATTTGCATAATCTCCCTGTCATCCCTGTGCTGCTGTGTGCTTCCTCTGCCCTCTTCCTCTGCCTTAGCTGTCACTTCAAGAAGAAAAAAAAGAAGTGATTAATCATGATTAGGAGTTATCCATCCAACTAATCTTTGATGCCAAACTTTAATTGTCAGAATGGAGATCTAGGGAAAAGAAATCACAGCAGAACACAGGATTGAGAATCGTTACTGAGCTTCTTGAGGACTTATTATGGGCCTACCTGAGCTAAACTCCTCCAACACTTTAATTTGAAAGAGTGTCATGATTTGACTCTGTGAAATACCCTTAATTTGATTATATACTAGAATATAAAGAGCGCTGCGCTTTATCAACTGGGGGAGATATCCCCCCACTTTTTAAAAGGTGGGAAGAAAATGACAGAGCGCTCTGTCAGCTTTTCTGAGAGGAATAAACAAAACAAAAGTCTGCTGAGGGAGCAGTGACCTGGGCATCAAGGACAGGCCTGTGTTTTAAAGGTAACAACAGCAACAGCTGTATCCTTCTTTTCTTGTAGTTTGTTGTATTTGTTTCCCTTGATTATATATCACTTTGGATCCAAAGGGTCAGTCTGATAGATTTTATTCAAAGGGAATAAACCAAATGACCTGACACAATTTGGAGACCAATACAAGCAGGAAATGAATGTGGAGCTTGAATGGTACAGCAATAAACATTAGGGCCTTTCTTCCCTTCTCTGCATCTTCACTGCTGAGAATTCTCTTGGCTGGCAGGTGTCAGGTGTTTTTAAAATTAAAAAAGGAAAAAACTACGACTACACCAACGAAAAACACAAACGGAACAGCTCGGACACAGTCAGAACAGAAAGAATGCAAACGCCACAACACAACGAAAGCACAGCCACAACGTAACTTTCAAGAGGTCATCTTCAGTGGTTTTCTAATGGGCAGTTACCCCATTGGACAGAAAAGTTGTGAAAGTAAGTAAAACATTTGTTTTTTTAACTTCAGCTGTGATAAATATAGCTATAATGTTAATTTTATGGCATGACTGATTCTTAACGCCTAATATAAAACGACTACTGATTGATTACTATTAAATGTTATAGAAATATAAGTACCACAAAAGATCACAAGGTAAGACCCACAGACTGTATATAGAATGGACAGCCTGGCCCCGCCTTTTACCATTGTGTGGTTTTGAAGCCAAAAAGCCTTCGTTACAGGAGCCGCCATTGGCTGCCATTGTGTAGCCAGAGCCTGCGCAGTAGAGACTAACGAGGAACTCTTGGAAAATCGGAGTGGAAACAAGTGACAAAAATAATTTATTTTTTTTATTTAGATCATTTAATCTCTTCTTAACTGTCCATCCCGATGTATTTTTTTATTCCCGAATAAACTGTACATGAACAGCAGCTGTCAATCATCATTGAACGAGACGTCAAACCCCGTTTCTAACCTCTAATAACTAAAAAATAAGAAACATTTCAGAGAAAAGAAGATCTGAGCACAATGCAGCCTTATAATATCTAAATATCACCACAGCATAAAGATGTGAGAAACGTTTCTACAAGGTGTAATAATTTTTTAAAGTGTGACCACATCCCATCTGGAATGAATAGAGAGGCAAAGTTTTGTCTTGTACTGTAGCCAGCCAGCAGAGGGGGCAGTTTTTGTGATGACCTCAGTTTGAGCCGAGCGAGATGATGTCCATTTTTTTTACAGACCCTCTGAAGCTATATTTGCCAATTTCGCTACATTTGGCGACTTTACTGACCCCTTTAGCGACTCTTTCTCAAAAAAAGATTAGCGACAAAACTTGTGACTTATTCTGGAGTTTGGAGACTCTGACGTGAAAGCACGTCAATCTATCTGTCAATCTAATGCTTCATAATGAGCAGTTGGTGCTGCTATTGGCACCTCACTCTAGCTGAGGTTATGACCTTCTCTATCATAAATATTACAACATTTACAAACATGTCACTTGTTTTAACATTAATGATACTATAGTTTTAATCACTGGTTACTAAATGAGGAGGTTTGTGGCTTCTCAAAACACTCCCGGTAAGTATCAAAAATAGCAGCGCCTTAGAAATCTCAGGTCCCTTTTAAAACACATGAACCTGTAAAAACATTAAGTGCAAAATGTTAACAGTTTTCAGAGAAGCACAAGCATATTTCAGTGTTTAAAAATGTCTCTAAGAAGAAAACAGGGAACAAGATTATCTCTTATCTCAGGAAATATTGAGCATTGTGAAAGAAATCCAGTGCAAAGAACTGCTAAAAGAGAAAGAAAGGGCAAAAAAGGAGCTAAATGATGATAATTCCACCTCTAAATGACATATGTTGGCGCTGATGCATCACTGCATTGTTATGCTCTGATTCATCACAGCTGAGGAACACATTATAAAAAAAGCTGTTACAATTCATTTTGGAGTCTGGAACGTGAAAAAAGCTCGGCTTTTGGTAGTGTGAAGACATCTAAAATGAAAACTGAGGAAGACTTTTTGTCAGATGCGCCATCTGTCACGAACACATTGTCTTTGTTTTTGAGCTCGAACATTCATTTTTACTCATTTGAGCGAGCAGCAGAGCAGGAAATATGCTGTACGTGGGCACGGTGGGCAGAACACTGTCATAAATGTTTTTTTTTAAAGAAATCTTTTAATCTATCTTCACCCTGTTCAATACTTAAAAAACAAAGATCAAGTATCTAAGCTGAAACACTCCACACCCCTTGAACTTGTTAATTGTAATGCTCACCCTGCTTAGCATGAGTTCAGGTGTCCTAAAATACTAAAGGTTATTTGCAGCCTTCCTGGGAGATATCGACTGCCTCAATGCTAGACTGTTTCCCCTCCATGCAACAGATAACCCAGTCCAACAAGTCTGATCAAATGTCCAGCTTAATACTGTTTCCACTTGAGAGCCCAGGGAGCCGGGATCAAATGATGTCAGGTACTCTTGCTATGAGCCTGTTGTATCATGTGACATTTAACACAACACTTCAACACTGACACGACTACCCCACTGATCTCAAAGATAGAGTCCTCCAAAGAGATTTAAAATTGCTCTCTGATGACACTGCTCTGACAACTTTAATTCCAATGTTGGTTGTATAACACCTTCAACAAAGCATTCATCTGAGATATTAGTAGAAATTATGTTTTGTTTACTATCCCCTGTCAGGTTCTGTCAAAGAAAAACCAAGACTTGATAACAGAATTGATGAGCACAGACATTATTATATTTGCATTTTGGAACCAGACTTCAATCCCCATCTTTATTCAGTAGATTAAGATCGGTTCATGAGAAACAAATAGAATCGATGTGGCTGAATGTGGCTGAGTCTGCAGTTCAGTTTGGCCTTTCGCTGCTTAATGAGATAGAACATTTGGCTACTTCTGATCTGGCTGTTCGAATATGTGAGCAGATGACTGCAGAACCCATCGAGCAGCCAAATACCTGTGGCTTTTATTTTGACAGAGCTCCATGCTTTTCTGTCTCCCTTTAGTAATCAAAGCCTGAACTGGAGGTCAGGACCAGAGAATCAAACAATATGTCAGTGAGGTGTAAACAGACACATGTACATGTGACTCCATGAGATGTCAGAGTCAAAGGGGCTGCAGACGGGGGTAATATGATAGTAGATAGGTGTCCAAATTTTGTTTACAAATGTTAGGCAGTTTGACGACCATGGTGGTGATTTTCTCTCAACAATGATTCTACATTCAGGGCTGACAGTTTGCCTGAAATGCTGTCTTTAAACATCAGGTGGTTAAATCAAATCTAACTGGAATGTAAAATAAATAATAGTCAAACTTCCCCAATTCATCGATTAAAGCAGATATGATAAGAAGCTTCAAACTAGAAGCCTCCTCTTCTTATATTCTTGTTGTCTCATCAGTCGTATTGACATTTAGGAAGCGTTCATCAAAGCAGCAGGGATGAGACTGGTGTGATTTACATACTCAAGCTGAAGGGTCAGTTAAACATGCCCCAGAGTCACACTGCTGTACTTTCTCATCTGATCAATAGAGCTCTGTCTCAACAGACTGCCATATGTTGGTTAGTTGTGTTGTCTGTCATCGGTTGTCTTTTTTGTAAAGCTGCCTGTGTTGCCAAATTGTTGACCTTGTCTTAGTATTTCCTCAAAATTCTACACACAGCACCCCATAATGACGCATAAAAAAGTTTTTTTTCCATGTATTCATCTTCTATACCACTTATCCTGTTCAGGGTTGCAGGTGGCTAGAGCCTATCCCAGCTGTCTTTGGGCGAGAGGCGGGGTACACCCTGAAATGATTGCAAGTTGATCGCATGACTGACATATAGAGACAGACAACCTTTCACGCACACTCCCACACCTACAGACAATGTAGAATCACCAATTGACCCGATGAGCATGTTTTTGGACTGTGGGAGGAAGCCGGGATACCCGGAGAGAACCCACGCATACATGGGAGAACATGCAAACTCCACACAGAAAGGCCGCCGGGCAAACAGGGATTTGAACTTGTGACCTCCTTACTGTGAGGCTGCAGCACAAACCCTTGGGCCACTGAGCAGCCCACGTTTTTTTTCAAATTTTTGCAAATTTATTTAAAATAAAACACAAAGAAATCACATGTACATAAGTATCCACAGCCTTTGCTCATTACTTTTTTGATGCACCTTTGGCAGCAGTTACAGTCTTGTCTCTTTTTGAATTTGTTTGAATTTGATGCCACAAGCTTTGCTCACTTATCTTTAGGCAGTTTGGTCCATTCCTCTTTGCAGCACTTTTCAAGCTTCGTCAGGTTGGATGGGGAGCATCGGTGCACAGCCATTTTCAGATCTCTTTGGAGATGATTGATCAGTTTAAAGTCTGGGTTCTAGCTGGGCTCCTCAAGGACATTCACAGAGATGTCCTGAAGACACTCCTTTCATATCTTGGCTGTGTGCTTCTAAGTCATTGACCTGCTGAAAGATGAACCGTCACCCCAGTCTGAGGTCCAAAGCACTCGACAGCAGGTTTTCATCCAGGATTTCTACATTCATCTTTCCCTCAATCCTGACTAGTCTCCCAGTTCCTGCTGCTGAAAAATATCCCCACAGCATGATGCTGACACCACCATGCTTCCCTGTAGGGATGGTATTGTCCAGGTGATGAGCGGCGCCTGATTTCCTCCAAATATAACGCCTGACATTCATACCAAAGAGTTTAATCTTTGTTTCATCCGACCAGAGAATTTTCTTTCTCATGGTCTGAGAGTCCTTCAGGTTCCTTTTGGCAAACTCCAGGCGGGCTGCCATGTGCCTTTTACTAAAGAGTGGCTTCAGTCTGGACCCTCTACCATACAGGCCTGATTGGTGGATTGCTACAGAGATGGTTGTCTTTCTGAAAGGTTCTACTTTCTTCACAGAAGACTGCTGGAGCTCTGACAGAGTGACCATCAGGTTCTTGGTCACCTCCCTGACTAAGGCCCTTCTCCTCTGATCGCTCAGTTTAGATGGGCATATGGCTCTGGGAAGAGTCCTGGTGGTTCTGAACTTCTTCCATTTCCATGATGGAGGCCACTGTGCTCATTGGGACCAACAAAGCAGCAGAATTTTTTCTATGCACTTCCTCAGATGTGTGCCTTGATAAAATCTTGTCTCTAAGGTCTACAGACAATGACTTCATTCTTGGTTTTTGCTCTGACATGGACCTTCACCTGTAAAACTGTATATAAACAGGTGTGTGCCTTTCCAGTGAGGATGTAAAACAGCAAAGTGTGGAAAAAGTGAAGCACTGTTAATACTTTCTGGATTCATAGAAGTTTTTGCAAAAGACTAAAATTAAGTCAGACTGAACCTAAAATGAATGAATACCGTTAAACTCCTCAACAGGTGAGCCAGCCCATGATCATAATTTTTGGGGTGTTGTCTCAAAAACTGCTTTACTCACGTTTGTATTGCTGTGCACTGAGTTCTCAAGATTTTAGGTAGATTTAGTTTGCAGGGAGTGAGTCACCCTCATTTTAATGGCAACCAACAAAGAACACATCTCGGGACATAAAGTGACGATGTTCAGACACTCCAATTAGAGCTGTGCTGATGCTAAGACGTGAATTTACCGTATGCACTAGAATATAGATTTAATTTTCTACATCTAAAAAAGTGGGAACCTGGGGATTTGGGATCTTATAATGTAAATTGTTAAAACAGACAAGGTTGCTAATCTACTTATAAAGTAAATACCTTATGGCTGAGGCCAGCTGTGACTCACTGCTGTGAAGCTCACGGGACGAAAGATGCAAAGACACAGTGAACAAAGTTACTCAAAAAGTAGGACAAATAAATCAACAATGAGGCGAAGTTATAATGTTGTTTTTACAAGCACGGTTGTCAATATGGCAGATATTCAACATGTATTAAACAGCCAGGAAATATGATGTCACCGAGTGTAATGTCTGAAGGCTTCGAGCTTGAAAAGATTGTCTTGAAATGCATGTCAGTAGACCCATCATCCATTTATTAGTGTTAGTTACTTTAATTTAATAAAGTGCTTCTCAGTTTTGCAGATGAATAGTGTTTTCTTCAAAAAGACAAGATTTGGTCTTCAAAAAGTCTTTTCTGAAAATAAGTCTTCAATGCTCTGGTTTTGCTCTTAGTAATAATTTATACACCTATTATACAAGCTTTGATTTGATCCAAACTCAGTATAGCATCAAATTTAAGTTGATGCAACCCTTTGGATGCTCACAAAGACTTTCTATTTCAGGTTTGTCCTCTGGAGGCACGCTTTAATGTGCTATGACATTACTGAATGTAATAAAATCCCCCACACAGTAAAAAATCTCTGTAACAGGAGATAGAACAGGTGGGATAAGAAGGAAGTTTGCAGAGCTTTAAGCATTTATAACTCAGTTAGGGCTTGATTTAATGAAAGGTGCTGCTGAGTTTAAGGAGGAATGCACTGGAGGCCCCTTCAGGGATTCTTCACCTGGTTCAGAGCGAGACATTTTGAGCTAAAGAAAACAGTGCCTCCAGAGACGTCTGTGTGTTGCAGGTGTGAGCCGACAGGTGACTGAGAGTTTCAAACTGCACCAAAGTAACTTCTTTTGACTTTTCAATGTCAAAAACAGCTTTGTTTCTATGTGTTTATCTCTAAAATTAAATATTTCCTCCAGAGTTCTTATATTTTCAAACCTGAGCCCATTTTTATCAGCATATTGCTGGGCCTAGATGATTTAAAGGTATGTAAAAAAACAAGTGCTGGAAGTGGTTCAGTCAATCACCTCAGCCCAAAGTCTGGTACTGGCCTCAGCATAAGCTTTCGGGCAGAAATGCTAGAACATTCTTTTTACACCTTTCTCCCTATAGAATCTCACTTTCAGGAGTTAACCCTGGTTTTTCAGAGAGAAATAGAAGTTTGCTTTGAGATACTGATGTGAGAGGGGAGTTTTAGGCAGATAAGAGGTTAAACATGAGTGAGGGCTAAAGAGATACCTTTGCTTTGCAGGAGTATGAAGAACATGGCCCGGGCATGTTTTTGGAGCAACCTGTCATTTAGATCCCAAAATAAGTCAAGAAAAGAAATAAGGTCTTTAAAAAAAACAATTACTTTCACAGGTTTTGTCTCAGTTAAAAACTTACTAGTTGGCATTTGCTGACATTCTAAGAAGTAATATTTTAAGAATTGACTATCTAGATGTCCAAAGTAGAATTCAAACTGAGGTTGCATTGTGAGGTTTTTAGTCCCCTCTGTATGGTCTGCTAAATAGGCTGCTGACTTCGACAGACTTTTGGGGCTTCACAGGAGTGATCGGCTGCTGGTGCTTCTCCAACATGATTGGTGATGGCCAGCAGCTTAGAGCTGGCACAAAAGGAAGGGGACACAGTGGCACAGAGAGTACTGGACATGTCAGTAGCAATTACATTCAGTTTTAGAAAAGGTCAGGGGTCAGACTGAGTGTGTGCCTGCAGCATCCTGGGCCAAAAAGACTGTATTGTTGACACTGTACTGCTGTCTTCTTGTGTTGTTGCCGGTCATCAGGGCAGCCTCATTGTTACACTGTCACTATTTCTCAATTTTGGACAATTGGATTTAATTCACTTCAATAACATCTTCTCTATCTAGATGAGACTTCTACCTCCTGAATATAACAGTATGTACCTAGATTCAAAGTTATGATATTATATACACTGTTTAACAAATTTATTAGACCACCTGTCATTAAAATGAGAAAACCATCCAGCATCGTGAAATGCTTTGACTCTGACTTTTTGTTTTTCAGAGATTTTCCTTCTCACCATTATGAACAGGAGTGAGGAGTTTAAAATTTTGTTTTTATGCCCAAATTTGAGCCAGAAAACTGGAATCCTCTGGGAGGTCAGAAATTTATCAAGAATAACATACAACCACTGAAACACACTTTTTTTTCTGCTTTTTTGTAAAATAGTACATTTGAAGTGAAGCTACATTTTTGTAGCTTTACTAGCTTATATACTGTAGAACACAGAAATAAACTAGGGGATCTTTAACCAACTCTGATGAGAAGGTGTGAGACTATAAATGTAAATATTAAACACAAACACGATTATCTCATGTTTTTTTCCCTGTCATTGAAATGTTTTGCCTTAAACTGGATTACAACTTCTCCTGACCTGAATTATAATAACAGTAAACTGAAGGAATCAATCTAGTGTGCTGCGAGGCTTAGCAGAAACATGAGACAAACGTCTGTTGTCAAACTGATCACATCATGTTTGAATCACCTGGCATGTTGTCACAGACTGTGCTGTACAGTTCCAGTGAGGCAGGATGGGAAACCAAATATCTGAATGGCACGACAAACCATGTGTGCTGTCTTCAAAGTGATTCACAGCTGGGTTTCAGAAATAGTGAGAGAGTGACCACTCTGTATTTGTTTTTATTTGGTTTTCAAAAGTAGCATCAGAGTGACTGCTCTTTATATTCTATAGATGATCTTTGATGTTTCTTTTGCTAGCTTTGTCTCGTGTTCAGTTCTGAGACTTCAGAGAGATAAACAGAGCCGATTTCACCACGTTGTTAATGTATTCATAATGCTCAAAGCTTTTTTCGACACTCTCCCTCTCTGCGTAGATTTATCTGTCCTTTTAAAAGCCCAGAAACATGTTGCATGTTGTTTTTGGATGCAATCGACTTTTAAAAATGTAATAATCGATTCATATCATCAATCATTTTTTTTCACCACCCCTTATGTCCCACACTGTATCATACCATATCCCATTATATTGCATGATGTCCTATTGTGTCTCATCTGCTCATATTGCATCATATCGTGTTGCTTCTTCCACTTTAAAGTGTGTTCTGGACCAGCGTCTGATAAAACTGCTACTCACTTTATTTTGCATGCTTCATCAAAGACCCTGAATTCTGTATTTTCCTGTCATTAAAGTCCTTTAATGAAATATTTTGTTCTGAATGAGAGTGACTCGGCTCATTACCAGTGAAAGTATTTTTTCATTGACTAACTTTATGTAATATGAATTACTATAGAATCCTATTGATTTATTACTAGCCATTTTTATTATTTAGATTACTAACCTAAAGTAGATGTTTGCTGTCAACACAACTCTGAAGCATTTCAGGATATCAAATTCTCCATTTAGAAACCTCTCAGGTTAGGTTTGGTGTTATACTGTGAAGTGTTTTGAGACTGATCATTTAGTGTCTAATTAAACAGATTTGTCAATGTTTTCAGTATGCTTGGTTAAAAAGTACAGAATGGCTTATCCAGTTGAAGGGAAGCACTCTGGGTCTTGGAATGAATTGTTTACAGAGAGAGAACACTCACCATCTTCTCGAGACTTTTGAATAAAAGCATCAACACCGCTCTCTCCGTAGTTTCCCTCCGAAGCCACTGTGGAGACGTAGTTCCAGCGCATAGCTTTGACAATGTCCACCATGGCCTGGGCCTGGTAGGTGTCTGGAGGCACGACCCGAGAGAAGAAGTCATAGCGGGTGTTATCACTCAGTTCTGGAGCTGTGGAGGCGTAGCTCACCTGAGGGATCTGTGAAAACAAAGTGAGAATGTGTCAAACACCGAGAAATGTTTGACTAACACACTTTGTGTCTATTTTATACATTCTGCAGGAAGGTTCAGAGCAGTTTTATCTGGAAAAAAAAAGAAACACCCAGTATTTCAACAATGTCACCCAACATCTGCAAAGATCCCAGTGGCTTCTGGGTTGGTATTCATCCTCCACTGTTTGCTCTCAGTTACTTTAAATAGTCCTGATGATCACAGGCTTAGCAGCTATACTTTATGAGAAATGTTTTCCACACCAGTCAAGCAACACTAATCTGTTCATGAATTCTCACTTGTCTCCAGCAAGAGATGATCTGCCTGCAGATACCCAGAGTTCTAGTCAGAGATCACAAAGGGAATTATCGTTTAATGGAAAAGACTGGAAACTAAAAATATCACTTAATACAGTTACTTGGAACAGTTTGAAGAAAAGGAAGAAGTGAGGTGGAATCTGGAGGGATAACTAGCTGGGATGGAAGTCAAACTTGTTGAACTGAAATGACTTTATCTGAAAATAGTCACTGAGAGAAGTCCCAGTAGTAGATGGCGAGTGCACTTTTCAGAGTTTGGCTTGTCTTCACATGCTGCTCATCTAAAAGGTTTAACTCCCTCTGTTCTTAGTTTAACTACAGAACTCTTGGAGAAGCTGCCTCCAGCAGGAAACTCTCAGCTGGTGTGTAATCTCAGCTTCTGCTTGCTCAACTTCTTTCAGATTCACGGCTGTTTAAGCTTCTGTGATCTTCCTATGGCTTCTGTGCTGTGCTGTAAGGAAGCTAACCGACCAGATTTTATGATGTTTAATAATGGGTTTCATGATTTAACTTCAAAACAGTGGACATATGTTTTTTTTCTCTTGTCCTGCTTTCCCATGCTTGATATGTTCAGACAGAATGGCAGCTTCTTTAAAGAAGATAGTGTGACTGCATGAGTCAGTGTTTTAATGTGTATGAACAAGCAGTGACTACCTGTCCTCAGACTACTTCTGTCTATGACAACAGCTGCTGATCCAATAAATATTCTGCAATTTTTTATATTAAGAACACAAAACACACGAATCAGTGCACAAAACAATGTTGGCTATGGAAAAAGTTGAAATTCTATGGTTAAGTTTGTTTAAGTTCAGTGATTGTTGCAGCTCCATTGTGTCTCATTTTGGGATGGGTATCGATAACCGGTTTCTGTTCAAAATTGATTTCAAATGGTTCAGTCCATTGACATTAGCCTTTGTGCTCAACAATTCCCTTGTCAATTCTTTACATTCTGCTTGAGCAGCTGGACCTTCTGTTGACTATTCTGCCCCAACTATCCTAGCTTAGCAGATTGATAACTGTTTTCCAAGAAAACTGATTCAGGATTTTCTGCTTGAAATTTAACTTAAGAAGCACTGTAAAACTGAACACACAAATAAATTTACATTACTCTTTCACAAAAGATTCCTATATTAAACATTCAACATGTTATACATCTCCTAAAGTACCAAAAATGATATAGAAAACTTAGCGCTAGCTTGATGCTAATGTATATGGGACATTGCATTGATGTGCTAGCTGTTAGCATACATCAATATAACATAGTTTTAAAACAGAATTTTAACTTTCATTACAGAAACATCATAATTAATCTTTGTAAAGAATACAGAAAAGTTTAAATGTCAAAGAAGCAAATGTTTTCCAAACAGGAGGATAAAGGAAAAGTTATATGTGGCAAACAAGCTCAAGATTCCAAACAACTCAAAGCATTGCACTAACCACTTTGAGAAACTAGAAGGCCTACATCAGTCAATGAGATAAAATACAACAATACATTGACGTCATGTAATTTTTACTGATTTCTTTTTATTTATGTCCAGAGATATCCAGATCCATTGACAAATTTCATAATTCACTTATAAACTCAACAAAATGTCGACATCAGAAAACCTGTAAAAAAAGAGAAAAAAAAAATTCACAGGAGGAATTGATAAAGAATCGGATCGAGAAGGGCATTGGTATCAATAAAATCTTATCAGTAAATAAAATCTCATCTGTAGATTTTAAATTCAACCAGTTCCGTAAAATTTTATAGTGACAGCCACGCATCAAAAATTTGTCATTATAGACACAACTGTAGCGTAGTTTGATTTAAATTGGTAAGCAGAAGGTTGTACGTTCAAGGACTCACACTTTTTATGTTCGGAAGTGGGACTGGAAGCTGTAAAAAAGTTGGTTTGGTAGAGCATTGGCAGGTTGGATTTTCATTTTTGTCAGTTGCATCACAAATGCATGAAATTTTGCTCATCCTTTCTTATATGAATTCTATTGACTTTAAGCTCCTTCATTCAGATTAAGAGATGTGCAGATTGAGGAATAAACCACGAAATGTCTCAGAAAATCATCTTAAACCCACAGTTTTTGGGAATAACATGAATGTTTACCTCTAAAAGGATTCTAAACTTTATCTTTTGGGTTTTTTTTGTCATAAATCTAAATTTGAAAATAAAAGCATTGGGTTTTAATGCTAAAAAGGAGAAGTTGGTCTTCGTTGCACATCCAACAGAGAAACATCAAAGTAAACTTTGTCACAAACAGTTAAATTTCACCAGTATTTGCTTCAGTAACTGCAGACACACTGCTGTGGAGCCGATACCGTCCCCTCCTCTTTCCTTCACTTCACACAGCAGTCTTCTTTGATGTGGACAGCTTTAGCTCTGCCATGATCCCACCACTACTGCACACCCTGCTTGTCTCTGCAGCCTGCAGTCTGTAGAGCACAGCTGTTCAGTCTGCACCCATGACCCACAGCTCCTCACAACTCCTGAAACTCTACACCCACTTTCTCTCTCAGCCACAAGGATCCTTGTATCCAAGGTTGGGTGACACCAGGACGAGGGCGGCCAGCGCAGTGCTTGTAATGACACCCCCCCCCCCCCCCCCACACCCCTTTGTGTCTTTTTATTGTAACATTTGTAGAGTTGTGCTGTAGTGCAGACTAGGCTTTATAGGAAATGACTTGTGGTGTTGCAAACATGCCAATCTGAAACAGCCTTGTTAAGTCGATTCCCTTTCAAATACGAGAGGAGGCAGTGAGGGAAAATGTGCTAATGGAGCATGGCCATGTTGCATGTCAGTTTTTTGGACTGATAGCACTCCGATGTCCTCCTTTGTCACGCTGCGCCGTGTCAACACAGGCTCTCTGTCTTGTTTTGAGCTAAAATAGCTTGCACAAATTGCACTGCTTCACGTTCTGTGAGCACTGGATGACATCGATGTTGGGGGTAGACATGCTTCATGCACGTGATCCTGTGGGACACACTTAAGAGACAGGCCCTGACAGGGTTTGTGGTGTGTTTGGAATCTGCGCCCTGAGGACTGGCAGCGGTCAGCTGACTTGTTGATTTAACACCTGGTTGTGACAACCGGCTGAGGTAAACCTGACCCCTGAGTTTGCTCACTTTGTGTGCGTTGGCAGTATGCAGAACAGTTCTGCATTTTCATCAGTGCTTCTCTGCCTCCTGGAAGCAAAAAAAAAAAAAAAAAAAAAAAAAAAAAAAGAAAAGTGCGAACCTGATTTTTCGTATTGTTTCTTTTCACACTCTGTTGGCGTCATAGGGCAAGATCTAGCAGAGTGAAATTGAAGTGTTGTTCGGAGGTGTTTGGAAGATGTAAATGATGTCTCGTTTTAGGTGATTATACTATTCTTGCACACATACAGCCACACAGTGAATGTTCACTTTCTAGCTATTTGCACCAAGAGTTAAGCTCCTGCCTGATGGGAACATGCTGCTTTTGTTAATTTTTTCCAAGAACATGATATTAAAAAAAGCAGGTGTTAACGATCAGATTTATTGACGCACTAATACTAGAGCAGCTTTTCACAACATGAGTGGTACACTGCTGTATCTGAAGTATATTTTAAATCATCTTCTGAAAATAGCAGATGAACGAATGCTATTTTCGTGGTAAACTGTCTGGTTCAGTTTACTCGGGTTGCACCTTTTCTGATGTGAGATTTTAAAAATGATAAGTTTTTGTTCTGCAAAATCTTTGTTAATGCTTCCTCTCTCTTTAAATCCCTTTCTTGTCGTGTTTTTAATTCAGCTGCTGTCATGTATTGTATGCTGCTGCCGTGACGTGTCCAGTTCCGTATCTGCCAACTAAGTGGGAGCTGCAGTGATTCTTCCCTGTGTTGTATTTTTCACCTGAGGGATTTTCTCTTCTGCAACAATCACACAATTTCAGCATTCTGTCAAGAACCGGGACAGGCAGAGCTTATCGTGTTTATGTTGGTGAGATTTTGTGCTCACTGGACGCTGCCGATAGTCCTGAACAGTGTGCTTCCTCTAATAGAACACAGTCACTTCTTAGCAACGACTCAAGAAATTAAATTCCTCAGCAAAGGCCCTCTGTGATCTCCTTTGAGAATCAAAAGGAGCAGGGATTGGGAGGGAAAATAAAGATGTGTTTTTGTATCTTATGCAGGAGATGGGGGAATATCTTGGCAGGGGCTCTGTATTTGGAAGCTGCTCTGAATTCAGGGGGCTCTCCATTCTTACAGCCAGATTCAGTGGTAAAGATCTTAGGTTGTTCAAAAATGTTCTTGTGGCTGCTTTTTAGTGATGCTGTGTGCGCTTACCATCTGTTCAGGCTGAGACTAAAGCAGCTCAGCTTCCTGTCCTCTGTTGTGAGCTTATTCACCCTATCACTTCATACAGACTCTACCAATATATTGTGTTCCCCTGAAGTTTGCAGAAGTGCTTTAATCTGCACCTCCTCCCTCCAGTAACATCCTTTTAATTGCTAATGGGCTTGGGAAATATGCTTAATTGCTGTGATGTGAGTCTCAAGCAGATTTTTGATGCAGATTTAATGTTCAAATCACTTGCTTTAAATAACTGTGCCTTTTTAAAAATTCAATGAGCTCATTTGGCACTCTATCACTGCTGGCGTAATGATGCTCATTAGAACTGTACAGAAATAATATACATTTGTACTGTATGCAGCAGGAGGAATATCAAAAGCTTCAGGCTCTGGAAATGTTTGAATAGATACTTCCTGTAAATAAGTCAGTAGTATATTTTTAGTCTGTGAGGGAGAAGGACAAGGTGTTGCATTAACTATCTCTAGGTGTTAAAAATTCATCTAAAATAAAAATGAATGTGACACAAAACAAAAATCTGAATTTGTATATGTGTGCTCTTATCGAGCATGAAATGTCCACAGCTGAAACTGTCCTATTAGCTGCTCAAGCTGTGGATTTCTCAAGCAAGAAGCCACAATGAGAGTGATACAAGGCTTTTGAGAGTTTTACCTTACAGCAAAAACGCAAAGTTTTGATGAATCAATAAGCATCATGTGAGCATGTCTGCTCCAACCGTAGACTGTATAATAAATGGACATAGCCTCTATGACATCACTCATTTGTTTGTGATACAGAGTTTTGAAGCCCACCGTTGATGGAGGCCATATTGGAAATGCTGAACTCATCCTAGCTTGATGCAAGTTTGGATAAGGTAAAGCGGGCCTCTGGCAACATTACAGACATGCCCTTGCAGAGAGGAAACTTGAACGCTTAATAATTTAAACAATGAGTTATTAAATCCCCCACAACCACCACCACCATAAAGTTGTTTACCAATAGAAAAAAAGAGCTATTCAGCCCCAGGCCATGAACATGTTTATTTTTGCTGTTTAAATTTGCTTATTTAGCTAAATATGTTTGTGGTTACTGGTGTTTTCACAACCAGTCCCTGGAGCTTATGTGGACTTCCACATAGGCTTCATATTTTTGGTCTGGGGTTGCCAAACAAGACACCACAATTAGCATCCTAGCTAACAATTTAAGACCTACAATGGAAAGAAGTATGTCATTAGCATACAAGATTATTTTACGGGATTAAGGGTTTGTAACAGAAATGTCAGTCTGCTCAGCTTGTCGTGCTCTTTGCATATAAGCCACTCTTCTTATTTGAGGTAACCTTTTGATCATGCGATTATAAACAAACACCATTATCAAGGTCAGAGATAGAAAAGATGAACTACTGATAAATTAAGGTTTCCTAACCATTGTCCAAGAACGTACCTCTAGAGTAACCATGTGACAAGAGTTTGATGCCAAACAGTGGAGAGTCAATAAAATTGACTCCCCACAAGATTATCTGTTATGTGCCCAATCACTTTTTTATAGATGATTTTGTCATGTTGAAGGTGAAATTTGGTCCTAAGGTGGTGCTAAAAAATTCAACTCACTTCACAAAGTTTCCTAGAATTCATGACAAAGGAAGCAGTCCACACCATATTAATATTGCTAATGAGCAATAGCTACTGTTGGTGCTGCTTTTATTACCTCGTACAGTTTGCTTTTCAGTCTATTAGCATAAATAGAGTTTAAGGTTGAAACTAGTTTGCTCAAAAGAATTACAAAGTCATCTGGAGACCTATGAATGTTTATTAGCTTGGTATAGCGGCATATGAAGATCAGGGCCTGTTTGAGTGATGATAATGTGCCATTTGTACTAATGGTGAAAAAAAAAATTGAATTCATTGGATATGGGTTTTCCAGGAATTTCTCCAGACGTATGATTCTCTGCACCTGCCTTGCTTTCATGGTGCAAAGTGGCCAATTTTTGGCAGTCATGCGTGGGGCTAACTAACACTCATTCCATAACGGTATGTTATAACTAATGGTCCCGTTTGTTTAATGGCTGGATGTGCATACAGTCCCAGTTCTTTAATTCATAATTTGTAGTGTAAAACAAGCCACCGTTACTTGTAAAAAAAAAAAAATGAATAGGCGAAATCATGGTTGTTACTGTTTCTGTCAAAGTCACTCCAGAGAAGTGTTGGAGAGCTGTACCTCATGTGCTTTCTCTTTGCCATAATGTAAAAGCACACTGAAACTAGGAAACCACTTGCCCGACAATGTCGAGTTCATTGAGTGCAAAGCTTTAGTGACAGCATAGCTTTAGTGCCAGCGTAGCTTTGTGATGCCGTTTCTGCTGGTTTTCACTTAGTGTAAAATAAAGTGACTGCAGAGGGCCTAATTGACACATTTATTCACGTAGCGAAGTCTACCCTGTTACTGGTGGATACACCACTGGATGTTATCCAAGGTAAAGCCTCCTCTCAGTGAATCCCCACAGTATGGATTCAGTTAAACAATGCTGTTCTTGGCATTATAATTGATCAAACTATTGTGTTGGAGAGAATTTTTATGTGCTTCCTCACTTTGAGCTACTCAACAGTTTCTGTCTTTGTGTCATTAGGGCTCCTCACTTCTGCCAAGTAAAAGAAGTTTGTTTTCTGCACAGCTTTGCCTGACACTGTGACTAACTGCAGACCCAATCTGCTGACTCATAAAGTGCGTTGAGATCTTTCAACCCATTGTTACTGAAATCGATATGGTGAGACTGAAGTTAACAAAGTAAGCTCCACACAGATGCTCGTGCCAGCAATCAAAGCCTGACCTAGCGTTTTCAGCAGGCTATTGTTGAGGCTTTATTTATGCTTTAAAGCATTCACTGATTTCAGGATTTTAAAATCTGTCACGTTTCCCTGAAATACATAAAAAGCTTTTCCAGACCTGTATTTGGTGGATGCTGAATTGCTTTACATTTATTGAGTACAAGTTAAACTCTGCTACTCTACTCTACTTTCAGAGCCAGGCACCATCTACATTAGAATAAAACGACCGAATGTAAGACAGCATTAGATAAGGCAGAATATTGACGTCACAACAAATATGGGAGCAGCATTTTTCCTTGCTCTCTTTGCTTCTTTGGTACTGACTAATCACATCCTGGTACAAAAAGATACCCTTCCTTACCTTTCTCCCTGTCCTGAAGGAAATTTGCTCCTCCAACATCACTGCAGTACAAACCTTCAGCCTATTTCCTGCATGTGTGCTCTTAGCCTTATTTTATCATATCTAAAAAATGTAAATGAGGAAAGCTAAAAGCATAAACAGGATCCTGAATTAATTTTGGACTTACCACCGAGCTGGCTGGAAGATGAAAAAATGGAATCAGGATTTATTTTTTTTACTGGCCAAAATAGCAACTTTGCCCTTTTGTGTCACATATACTTTTGTTTTAGTAGATTGTATTGAGATACTAAGACATTATATTGAGTACAAAGTTAAAGAAGAGGCAAGAGCCACATAATTAGTTGAATTGATTAACTTTTAATCAGTTTAAACCTGATTATAACTGGTAGAACAAGGGCTATCAACTTGGAAAGCAAGAGGGCCACAGAGGACAGTCAATAGGCTAGGTCCATCCATCCATTATCTCTACAGTCACAACAACGAGGCTGAAGCCCATCCCAGCTGCTATTTTGCTAAGGTGGGTACGCCGTGGAAAAGTTGACAGCGTATTACTTGGTCCTCACAAAAATATTATGTAATGGCTACACAGAGATCCTACTTTAACCCTCTTATATTTTCAGATCTAAACTATAAGGAATAAACCGCTCATCTAAATCGTCTTTCTTATGTAGAATTAATTATAAATGTCATGTTTTTCTGATGAATAAAAAAGTGTACATAAATGCAGAAATAGTTAAAATAATACACATGCTGCATCACACTGTTCACAGTAGGTTGTTTTCCATAGCTCAACATAGATCCAACTTTATTATCCATCCATCATTCCTCGTTATTGTACATGTCCGCTCTCTGACTTTAACCCTCAGCAGCATGTTTTAAAACATCAAGTTTGAGCCATGCGAGGAAGAAACTTGATGTTAATTACTTGCCGTATCAAAACGATCAGAACGAACATGCAAACTTTACGAACTCACATCCGGTACAACCAGCTGCACTGAGCAAACAACGTGATAAGAGAACACGAACCAGGAGAATTTTTATTTAGGAGGACATGATAACAGTGATACTCCACGTAGCCTGTGTTTCTTATTAACTGAGGGTACATCTCGTCATTTCTTGAAAGAAAATAGATATCAAGCCTCTTGTGTGCACAAGAAAAAAAAGATTAAAAACGTTTCATGGAGCTTGTTGTATAGCCATGTTTATCTATTTTATTCACAACACCACTTTTCAGCAGGATAGCTGATGTCCTGTTCAGTAAAAAGTGGCACATGGTGGCTAATGTTACTGTGTAGCTCTCCCGATGATCTCTTTGCATTTGGGCTTTGTGGATGTAAATTTTTGACCCTGATCATAAGTACTGTAATGTAATTGTTTATCAGTTTATGCCAGTGTTAGTACACAACATGATTTGTCTCTCATTATAGGCTGATTATGCTCAGTAGACTGGCAGATGCTATCACATTACAGTGGTTGTGTAATACAGCCATGTAAAACAAAGAAGGCATGTTCGGTTCAGTGTTCAGGAGACCTCTTGTTACAAAACTATCCAAAGCTCATATTTAGCCTCACAAACTCCTGATTTATTTGTCTTCTGACTCAGACTTTATTAATTTTACCTTGCTGTCCATACTTTCTGCTTAAGCTATCTTTAATTGGATTCATGACAGCCGGTGTGCCAATCTATAAATAGCCCAATCAATGAAAAGTTACAGGCCCTTCAAAAATCATTTAATGCCTTTCTTGTTTTTGAGAATTGCTTGTTTTCTTTAATTTGACCTGATATAAAAGATTAAGAAACATTCTCACGTGTAGCTCAATATTCAGTTCATTTTCCTGCACCTCTCTCCTCAGATCGAGCGTTTTCACAGCTGGTGGCTGTGCAGGAACCTCAGCTTCTGTGTTCTTTTATAAAACTCAATTGTTTATAGATTCAGGAGGATCTAAAGCCCCAGACAGACAAAAAGCATCAGACATTACTGTCAACAAATCCATTGATTGCTCTCAATGGATGGAAGAAGAACAGAGACATTAAGAGCTGTGTTAAACCTCTTTGGCTGTGCTCCCAGTTGCAGTCCACAGTGAGTGGACTCTGTCAGCTCCCCAAAAGCTGGACAGGGATCCGCTGAAAGTTGAAAATGTGGATGGAGGAATGTGTCTGTGGGAATGGAGCTATGGAAGAAATCACTCCCTGTTTTCTCTGCCTAGTGCACTATGTCAAGTCGACACTTCATTTCGGGTTCAGAATGAAGAAAATAAGTAAAGATTCCTCTTCACTTTCTTTTTGCCACCAGCGCTGTGATGCATCCAGCCACATGGCTTAGATGGAAACATTAAAGGTCTTGCAAAACGTCACCTGTCAGTGATGGTGCAAAATAAGAAGTCATTAACCTCTAAAAGTGAATATGCTGCTCCCTGCAGAGTAAAATATAGTGTCTATTATATAGTAAATAGGAAATACGTATTGCTTCTGAGGATTCATGATTTACAGTTTTAGTCCAGTGTCTAATATTAGATGCTGTATGTGAAATTAAATCTGGTTGGAGCATTGATTTAAAAATAAGGAATACAAGTGTGTAAATGTCTGAATTTGCTGCGCAGTAACATTTTATATCAAAGCATCCCTGAACACAAGTACTTAACCATACTGCCTCTGATGCAATCAGATCTCATGAGTTGGGTTAGAAGATGTGTGCCATCAATATTTAAACTGTATGAAACCAAAACACTGGGAATGAAACAGAGGCAGAAAGAAACAAAAACAGGTTCTAAAATACAATCCCGTTATTCTGCTAAAGCAGACAATGTTTCATATCCACAGAGCAGCTCAGTAAATCCAGACAAGTCAAAAACAAGCCTTCAGACTCAGCTTCATTTTCATCATGTGGAACAAACACACTAAATGTAAGCATGTCGATTACTCAGTTTTTAGCAACTGCCATGGACAGTTTGTTTACAGTTTGTTTCTACCCACAGTATTCTAGATAACAGGATTATGATCAATTATATGTCAGATTTATTTAAGATATTTAAAGGTGCAGTGTGAAGAATTTGCAGCATTTAGCAGAGCATATTTGGTAGAAATGCAATATTAATACTCACGTGTATGTTAAAATTGGTAAATAATCACATGAATGTTAAAATATTTTAGTTTTTGTTAACTTGAAACAAGCCTTCCGTAATATATTACAAGCAGAAAGCCATCCACAGGGGTTTCCATATTGCACCAGCATGTTTCTACAGTGGCACAGACTTTACTTTTACATTTTGTTTATTTATTTTTATATTTTGTTTTAAATTTTTGCACCTGTTGGAGAAATATGAAAAGAGCAGCTTGTATTGATACTAATTTTTAATTAGGGGTGGGAGGGGTGAGCATATCTTGAAGTGTTTTCATTGTTACACACTGTGCCTTTAAGAGGCATTGGCAGCAGAAGAAAGAAAATGAATTGAAGAAATATTTTTCTTTTATTTTATTCCCTTTCTTCATATTAATGTAGATTACCTCCTCTTACACTTTCTACTCTTATCACATCGTAAGCTTAGACTACACATTTCCTTGTCTTTAGTGTTGAGTAAAGTAGGTGCACTATTTAATTATTTTGGCAGCAATTTAAAGCTTTCTTTTATATTAAACAGAAGTACAAAGGGAATGTTCGCTGTGAGGATTCTGAGGATTTAATTAATGGCTGCCAGGAATATTAGGCTCATAGATTAACTTTTCAGAACAAAAGTGAAATAGCAGCTCATATCCTCCTGAGTGTCTGCCTTTATATCAAAAGTTAACAGACTCATATCTATAATACTAAGACTAAATGTGTGAAACATTGTTTTATTATGCTGTTTGGGTTCTTGTTAATCACGTAACAATACATGTATATGTATAGATTAAATATTTTTATATAAAAATATATAGATTCATATAATTTTCTTTCACACTGATATTAAGAAAACCTTATTTCAGCCTTCAGTCCAAAGTTCGCTTCGTTTCCCCTGCTGTCACTCCTTTTTCCACAAACGCCCTTCCCTCTGATTGGCCAGCCTTCTGGAGGCCTGTTGCGGGCAGAGCTGTGGGCAGACCTTTGTGTTTGAGGCCCACCTCTCAAATGTGTCATGAACCAGTTAGGAGATCCTTATGTGTGATGAACTCTTCATTTTAGCAAGATCTCGCAAAGACCCTGTGAATATACTGGTAAGAGTTTACACTTTTTTTTTTATGAATGGACCGTTTTGAGCCATTTACAGACAGAATTAGAGATTTCTACAACACATGAGTATATAGAAGTTTGAAAATCTGCACCAGATTGGTGTGGACATCAAGCATTGTTACTTTAATATAAAATATAATAAACTATAATACCTCCTTTTTGAGTTAAAAAGACTGAGATTATGCATATCTCACATATTCTAAAAAATATACTAGACAACATTTTATAGTCTGTTATTATTCAGTTTTATGTGGTCGTACGTACATGTGCTTTCACAAACAGCTTTTTCTTCCAGTCCTGAAATTCCTCCTCCTCCCAACTTACAAACAAAATCACACCACTCAGCTGCATGCCTTGCCACGCCTCCCACTGTTTCTCTGTAAATGTCATGTCTTTATAAAGCCTTTCAGTGTTGTACTATTACAACAGCTGATGTGGGCGAGACTTGTTGAAGAAGTCACATTTTGTAATGATCTAAAACTACGATGTTGGAGAAAGACATCTGCAGCAGCCAGCATCATTCCTCAGTCAGTGCATTAACAGGAGGAATGTACTGAAGGACCTCTCTCTCTCTTTCTTTCTTTCTGTGCAACTCATGTGCTACAGGTTATCACAAGGGGCAGAGAGCCACAGGAAATTATCAAGGTCTCAGATTGTGAAAGGCAATCTTACATAGATTGAAATAAAGAAAGTGTAAAAATGGTTGTCAAAAATATTTTCCATTTTTGGGTCATTTCTTCATTTTTGTACTTTTAGATTTATACTGAGTGACTTTCAGCAACTCTCTTTAAAGCCGTTAATTAGTTCCAAGTGAAAGAGCTTCTGTAAGCTGTTCCTTTTCACAGAGGAAGTGAAATATGCTGTTTTTTGATGTGCCTTTACTGTGATTCATGGTGAATAGAACGTTTAAATGTTATAGGTTTGGACTTATTTGATTAATTGAGCAGGGTTTTGTGGGCTCATCTTCCTTTTCTCTGAATCTAACAGCCCTTTTTACAGATCACATTCTGGCTCAGAACATCCCCGGGTCTCTTCCACTCCACTCTTCCAAAACCTGAGTCACGAGTTTTTCAGTTATGAAAGCCCTGAATGTGTTACCATATACAAACTAGTCTGCACAACTGTTTTTGTCATTCTCCATTTATTCAAGTGTACACACACACATACACACACACCAAACATAGTAGCCAGCAGCCATTTCAACATTGTTACAGTTTGCATAAATCTCTGTATCTCTGCAAGAAAAGAACAGACAGGCAATACTAGATAAGAATTTATTTCCATTTCATGAAAGGGTGGGCTGTTCCGTTTCATTTGCAGCTTTTTGTTACAAATAGGTGGCTCATTTTTCATACTGCGCCTCAGCAAAAACAATACCAAACAAAAAAAAGGTTACAGCTGAATTAAATATTTCATAGGCCCTGGCACCTATTGTTTATTCCCTTTACAGAAAGCAGCTCTATGCTGCTCCTACACAGGGTTGTTATTCTATTTGCCAGGCTTTGGCAATCACTAATTTGTGCTGTGGCAACTGTGATTAATTATCTCATTAGAAAGCGAATTATCACTTGCGTTAAACATGCAAATGATCCCAACGAAAGGTTGAGAATGTTGTGAGATTTGAGCTAAATGACACTAGTGATGAATGAATCTCTACATAAAGCATAATGCACTTGTTTACCACAAGATTTGGTAGGAAGTTATGGGAAGTGCAATTAAAGCTTAGGTTTGACTGATCCTTTCTCTCTTATGTCGAGTTGGCATAAAAAAGGACAGAAAAAATGAAAGTATGATCAAAATACATTTAATACTTTTTAAATATATACATAAAAAAGAAAAAGTATCAGTCTGAAGTAAGTGAAGTTTTCTAATGTGGTACGAAGATATGGAAAGCCAGACTCTTGTGCTGAGCTCTGGGAGATTAACAGGAGATGATTAAAAAATGAGAAATGTAATGAAATGTCTCAATGTATTTTCACTTAACACAATAGATCTCTCTTTGTAATCGCCCTCCATGAGCTGGTGCCCTCCTTCGTCTCCCGTCCTTGGGCAACAGACATTTTCTCCTGCTCTGTTTAAAAAGACATCAATGAAGGGGAAAAGGAAACTCTCAGCAGCGCCTTGGGATATGAATGGATTTAATATTTCGGGGATGACTCAGAACAAGTCTTGCACGCAAGGTTGGATTCCTATTTTATTCATCTATCTAGGACAATCCTAAAAGTGTCTTTATACATTATGACGTCTGTGGTCCACAAGCCATGTTTAACATACTTGGGTTTTCCTGCATGCAAACTTTAAATTTTTGCTTCAGATTTATTGCAGTCCTTCATCCCCAAAAACGCACTGCCAGTTGTGTTTTATGGCGCAGGAATTCAGCCAATGACGCTGCAGCAGAGGCTGTTTATTTCCACCCTCTGGGCCAGATCACAACTTCTTTGTGTAATTATCTGCCTGATTCATTCTTCTGTATCACTGATTTATGACCTCAAAGAAATCCAGCCCACGCCAGTTCATTAAAGCTTTTGTATTCGAACCCCCAGTAGCCATAAATATCATCAGCCGGTGCAAACATTTCCTGACAGACAGCAGCATTATTGTTAAAACTGGTGATGACAGACTGAGAGGAGGGAGCTAATTAAAAATAATGAGTTCACAGCAATCACACTTTCCTGACCGCATGCCCTCAGTCTGATAGGAAATATCATGATACGAATAAAAGCATGCATCTCGCACTTTGAAATTAGCTCATTTATAGTATTTCATACCCAGAGTAGCTGACTTATCCAGTTCCCTTTCTTGCTGCATAAACAGAATAAAATGTATTCCAGATAAACGTAATAGCTAATAATCATAAATGGATCCATGTAGTAAAGGAACAAAAAGACTGTTGATTCAGTTTTTACATAACAGGGAAGCTTTTTTTTCTGGAACCACATGGAATAATATTGGTTTTATTGAAAAGAATGTGTATCATTGTGTTACAAAAGTCCAAACACTGAAGCAACACCAGTGTAGATTCTTGAAGAGTAAAAACTAAAACACAAACAAAAGATTCCTTTAAAAAAATAAATAAATAAGACAATGGAACCATTTTTAAGCCATTATGAGAGAGTTATCCCAAGGACCCAGATGTTTAAAAATCTTATAAAATTCATATGATTGCCATACAAGCTTTTACAGGTATTCTTGAGCCATACAAATACAAAGTTGTTTTATGCTGACCAGTGGAGTTTAGGAGAACTCTTTTTTGCAGTAAGTTTGCAAAAAGTGAACACCATGTTTATTCTTGGGCCGTTGAAACCATCCAGTAATTGAGAAAGATGCTCTTTGAATAATTTGCAGTTCCACTTAGTTGGCTGTGTGAAAAAAAGACAACATTAATCTTATCTGGAATTGGCGAGGACATCACAATCTTAGGTGATTGAGGATTCAGATAGCATGCTCCCTGAAGGTGGACCACAGGGAGCCACTTACTAAATTTTATATCATCCGCTCCATTTACAGAGGGGATGTCCCAAATCTTTTCTCTATTGCTCCTTCTTCCTTTCTCTCACTTACTCAGCTTCAGGAAGCAAGTCGGGCGAGACGAAGTAAAGCCAGATGGGAGAGAGAGATAGAGAGGCTGTGTTATAACTTATCTGCCTTAGCAAGAAAGATAAGGTGTCAATTAGTAATGACTGTGCTTCTAAAGAGCCTCTGAAAGAAACATTTGATTCAGTTTGTATTAAGGTAAGTTTCCATCAACTTCAGAGTAACTCAAGCTTGAAGTTTATGGGGAAACTCTTCACTTGAAATAGCTCATTAAGGTATTTTCTGCCATATGCTCGAACATTTCCAACAAAAATACAAGTCTGTAGATACTTATGTGTGAAATATACCCAATATATCTGTATACTTCCTGTACACTCCAGGTATTTACATTGCTATGGACCGATTTTACAACATGGCCACCTTCCCTATGTTATGTTCCCAATGTTGCACCCTTCGCCTCAGGTCAGGATTTTGACGGCTCTAATCTGACAAGACAGGACAAGAACTCTTGTCAAGAACACTCTGGACTTCTGAAGGTGCGATCCTGTGTCCAAAAAGTTCTGAGGTGGTGCATCAAAGGTATGCATTTAGTTAAGCACATGTCACAGATTCTTAATTGGATCATTCCAACTTCACTGGACTTTGGGTTTTATCCATTAAAGGTAATTCCGGTGATGGACAAAGATGAGCATGGACACCCTGATCAATGTACAGCTGCACAGCCTTTTAAACGGTAAACTGTGGCCAGCCTTTGCCCCCATGTGCATCAGTCAGCCTGGGCCACCCATGACCTTGCTGCCAGTTCAGCAGTGTTCTCTCCTCAGATCCCTTTGAGAATACCCATAGACTGTATAAAATATGGATGTTGTTTCCACGACGTCACCCGTCTGTTCCTGATGCAGTCAAATGAAGCCAATCTTTGGACAGGGCCATCTTGGATATAACGCGGACTTTGAGCTTTTTTTCTAACAGCTATAGGGCGCCTGTTAGTCACGTGAGCTGAGCTGAGCCTCTGATAGGACAAAGTCTTGATCCTAATATCTAATAAACCACTGAGTTAGGAAAAAAATTCACTCACCATACAGTGTGCTGATAGCGAAATTAGCATTTCAGACCCAAGCCATTTTTTGAACCAGGCTGTAAATTTGCTTTTAATGCCGTAAAAGTCTGTTTTGGTTTCTTTTTTGGCTTGATGTGTATGTGACTTCTGTTCTTTCTGCAGCCAGCATCTAGCAGATTCTCGATGAAAAGCAACTTTTAGTACTTCCACACAGGCTTTATTTTTTCTCTACTGGATGTTGCATAGTGGTATTAGTGCACAACCCCATTTACAGAGGCTACAGACCTCGTTGCAGCAGTCTCCAAGCCTCCACCTTTTGCTACATAATTCTATGCTCCCTTTGCTTCCTGTTTCTCTTCAGCTGTCTTGTTAATAAAGGTTTAAATGGCCACAAAACACAACCTGAGCAATTTAAACAAGATAATCTCACATCGATGACACCTATGTGTTATCAAACAGGATAAAGCTACTCTACACAAAGAAACATATTATAGGCATATATTTTGATTTTTCAGTTCACCATTATGACAGGAGCTCAAAATAACTACTTGTCTTACTCTATGAAAGTCTACACAAGAGCAAACAGTCTTATATTACAGCATCTCCAATTTCCATGCTCGGTCAGGCTGTGCGGGGATCGACGGAGCAGACACTCCCTTGGGAAAATACATATTCAGTCCATTTAGAAGTCAAGTGCTATACCAGTTATGAATATTTTAACAGATGTAGAACCTTAAATAAACTTTCTTTTAGTCGTTTTATACTTGCAGCATCTCTTTCTGCTGCCTTGTCATTACAGTACAGGTACAGTAGATCTGAACACAGATTTAGCATTTTTTCTGTTTAAAACTCTTCCCAGTCCACCATGAATGCACAAAATATGTAAATAACAATGTCTTGGATCTTCCCTGCCTGGCTGATGATGAAGAAGTTTCAGTTCAGATATCTGTGTTAGTCTAAGCAGCATTTTCCACTCATTAAACTCCCCAGCATGCTTTGATGTGTCGACTCTTTCACCTTCAAAAATGGGTAAACATGTAAGATTTGCCAGTGAGCCTTTTTCACAGAAGAAGGAGGAAGAGGAAAGAAAAGCTAATCCACAGGGAGGACTAAAGACAAATGGAGGTCAGGGGAAACAAATAAACAAATAACAATCCAAGCAACATCAAATCCAGGTTACAAAGTGAGGACTTGTCCAAGGTAAATGAGGTAAACAAGTGTTGAGGAGAAGAGGAGAAATTGGAGCCGCTCTCCATTAACTAGGACGGCAGGCTCAAGGAGCTCTTAATAAAACTGTGTCAGATGAGAAATTTAAAGCCTAACAGGAACACTAAAAAACTAAACAGGATAAGGCTTTTGTTTCATTATTCCCATCATCGGGGAAAACGCCTCACAAGATGTTTCACCTTCGAATCAAACCTACTGGCTCGGCCTGTATACGGAGGTCAAATATAACAGATGAGGTGAGGCAGTGAACAATATTTCCTGTGTTGATCTCATCAAAGATTTATGTTGACTTTTTGCCCGATGCTGCAACTTTTAAAGCCCTAGGGGTACAAACAGCATAGTTTTGATCTAATTTAGTTCTGTGAATGTGGGAACACTTACTCCAGGCAACTGACTTCCTGCTCTTTTAAGCTCGACATTAATTGTGTTTGTTTTGCGGGGCTGTATACTTAAAACATTTGCAATTGGGGGTTTGTTTGACAGAGGCTGTTTGTGTGCTGGTATATAAGTTAAACGTTCATAATTATAGAGGTTACAGTTTATTATTAAGAGGAATGCATCCCAAGAGTTACTTTGACTAACTCTTATTGTCTTTATAAACTTTCCTTACAAAAATAGTTTTATTCAGCATGGGTTTTTGTCATCCTCTGTAACTAAATGAGCAAGAAGAAGCCACTCCTGAACAACAGAGGGGTAATTATATATTTATGAGGTTTTTCCACTTTTCCCCTCTTCCCTCTTCAGCATACAAAATAGCTCCCATTACAGAAATAAGTGTTAACTTATTTGAGACTCTAAATAGATGAATACAGTCACTATTTTGATACAGTACCTTAGATCTGATATTGACTGATACGAATTCTGATCTGTTCTGAGACTTGTGTTGATTTTGCAATCTCCATTCTGTAATATGAGGAGTTAGCTTTATAAAGAATAGGTTTCATGATATATGGACTATGACTTTCAAATATTCATTACTGAATAAAAAAATTGAATGTTAGTTAAGAATACTATCTCATTAAGATGTTGCAATTTTTCATTGTTTTTGTCCGTTGCCTAGTTGTGATATGGTATTCCCAGCCAGACAGTGGCTGTAGCATGTTTAAAGCTGTTTACTGACTGCATTACATGACAGGAGAAGAAGAAAGGGGACTGAAAACATTAGCAACAGTCACTTGAAATGCAGGTGTAGTGCTGCAAGATCCACAAACTAAAAACATAGCAGACCATAAAGTCGTATATATGCCAGTGGTTATGAAATGGTATTTTTGCTTGAATTGCCCATCCCTAGTGTGGATGGAAAAGAAATTCCCCTCTGAAAGAATCAAGATGGAAGCGTTTATAATGACTGGTAACACTGGGCCAGTGTGCTGCCAGTCAGGCTAATAATCTTCACTCTGAGGTACTGTGATACCTGGAATAGAAATCCCAGTACATTTGAGTTCATTAAAGCATATTTGGATGTGCAGTAGGGTTTAGACTGGAAGACACTGTAGTGAAAGTACACTTCATGTCTGTGATTGGACATGAACTCTGCCATCCTGCACAGTGGATTTACTACAAGCCCATTAAACACTAGACTCTCACATCACTACCTTTAGAGCAGGAACCCTCTGCATTATCACTTAATGATTGCACTGGAGGCGATAATTGTTCATGTAGAACATTTCTAAGTTCTTTTTTTTCTTAATTAAATTGTCAAGTCATAAGTGTAGAGTAAGAGCAGTTTATGTATTGTGTGATAATCAGTGGCAAACAATGATAATGTGGAGGTTACTTTCTGTTTAAACCAAGTCTGTTTGCTTCACACTGAGATCTGTGCTTCATTGTGTCTTCATATCTGGACATTAATAGGGGAAAATGATGATCAAGTGTTTGGCAATTTTCCTGACACCATAATCACATTTTGTTGTTCCTTTTGAACAGAGGCAGTATCTTCTGTCAACTAACATCACTGCTCTCCGAGAAACGCTTTTGTAAACATGATCAACTTCCCCTCCTTTGATGCAGAGAAAATCCCTAACCATCTTGTTTGGCTTCATCTGAAACACTGATGTCTTTGAATCTGCATGTTATAGCAGGGTAATGGATACAACATTTCAATTAGTGAGCCAAACGCTGCACAACACCCTCTACTTTCTGATCCTGGTCCAGAATATTAATGATGATCTCACAGAAAAATGAGAGCCAAGAATGAGGGTTGTTTTAAGTGACCTGTTATGTTTCAGGTCTGCTGCTTTAACTGCTTTAACCTTCCACTGCTATAATTTAAAAAAAAAAAAAAAAAAAAAAAACAACAACAGAAGAATACTTCTTTTTTTAATAAGTTTTTAGGGAAAATATGTATCATGCAGATGAGATAGAGGTCTTTTAAACTCATGTAGCAAATACAACACATTCTGTATTATAGGCTTATACCTATCTCTGTGACCTTGAAACATTCATCCTTAATAATGATGTTTATTCAGAACTGTGTTGGAACATTTTCTACATTTGAGCAATAAAACTAACTTTTAAACCTTTAACAGATTCTCTGAGTAGTAGGATATCAAAGCAAATTTTACTCAACAGACAGTTTTCCAACCAAGCAAAATACATTTATCCCAACAGAAAAGCATGTTACTTACAAAATACGAACTGGAACACAAAAGATTTGAATTGAAAAGAACTGGAAGGAGTCAAACAAAATAGTGTAATTCTGTATCAAGTGCAACCTTAATACCAGTGATGTTGGGATGCTGTGTAACACGTAAATAAAAACAGAATACAATGATTTGCGAATCCTGTTTAACATATATTCAGTTATGGATGGTTGGTAGTCACATAAAACTAGCATAAATTTGAATGTAGCATCTTCTCAGGACTCCGTTTAGCCCCCACCCTCCCACATTCAGAGCTCAGCCCAAAACAGTGCCCCCACTGGCATGCACAAGTGCCACTGATTCGCGATCATATAATAGTGACTGATTCAAAACCACGTATTCAAACTGGTCCTCAGCACATTGTTTGTTTGCACTACATTAGTAGTTATTTGGGTACAGGTAGTTTTCTGCCAGTCTCCAGCGTACATGGATCCCTCTTGGTTATGCGCATTGAATTGGGGCTTGTACGTACAGGAAGCAGGCAGAACAGCAGGACGGGATTTGATTGGTTTAATAAATTGGCTGCCAAATGCTGGGATTGGCTGGTGTTCTCCAAGGTTTACTCCTGCTGGAGACAGCGGCTATTTCTTGCTCTATTTTAAGACCACATCATGCATTGATTCCTGTCGGAACATTAACTAGAATCATTTTAACTAGAATAACAAAAAGTGTATCTAAATCTGATTAACAACACTGCCTTTAATTCTTTTATTATTATTATTTTTAGGGTTTTAGGGCCACAAAAGACTTGGAAAGTTGAGGAATGCTCACAAAACACCTGTAGCAGTTACAGCACAGCTCTGCATAAAGCAAACTCACAGAAATCGAATAACTTTGATTCCAGACAGACAGCTGACTACACAGAATCAGTCTCTGCAGGGAGCTACAGAAATCATTACCTCTGAAAAGATTTTTTTGTAAGAACAAATGATAATTCAACAATGTGCATATGAAACCCTTTTGAGGCTCCTATTCATGTAAGACTGATCAATACAGAACAAATCAACATGAGCAGATCTAACACACTCCCAAAAGCTTCTGATAAAGAACCATTGACTAGAGACCAGCGTTTTTTATGAATAGATGCATCTTTAATGTCACCCTAAATATATTTCTAGTGTATTATGTCACAGTCTGTCTTAAAAGTGAGCTTTCAGCGTAAAAAAGGACAGCCTTTATCATAGGGCTGATTCATGCTGTTCCACTATATAAAACCAGATTACAAGTATCAGGACTCACTGCTCTTACTGATACTTTTTGTATTCTTCACTCTCTCCTCTGCAACATGCAAATTCAGACAAATGATGCATCTTTTCTCAGATGAACTATTCACACCTCCGGGGCTTTTCCAATTCTGGGAGCACTCCCTAGCTCAGCAAAAAGCAGCCGAGATATGACTGTAAATAAGAAAGTGATGCAGGAACAGGGAGGAGGGATGAGGGCTCACAGGCAACACAACCATCTCTTTGCAAGACAGTTCATTAAACACCTTTCATAGTGCGCCGTGGCTTTATGCCTGGAATGAAAAGCACCATATGAGCTCCCACAGGTCAAGGGGTCAACCCACTATTGAAGTCCACTGATAAATGCTGAGGCAGGAGCAGGGATTGAACAGCCACACATGAAGCAAACAAGGGTTATCTGTGTCACTGGCTGTATAACATTGATCCAGAGATCACTTTATCTTCACTGGAAAACAACATCTGATCCTCCACTGTGCTCTATCTAACTACTCAACACCTTAACAGTGAAACAAAAGATGAGAACTAAAGAATTATCAACGCTGCTAATCCTCAGCACAAGGCTATCCCACTAGGATAACCTGATTTTAACTCTTCTCCAAGCAGTCGTACCTAAATGTAACAGCTGTAATGATATCATTCATTATTGTCTAAAATTATACAAAAAAAAATAGAAATAAGAGGGTCATCTGCTTCCCCGCAGGCTTCTTGAGGGCCTCTTGTCATGGCATGGTAATTAAACGACTTCTTCTTAATGAGGATCCGCGCAGCTGTAATTTCTAGTGTAGCAAATGTAGCCATACAGATAAGCAGCCTGAGAGTTTTGATGGACTTTTTGTGGGGCATACCACTGACAGAGAGGCAAATTAATGACCTCCCTGGAGAGCAGAGCGGGTGTATGGGGAGGCTTATAAATAGAGTAGCGGTATGATGGAAGGTCTGTGATATGTGTGTATCACTCCTGCTGATTCCAGACGACCAAGTAAGACGAAAAAAAAAAACAACAACTCTTGTTTGTCTGAGGTGGGAAAGATGAACGACTGTGTGTTGGATTTAGGGCTAGCCATTTATCCTCATGTTATACACAATTAATGGTTGGGGTTCAAAAACCCCACAACATTTATGTTACTCTAAGAATGACAATAAGTCCATGATGGAGTGTGCTTTTTGGAATTTTATTAGCTTGCTTCATTAGCTGTGATGCAAAGTTGATCCCATTATTAACCCAACTTTGTTAGATAATGAACAGCTACACAGAAAGATCTTCATTGATTAAGACTAAAATACAGTAATTTTTGGCACAAATACAAACTTTGTGTTCACATCAAAAGTTGAATCAACTCATGTCTCCATTTGTTGTTGTCATTGTTGTCACTGGTTTAGAGCATCCCTGTGCGGGTCTCAGTTTCACTGTAAATAGGAAAGTGCTGGGAATACACCAGATCCATGTCTTTTCCGTCTCAGCTCTGTTGCGTGTTGATTGCGTGCTCTATCATTCATCAGTTTACACCGGCTGCGTGTTCAGTCCAGCACATATTAGGGCTGTCAGACAGCCTATAAATGTCCATTTGTTGTTAAAGTCAAGCTAAATACAATCTGGTTTTGACATGGTTTATTTTGAAAATCACTGGGTGCTTTAATGTGGTTTTTGTGCCAACTTCCTGTCCCTCTCCATCTGCTTTGTGTAAATTGATGCATCGTTGCTCTGGTATCAGGCAAAATTAAAAAACGGCTTGCATATCTGATCTGGGGGGGTCACAGCTGGAATGCAACTGATCAAAGCCAGTGTGAGCTGACTTATTGACTGGAATCCTAAGCTTTCAGATCTGATGCTGTGAAGGAGTTGAGACGGAGTGGAGATACATCTGGTGTATTTTGGCTGTTTAGCTTCAATTCATCCTACTCTTGCAAAACGTTCAAGAAAGAAACAGATTTTTCCTGTGATTTAATTGCTGGTTTGCACAGATGACATCATCATAATTTTTTTTCTGTAAAAATAATCATTGCATTGCAAAATGGGAAAAAAGTGAACTAGACAAATACATTTTTGATAACCTAGTTAGCACCCTGGCTAATGTAAGCTTGCAAATACTTTGCAAGTCTTGGACTTTTTTCACATCCTAAATGAGATCATTTACATTGAAAAGAAAGATGCTGAGGGTGTAAATCCTCTAGAAAAATTACCACAGCAGGTTAAAGAGTTCAGAAAACAGAAAATATTTACAAGAAGCTCAGTAAGCTCTAGCAGTTAGCTTGTTGGCTTACTCTTAATTAGGAACCTTGTGATCTTTGGAGTGACGGAACCTGGTGGTGGTTGTTGTTTTAATATCTGGTCTGATCTGCTGTCGGCACCATATCACTCATGTGGTTTAACTACAGTATAAATGGATAGCAAACCCATTGATGCTTGTAATATTTCAGGAGATTTTAAAAGCATGCTTCACATCACAAACAAGAGCTCCCTATGCTCTCCTTCAGTATACGTCTCTATTCCAAAAGTAAGAGTCCAAAGCTAAGCAATCTAAGCCTAGTCTGAGCGCCGGCACTGGTGAAGAATCAATATACTTGGAGGTGGAGGACAGAGACAAGGGGACTTGCAGTTAATAGGAAAGTGAAATGAGAGTCTCTTTAAGTACCTCTGTACCCTGTGTGCACAACACAACTAAAGTGCTCCCCAAAGAAAGGTTATCACATCAACTTTTTTGCACCTTCTTTGCTAGGTAACGGATCAGGAGCTTTTCTCCCCGATATCCTTCAGACATCACTCTCATGTACACTCATGTTTCTCAATGTCACAGCTCTGCATTTGTAAGTTAAATCACAGTGTGAGTGAAGTGTTTTTGGTCCTGACTTTGACTCGGCTCATTGAGTCATTATTGCAACAGAGCAATTAGTTCATTAAACGTTGTTACCATTTACTCTTTATAACAACAGTTTGTACACTGTTATGAAATAACCGAGCTTCTTCAATTGACAGATTATGATCTGAAGTGGATGTCTTAATTTGTTGAAAGTTAACTTGAAAAGAAGAATTGATTATTTTGCCCTCCATTTCCATAAGAGAAAAAGCTCTGTGCTGGAGATATGAGGCTGCCTTTACTTGTGCTGACATGGCACAATGAGAGATCTAGTCAAGGTAGAGCGAGAGTGAATGTTTGATATAAAATAGGTGTTGTTTATTTCCTTCCTGGGTGTTGGCATGAAAATAGGATAATCCTTTTGGTGTGTTTTCTTCATCGTTATGTTGCTGTTTCTCTCCTCGGCTGTGTGACGAGCCGCTGTTTGAATATTTTACACCAAAGAATTACTTTTTCAGTGAAACGTGCAGAAACAAGCAGGGATCACTGAGCTCTGTAGATTGTTGTAGGGGTTTGTCGGCAGCTGTTGCTGCTTCTTGCTGTGAATATTTTCACCTTTCATTGTAGAAACAGTGTTGCCATATTCTGGACATGAGTATCATAGAGTTGTACAAAAATCATACATTTCACAGACAGCTCAGTATCTAACAGTGGAGCGTACCTGCTGTGGAATAACCATAGGAAAAAGCTCTGATCACATCCTTTTTCTATTTTATTAAACTCTGCTCTGTGAAATATTTACCTGCCTTATAATGAAAGTCTGGAGTGAAGCACTTGCAACTCATTAAACATGACCTTTACTTCCAACCAAAATCAATCCCCTCAAAGTCACAGCCCTGCCTTATCAATACTAAAGCCAGATTAAATGTGCCACCCATCAGGAAACCTTTGCAGTCTTCTGAGGATCCAAACTCATTGAGAAAGAGACATTTGAGTGGAACCTTTCATTGTTTGGTGCTATATGCAAAATCGAGAAAATGCCATTACATGATCAATAAGAGTTAACAGAAAGTACGCACTTGGCTATCCCATGAAGCACTAAATTAAGAGTAGAGATGAGGCACTGACAGTTAGATCTTTGTTAATTAAAGATGTTAATTCAAAGGTGGATATGGACAGCCAGGCAGTAGAAAGATGTATATGGAACTCAACTTAACTGAACTCACCTTTATTTATAGAGCACTTTAAAAACAACCACTGCTGAAACAAAGTGCTGTACATAAAGGCATAAAATAAGATACAAAATAAAACAATAGCACTAAAATATTTTTTTCATTGTTTTTAAAACAATTAAAAACAATTAAACAGTAACTAAAAACAACCCACATAAAAACTAAAACAGGAGCCGAGTCTCAAGCTGGGTTGAAAGCCAGGGAATAAAAATGTGTTTCAAGACGAGTTTTAAAAACAGACAGTGACGGGGCTTGTCTTATGTGCAATGGAAGATCGTTCCACAGTTTAGGACCAGCAACAGAAAAAGCCCTGTCCCCTCTGAGCTTCCATTTGGACGTCAGTATCTCAAAGAGCAGCTGATCAGCTGACCTGAGGCGCCAAGCAGGAGCGTTGGGGTGAAGGAGCTCAGAGAGGTAGAATGGGCCAGACTATTTAAAGATTAAGGAAGGTGAAGATGACTAACCTGTCTGGTATTTTCTGAATCAATCTGTGAATTTAATGTAAAGAAATTTCTAAATGATGATGGTAAAGATAACGGTGAGAACATATATTTGTAAATAAACACATATCTGATAAAAGATTCTGTTATAAACTGAGAGAATGTTCTTTTTTTTAAAAAAAAAAAAAAAGGCACAGAATCTTTTGTTGATTTAGAAAAAGTTGCCAATTTTACAAAACATTTTTGCAGAAAGTTAATCTTAATAGGGTTAGATGGATATTTTTTGCCCAGATTATGTTACGATAAATCAAATATGGATGAATCAAAGAATAATACAAGGTCATCAAATAAGCCTTATCTACAAAATGATGAAGTTCGCTGATGATTCCTAATGATTTTACAGGTTTTTTTTTTCTGTGGACAAAATGAATGTGAATTTAAATGCTCATCAACTAGGATACCTAAAAATTTGACATGAGATACTCAAGAAATTTCATTTCCCTTAATTGAAACTTTAGTATAGTCCTTGTCATAACTCCTTCACCTTCCTGTGAACGCAATGAAACTTGACTTTTTAATATTTATTGAAAGTTTAGTAAATTTAAACCATTTTGCAACTCTTGCCATTTCTTCATTTGCATTATTTGTTAAAGTCTGTAAGTTAGCGTGAGATGAAATCATGCTAGTATCATCAGCAAAGAAAATGGGAAAAGAAGAATTACAAGCTGAAGGAAAATCGTTCATGTAAATGAGAAATAATAAAGGCCCTGTTTGTTGCCATAATATACACAAAATGATCCAGATTCCAGCAGGTTTGTTTATTTTTAAAATGCAGGTTTCATTAAAGCATATTCAGATTGCTTTTGCTTTCCACAGGTTTCCATCAGTAAACAAAAACTATAATCCTGCCAGTGATCCTAATTTATAACCCGCAGATCCTTAATGGAAGAGACCTTTGTGTGAACCTCTTCTCCCATAGTTATTTCACACAACTGCGTTTGAGTGAGTAATTTCCCTTGATATGGTAATTGGCCATTGGTAAATATTTCCCATCATGCAGCTGCTTCAGGAATCTCCAATCTTTGCAATCCGTCTCTTAAAAATCTGTTTTTATTGTCAGGGCAGAAACACAACCACTGAGTGCAAACTGCAGTTTTAGTGCTGTGCTGCTCCTATAAAAATCTGAAGACAATGAAGGATGTTTTCTGTCTGCCTTTTCATTCCTCTGCTGAAAATAACAATCTTATAAGGCACAGTTCCCCCTCACTCAGACTGTCTGTCTGTCTGTCTAGACTGATATCAAGGTAGCTTACAGCCTGTCTCTGAGGACGGGAAGGAAAGCAGAGCTGCATGATGGTAAACAGGGTTCAGATGACACTTCAAAAGCATACAGAGATTCTGAGATGAGGAGGAGGTTAAGCACAAATAAATATAGGCGCTCTGTAAATGCGCCGTCAAAACAGCTAAAGATTAATGTGAGCCACTGTTTCTGGATGGAAGCTGCTGCTTTTTGACAGTTTAACACTGTTTCACTCCACTGTGCTGCATGTCTGATTCATACTTGGTTTGTGAGCCAAGTTTAAAGCCATACAAGGAAGTCAGCGGTCAAAAGTGAATCATTGATTCATTTATTTGTTCATACCTTTGTTATCATTCATTCACATGAAGCACTCTCCTTATTTTTGTTTTCCTAGCAATCAGCTGATTATTAGCTTATCTCTTTCCAGCATGAACCAACAAGATTCAGCTCCAGCCAAGACAATAAATATGTTTTCCTCTGTTATACTTTCAGTCTGCGATTCAGTTCAGTGGTTGCAACCCACCCCCATCCCAGTTACGTCCAATCCATCTCATCAGTGTCCAGATCCTGCATCCATCTATCACCACCAGTTTCTAGACTCAAAGGGGTTTCCTACCCTGCGCTTGGCCTCCTTAAATGCATGAAGGCAACGTGATGAAGTCTGATCACTAAAGACAATGCACGTCTCCCATATTTTCTAAACCTGTCATTCATAATTAAGCCTCTGCTGGAATAAATTATCCACTGCAGCCAGCATCCTGAAATGCCATCAGTTGATCAGTCAGTCTTTATAATGTGTAACATCACAACAGAATGATACCACATCCCAGGATCTACACCTGGTCCTGATCCTAGATATGATGTAGAATCGCAACTTCAGAACTTCAAAACCAATTAAAAAAAATGACTTTATAACAAAAAAAAACTTGTTTACAGCCTGTTTCAGTAAAGGTTTGGGTCTGAATGTCTCATTTCTCTATCAGCACACCCTGTACAGGGGATGAATTTTTCACAACTCGTTATTAAAATAATGAATCTTGCCCATATAAGGACACGTCTGACATGAGTGACATGGGAACATGTTGTAGCTGTCTGCAAAGAGGCTAAAGCTCACTTCTTTGTCTTATCCAAACTCCAAAGACATGTTAAGTTCAGCATTTCCGACATGGCTCCTGTCAATGATGGACTTCAAAACTCTTGGGCACAAAGTCCATACAGTCTCTGGTTTTAATGAGCTCGACTACTCTTGCCACCATTGTGTTTCATATCTTTACCGGATTGAATTTCAAACAGCCCAACTTTTCTTGACTTTTATGAGTGACACTTTGGCAGCTCAGGAAAGTCATTGTTCAATGCATTTATTGTAAATCATCTCACATGATGCTTTTCAAACACTTGTCATGTCATAAACAGCATTTACAGAATAAATTCAAATAAACATCTCACTTTAAGATGTAAAAGGAGAAAAAATAGCAGGTGTTACTTTCGATAAGAGAAGATAACATCTGGGACATCAAGCAAGTCTCTTAAATAAAGACCCCATTTCAAGAAATTTAAAAAGAAAAATTGTTTCCTGCAGTGGCAGCTTTTTTTGAGCCTATTTATTATTATTGATTGATTGATGTTTTTTAATATATATTTTTAAAATTCATTCCACAAATGGTGCAGTGGTTAGTGCTGTTGCCTCAATGCAGGAATGTCCCCAGTTTGAATCCCGGTTTGGACAAGGTGTGCCTTTCTGTGTGGAATCTACATGTTCTCCGGTGCATGCTTGGGTTCTCTCCAGGGGCTCCCACAGTCCAAAAAACATACTCATCAGGTCAATTGGTGATTCTAGATTTCCGGTAGGTGTGAGTGTGAGCGTGAGAGGTTCTCTGTCTGTGTGTCAGCCCTGTGATTGACTGGAGATAAGTCCAGGGTGTACCCTGCCAATAGCCCTAAGACAGCTGGGATAGGCTCCAACCTGAACAGGATAAGCGATAGAAGTGGGTGGATGGATGGATCTGTGCTCTTGAGGTGAATGTAGCTTTTAAAAGAATTAATAACATATTGAAGACAAAACATGATGATGCTTTGTAAACCAAAGTAAAGAGACCTCTTTTGTTGTCACCATGCACAAGCAAGCTTAAATTAGAAAAGATAACTGTGTTGTTCTCTCTCATGATATTTATATTTTACAGTATATGGTCTTGTCTTGGTCTCATAATGATGTAAGTGGACATAATAACACTTGTCATTGTTTGCAGACTCAGGAGGCTTGGAGCTCCTCTTAATCCTCTACCTTTACAAGGATGTTGGTTTTTTTTTATCATCATCAAAGCTGTTTATAGTGCATTTCCTGTACTTGTCAAAACAGGAAGAATCTGAGCCATGCTTTCTTTCAACTATATATTATTAATGTAATGAAACATACCAAGTCCATTATTGCTACAGAGCTCTGAAGAGTCCCTCCACTGCCATGTCTATTTCTGACTAGTCACTGTATTCACTGAATTTTTATTTGATTATATATATATATATATATATATATATATATATGTATATATATATATATATATATATATATATATATATATATATATATGCGTCAGCCTCTTAAATATGTAAAAAAAAATAAGACTTGGTGCAGGTTTAGGAATTATAAGAACATTCCTTGCATACAAGAGGGCCGAATTTCTAAATAGAAGAAAATTGGGTAATAGCAACTCTTCTTCTTCGCATGGCTTCAAATACAACCCCCAAGACTGACCAGTTACCCTCTGTCCATCCAAAGAGCTTTCATTATAACACCTCCCCCATCCACAGAAATGCTTGCACACACACACTTCTCTTTTCAGACAGTCAAGGCTGCAGAAATGTCGGCTGCTTTCTCTGTGGCTGAAAGGAACAGATCTGTGGCCTTGGAAGCATGCAAACATCAACACATGATTGTTCTGAGATCACAATCAGTATTTTCCCCAACACAGAATCACAGAGCATTGTAAGCATCCTTATCGGCAGTGGTGTCTGTCAAAGGGAAGGCCTGTTAATCAATACGCTCCTATGGCTCGGTTGGCCCATGGGAGGTAACATATAGCGCGGTGCTGAGAGGCTTAAACATGGTGCACGTATACTAGATATCGACAGCAGCTGCCTGTCTGGCTCTCATCACACAGCAGATGATGCCTTCCTTGGAAATGTTGTTATCTCTGGCACTAAAAACCATATGTTCTTCTTATGCTCTGTGACATGTTCACAACAAACAACCTGGAAGATTTACTGTGCTGGCTCATTCTTAAACCTGTTCCAAGAAATTTTTTTAATGGTTATGAGACAGACTGAAATTGATACTGATGCTTCTATATGACCTCAAAAAGCAAAGAAGACCATCAGGAAGAAGAGGGATTATTTCTTTAGTTATTTTCGATGCCTGTCACCACTCTCACCGAGTGTCAGACAAAATCATTCCAGCTCAAACGCTGGGAGAGCCTTTGTTTACAATTTCTGTAGCAAAGAATCACAGTGGAATTCAAGCTTAGTACAAGTTACTAAGACTTCAATCATTCAATTCAACAAACAACACCAAACAAGAGTCAGTGGCAGAACAAGCTGTTCGGCATTGACAGAAAAGATTTGGCAAATTTTTCATTGGTGCAACCCATATTCTCAGCTCTGCTGCTCATCCACAAATCCATATTCCTTACAAATGTGATGTCATTTAAAAGGTAAATAAACAGACTTTCTAACAGTATAAGAGTTATTGTCAAGACGCATTGTTTCAACAACAAAACGATCTACAAGTACGAACACAGATTTTGACCCAGTGGTTGGCACATTGTCGCTGTTTTCTTGTTTGAACTTCACCCCGGTGCCTGTTTCTAGATTTGGTTGGCCACACACACTTAATCCAGGGGGTGTAACTTTATTCAAGGTTTGTTACAACCAATTATTTTCCCAAATTATTTGCATTATCATTTAATATCTATGGAATCTGGTCGGACTGCCTCTGGCAGAGTGCTTGCAATAACCAATAAGAGAAGCGGACAGGGAAATGTCATCAACCAAATGTTTCACTTCACAAGTGAGGCTGCAACGTAAACAAAATCAGCTCCCTCCTTATTTACCTTCTGAAGTCACAGTTATTGATTACATGAGCTTCTGTGAGATTTGTGTCTCTGAAAACGTTCACACAAACGATTACTGTATGTCTTGTGGAATCATGTTGTGTGTGATCTAAGGATGGTCATTTTTTAAAATGTACAAATGTGTTTTGTCTTCCACCTCTTGAAATCAGTCAAAATCAAGGGGCAACATCCGGTACAGAAAAATGAAGCCTATGCAAAAGTGCTAAAAGTTGCTGTTCATAGAGAACCCGCCAGGGGCTGACTGCAGAAATACCAGAAGTCACATACACACCAAGCCAAAAAATCCAGACTTTTACGGCATTAATAAAACATGTTTACAGCCATATTCATAAAACATCTTGGGTCTAAAACGCTAATTTAGCGAACAGCACACACTGTTCAGGGGGTACATTTTTTTTCTAACTCAGCGGTTGTTAGGATCACGAGTTTGTCCAACCAAGAGGCTCAGCTCAGCTCATGTGACTGACAGGCGCCCTGTAGCTGTTAGAAAGGAAACTCAAAGGCTGCATCATATCCAGTGTGGCCCTGTCCAACGATGAGCTTCATTTGACTGTATCAGCAACAGTTGGGTGATGTCACAGAGACTACGTCCATATTTCATACAGTCTATGGTTATCTAAAAGTTTTCTAGTGTGTGACTGGCCTTAACCCCTTAATGACAGTTGTTGGGAATTTGCGACTACTGCGTCAGGTCTTGATGCAGCTCTGATGACTTTTGTATCCCACTAATGCCTACTTATTAATATTCTGCACATACCAAGGATCATACATATATATATATATATATATATATATATATATATATATATATATATATATATATATATATATATATATATATATATATATTTTTTTTTTTTTTTTTTTTTTTTTTTTTTTCCCAGACAGGTCTACATTTATATAACCTACCGTTCCTCAAAGTAGCTTTTAATAATAAATATGCATGTGTAATCTGGGAGCTACATTTGCATATAACCTGTGTTTTATGTGTTCTTCAGTTTATAAAATAAAACTGATGAAAAGTTTCAAACAGATGCAGTAAACAGCTTTTGTTCCTATATGCACTTTTTCAACCTGACCTCATTGTGACCTTAACCACTCCGACTGCTGTGTCTTTGTTTATGGAGAGATGAAGAGGAGCCAGAGGGAGGGATGGAGAGAGAAAGAGGAGAGAGAGAGAACTCTGTGGGGGAGTCTGCGGTCAGAGATCCCACAACAGCTACAAAGAGCGATGACATGTTTGATTACATTTATGTTTGATCGAGTTCAGTGCTCCCTTAAGCTAGCTAGGAGAAAATGAGATTTCCCCTCCCAAAATATTACCCCGCATCCTTCCTCCAGACCATCCATCACTCTCCTATACAGTTTACTGCTTTGCCAATTTTACAGATCCCATCAGGAAACACTCTGCCTTACCTTCTCCTCTCTTCACATTTCACTCATCTGACCAAAGCAGAGCACCAACACATAACAGTGATTACATTCCCTGAAAGTCAATGAAATCATGCTGCGATACCGACTCTCCACATGCTTCAGAGCACTGCAGAACAAACACTGCTCTTTAATTATTCACATAGCACCATAAATTTCAGTCGTAACGAGAGGCTGCTGAGTTGCAGTAATACATTACGTTCTGCGCTGTGCGGCAGCAGTGTGTCACAGCATGAATGTGGCTCCCTGTGCCCAACAAATGGCCAGAAATGCAACATGCCAGTCATAATGGCAGTTGTTTCTTTTATTACAACAAGGTCCAAAGTGCGACTACAAAAATAAGAGGAGGAGAGTGAGATCTTTGAGACCATGTAGCAATGATTTTTGTTGTTGCTTTTGTACTTTTTTGAACTGTGACAAAAGAGAACAACATAAAAAAAGAAGTCACATATATTGCGTTTGATTGCATCAGCAGTATTTATATGTTCCCATTCTGTCAGCCTTATTGTACACATCCAACTGTGTCCTCACATGGTTGCAGATTGGGACATTTTTGTACAATTCTCAACAATTGTTGGCATTTATTAAAATTTAGTTTAACAAATCTCAACTTTTATGCTGTGTACACATCTAATCGCGACTCATAAGCATCCATTAAAGAGCATCAACACACACTCATGCACCTGATGTGTGCAGCAATGCTAGTAGTTCCCGCTGCCAATCAGCTCAGTATCATTTTTGGCTTTATCTCACTTTGGCTGCATTCCCCCTCCCAGCACAGCAGGATCATATTGTATTGTTGCCCTCCAACATCAAACACTGGTGTGTATTTGGCACCATTATGGCTGTCTGATTGACAGTTTAGCCTGGGTGTAATTAATCATCCCATATCTGCAGTTGATACATCATCATGTCTTTTTTTCCTGCAGCAATCTGCAAAGTTATTTACCCCTTCTTGTCAAGAACATCTGTTAATCAAACTCACCTTATTCGTGACAATCATGGAATTATTTCTCCACCTTATGACTTACTTATTAAACATGGAAAGATAAGGCTTGAACTCTGATCAGAATTTTGCCAGGGATTTGGTCACTCCATTCATCACAATCACAACATTTGTGTGCATGCAGTGGATGAGCATCTCATCATTTCACAGCCCTATTATTTTGCAAATACATGCCATATGTTTTTGAACATCCGGCTGAAAGGCTTTACATGAGCAAGTTCAATCAGAAGGAGAATATAAAACAGCTCCCGAGGGAAGGGTTCAGGCTCGTATCAGTGGCCTATCGTGTGCTCTCAGTCATGTGGCCAGCCCTTACTTGACACTGCTCTCTGCAGTACAAAGCCTCTTTCCTCTCATAAAGCCGGATGCTGTTGGTTACCTCGACATGAAGGACGCACATAAAAAACACATTAGTTTGGCTTATGGCTCTCTGTTTCTGTGCGCTACTGCAAATGGGGGAAAGTCATTTTGACATTTAGCCTCAAAGATTTTCTTCACATGGATAGAGAGAAACCTAAAGAAAGAACCTTTGGTCAGTAAAATCTATGGAATAATGACAATATTAATGCAAAAACAGTTAGAAATAAATAGATTCCTGATTGATTAATCTCTATAGACTGATTAAAAAAGGACAAGGCAGCCTCTAGGCCTGAAAATTACAAATGAGTGGAAGTGCCAATCTTCATTTCTTAGATGCACTCTTGGGCTTGCTTCAGGAGCGAGGTGATTCCCTGATACCCCTTGAAAAAATCCTTCTGCAGTTACCTCAGTTCAGAGAAATAAAAGTTTCTACAGCAAACTAAATGGCCTAAAACTCATTTCCACAAGTGCCAACGCTGTGAGATCGTGACTTTTTTCCGATTCTTAACTCATTTGAATGATTTCAAGGCTAGACGCTTGGTAGAACTAAAACGTTTCAGTTTAGTAGATTATTTGTTTATATATAACAATGATTCTTGGAAACAAATCTTATGGCATTGGAAAGCCTGTTTATTGCCCTTTTAAATGCTGCCTCATTTGTAAGGAACGTACATTTTTGGGGTGAAGGGCTGAGCATGTTGGTTAAGCCCATGAAAAGTTTGACAGATCTTCTCTGCCAATGCTAGAAAATTGAATATTTCACTTGACTTTCAAAGCCCTTTGCACTCCAATTTTAACATTCTTGCAGCAGAGTGGTTGATGGTTTTGCTTCATCACAAGGTGGTTCCTGGTTTGAACTGCAGCAGGTGAATTTGTTAATCTTTGTCTAATCTTTGCCCAAAAAACACCTGAAGGTTCCAAAAGCTCAAAATAAGGGTCAACAGGGAACAGGAGAATAAGCTGTTTGGCATTGGCAGAGAAGATTTGCCAACTTTTCATGGGTGCAGCCCACGTACACCTCTGATGCTCTTCCGACAAATGCACTGTCCTTACAAATGTGGCACCATTTAAATGAGAAATAAAAAGGCTTTCCAACAGCATAATATTTATTGTCAAGAAGCATTGTAACAACAAAATGATCCACAAACACAAATTTGTGCCAATTTTAGTTTACTTTGTACTGACCTGCCTTGTTCACTCACTCAGTGCTACGTGTAGGAGAGTAAGGACTGCTGTCTTTTACTAGACAAGATATTGTTCTTAACTTGCATTTTCCTGATAGACTGCTGGTTTCATATAAAAACTGATGGTTGTATCTTGTGTACCTGTCTGTGCAGCACTGTCGACCGGGGAGTTTCTCGTAGTTTTCAGAGGGGCTCTTTAAACCTCCCTTACAGCGGCTCACTTGGGATCCTTTGATCATGCAACACAAGGCTCCTTGGCTTTCTGCTTGAGATGCTTACAGATTCCCATCATACACAAACTCCCTCTGGACTACTTTGGGCAGGGGATTTGATTAGCTTATCATCTATGTGGAGAACACCATGCAGGGTTGTTTGATTATATCACAGAACAGCAACAGCCCTGGGTGGAAGTCTAGACGTCACTAACACCAGACATCGACGTGGAACAATCAGATTTAACTCACACAGCAAGACTATGACAGTTTGGCTGCTTCTCCCGTACGCTGTTCACATTTAATCCCGGTCCTTTAATTAACCTGCCTTAATATGAAAATCACACTGACATTTATAACTGAGGGAGATGTCTGAGTTCTGAGAGAAAACCAAGCCCACACAAGTATAATTTTTACAGGAATCAGCTGCAACATTATAACCCGCTCTATTAATCACATCCAATTCCTGTTCTGTTATTTACAGTTCTACGGAGGCGAAATAGCTCACACAAGACAGGCTGGGTAAACAAATGACTCCAAATTATGCAATCTATCAATTCGAGAGGGACCTGCAAATACCAAGCTGTCACATCCAAATGAAAGCCATTAGTCTGCAGCTATCGGAGCCTTTGAATACCTCCGACATAGAAGACTTGCTGGAGTGCAGTCTGCATTCATTCTATTAATAACAGCTATGATGGCACCTGCTACAAAGAGGAAGTGAGTAAGGTCTTTGAGCTTACAGGTGTTCAGTGTAATCCATTATTCAGTCAGTCCCTCACTAACTGTCTTTTGATTACTGAAAAGTGACCTTTGATTAAGTGTATGCAAAGGGATATGAAAGGTATTGTTTTGGCAGCTGGAAGATGTTTTAGGAGCATCCCAGACTACGGCAGGTACTACCGTAAAATCTAGTGTGGAAGACGCTTTTGGGTCTCAGAGGAGAAAGGCTGAAACTATCCTGCATGACAACTTCAACAACTTTTCTGTGCAGCTGGAGCTCTGTCTTGTTGCATGTATTTTCACCATGTTGAGTTTGCAGTCCTGTTAGCTACCAGTTCAGCTCAGCCAACAGTAACAAGGATGGTTTAGTGGAACTTCTACTTATGATCAATTTTCATAGACTAGCCCTGCCCACCTCATCTCACCGGTCTTACATCAAGTCATAATTGAACAGTTGGAACATTCTACACTTTAATTTAGGCACCAATGGCTGCTCACGGCTATTACGCTTCGAGTTTAATTTTCAAGAGTACGCTGCAGAAACACTTCAATGTCTGTAGAGCAGATCATACCAAACAGGAAAACGGACACGAAAACGATCAGAGTCTTTATCAGTGCATCAGATCTTCTTCTTCTTCTTCTTCTTCTTCTTCTTCTTCTTCTTCTTCTTCTTCTTCTTCTTCTTCTTCTTCTTCTTCTTCTTCTTCTTCTTCTTCTTCTTCTTCTTCTTCTTCTTCTTCTTCTTCTTCTTCTTCTTCTTCTTCTTCTTCTTCTTCGAAACAGCACACTTCACAGTTATTTGAATACTGTTAGTATCTTTCATGGTAGAATGTCAACAAACCTCTAACTGATGTTCAGGCTGATATTTCACTGAAGTGAGACTAACCTAATCCAACCTAAATTTGACCGTAAACATTTAGGCAGATAAAACAGAGGAGCGTTAATTAAAAACGCCATGTGTCAAACCCCCATTCATATCCCTCAGAGCATCACAGTAAGCATCAGAGTACAAAAATAACAACCCACCATCACACAGAAATCATCTGAACTGTACATCTTGGATGTCTCTGAGGCTTTTGCTGTTCAGTATCCACCTCACCATTTTTGAGCTCCCCGTCTAACTGAGCCCTTATTTTCTTTCCACATTGTTTGATTTAATTATGTTATCTATATTTGTCTTGTCTGGATTTTTGTGTGCACTGCAAAAGATAGACTCTTTGTTAAAGTAGGGCACCTCTCTCATTAGATGCTCCCTGGAAAAAAAAACTGCAAGAGGATTTTGCACTTCATTATTATTCCTACCAACAAGAAAGTGCTTTTCTTTTTTCCTAAATGATTAAGCAGGTCTTCTCTGGCTCAGCGTATTTAACTGCAGCATTTTGAGATGGTTGTTTTGGAGCCATTAGTGGAGGAGGAAAAAGAAGAGCTAACATTTAAACAAAAACGGAGCGCACTTAACAGCATCATGTTGTCTCTTAAAGCGTGAGCTCCTCACATTTTTTATCAGTCACGAGCTGCAGGCTGTCATTCATTCCATTTAGAGGAACAAATGTGAGTGACAAAAGCTGTAATTATAATACACAAAGCTACAATTGAGCATGTGGTTAGTTATGAAATGAGAAAACTAATGAAAGGCCCTTTAGAGTGATTCCACAGTGTTACATATGGAGGACACAAGGGGGGAGATGGTTTTAATATGATGGTAACACATGAAGATTCAGGTGTGAGAATGATTCATGTCTCAATTAAGCCATAAAAAAGACAACTTATATCCTGCTGTTCACATCGTTCTGCTATTACATGGAGCACAAGCCTTACAGACTCAACGTACCAGAGAAATGCTTTTCGAAGCATTTTCTATATTGAAGATATATCTCATTATAGATAAATGATTTCCAGTTGAAAGACAGGTTTGTTGAAGACGACTGTAACTCAAATTATCCAACATGCGCTGTACACAGCTAGAAGCAGAAAATATCATGAGCATGAAATGTTGAGAAGAAAAGTATGAGCTCAAGTTGAGATTTTAGCTGTTTTGTGTGAGAATCAAGGATGAGATATGACTGAATATGAACCTTATTTTCCAAGATTTATGAGACAAAAGGCTGTTAGCATTTTGTAAAGTTATACTATAGTATAAATACCTGAAATAACTGAACACTCTGTCTTTTAGCACATCACCACCACACTGAGGTAAGTATTACAATTTTTAACAGACTGAAAAGAAACTGAGTCTATTTTAAAGAAAGGCAGGATAAAGGCAACCTGCAAATCACAGTGTGACCTCAGCTTTTGAGTGAACAGTAACTTCAATAGATGATCCAAGTGCCCATTTTATAACTGAAACTTCTTTCTCATAACATTAAAGCATTATTTTCATACATGGACGACATTCATACTTTATATGAATGCAACATGTACTGTAAAAGTGCTTTAAGTGATCTGAAATCTAAAGAAAGTGCCAGACGGGCACAGTCCATTTGTCATTTACAACTTTTTCATTTGATCCTCAAAATCCTACATCCTAAAGAAGGAGTATTCTGATTCCCCGTATTATAAACATGGATTTACAGTCACAATGCTGGATATTCACACACATTTTTAAACCACTACTACATATTCATATGTTGTGGAAATCCCTAAATCTGTCTGTAAACTGCTCCAAATGGTCCGTTCTAAAAATAGCACAAGATCTTCATGAGACTTTCTGAAATGATGAGGTCAGGACATAATGATCTTCTAGCTGGTTCCTGGCACCACTTCAGTGGATGGGCAGGCCTTAAACACTAGATCTGCACCATAGTTCTGCCTGTGACAGGTCTCCAGAGGGCTGGCCAATCAGAGTGAGGGGGGGTTGTGAAGCTGGGTGCCTTAAAATGAGCGCAGCTACAAGGAAGTGTTATAGACATGCTAAAATACTTGGTTTCCAAAACACCAGTGTGAGAAAAATAGGGATTTTGTTGTTAGCTGTAAATCATGTTAAAGTACTACAGGGGGACCAAAGGAACAGTATAAAGCCTAAATAAAAAGCACAATACCCCTTCTTTAATGTAGTCCTAATCATTTGTCAAAATATGTCCAAACAAGGAGGTCGAATTTCATCAAAGTGATCTAGTATTATTCAGTGTTGGTTAAACAATGACCTGTTTGCTGTGTACATCCTTTTTTTATCTTAGAAAAACTCAACAAGATAAAAGATCTGTTCTTTCATTTATACAAACCAAACAAGCAGACCCTTAAATGAAAGCAAAACCTGCAGATGAAAAATCACAGCGCCACAGAAGAGGCAGACTGTCTTCAGGGAAGAGAAGGCACCACAGCCTGTTTGGACAACTACTTCACTTAAACCAGGAGAGATCACGGTAGAAACTGCATGAAGTTAGATGGAATTGGATGACACAAAGATTATGTCTCCAAGAAGCAGGAAATGACTCCAGATAACTTCTGTATGAGGGTAAGTTAAGTAAGGTGTCCCAGAGAAGACACCTTGCTGTATATGTGTGTGTGCTCCTGGAGTTAAGAACATCCCAGCTGAAAAAAAAGTTTGGGAAAGGATTAGTTTGTTATCCTGGATGTCCTTTAAGGATTCTAACATTGCTTGAGCAGTGTTGAGCCACAGGGCATTGTAGGGTATGATCCAACAGCCAAGGCCTCACAGCTGTGCTATGTGGGACTTAGACTTCACAGAGCAGCACCCAGGGGTACAGAGACTCGCTGTGGGATCAAAGCAACACTGTGTCAAACCAGGCTCTGGGACGTTTGTTCCCTAAGCCACATATCTCAGGCATAACCAAGCTAATAGGACTTCTAGGACAGAATCATGGGCGTTTGACAACCTCTAAATGATGGGAGTAGCAGGGCTTCTGCACTGCCGTCTGAAGGGTTTAGATCTCAGCTCAACAAGAGATTGAAATTTCAGCAACATGTCGAGTCAGAGACTTTTCTGAGTAGCTGTTGCTCTTATCTGAACTTTAGTTATCCCCTTGTGTCTGTGATCTTGTATTTCTTCCTGCCCTTTTTCATCACTTTATGTATCAGGTCTCAAAGCAAATTTTGATATCTCTAGAGGAGACAAAATAAAGAGCAAGGATTCATTTCCTTCTGATATGATATCACTGCAACTATCTGAGGGATAGATCTGTTGAAAGAGGGTAAGTACTGCGGATAGATTAAATGATACAGTATATAGCTTTTTATAAAATACACCAAATATTTTCAGATTTTGCACCAGCCCTCCCTACTTTCCTCTATACAGAGGAACCTATAAACACAACAGTTCACACTGATGTCTGGCACATTTTGATATAACAAACAAACAACCAGTTTTGATGCTAATACTTGAAGGCAATTAAGTGAAGAGCACATTAAGCCAAAATCAGCCAGTTATCCAAAGTCCACAAAGCTAGACTGCCTCATTATGCAGCAAGGTCAGAGGAAAATGGCAAGACCTTTGCTTTAAAGAAGTTTATTAGATAGTTTGAGAAGCACGGTGCAAAGTGCATGGAAAGGCATTTTCAGCCCAGAGTCTTCAAATCAAAGTGATTGATTGTTTGCATCTGTTGATTCTAAGAGACACGTTATAAAACTTTTTTTTTTTTTGTAATGTAATTTTCATTCTCCTGGATTATACCTCAATTGAACATCCATTCCTGGAAGATACTCAGCTCCCATCATCATAAAACAGCCTGCTCAATGACATATGAAGACTCAGAGGGAGATATGCCACATATAGTAGCAGTACCTAACGGCACATGACTGGTATAAAATGCACCATATAATCATTATATACGGGAATGTGTCACTTGTTATCTATGTTTTCAGATTCCATTTATTCACACATACTGGATTTCCACCAAGCTGTAAGCTCTGTTGCTGAAAAAATGCAGTTATAAGGAAGTGCAAAAAACTGGGGTTCCTTGAGCCCTTTGGGCTGTCTCCAGATATGTTTCAATGAAGACCTATAAAGATGTGATTCAGCAATATTTTGGTTTAAGTTTTACATAAGAAAAACATAACCTACTAGACTGATGGGTGAGTTCATTTTAGCCCAGAAGTTAATGGCCAAATTCCACCAGATCTGTATCAGAGCTGTCTCTGCACCATCACGGCAGCTGAGCTGATTTTCAATTCTCGTGTTATTTCTTTACTTCAAGTGTTTAAAATTCTAGTATTCTAAATCGTACAAAGCTAGGTTGAGTTCAGCATTACCAAGATGGCCTCTGTCAACCATGGGCTTCAAAACTGTATCAGAAACAGATAGGCGATGTCATAGAGTTGAGGTTAGAGGATTTCAGAGGCCAATAAAGATGAGAACAATGAGGAGAATCTCATCTTTGGGTGTGAAAACCATTGTTTCCAGTGGTCCAAGACACCTCTGTTTACAACCAAGACACACTGCATAACTGATACAAACCAGCAGAGCTAAATAAGCCATAGCTTGGTTAAAGTTTATCTTAGAACATTAGCTTTGGTAAGTTACTGAAAGTTAATGGATACGTAGCATACATACACCAATTTGTGGTGTACATGTAAGCAAATATTGTCACATAAACAGTAATATCTATGAGACCAAAATAGGTTTATCAGATGTCGTTTTGTTTGACAATAGGACATTATGTCTCCGTTTAAAGGGACATACCACTAAAAATCTACACATGCTGAGAGATTAAGGGTGACATGCCACAGCAGAGCTCAACTGGAAACTTAGGAGTGACAGACCGTTTTTTTAAATCATAAACAACAGCTACATTTTATAACCTACACTTATTATGTCAACAAAGAGGCCACATAGGGAGAAATGGGAGATTGAATTAATGTGAAGGGCCTCAGGCAAGTAAAACAGCAGCAGTGACAAAAATAGTGACATTCCACTCAAGTAAACGCCACTAAAACAAGAGTGGCATACTGTCAGCATCTTTTCAATCTTAGTGCAGCTTTAACATTCGTCTATGGCCACACTCCAAGCTAGTAAAAGAGAAACCACCATCACAATAAAGCTCCAAGCCATTTTTTAATACAGCTCCTTTAGAAGTGAGAGCAAATGTCACAAGTGCAATCAGAGAGACGGAAAGGAATTATTAAAGAAACCTGTAGAGAATGTAAGTAAAGCATGATAATAAACCCCCGTCATAGACTATTTTAGTTAGAAAACCAGAATAGAACAGTGAAATGAATCATGGTGTAATGTTTCTTAATCATTCTGATGTACAGGTAGCTCAGTCTGTCAGAGCAATACTTCTGTTTCATGCTCAGCGTTTTACACTTGTCTTCAGGGAGATGAGTAGTTTGGTTACCGCCGAGCTAGCAGGTGTACCAGCCTGTCATCATAGATGACTAAGCCAACCCCCCTCACCTGAACTAAATCCCTGTGATGTGGTCTTAAACTCTCTGAATACTTTGTTCACATTCTTTGAATATGCACGTCTCAGTAACATCAAACTCCAGACAAACTTGTAAGCCATCATCTCACTGGGTCTCCTGTAGGTTTAGATTCTCTATAATCTTAAAACAGACCTATGAATATGACCAGAGAAGTTACCACACTTCAGCATGCACTTGAACAATAAGGTGAAATGGGATGTGTATGTAAGTTTGGTCTGCTGGAGTCAGCATTACCCAGAATCCCAATGGAATAAAATAGTCACCTTGTTGAATCTGTATCAGGCTGTTTCTAAGGCAGCAGGAAGTCCTGCTTGCTATAGGGAACTTGGGTGGGAAGGAAGTATGTACAGAGATGTATGGGTGAAATTTTTTTGAATACTGTGGAAATGACAAAAAACGGAACAGCTTTGAATTGCAGAAATATGCTATATGTGTTCTGCATGTGGGTTTTTGTGGTAGGCTTCTGGAAAGCTGGACTGAAATCAAACATAGTTTATCTATTTCATCTAGCTAGCATGTTTAACTTTACGTCTCCAAATGATGATAAAAGAGGTCTCATATACAGTATAATGTCCCATCTCTTGTTTATGTTGCACTATGTGTTTACAGTTTTTTTGGCTGGTCTGTGACGAGGAAGCAGAATTTATTTTTCATAGATTCCCTTTGGTTTAAGACAGATAAATAGATGGAAAAATTGTACAGCTGTCGAGTTATTTTAACAGGCCAATATCGGCTTATCACAAATATATTCTCCTGCCAGTGGACATATTTGAAAATATCCAGTGGATTTTCAAACATTCATTTATAAATTATATATTGGACAAAAAAAAGTGTTTGGGGTAATTTCAAAATGGTGTCATCAAAAGTTTTAGATAGCCTAACATGCCCCAGCTGCAGAATCTAAAAGTCTCCAAAGACTGCAGCACATATAGCACAACATTAAAGGGATATTTCAGTTTTTTTGAAGTGGGGTGTTATGAGTTTCATGGCAATAGTAATTGTACTAGCAAATACAGACAAGCTATGCTGCAGTTTCTTGTGACAAGCTAGCTAGTTCTAGCTATTTAGAATTATCAATTTAGAATTATCAATTAACCTAGTGAGCATGTTTTTGGATTGTGTGAGGAAGCAAGAGTACCTGGAGAGAATCCATGGGGGAGAACATGCAGACTCCACACACAGAGGTCCACCAAGTGAACCGGGATTCGACCTGGGGACCTTCTTGCTGTGAGCCGTGCCGCCCTGTTATGAATTGATTCTCAAGAAGAGGTCAAAAAGGAATCACTAAATTTGCTTTCATGATGGTAATATTTATGTTTTCTTTTTTGGTGTTTAAATTGTATTGGAACTCTTCTTTAAATATTTTTCTCTACACAATGTGTGGATGGATGATTAGATATGAAGTTAGACTTGGAGAGAAAGAAAGCATAGAGGAGAAACAGAACAGGTCAGATTCCTTTACCTCGTGTGTGTCAGTGCAGTAGGCTAATTTTCTATTCCGCAGCAGTCATGTTTGAGCACACTCATGACGATGAGGACTCTGTCTTCCTCCATTAAACTGAGGTTTTTCTGTTTGATTAATTGATTTCGATGAAGAGATTTACCTCCTCCCATCTGGTAAATGGCACACTAGGGAGGGTAGAAAAACAAACGATAGCTCTGCTGATATTCTTGCTGAAGGGTAGAGCATATAAATCCCTGCTTTGGAATGCATGACTGCACATTTACTTCAAATCATAACTCAACGCTGCTTACATTTGTTAAACATGACTCTACACTCATCAATAACACTAAGAGGTTCATTTATTCATGGAAATGAGCTGATTATCTGTGTAGGTACAAGTCATTACTGTTGTTTTGATTACTGAACCTTCCTCAAACTTTGCTGATGGATTCTCACTATTTATCAGTTAATAGTCATTTTCTTTATAAATTTAGTCTTTGGCAGGTTGCTGATGCCCTAAGGAAGATAGTTGTTATTGTAGGAAAAACTTCACCTCTTAAATCTTTTCATTTCAACAGCAGTAAACTATCTTGTCACGACAACATGATCATTTTTATCGCCAAGGTATGACTACAACTGATTCAAAGGCGTCAATGTATGTTCTCAGGGAGAAACTGTAGCTTCAAACAAGAATTCAAGGCTGAAAATGTAAAGACTGAGAAAAGACCGGACTGTTCTATCCTACACTTTATATAAGTATACACTTAACTATAACGATTATCGACTGGCATCAATTCAGCCTCGAGAAACAGCTGCTCAGAAACTGTGACAATAAGTGATTCTTCCACACCCAGTAGCTGAGTCTACAACTCAGGGCCTGATTCACAAAAGGATTGTGTGGCTTTGCGCCTGCTGTACCTTGGCAAATGAGCCGAAAGCACCTATACAATCAGACAGAGTAGAGATCCTGACAGCTCATCTAAGCCACGTTGAAACAAAAATAGGTCCTTTGCACTTGACTATTACCGCTCTTTGCTTTGTGAATAAAACCTTTAGATGAAGCAGATGTTAGTGATTAAGCACAAGTCTTAACGCATCAAGCATTTGAAATCCATCCTCAGTAAATTCACCCCTCAGTATTATTGGTGTAACTTCCCAGCAATGAAATATAAAAGAAGTTATGTAGCTTTGTTTTGCTGATGTAAGATTTAAAGTCAGAGCTTTTGCTAAGAGTTTCCAAAATTATTATACAAAACAAAACATGATGATAGATATTGTTGCTATAATATATATTGTAATGATACAATGCTGTATTATACTGTACGCCTCAGAGGTACAAGTCGATACACAAGATAATACAAGATGAAACAATGGGATCCAATGCTATGTTAAAATATACAATATGTTATGTTACATAACGTTACGTTAAAAAACAATTCAGTATAATATAGGATGATACATAGAAAAAGAATAATAAGATGATGCAATATAAGATGATACAGTGCAATAGCACCTCTGAAAAAATTGTCTTGGACTCAAATGCTCACAATAAAAACAATGAACATCTGCAGAGAAGCACACACCAATGAAAACCACAGATATCAAAAATAGCAGTTTTCCTATACACAGATGTTTTGTTTAAAACAACATTAATAAATGAATAAGGTTAGAATGCTTTGCATGAGTCGAAAAAACGTGTTCTCTTTTCAAAATTAGTTCACATTAATTCTTATTTGTTTCGAAGACTAAAATCAGGACCAAGAATGGCTTCACTGCACATGTCAGAGTCTGACAAAGCTCTTCTCGTATAATATTCTTCATTTTTCATTAGAGTAAGAAACACATTATGCCTGTTGACTTCTCGTTCTGAATTTTTAAACTTGTCTTTGCCCCCGGTGTGTAAACTGTGATGAAATTGTGTCTAATTTAGTGAAACAAGCTTTGTACCATGCCCCCAGAGTAAAAAAATAAGACCACCATCTTGAGAGCATGTTGTGTCTTGAAGGTATTCAAGTTTTCTGCTGTGTGAAACTTGTGCTGAGGAGGATGTAGAAAACAGTATAAAAGTATTTTTGGAAGAGTCTGATCCTATAAGAGTTGCATGATTTATCTTTTGTTTTAGACGAATGCTCCGGAAAAGTTACAACATTGACACTGGTGAGAAAACATCCTACACCTGCAGAGATAAATGATTCTGTTTGACATTTTGTTTTCCTGTTTCTGAGTAGCAGTTTTTCACAGCTGAACTGAAGGTTTTGAACAGTCAGTACTGAACACTATGACAGAGTGTCTGCATAAATGGCACAAAGGAGAAAATAATGTTTTTCAGGCAACACAATAAATAGGGGGGGAAACAACTTAAACAATGAATTTTATGCATTATAATGTCTTCCGTAACTCCTAAATCCTCCAAAACCTTTGAAAGTTATTTTTGGATTTCAGGTAAACACTTTAACAAAATCAGTACAAAAGCATTTATCTTTTACACTCAATAAATATTCAATCCCCTCTGTTGAACACATAAAAGAGCATCCCTGAAAGATAAAAAAAAAAAAAAAAATACAGTGCTTCTAAAACACAATGTTTTGGGGGAAAGATTCTGAATATTTTAGAGCAGATGCATCTTGAATTGTTGTTGTTGTTTGTTTTAAGAATTGTCATATGCAGTATTAGATGCTATAGGTAGAACCGTGTTCTCGGGAAACCTGGAATTGATAGTTATTACCATTTCTACATTTAAATGCATTAAGTTGCTGACATGTGATTGGCTAATTAGATTTATGCTTTAACGAGTAGCTGAACAGGTGTACCTAATGAAGGCAGGCTGTGTTATCAACCTTACGGCACCTCAAATAACCTAACAGCTTTTAAACGGCTTCTTACATGTAACTCTGATCAAAATAATGCCATGAATATCATTCAGCAATCAATTAAGAAGGTGAAAATAAGCTAACATTTAATAGTACTGTTTGTTTATTTCAATACCCTCCAGACCTTTATCAGATTAATAAACATTTTTCAAATTCACGGTTCTATCCACTCCTTTGGTTCAGACTGAGACATCTGCTCAACTGTTTGATGGATTGTAATAAAGATTTCTTCAGATTTTCATGTCTCCCTCAGGATGATTTTATAATAGTTTGATGACCCGTGACTCTTTATCCAGAGATATTATCACTTTATTATTACAGAGTGCCTTAATTTATCATCAAATATCTGACCATTAACTTTAGACTTTGGAGTCAGTGATTTGACAAAAAAAATAATACATATAAGTAAGTTCACTTTTAACATGTCAGTCAAATGCATGTTGTGATTGTGAGTGTGTTAGCATGCTAACACTGGTATTTTCTTGAAAAGTCTATGTATGCAAGTACATTTTTACATTATTGCACATATTTATGACTCTTGTTTTTTATTTTGCTTTTCTGCATGCTGTCTTTGCATTGCTCCTCGAGGGCTATTTTTTCTTTTCAAGGCAATAAAATGCATCTAATCATTGACTCACAGAAGGCTGCTGATAGACGTACTCTTGGCAAACTTTTCTTTGGAGATAAAGTCTTGGTTTGAGCTAGGGCTGGGTGATATGGCCTAAAAATAAAATCCCTGATATTTTTCCCACAACGTTCAATTTATGATTTTAATTGATTTTTATCCCTCTCAAAACAAAAAACAACAACAAAAAACCCCACAATGTAGTCTAAATGTTTCCCAATCCAAACAGAATTTCCTTCTTAAAGTGAGAGTGTGTGTCATAAAATGTTGATTATGTAGCTCAAATGTAGGCTGCTTTGACAAACACTCAAGGCTGAGTTTTCCACAGCAAATTAACATGAAACTCTCTGATCAATATTTAATCTCATTTAAAAAACAACTACAAGCCTTTAAAAGTTCTTGTGCAAAACCTGACAGAGCCTAACATGAAAATTTTACATTTTTTCAAACATTGAAACAGCTAACAATTGGACTGAGGCAAGAAAAAAAATCTGTTTTTAATTTTTTTAAATCTTCCGCAGAAAATAATTTAAATTAATCGATTTAATCAATATATTGCCCAGCCCTAGTTTGAGCTAATCAGATTATCAGTATGATTAATGAGACATTTATACACTATATTACCAAAAGTATTCGCTCATCCATCCAAATGAACAGAATCAGTTTTCCTAATCACTTGGCCTGGCCACGGGTGTATAAAATCAAGAACCTAGGCATGTAGACTTTTTTTACACACATTTGTGAAAGAATGGGCCGCTCTCAGGTGCTCCGTGAATTCCAGCATGAAACTGTCAAAACCTGTGCAAAAAAACAGTCATGAAATTCTATAAGAAAATGGAAGAGTTTGGGAACAACAGCAACTCAGCCACGAAGTGGTAGGCTATGTAAACTGAAGGAGAGGGGTCCGCGGATGCTGAGGTGTATAGTGCAAAGAGGTCGCCAACTTTCTGCACAGTCAATTGCTACAGAGCTCCAAGCTTCATGTGGCCTTCGGATTAGCCCAAGTACAGTACGCAGAGAGCTTCAAGGAATGGGTTTCCATGGCCTAGAAGCTGCATCCAAGCCATACATCATTAAGTGCAATGCAAAGCAACGGATGCAGTGTTGTAAGGCACGCTGCCACTAGACTCTAGGGCAGTGGAGACACGTTCTCTGGAGTGATGAATCACTTTTGAATCGCTCACTGAATGAATCGCTTTTTCATCTGGCAATCTGATGGACGATTCTGGGTTTGGAGGTTGCCAGGAGAATATTTCGGTACATTTCGGACTGCATTGTGCCAAGTGTGAAATTTGGTGGAGGAGGAATTATGGTGTGGGGTTGTTTTTCAGGAGCTGGGCTTTGCCCCTTAGTTCCAGTGAAATGAACTTTGAATGCTTCAGGATACCAAAACAGTTTGGACAATTCCATGCTCCCAACCTTGTAGGAACCGTTTAGAGCAAGCCCCTTCCTCTTCTAACATGACTGTGCACCAGTGCACAAAGCAAGGTCCATAAAGACATGGATGACAGAGTCTGGTGTAGATGAACTTGACTGGCCTGCACACAGTCCTGGCCTGAACCCAATAGAACACCTTTGGGATGAATTAGAGCGGAAACTGAGAGCCAGGCCTTCTCGACCAACATCAGTGTGTGATCTCACCAATGCGCTTTTGGAAGAATGGTCAAAAATACCTATAAACACACTCCTCAACCTTGTGGACAGCCTTCCCAGAAGAGTTGAAGCTGTAATAGCTGCAAAAGGTGGACCAACATCACGTTAAACCCTATGGGTTAGGAATGGGATGGCACTCAAGTTCATATGTGAGTCAAGGCAGGTGAGCGAATACTTTTGGTAATATAGTATATTTTAGAAGATCTGCACAAATTGCAACATTCTAGTCAACAACACATCATTATATCGTCTTCCCTCTTAATCAGCCCACACACATGGAGTTTTGGATACTGCTGCTTAGCTCAAGGCAAATTTTCCTTTCTCATACATGAGAAGATAAGAAAAAAAACAAACAAAAAAATATAGACAAAAAAAAGATATTTTTAGGCAGAGCAAAACAAGCTGCAAAGACAGACAGATAAAGACTGGACATTTTTTGCCACTATTCCTATAAAAATCTCCTTCTGCTGATACTCGCTGCTCACAGTATTCACCCTGCGACTCAGCTTAATGAGCCCTGCTGAAGCGAACATTAGCTCCTGTGTCTCTGTGCTGCCATGCCGACAAATGCCCAGTGCCAAGGGCAGGTAAATGTAGAGTGCTGAAAATAAAGATGAGGAGAGGATGACAAACAACTTCAAAACATGATAAATGATGCCAAAACAGCTCATATTCAATAAGGAGTGTAATTAATTTCTCAAGCTGGGTGAAGTCTCTGGTGTCAGTGCACAGCTGTTATTGTCTGCCTTCCATCCATTTATTCTCACTTTGCTCTCAACAAACTTGAAGATAATGAAATGGAAAAGTTTATAGTGACAGCCATAGAAGAAAGCGTTTTATCTTATATTTTAAACAGCTGTTGACATTTTCAGTGGAGGTGCTGCAAATCATCTCCCACGATGTATCTTTATCCTTCTCACAGTTTTAAAGCCCACTATTGAACTTGGAAAAAAAATATTGTTTAATTATTACTTCATTAGGGCTAGGTATCAATCAAAAATTTTCAATTCCTGTACCGATACCTTCACTTCGATATCGGTTCCCGAACAATGCTCTTTTCAATACCAATTTTATAACATCAGTTCTTACAAAAAGAAAATCACATAATACATTGTGCGACAAACAGTTGCAAACAAGTGACACATCAGTATATACAGAGTACACTGTAAATGTGTGTATAACTATAAATGAACTCTGTTCATTGGATCATTATTATCATTATTATTATTTTTATGTTAGATTAAAAACCCTCCTGCTTTTTTCGAGCTTGTGACCAGCAGAGGTGACCTAAAAGAGACAAACATTGGTGCAATTCATTTGCATGCAGTTGTCTGCTCTGGCTGCAGCTTGGAGGGACTGCTGCTCGCGGGGGAATCCGCCTGTGTATTTTGGATAGGGGAAGGGCTGCTTCTCAACAAGCAGCGGATGCTGCAGATTAATGCATGCTTTCACTCTATCTCCAAACTCCAGAAAAGTCACTAGATTTGTCGCTTTTGTCCTACATGCTGCAACCACGTGTAATGTAACATTTTACAGCCAATCAGATCTTGATCACAAGTATTAACCCTTTGGATACTGAAACTTGACACCGAAAGATGAGGCATAATTCAATACTCAGTTGGTGCTATGAAAGAACTGAAGTTACCCAGACCTATACTTCATGTAGTGTAACATTTTGGAAACATGTTAGGGTACACAATACAAGATAATAAGGGATATTGGGTCCAATTAAGTAACTGGTTTCAGTACTACTGCCTTTTAATTGATAAATATGTTTTACAGTGAGCATATTTTCATATGTTTATTTCAGAAAACCACATTTATATTACAGAAATCCAATAAAGGCTGACTTGTGTCTCCTCAGATGGTTTTAGACTTACTAGTTTTCATGCTAGCTCATCACAGTGGATTACAAAACTATGGTAAGTTCAGATATCAGCATGTTGGCTGTGTCATAGCAAGCCCATTAGCATCCTGGTGTTCACATTTTTTTAGATCAGTACAGCCTCACTGAGCTGCCAGCATGGCTGCAGACTCACAGAGCTATTCAAATGTCTCTTGCAGCTTCTCCTACTTAACATAAGTGGAATATTAAATCAGTGAAGTATCCCTTTAAGCATCTGTTGACCTCTGCCAGAGTTGGTTTAGCCATCACATGTGATCATAATGGTTTTGTCATATTTGATGTTAAAGCCCAATAGAAACTTTACTGCCTGCAGTTTGACACCAGTCAAGCTAAGTGGAAGCAACATCCCTCTTATGAACAACTGTCAGATGTTTGCTTTTAAACTTCCCATTACATGGAAGCGATTTGTTGGCCTGTGTGGACTGTCCTTTGGGGTATCTGGCTCAAAAACTGACTGTCATAGTTTGTGTGCAGTGCAGAATTTTCTATCCTAAACAGAATCACTGTTTTTCTTCATGCACTCTGGGATAACCATGCAGCTGTGGATCCTCCACATACCTTTGAATCAAAATTAGCATTTGAATGGAGAACAAGCACATCAAAAACATCTTTCAATCCAGATTTAAAAACATATATTCCATTTTGTAAGCATGAGAGATTTGAATATATTACACTTGGTCTGTTGATAAGGCCATCTGATTCATCAACGGGGCTTTCCCTCCTTGAGATTGTATAAACTCCATCAATCCACGCTCAGCCTCCCTGCAGCATAATCTCCATTCACCTCCTGCAGCCTCTCCACTGAGTCTATGAACTATCCTCTCTATAAAAACACAAATGACACAGAAAAGCTCCCTTTGAATGTGTCTCACACAGCCTTAAAAGCAAGAACACACATTAGTGTTTGCAGAATGTCCTAAAGTGTATACCCACTCATGAAGTGAGAAGCATTGTGGGTTTAAAACTGAATCATTTATTCATGAGGAGACTGTAATTTTTAGTTTCTGCTCCTAAACAGACTCCGAGTTTATTAAGTCCATAATTAGAACACAGCTACAGACCATGCCAAGGACATTACATCCTATTAATACTCAAATACTCTGCCTGAATGATGTCATTTGTCTTATGTGAATGTAAGACTAAGCTCCCCATTTAAAATGACACACATAATCTATCTACTGTAAGAACCTCTCAATGCTGGTTTATTTGTGTTGAGCATAACAGCAATAATTAGGAGCTCATTTCCTCTATGACCCGATGCTTACCTTGAAGCCATGAGGGTATGTCAAAATCGACTATAAAGTCAAAGGCCTTCAGTTCTGCAGCTGTGAAATGGCAATGACTGATGAATCCACAATGATTTGATTATGTAAAGACCTGAAATGATGAATAGAATATAAGCGGCCTCTTAATGTGGAATAATATACGGTGAGCATGTTGTTAAAGGGGATTTGTACACAGCTGTGTAAAATACTCAATTCTGATTGGCCAGTTCTTGCATTTCAAGGTCTGATTTTCTCAACGGCATGCAATTAACTTAATTATAACACAGCTTTGGAGTTAGCCATTGATGGAGTTAACCAGAGTGATTCACAAATCAATACCTTGTGTTAAATTGTCAATAACTATGTAGTGTATGTGTAGTGAATGGGTTGATATAGCAATGGAAAGTCATGCTCACCCTGTCAGACCACCATTCTGCTATATCAACCAACTTACTAAACATAATCTGTTATTTACAATGTACTACCCCAAAAAATTAACAATTTGCTGCAAAATTCTGGTAGTTTATAGATATAGATTGTCGTTCCTCCACTTTATTAAGCTCTGAAAGTATGTCAAGGTCACCACTGAACCAATTAATGCTTTCTATCCTCTTGTGTGAGTTGTCTGATATTATCTTTTCAGTTCAACAGTCTTTGAAAATGTTCATAACCCATGACCTGACCTGCTTATTAACTTCATGTGCACTCCTCTGTAGTTTGATTTCTCTGTAGTATCCACTTCTTTCCAAGGATGCACAGATCTGATGTTGCAGTCGAACACCAGACTCAGCAAACATTTGTTGACAGGTAGCAGCCCCTCAGTAAACAATGTGCCATTCACCAGTGCTAGTTGCTAATCTTTATCTGCTGGGTTTCACCAGTCGACAGTTGCAGTCTACTACACCTAAATGTTGAGTCAGAAAAAAAGTTCTTTATTTCTTTTTTCCAGTGCAGAACAAGTCACCTGTTGGACAAACTTTGGATTGTTTTGTCATCTAACAGCAGGCAGTTTGTAAAATGTTACAGCAATGCATCAAAAAGAGAGACTGCTAACAACAGTTTCACTCAATCGAGTCTTATTCTCTTTTGAAAAAAAAGAAGCAAAGAATTGAAAAAAAAAAAAAAACCCTATCGGAATCAGCTGTCCGTGAAATTAGCTATCAAGATCAGCCCATCATCTTTGTTTTTTAGAACCTCTTTTTATTTTCTTCTGATGTTTTCTCTCTTTATTTTTGCCACAGTAAAGAGCTCAGAGTTTATTTTGGTTGATAAATGTGGTGATTGGAGTTAGTCCTCTAATTCCTGTGATTGAAGAGCTGACCAGGTTGGGCTGTACTGAAAAAATATAATGCAGCAGGAGTATAATAACTAGGGTGAGCTGTAGAAATATTGTGTTGACCATTTGTAGCAACAAAAGATCAATACAAAATGCAGTTGATTCATTCATAGATAAAGTAGTGGTGGTTTGACAAAAGCTTTCCTGGATTTGTTTTGGAAGACAGATATCAATTACCTGTTGGGTTAGCTTTCACTGAATTCAGGCTGGCTGTTCATTGCACTTGACACCCCTCCTCAAAATCACTGTCAGGCACAAGGTTGTACTGTCTTGAATGGTCGTCAAAGACAAAGTCTGTGCTGACAGGCTATGAAGACCATCTCATGGATTTTTTCAGAAAGGGTTGGTGACTATAAAAACTAATACTGACCGCCTGATGGAGTGCATGATTGCAGCGTTCTGCCTGAACAAATGCAATGCTCCATTTCACTCAGAAAGAGTTGAATTTAACAGAGGGAGCTCTGCTCTCCAAGATACACCATCCCCAATGAACCCCAGCAGTTGTGTTGTTGGGAAGGGTGGTGATAAAAACAACAATACGATACAAAAATGTGTTTTGTCTCCTTTTTTTCAAGTAGCACCCTTGAAAGAGTCCATAATAACAGCCAAAACACTGTGTTCATCCTGGCAGTTCTTACACAGAGCATGTTGTAATTCTTATTGGATTCTTGCAAATCCCCAAAACTTCAGGTCTGAGCACTGCGAGCACACTGGACACCCTCAACTGATCAAGATTGCAGTGGTGTTTTTATATGAGGAAAAGTTCTGGAAGTCTGCAAGTTTGGAACTGAAGTGAAACAGAGAATACCAAATGATCTCAGACAGGAGGCCAACTTGTCCTGCGTGAAATCTCTGAAGCTCATATGGGACTAATTTGACCAGTTCTTAAACTAATGTCCAAAGCTGAAGTTACCTTATGGCATTGTTTGTGCTCTGATCACAACAATGAGTCTGTCACTGATTTCTAAATAGAAGTAATGCAAACAAATGAAGAGGATGGCCAAGTTAACCTCCTCTGTATGAAAGATAACAGGCTGAGTAACTTTCTTGGTTAAGAGAGAGCTTGCTTTTGTTTCATTTTTGCATAGTTTAAGCTACACAATTGAAAAAAAGTATGGTTAAAGAAGAAACCCAACTCATTACAACCTAATACTATAACCCACAAATCCAATGAGGATGGGATGTAAAAACAGATCATTCATTCATTTTCTATACCACTTATCCTATTCAGGGTCACGGGTGGCTGGAGCCTATCCCAGTTGACTTAGGGCGAGAGGCGGGGTACACCCTGGACTGCTTGCCAGTCAATCACAGGGCTGACACACAGAAACAGACAACCTTTCACGCAAAACAGAATACAATGATTTGCAAATCATGTTTGATGTACATTCAATTGAATACACTAGATATTTAGACAAGATTTTATCTTTTAGACAAGATATTTAATGTTCAAACTGATAACCTTTGTTGTTTTTTTTGCAAATATTCTCTCATTTTGAATTTAATTCCTGCGACACGTTCCAAAAAAACTGTGACAGGGGCAATAAAAGACTGGGAACCATGAGGAATGCTCAAAAAACACCTGTTTGGAACATTACACAGTTGAACAGGTCCTGTGACCTTAGGTCATGGGCAAATAGTCCAACAGTTTAAGAACAATATTTCTTAATGTGCAGTTGCAAGAAATTTAGGGATTTCATCATCTATAGTCCAAAGTATCATCAAAAGAGTCAGAGAATCTGGAGATATCTCTACATGTAAGCAGTAAGGCTGAAAACCAACATTGAATGCCCGTGACCTGGGATCCCTCAGGCAGCACTGCATTAAAAACCAACTTCACTGTGTAAAGGATATTACCACATGGGTTCAGGAACACTTCAGAAAACCATTGTCTGTTAACACAGTTCCCAACAGTCTACTAATTGGTGAATAGTATCAAATTTTAACTTGAAATGCCACCCCCAAATAAGACAGTGGTGTTATTCTCCTTATATGAATCTTGGCAACAAAAGTAAATCAGTCATCTGATACTAAGAAAGTGTTAATAGTATGTCTGTTTCATGTGAATTAATTCTTCCTTAGGGAAGGGCAAAATAATTCTAATCACTACTTACAGAACTGTTATTTGTAGCTCTTAAACTTTTTTAAAAAAAAGTAAAACCGTGATGGTAAATTTTAGAGCCTAAATATCATCTGAAGTATGCGTATATTTAATGAGTGCTTGGGGACTGCATTTCTCTGGACTCTCTCTGGTGAAGAGATGTTTCAGTTCTCAGAATTTGTATGGAAGTGGAGACCTTTGCGTCTAATGAGTTCAAGAGAAAGTGTTCCCTTCTAGGATCGTCAGTGTTTAAGACTCAGTGCATGCGTGGCTGGTGGTGGCAGAAGCAGGATAATGAGCAGTTTCCAAGGCCTTGAGCAGGAATTTGTGACTGAGTGGGGCCTTGATATAATGAAAGTCCATTGGCTTAAAGTAATCCCAGTTTGGACTCCTGGCTTCTTAGCGGGTGCCAGGACAGACACTGGCAGCAGCTTAATTAGCTACAGTGGTATGAAGCGACATAGAAGTGAAGAGCAAAAGCTGAACAGCAGGCGGGAAAGAAGCATCAGCAGAGTTCGATTACATGCTGTTAGACTTTAAAGACCACCTCATTGATATTTGAACTGGGTGATTGGTGACTGTTTAAGTCAGCTGATGCGTGAAAGACTTTCATCCTTTGAGCATCCAGCAGTACAGCAGCTGTTTGGAGTCAGAGTTAAAGCCGCTAGTGATTTCCTACCTCACTTCATTCAATAATGATCCTAGTCAGTGAGCGAGCAGTTCTGTCCTGTTAATTAGTTCAGCATTAACGGTGGCTTTCCATTTGCAAACTCAAAGCTCACATACATGATCTGAGAGGTCTTGGGATATCTGCATCTTCCCTCTGTGAGGCTTAATAAGACTGCATTTACTTATCATTCCAGTAAGGTCTGAATACCTTTGAGACTTACTTTGAAAATTCATCCTCCAACACAAATAAATTGATGGTTTTCTTTTCTCTCTTCATGTTGTACAGAAAATAAAAACACATTTCTGTACAGATGATTCTAGATTGGGGAAAAAAGGAATAAAATCACTACCATTAAATCATTTTTATGTGACTTCATTTGCATTGGCTGAATCCATATTTTTCAATCAACGTGAAATAAGCCGCTGGCAGCCACGCACTGTGCTCAAATTACCAGAGTGGTAAAAACAACTCATGAGCATGATTACACTCCAAAGATTTGAGTGCCACCTGCCAACTTTGGATTCAAGGTCCAGAGCTAATTCATAGATTTCACCAAAAAAGAAAGGCTTGCTAGTTTGACTCAAGCTGTTCCTAAGCTCTTTCATTGCCAGTTTAACAATTATTTTTGTGCTGAATTTTCACTCAGCTCTTTGCTTTTGTTCAGCTCTAAAAAGCTTCATTGTCTCTAGAATGTTTTGGTCTACAACCCAATATTTTTACTGCTTTGTTTTCCTCACGGCTTTTATTGGTTTAGTTTCTTAGAGCAGAAGGAGCTGGTGTAGCGTAAACCATGACTAGAATAAGCAGGCCTATTCGATTTCCCTTAAATATTCCAACACCTGAATTTCTCTACTTTATCTGCTGGATACGTTTGAATAAGCAGTTATCACAAGAAAGTAGGGCTGTCTTAATCATCATGGCTGTAAAAAATCTCAGTAACATTATACTTGTGACATTCATTGAAAAACTGGAAAAAAAAAACAATGTTATTAGTTGAATGGATCCTTAACTTTTCAGCGGTTAATCTCTTCTTTGTCAAAATAGTCTAAAAACAAGCAGAGGAAGTTAAAGAGTGTCACAATAACTGCAGAAAAATGAACTAGACAGAAAAAAAACAACTTATGATGACTAATGAAAAGGCAACTACAAAATCTGGTGACAAAACAAACACAAAGCTAAAAACTGACAATAATGTGGGAGTTAAATCTAAGATGGTGCAAGGACATCCAACTAACCTCTCTGATACCTTTGTCATGTTATCCAACAATCATATTTCTATCCTTTATTCTGTCTGTTTTCCATTTTCTCCCTTTTGCAGTCACTGTTGTTCTGCCTTTCCTAGCTGACTATCACGTCTTCTTTTTCTTTTGCTTCAGCCACTATAGCCTACTACAAACCAACTACGCACACTGCATTAGTATGCTAATCTTTAGCACAATATCAGCTTTGTGAAATGATGGTAATTGTCAATTTGGTATGAGTCAAGATTTACACATAACTAAAAAGTTGTAAATTTACAAAAAACCAGAAAGTGATCGTGACTTCTTTCGAAATATATATTTTCATTATTTACTGGGGCCTGGCAGTATAACTGGAACATTGTGACTGTAGCCCCTCTGAAAGCTGTTTAACTGCTGATTAAAAACAGACAAACTGGTGTGGTTCTGTAAGACTCAGAGCCAGAGAAAACCAGAATTACCATGGGTTATCAAAAGGTTCTGAAAGGAACTTCTTTGTTATAATAAACAAAAAGAGTTAAACTTTGCTGGACCAAACTTGCAAAACAGTATACCACATCTGTGCACAGATAATGAGGCACCTAGCAGAGGGGGCAGTAACTAACTAACTCTGATTAATCTTCAAACTGTTTGAATAGAATAAATGTTTGAAATACCCATCTCCATTACGTCTATACCAGTAATATTGACAGCCCTACTTCAGTTACATCTCTCTCTCTCTCTCTCTCTCTCCCTCTCTCTCTCTCTCTCTCTCTATATATATATATATATATATATATATATATATATATATATATATATATATATATATATATATATATATATATATATATATATACATATATATATATATATATATATAACTTCATAAGTACATGGCTGTTAAGTAAAATTGTTTCATGTTCACCATTTCTTGATGTCTCAAACAACCTTTTGATCAGGGGAAAAGATTAATAATAAATATGAATGAGTGAAATGCAGTAAAATACATAGGAGGAGATTCATTAGCATTCCCTCCTTTCAGGCTCTCATGACATAAATGTAAAATCTGTTGGCTGTAGAGTGATAGAATAAAAAGTCCAGCCTCACATGGAACTTTGAAACTACATCTCACCAAGCCTAGCCCCATGGGCTTCACATTGGATGGGTCCATGACAGCATGGTATTCTAAAGATGACTCATGACATTATGGAAGGTGTCGTCCTCGTTGATTCATCTTCTAATCTGGAATACCAAGAGATAGTGGATCTTTCTTAAAGAGCCTCATATATTATTTTTACTCAATGAGGATAATTCTCCTCAGCATACTTAAGTATTCTCAAGTGCACTTTCTTGGTTTTTAAACTTATACTGACATGCAGAAAATATTGATGAGCTGAGACTTCCTCCAACAAAGCCACAGAACATGCGCTGAAAACATCACGTTAGATGAAGCTCCACAACTATCCACACGGGAGACAGAGCTACATTTTATGCATCCCAGGATTTCAGAAAGCATCAATAAGAATATGTCAGCGAGCACCTCATTATTGTTTCATGACTGTTTCATGTTTGCATCCGCTGCTTCCATGAGCACCCGTTCAGGATTAGTGGCTGAAAGATGAAGGCAGTTATCAATGAAAGCATGTGACCGAACACAAACAGGGAAGCAGTGGGGGATTTATAGTAGTGGATTTATACGTTTCCTTGCTTCGCTTGGAAAAAACGCGACAGTTCACGTTTGTGAACATGATGTGCTCTGCTTAGAGATACAGTGTAAGGAGTCTGCATGTAGCTTAACAGACCTGGTAGAAATTCATGTAGTATAGCACAGGTGCTGCCAATCAAGTGCCAATCAGGCATGAGGCATTGTAAGCACCTGGGGGTACCAGAAGCTCAAAACAAGAGTCAGTAGCAACAGTGAGATAAGATGTTTGGCATTGGCAGAGAAGATTTGACAAATTTTTCATGGGTGCAACCCAAATATTCAGCTCTACCACTCTCCCTGCAAATGCATGTTCCTTATAAATGTGGCACCATTTAAGGGGGAAATACACAGGCTTTCCAATGGTATGAGATTTATTACCTAGAAGTATTGATACAACAAATGAATAATCTGCTAAACGCAAATTTTCTTACTTTTTGTGCAAAGTTTGGATTGGAGTTGGGGTTAGGGTTGGTGCTGGTACATCCATCACCACCATGTTTCTAAATTCACAGATGGGAGAACAAAGATGAAGAACAAGAGTGGCTGTTGTGCTAAAACTAATTTGAATTGGCAGGCTTTATTGATAGTAAGATCTTAACAAATGGAGGGTCATACATCACAGGGGCTTCTTGTCCTTGAAGATCACTGCTGCTTCACCAACATGAGGGTGGAGGAAGAGAGCTTTCCAGAGTAGAACCCGTCTGCTAGATATCACTAAATATCCCCATTTCTACACACTGCACCTTTAAAAAATGATGTAGGAATCCTCTTGAAAGGGTTGAGAATTGTATGAGAAGGTGAGGAAACATAACCCAAAGAAGAGACATTGAAATCAACAAAATACACTTGGGAGCTGTTGTCTTGTGAATGTCATCTTCCACCTTTCATTGACTTGGAGCAAAAGATGAATGAAATGCCAGCTCCCTTAAAATGAAGCCAGACTTTTTGGAAATTGGGTGTCAGTATGGCAATGCAGTTCAGGTTTTACGCCCGAGAATGGGTGGCCCTGGGTTTCTGGCCTTTTTTTTCTGCACATCACTCCCCACTCTGTTTCCTGCTGTTTGTAAACCCTACTTCTCGGGAACAGGACGATGCAAGTCAAAGAAATGTTGCTGAAACATGGTCACTGTCTTTAGAATGAGTTCTCATCACGCTAATTTAAGCTAAAATTAACGTTTTCTTAGAATTTTGTCTCATTTATTAGATATTTTGGAAAGTAGTTTAACAACATAATAGCTTACTCTATTGACTGATGATTCTCCTGACTTGTAGTCTTTAGATTTTGTTCGTTTAAAAATAAATAAATACAACACCTTTTATTAAATACTCCTGCACCTGCTTCCATACACATAATTCTAATTCCTGCAGCTACAAACTAAGTTTAAAGCTAAATCTTCCTTGGCCAGCCTGTTACTCCAGCATCCTTCCCCACCCTCTGGGTTCATGAGCATTGTTGCACCGCATTACGCTCACACTGGACCACCATGCCAGGGGGCATATCAGTAACAGTCTAACTCACCAGTGAAACACACGCAGGGCTCACAGGGAGACAAAGAAACTCTGAAATATGCATTTTCTTTCTCAAGCATGATATCTCTGGCACCAGTACTCTAATCCATTACCCCAGACGCCTACACTAGAAGGGATCTGTGGACGCCTGATAAACACAAACAGAAACAAAGCTCAGTGTCTCTGCCCACAGTTACTGTATATTTTCCCTGCCATTATTGACCAGGAGGCGGTAGAAGACATGTAATTTTTTTTTCCTTTTCTCTAACAACTTGGGGTCACCTGACCTGAAGAAGCATTGTAAAGACCAGAGGTTTTCCGCACTCGTAGGGAGTTTCTGTGACTGAGGTGCCTTTTGTCCCCTATTATAAAGAATCCTCTCCATTTCTCCAAACACATTAACTACACCCCCCGTCTTTGTGCTGTTTTACGTCTCTCATCCTTTTCGCGACGAATAATTCCTCAAATATAGCCATGAGCGACAAACAATTGAGAGTCTCCACTGTCTTCACCAAGGCAACTAATTATCCAGCCACTTCATAATTGGTCAAGAGCCATTACAGAAGGCCACAAAAAAGTGGGAGTTGATAATTACTGTTCTGCTGTGGAGTGTAAGAGAAATGAGGTATGACTGCAGTTTGGCGACTGGAGAGGGAGGTTGGGGTTCTTGGGGAAAGGAGCGAAAGCTAATTAGATCTGGTGTCCCCGAGCTCCGCCTGACAAGTGTGAGTGTCTTGGTCCTTGGAATAAATGAGAACAGGTGTTTGGTAGAGCAGAATGCATCTTTGTGGTGTCCAGTCTGCTGCCGCCATCTCACAGAGAACAGATTTAACATTTGATGCGACCGAAATCATTTGGTTACTCTACACTACTTGGTGCTACTTCAGACAAAATGCAATTTAGTGAACAACTGCTCATTTTTTTCCACTATAATGGTGCTCATGATATCTTCTCTGAAGGAAAAAAAATACCAACAATTTTTTCCTTCCTCTATCCACATATTGTTTTGAAAAATGAAAAACATAAAAAACCCTTTTTTTGTCGGTATACATTTCATCTGTTGATGTCACTCAAGTAACATTGTGGAAACCACTCCTGCCACATGTTGATAGACCACAGGGGAATTCACACCTCACAGGAGTAAATTACCTGCTGTTCATGACCATCACCAACACCATGACCTATGATTTTACACACTGAAATTAAAATAATTTTATTTCTCTGTCAAAACTAGTAAAGCAAATTGCTATCATTTTGTAGAAATTTTCTTGTTTCAGGTTTGCAGTGATTTCTCATTTGTCTTTGAAGTACTTGTTACCCCTTAAAGGGGAAAAAAATCCACTGTCGTTCATTTATCATTTTAGGGTGCTCAGGTAAAAGTTAATGTATACTACTTGAGGTTGTGGAATATGAAAACATAGAGAAAGACAAACATCGGCTCAGTTATTTTATCCTTGTCAGTATCACAGATCAAACAAAGCCTTCAGCTTTGATAACGTTAAGCACAAAGCAGCCACAGATCTCTATCCCAGTGAATGAAACAACAAGGATGTGATATACCTTAGGCTTCAGATAGGCTTTGGCCAAAGTTATCCTGCATCCATATAAGATAACTTTCAGTTATGCTGTATCTAAGAGTGGAGAAAGATGCTGGAGTCAATAAGAAATAGAAGGGAATACTTCAGCAACTTGTTAGGACTGGTTTAGATTATTCTACACTCTGTCCGGACCAATGAGGACCCTGTTACAATCCTCCAACTGCTGCAGAAATCAAACACAAGTGTTGTTCAAAGCATTTTTTGCCATTAATTCTTGTTTGTATGCTGTTCTTCAGTGTTTCACTGGTACAGTACTGAATGATTAATGTACAGCTGATACTCTCAATGAAACAACTTGGATCAAAATTCACTTACAAGTTCTGCTGTGCCCCAATGACCTGGCCCTGATGGCTACCATAGGGCAGGGTGATAATTTAATTTTATGATCCATGAATTCAAATTTGTGGTTCATGTGGTTTTTAAAAATGAAAAATCTATTTTTTCTCTGTAACACCCTCTGACACTACCCTTAGGCTCCTGCAGTATTACTTCCCCCACCCCTGTACAACAACATGGCTGCCAGAGTTAATGAAGAGTTCCCAAAAAGACAGTCTGTTCTGGTTCAGTTTTTCAGCGTCAGAGCCAGAACAAAGGACAGTCTGCTGCAATGTTTGTTTAAATGCTGTTGCAGCTAAAAGCAGCATGACCAATTTATTTCAACATCCTAAATACAGGAATGCAGCAGAATGGGAGAAACATGACTCATTATGAGATGCTTAAGACCACTGAAACCCACGAATACATGCAAAAAAGTGGCGAACAGTGGGATCAATTTTCCACTGTGTAACAAATAATAAGAAAGGGACTCGGTGGGAAGCTAACAAGTGTGCATTACAAAAATGTAAATAGTGCCACATTGGTAATCGGGACTCATCACTGAACATAACACTCCTCCAGGTATCAGTGCACATGCCAAACAGCAGAATAAGCTGTTTGGCCTTGACAGAGAAGATTTTGCTGGTTTTCATGGGCACAACCCACATGTTCAGCACTGCTACTCATCCCACGAATGCATTTCTGTTGGTGTCATAGTATTTCATATGACCACCAAGTCTCAGCTATGGAGTTTATTGCAGTTTGGTGGCATCCTTCCTCATCCGCCAGCACCAATCAAATGATTCCTGCCAAATGTTGCGCAGAATGTGTGTATTTCACATGACAGTCCTACCATTTTTACCCAATTGAAGAATCATTCCCAATTAAATTGTCAAATGATGTAACCACAAAAGCATGACACGTATTGAATAATTCACCTTCCTAGGAGTTATGCAAGTGTACTGATGAAAAAAGTGATTTGTTATGAAAAATCATCTTGAGGAATATTTCTAAACTTGAAAATATGGGTTTTGTTGTACTGAACACGTCAATATGTCACAGACATCAATGTTTTCTCTCTATTGTTGGGTCAGTTGGTTTAAAATCTTTTTAGGTTTTATTTTAAGAGTGTAGTAGACTGCTGAAATCATATTCATAGTAACTTTTTTGCACAGTATCAGTATTTATGAGAAACATTGTTTACACCAGTTTCACCTAAATACCTTCAGGGCACATTTTTGACATGACATTTCTTTTAGCTGGAAAGCATGCAAATCCAGTATCCTCTGGAGTAAGCAAAAAAAGTGTATTTTTAGCCGCTTTGGATTAGCCCTATTATATAACCCTTTTTACAAGCTGAGATAGCGAACGCTAATTAGGTAGAACTAAATAAATCATTTAAATTACCCTTGCAAAAGTTGCAATCATTGATTTGTGGAGGGATTTTTGAAGACATAGCTTTTGCCAACAACAGTAAACAAACATTTCCCTTAAATATATCTGTAATTAGCAGCTTTAAGCAGCACTTTCCTCTTGAGTTCGCTCTCTGTCAGCTCAGTTTTTTTCTCCCTCTTTCTTGTTTTCTCTCTGGTCTGCTGCCTGTTTTATTTCCACACTGCAAAACGTTGGCTTAACATGTTGACATGTCCAGCAATTGGGAGCAATCTGTGTGCTTCAATCATATATCCAGTCAGTTATCACACAGGATATATGATGGAGGGCCCTTGAGAAACTGAGATGTAGTTATGCTGGATGTTTCTTAGTAGCCGCAGCATTTTGAGTTTAATGAGAAATAGATTGTCATCATTACAGTGAGTCAACTTTAAAAGAAACACCAATGTGTGTTCCTGATTATTTGTATGTCAGTGGATCTGTTCTGTAAAAAAAATCTTGTCTATTTTTGTCTACATAGCCGTGATCAATCATTACTGAGTCTTTTCCTATTTGATATTTTAATTTTCATTCCAAATTGTATGTTGTTTTTTAGTATTTATCAGTGTTAAAAGACTATTACCTATGCTGCAGCAAGCCACAAGGGGGGAGTTGCAATATTTTGAGTTTTTTATTTGTGAGGCTGTCTAGCTGTCCTGTCAAATGCAGTGTCGTAGGTTGTGGAGAAAGGCCTTCTGAATATTTTTGAAGCTTAGAAAATGGCACTTTCAAAGTGCCTTATGCGTAAGGTTGATGCAGAAAACCTCAGCTTTGATTTAGAATGGACTGATAAGTCTGTAAGTGCCAACTTTTAGAAATTCTGTACCTGTGTGCCTCATTTGCAGCAAAACTGTTGATGTTGCTATAAAGAATATGATCAGTCAGATTACACAGATTATAACAGTCAGAGGCCCGTAAGGGAGTTTCTTTGAAACCTCAATACTCCTGTACAAGCAGAATTATTGACCAAACTTCTAATGAACTAGAGACAGTGACAAATGCGTCCCTGCACGCAACAAGTTTGCTGTTATTTTAGATGAAGGCAGGCTATGGCTCAAGCTACTTTTTAGAGGGTGTTTATTTCATTTCATTTGATAAATAAATAAATAAATAAAAAAAATTTTCTACTCGCAAGGGTATTTTTCAGTACTATTCTGGGGGCCCAATGGAAAGCTCTTGCAGCCCCAATTAGGCCCATGGGCCACCAGTTGACATTCATAATAGATGTAATAGACATCAATAAAGCTACATGGCATGTTTTGCATTAGAGGCTGTGGTCTCACATTCTATTGGATGAACCAACAGTATAATCTTTTTAACCAGAATAAGTATAAACCTTTTTTTTCTTTTTCATTCGTTTTTCTTTAAAATAATTAGAAATTATAGAGTAGTGAGAAATCTAAACTAGCAGATTGTCGCCTAAAAGAAAATATTTTTTTTTTAGGTGTAGTGTCAGTGGTTTCATTGTAAGTAGACTTTGTTTGACTTGTACATCTCTGGGATGAAAACTTGGAGTGAACTGTGTGTCTTCTGTTATTTAACTTCTTGGTCGCTGCTCCTTGTATAAACAATCCGGTCAGCGCAAAAGAGACTGACAAATCCACAGCGCCATTGAATAATTCAAAGCACTCTGCCATCCATTCATCCTGCCAGCTTTTAAAGCCTCCAACTGCACTATTGATCCGTGTGCTTTGGCTCTTTCCTCTTGGATGTGTTGAGTGACCAAAATCAAATGAACAGTATTTTAGAAAAACACATTTCACATTTTAAATTGGCACATAAGAATGCCATTACAGGCTTGTATCCCGATGCAGCTTCCTCTCCTCGAACTGTTGTGGACCGTGTGTTATTCTTTTTTAACTGCAACATGAATCTGGGCTAACTTTTATCTGTCCTTTTTGGTATTATGGGATTTGAGTCCCATCTGAATATCCCATTAGTATTAAACGGAACTGATTAAGAGCACTTCATTATCTATTACAGAGCTATTAAAACCAAAATCCTATATACGAAGATTTAATGGGGTTATTTTCTTCTTTTCTGTGACAGACTATGAAAAGAAGAAAAGAAAAGGCATTATTTAAACCATTCCACGTCTATTCTTAAGGTCAAATAGGAGCACTTTGGCATGACCACTGGCATGATATTAACAACAAAATTCTTATTTTTTAAATTTACAGAAAAGAGAGAGTTGAATCTGAATGTTGAAACTGGTAAACACAGTATAATTAACAGTGTTTGCGGTGTCTGTAGCGGCCTTATCTCTAATGTTCAAAGCACTTTAATTGCTGAAAACTGACTGTGCTGAACTGCACAAAAGGTAATGCAGATTACATTTAATTTGCATAGATTGCTTAATCAAATTAGACCTCATCCCACAGAGACTAATTCAAAAGAATGGTTTGGCAGCGATGTCTTAACAACTCATGTAAACAAGTGGGAGTCGACCCACTCTTATTGGCTCAGCTAAGACAGCCTGAACTTACAGGCTGCATCCAAATCTTAACAGGCTTTTTTTCTTTTGTCTGTGCACTCTCCTTAAAGTAGTGTTTCTTTATCTTGACTTGCATCAAGGCCAGCCTACCCCATCCATCTACAACTTCTCTGGGACTCTGAGAGAAAAGACAGGCACTCCTCTGCAAAACCCAATGGTTGGATTTTAAATATTTCATTACCCCTCATTTTTTTTCCAGCTTAACTTGCAGAAAAGGGAAGTGGGGCGGCGGGAAGCATCGATAGCACATGCAGTGTGCAGCAGTTATAAGACAACAGAGGGGTTGAGTGAGTGTGCCTGCAGTCGCTGCTGCTCAAAATCAAGCTGTGCCTAGCTAAAGTCTGTAAGCAGTGCGGGCTGATTGCCTGAGTGTTTCAATCTAGTCATTCCTGTGTGCGCCTTGACAGTGATGCCAACAGACAGCCAACTTCTCCATGTGTAAGCAAAGCAGGATTTCAACCTGAGGCAGATCTTTGAAGTTTATAGGACCTGCAAATGGAAATGAGAAGAAACATAGGTGTAACACTCTTGATGTGGCTTTTACAACCACTGACAGCAGCATCAAATATTTAGAGCAATAAGGAAATATGCTGAAAATCATGAAACTCTACAGACTGATGTCATATTGCTTTCAAAACTACAACTGATTAATTCGTTTTCTAAAACTATTCCAGGTGATGGTTAACTCCTTCTAGCATACAACAGTAACCTGACATATACCCTGAGATCGTATGTGATGGCGTGACACAGCATTAAAAATTGCACGCATCAAAGATCACGTGCTACACTGATAAGCATTAAAGCTGCAGATGATGGACATGTGCACTTTCCTCTGCACCTGCCTGCAAGGCCGAACAGAGTTTTTTATGTGCCCACAGTAAAGCCATATTGAACCATACATAACACATTCCCTTCGGCAAACTACAGAACGTCATACAGCAATATTAGAAAGTAGAATTTGTTTGTGGAGCTCACAATGTTGGAAAATATTGTTGGATATCAGTGGAGGCAGCACACAGCTCTGACCAGGTTATTTGAGTTGATCCAAGCTGACTTAGGGCAGTTCTAGTGTTTCTATCCATCTAAATATAAATAAAGCCAATATAAAATATAAACCCAGATGACTTTAAATGGTTTTTAAAAAGCAAATGAGTCCATCATTAAACTGAATAGATTTCACTCACACTACATACTAGTTGGTCATCTACAGGCCAAGATCAGCAAAGACATAAAGCTTTGATTCCACATCAAGCATAAGTGCTGCGTTCTTATTGCACTACTTACTCCGCAAGTGACATGCCAACTGTTTTCACTAGACCTTGCGTTGGGTACATGTCAAGCTAAATAGAAGAGATCCAAATGGACATGAAGTCCAACAGAGCAAAGAATATCAGGTCAGTTTCAAAATAAAACATTTACGGACTTCAAACTGTGTATTGGATAGTTCTGCTCTCCTGTTAGCAAAGAACTTTCTTTCTCTTTCTGTACATTAAGATGCCTCTACCACTGTGAACTCAAATGGGTGTCCAATTGTGTCTGCAACAAACAGCGCTCTTAGCATCACTCATTATTTAGTTTGTTGATTTTAAGTCTCTCGAATCTAGTTCAATTTTGTCGCAGACCTTGACCTGTCCAGAGAAGATTAGCTTAGCTTAAATGCTGCTTCTCACTGAAGAGGATCAAGGTGACCAGCACCCATTGTGGCTTATATGATTACTAATGACATGTAACTTTTACAACCCCACTTCAAAACTCTGGAATATCCCTTTAATTATGTAGCATAAGAGCCTAGGGTAAAAACATAAATATACGGAATATTAGCATAGTAACATCAGATCAACCTCCACATTGTAATATTTTATTAGTGTATTGTCCGTTATATAAATAGTTTTTACTGCTTGATCTTGAAAACCCTGCGAGATCTTGTGGAGTTCATTGGATTTTATGATCTTTTAAGTCCACCTGCCAGTCCACTGCTCAATGCTTTTGACTTACTTTCACTGGTTCGGAGCACATCCTCCTGGACAGGGTAAAGCTCAGTGCTAACAGAACAGTGCACACACGAGTGCTGTGGAATCAAAGGGCAACAGTAACCACATTGTCCACAGGGGTCGCCAAAATGCCACAAAATGGAAATTCTTTACGAAAGCGAATGATCTTTCAATCAGATTTCTGCCTCTTTTCATTGTTTCTGAATTTTGTTTCTGCTTATCCCACATTTTTCATATACTTTGTGATGTTCTAGGCTTGTTGTGCTAATTTATGTTTGCACAGCATTAAAACCACCATTATGCAAATGAGATTACTAGAACCCTCTGACCAGGGCATTGTTTGTGAGAAGATGACCTTCTCACATCCACATTCCACATCTTTTCTTGTGTTGCCATCATTTGTGAAGGAGAAAAGGGAATTCTATAATGCATCTCCATGTCACACACAATCCATATTGTTTATGATGAAACATTAAACACCCTGGTACTGCATTCATACATGACACACATGTGATTAATGCACAGAGCATTAGCTAAAACAATGAGCCTGCTATGTCTTGTTGTTTACCAATTAAAACAAAAAAAGGATTCCACCACTCAGAACTATTTCCTCCTCATTTTTCCTCCTCACACAATAGCACAGATTTGGCTGAGCACAGCTATCTGTGGTGCTTTTAAAACATTTAACAAAGGTGTGGTAAAAAAGGGGGAAATAAGCTTTCTGCAGCAGCTGCACAATCACTGACAGTGTCTATTCCAGGATCTGATGCCTCCATTAACACTGACTAGTTGATTAACTGTGAGAACAGTACACAAGCAGGTAATGTATTCCCGGAGTCGATGGTAATGGCTCTTGCACAAAAGTGTCACTGCCTGCAAAGGTATTCTGTTTTAGAGGCAAAGACGACAGCCTGGAAACATTTACTGTTTGTAGAAAGCATTGCCCTCTAAGTGCTTCAGATTGAGGCTTATTTTAAAAACTCCTTCATGTCTTCAAACTAAAATTAGGTAATAAATGTAAACTGGGCTATCCTCCCAACCCAGCTTTGACCTTTTATTTTGTGCAGAGGATTTCTTAAGGAATAAACACATGGATTAAACCCACAGTTTCCTCTCGGTTCATCCCCAACACTCTAAGCACCATTAAAACTAATCTATGTTTGTGTAAAAGTAAGTTTCACCCTCACACTGGGCATAATTACCTGCTGTCTTTAATTGAATATGATTATGAAAAGCTTTTTCCCTCATGGCTGTTAAATTGCTTATTGAGAGGAATGTTTGAATTTAAAATATAACAGCTTTGACTTTCAGTTACAGCAAAACCTGTTGTGAAAAAGGGTTCTACTTTGAGATATGAGATCATGTTTTTTTCAGATATTTGTTCCAAATATAGAAGCATAATATAAAATTGAGGACTGATGCACTCAGGATGACAGTATTACACAGACTAACACAGAAGGTAAACTTTTTATTTAGCTATGAATATGTTTTGAAATTAAACATGGTTAACATGCTATGCTTATTCTCATTTATCGATACCTCTCATACAAATCGTTTCATTGTAATGGCGCGTCATCCTTTGATAATTTTTTTGAAACTCGTCTATTCACTTCCTTGATTCATCCTCATGTTGACACCGCTCAGGTGTACTTAAAGTTATGGTCATGATCCAGTGAGGGTCAAAGGGATCTTGAAAGTGTCCCATCAGTACCGGTGACTTTATGGAGTCATTGAGACACATAAAGCAGTAACTTTGGGTCCAAACTAAAGACAGCAGGTTGAGTAATAGTAAACCTCTCTGACTGAGAAAGTCGTGCATGACAAAACCAGGAATGTGACTTTGTTATTGTGATTAAAACGCTTGCTGTGTTGACATTTCACTTCCTGTGAATAAGCACTGTTGGTTGTAAGGCTCACAAAACTGCTGGGGCTGTGACTCAGGTCTCGATTTATAGAGTTTTATTGTTAAGGGGCCCACAGGGTAGAGATCTCCACCCTGAGATGATTATCATGCTCCGAGAGTAAGCTTGAGATTGGAAACTGCTGCAGTCTTGACAATGACCGAATGGCTGCTGCACTCAAATCTGTAGAAGCTGTAAATTCTAATGTGAGTACAGCATGCAGGGTACAATGTACAGAGCCCAAAAAGTCATATAGGTGCTATGAAAATTAGAGTCCAGTATCATGAACAATGTTGAACTGCAAATATGTCAAAAAGCTCTTGTGTGTTGTACACCACACTTTCCTATAACTATAATTCTACACACAAACATTAACTCAAATTAATCCTTCAGAGTTTTTCTACAAACATGCACCGTAATGAATCGCAGTGAAAACAGAAATAAGAACAGGAAATGACAAAAAAACAACTAAACAAAAAAACAAAACAAAACAAGGATTAAAGAGTTTGTTAGGTTCATTCATGTGCACAGTATGTTCCTTGATAACCAAACAATCAGCCTTATGATACCATATATCTCATTTTAATTACAAAGGGCAGCATTGTCCATTGTTATTCCAATTGCATAATTTGACCACACTGTGCAGCACTTGTGCATTTGTTCATACTGAGTTATGAAGCCCTCAGTTTGCACTCTCCAGATTGCCTGATATTAATGCAGCTGCACAGCTCTTAGAGGAAGGAGATGGATGCATTTTGAAAAAGGAAAATGTTTGACTTTGTTGACACATGACTGCTGCCCGCTTCTGTTTTTCTACTGACAAGAACCACTGTATTTTTCCTGCCTTAACCACACACTGAAGTTATTACAAACTAAACCACAAGGCTTCCTCTTTCCTTCGATTGGGACGATGATGGCATTGCTTTACTGTCGTCCAAATTTCTGTCTTCAAATGAAATTGCTTTTGTTAAATATATTATGTTTAGGGAACTTTGTGAAGTGACTAACTCGTTTGTCTTGAGCAAAAGTTTTGGCTTCGTGGGCAGGAGCCATCATGATTGAAATACAGTTCTCAGTTTTATTGCACAAAAAACACAAACCATGAAAACACAAACCATGTCTGATCACACACACACACAGAAATCTGCACATGTAACTCTTTTATTAAATGTCTTTTGATGCTATCATAAGCTTTACTTTCCATGTTTCCATAACTCAATCACTGAGTCAGATGAGGAAAATGTCCAGGATTTAAAAGAACTCACTGAGATTAAAGGCAGGTTGCATCATAGTTTGCATAGTTTTGTATGTTTGTCATACATACAAACATAGTGCAAAATAAATGTCTATAAAGTGGTCAAATGCAGGACATGACAGAGAAAAATTCAGTGTTTGTCCAAATTAACCAATCATAAGTACATCTAGTGGAACAGCTACAGGCTGAGGTGTCTGCCTCCATATATTTGAACATCACCTTAAAGTCCCCCAGTTGGCCAGCAGTAGAAATTCAGGAAAAACAGATTTTTCGTTTTTCAATTCCAGGAAATGTATAACCAAAAATATGTTTTAACATTACCTTTGTGTGTTTGAGCCCCATTCAGTCGCTGAAGGTAATTTATCAAGGTGTTCTCGAAATATCACGATTTCTCTTTCCTCTTTGTGAATAAATAAAGTGAAGCTGAAGCATTTCTTCAGCTTACATTACCATCATTGTTGAGTCCCGTGTTGACTCACACACTCATACGTAAATTGCTGAAATACTTCAGGGCTAGCCTCAAACAGCAGAGCTATCATCTATAATTCAGTGGTACTAAGATTAGATAAGATGACCTATGAGATACATTCCAGGAGAGTGCAAACTGCATGTTAAGCTGTGTAACAAATATTATTACATGAGACAGATCAGCTGTGACAAATACAAAGGACCTCCGGATACAAAACAGCACCTCAACATGAAATACAAAAGAGGTTTCACAAAGAATCCGTGGCAGAGTGGCCTTATGCAAAATGACTGTTATTCTGTTTATTGCTGTTCTTATCACAGTTATTGTCAACACTTCTAAACAGACACCAGAGGAAAGATTATTGGTGCCGTTTGGGGAAAGATGACACTTAATTTCAGGCAGTCAGGCCCAAAGTGTCATTGATTGAAATATTATTCATGCACAATTTCAGAATAGGGACTTTGTAAATTATGCTAAAAGAGAGTCTTTTGTCATATAAACTGTTACACAAATTTAACTTGTGCTGGAAACCTTCACAAAGAAAGTTACAGAAAGAGAGAAATCGGTGCCTTTATGTTCCATTTCTGCGACGTACACGTCCAAAAACTGACTTTCTGCCACTCAAAGCCTCGATACACATATCAGGAAATAAGGCACGCTGTCACACCAGCTTGAAGACGCTTGGGTCAATATCTGAGTGTCTTTTTGTAATTGAAGGTCTTCAAATGCTGATAGCTTAATTATTACAGGTTAGAGAAACAAGGTGATGGGCTGGTGACAGACAGACAGTCTATCAGGGATTTATCGTGTTTTCACCCAGTGAGGAAGCTCTTGAGACGATAATTAGTCTGTAAATGAGAATTGATCCTCTGCTGCCAGCTGGTAATGTGAATGTGTATAAATATTTAGAAAGCGTGCACAGCTGACTTCCTGCATTCTGTCTCTATATCTTGCAGTCTCATTGGACACCAGTGGGAGATATCAGCTGGTTTCATGAATTTGCATGTACCATAAAGACATACATTCTGTATCTTTCTCTAATGGCAGTCATTCACCTTTGCACTGCTGTAAATTTTCAAGTTTGCCACAATAGAGAATTCAAATCTTTTGTGGGTATTAAAGGAAAGAAGTGCAACCATTTGTTCAATAAACATTGGTAATGCACTTAAGCTACTTAAATCAGAAAGGAAGGCCTCTGAGTATTGTCAAATAACTATGTTTATGATGCCTGTTAGCAGCTATCACTGAAAAAAGTTTAGTACACTCTAAAGTATCAGGACAAAATTTTACATCATCATATTTATAGCATCTTTTCAATAAGCAGGATTTCTAAAAAAAAAAAAAAAAAAAAAAAAAGATGATGAGCAAATTGTTTATCTATATGAACTTCTGTCTCTGTTCTCAATACAGAATTCTGTCTCTCGAGCATGTTTAACTACATTACCACACATTAAAGTAAGATTAGCTCAGTCAATTTGAATGATTTCTGCCTAATCAATGAAATTAATCTGGAAATTAATTAAATTTCATGTCCCCAGCACTGACCTCCTCCCACGTGCAAAGCCTAACTAATGAGTATTGATAGAATTAAGGGGAATTTGGTTTTGTCGGCGCTTGCTGTTCACAAAGTTGTCTCTTCTTGAACGTCTCTGAAAACAAAATGTTGCATGGGTGCTTTTGTCAGTGAGCAAATATTACTACCAGTACTTTTAATCGAATGTCAGCAAAACTTTGTGCATGAGTGTGATGGAGATAACAAGAAGAGATGTTCCAAAGTGATTTATTTCCTAGTTTAAACTGAAATTTGAATTGAAACTTATTAATTGGTCTTATGGTAAGGAAACCAGCTGATTACATCTATACGTCCAGTTTGAAAATAGTAAAATGGGAATCCCATTTTAACTGTCAGCCTACAGACTCTTGCTGCTTCTCCTGCAAACTGCTTTGAAACCAGCCACTCCTTTAAAGCCTTTTCTGTTTCTACTGGTGTCACGTGTATTGTCATTGATGCTCTCTCTGTTTTGTACCCTTTGGGGTCTTTGCTGCTGCTCTCCCTGCTTTGGCATTTCATGTGTGCACATGAACTAGAGTGGAGACTTTGGAATTCCACGTACACACTTGGAAGAGCAGGGAGCTACCAGAACAGAGCCATCCTGCTAAGTGTAACTCATCCCTTGCAAATGATCAATTCGTCTGACAAGTGTGGTTCTAAATGATTCTAAAAACTCTCTTGACGCTTTTGCTAGCCTGTTTGTAAATACAGATATAAGCAAATGTTAGAATGCTGACATTATTGGCTTAGGCGCTGAACATAAACATGCAAAGCTGACTATTAGCATGTTAGCCCTGCTATTGTTTATGTTAGCAGAGCTGTGGATTTAATGTTATATTTCATTATGGGATGGCATGAGGGATGTGTGCCAGAATCATTGTCTGCACCATGTGTAATGTATGGAATGACTTCAGCATTTCCTCATCTATTTTAAATTATTTGCTTAAATGTTGTGTTTTTATGGTAAATCCAGCATCCGACTAGAATGTGAGTCCCATGGTGTGACACAGCAGTGACTCATGAGAGCCTCCATGTAGTCTCATGTGCTTGAAGGCTGGATGAACTCCAAGCCGCTTTGCCTGACACAACCAAACTTTTCTCTTTGTGTCTCTGCTGCCGGAAAAGCTGAGGATATCGGCTGGCATTAGGCTGACAGAGCACTCCCGTTAAGATCTCAACGTTTTAAGTGTCTGCATGAAATTTTTATTATACTGACCTTTTCTGCTGTTTTATTTTATATTTACCAGCCCAGAACAGACCATGTGGAGCTGCAGTGCTAAAATTATTGAATAGCTGTGTTCATCAGTCATTTTTCAGTAGCTGACAGTGTCACTCAAGTTGAAGAAAAGTAAAAATCACCCTGCCGCGATCGATTTAGCAGCTGTCATGGCAACATTGATTACTTCTAATTTAAAATCTCTTTGAGCTTCTCAGTCTTTACTGTTTTCTCTTCCTTGTGGCTTAAAGCCTTTGTTAAGTCTGAGTAAATTTTAAGTCTCACGCAGCAGGACAGTGATGGATGGGCGGCTTGATAGTGAGATTATGCAGGTGAGACAGCTCTGAGCTTTTAATCCCACGCTCTTTTCTAGGAAACTAGGCTGTGCTCTGTTTGTTGGAGTCTCCTCCAAAGATGTGATTCTTGTTTTTTCTCTATTCTTTTGTTGAAAAGTCAGAGTGGCATACTGGTTGCACTTCAAAAATGTTAGTTGGTGTCTTGTGACAGCTTCAGCGCAGAACATTAGAAAACTCTGTTGGTATTTGTGTTGTTGGGTTTTGTTTTTTTTTTTTTTTTTTTTTTGCTCCTCTTGACTTTAAGAATTTCACAGCAGCAGAATGAAATCATACATTTTTTGAAAAGACAAGACATTTCCTGTCAGCATCCCCTCAGTTGGTCTGTTGGTGCACACTAATTAAACCACAGAAATTAATTTCTGTGGATCCAAACATATCAAGAGAGCACTGGGGATGGGGGGGGGGGACTTGCTTACAGAGCCATTTTTTTTTTCTTTCACTGTGCTTGGTGATTACCAGCAGTGGTTAAGACTGCCTGCAGAGGGATTTACAAAAAAAGAGGATAAAATGTGCCAAGAAGAAAGAGAAGGAAAGGTTCTGGGCAGCCTTTGCTCATCACTGTCCTGAGAATTGACCGCTTGGGCTTGGGTGGGAAAAAAAGGAGCGAGGCAGAACTAATCCTGAACTAAAGGAGCTGCTCCTGTGTAACCAGAGCATAACAGGTAGGGGACATCTGCAATCCCAGACACACAGCTTCCTGCTCAGCGGTAAAAGTCAAGTTCACGGGCACGGATAAAGCCGTGGAAGCCCACTAGCCTGTTAAGACCAAAAACAATTGCTCGCTGCTTGTTTTTGAAACATTTATTTGCTTGGCCTCCCTTTTTTCTCATAATGGTTGGACTCTCTTTTGTGTAGAGATTTGAGGGAGTACATTGGATTGGCTGCCCATGGATGGGTGGTTTTCAGAAGTGGGCTATGTGAATGAACTAATGTAGCGTAGTGTGCACCAAATTACACGTACAATGAGTGGGAGTGAGCTCGGTCAGAATCAATTCTACTGTCCTGACCCTTCTCTCCACAATTACCACCCACTTTCAGAGCTGACGTCGTGTGAAGGTGACAGGACACACCATGGGAGCTCTGTCCAGATGTGATAAAGCACCGGCAGGTCAGATTGTAGCACTTGATAGAATGCAATCCCATCGAACACAGCGATCAGTATAAAATGAGCCACATGATGTTATTGTGAGTTACTGGGCCTCTCATAATGCTCCTGCTTCTTCAAAGGTCAGGTGATTATACCTTTGACTTTATAAATACCAGAGTCCTGATGGAGTTCACATACCAATTAGAAAAATCGTGCCAAGCATTTTTCATTTCAAAAAACAAATATTAAGTGTTAGAAAAAGTGTCAAATTTTGGTCAACATGTGTTTGAGAAATCCCAGAATGACACTACAGGCTGGACCTGAATAGCTTGTTCAAAAAGCAAACACTGAATGAGATATACACAAGATTTGCTCAGTTTGTATCATCACCAATTGGTGAATTTCCTTAAAAGGGCATAATGAGTGTAAATCTTCTCTGCTCTGTGTTGCTTGGTTTTCTTCTAGCCACTTTCCACACTTTTGGGGGTCCGATTTGGGGTCCAACAAATTATGCTATATTTCATTCATTTATTTTCTACCGCGTATCCTGTTCAGGGTGGAGGGTGGCTGGAGCCAGAGGCAGGGTACACCCTGGACTTGTTGCTTGTCAATCACAAGGCTGACACACAGAGACAGACAACCTTTCATGCACTCTCACATCTACAGACAATTAAGAATCACCAATTGACCTGATGAGCATGTTTTTGGACTGTGGGAGTAAGCCGGAGTACCCCAAGCGAGCCCACACATGCACGGGGAGAACATGCAAACTCCACACAGAAAGGACCCCTTGCCTGAACTGGGATTCTAACTGGCGACCTTCTTGCTGTCAGGCAACATTACTAACCACTGCACCACTGTGCAGCCCACTGTATTTCATAATCTTTAAATTTAAATAAATGTTTTAACTCGATGACGACTTTTTAAGATGGCAACAGTGGGGGAGGCTTCTGGAGTGCTTCATTGTACCTTAAAAATCAGTAACTGAAATGCAGCTCTTCAGAAAAAAGTGGAAATAAAGGTTTTCAAAGACACCAATCTGAGATCAGTATATTTTTTTAACATTAAATCTTAATGCTACTACAAAGCTATCAGAGAGACAATATAAAGCCTAAAGACAAGCATAAGACCCTCTCTGAAAGAAAAAGGAGAAAAACAGTAAACATTTTGTTTTTGTATGAGGAAAAAGTCAAGTTACCTTGCAGAAATTTAAGGTGTTAAATTAGTTTTCCAGGTGCCAACCAGAAAGCTAAACCATAACCGGTGCATTACCCATGAAAAACTGCTGAGTGTGTTTTTGACATTGACCTTAAAATATGACTGTGCTATGTTTGAGTTCCAACACATGGCTACATCGTCACCTCAGTGTTTACAGTAAGGATGGGCATTTTAAGCAAAAGTGCTGTTCGATTTTTGCTGGTAACTACTCAAAAATTATTCCAAGATCCACAACATTATGATTAACTCGTGTTTTTAAGAGGCAGATATGTTCCTATTTTTGGGAGCTTTCTGAAGCTCTCAGTGTACCTCCACTGTGGGCTGACGGGTTAATCCAATAAGAAGCTGTCTCAACACACTGAGATGCTGTGGGGGAGTAAGGCACTGTGCCTGAGGGCCTCTGCCTCTGTCTCTAATGAGGGGGGAGAGAAACGGATGTGAGGTCTGTGCTTCACAGACAGCCCAACAGGCAACTAGTTAACCCTCTTCTCTCTGCTCTGAGAAAACCTGGCTACCACCACGTTCTCCTCACTCAAGCCGTCTCTGTACTTCCACAAGCCTTCTCCTTTACAGAGAACGCCTTAGTCCTGCACACTCTCTGTGCCTGCTTGTACCTAATTTAGAGCGCTGCTGTGTGAAAGCTGCCCAAGCTACCCCCCTCTCTTTGTCTGAAAGCTTATGATTGTCTCAGCAAGTCAGCTTCCCTACCTGAAACACAGCGTGTGCTCCTGCAGTTTCTGACTGCTGCAGCACTATCCCTCAAGCCAGTCTGTATTGCTGTTTTCACTGATGAATAAGAGGCACAATCAAAAGCCTGGAGCTTTAATTACACTCAGTCCATCTTGAGTATCATAAGCAACCAACCACTAATTACCTCGAGTTCTGGTGCACTATCCTCCTGCTTATACAGCAGTATAAAGAGCCATCTGATGAGAACAAACCAAGAGCCGGACCCAGTGATGAGGGAGCTTTCAACTCTGATCCCTGAGTGTAAATTACGTAACAATGTAGTAAAATATTCATGACACACCATGGGGACGGGATCCTGCTTGCTCTGAAGTGCTGAGCAAACACTTCACCCTCAGCCACTCTAAGACAGAGAGGATGAAAAGGAAAAGCCCAAAAGTATGTGGACTAGAAACAATGGAGAAATGACTGTTCTGTTGAGGATAAAAAGCAGCTTTAACAAGATGGTTCCCAGAATACAGAGGCCGTTCATTTTGCTTAGATTGTATGCCTTCATGGTTGGGATCTGTGCATGTATTAGACACAGTATAAGGAAATTAACACACAACATGTCAGTGCAGCTTATTAATGTTTTTATATGAACTCTAGATTATCTATAAAATTCTGCAGGATGCAAAAAAAAAAAAAGATTCACCACCCTCATCATCTAGGAGTTCAGCTTTTAATCCAGCAGTTCAGAAGAAGTCAAAGAAAAAACACTTGAAAGGAGCCGAATCTTTTGAAGTCATTCGAAGAAAGTGGTGAGGTGTGAAACCTTTACTGCCACTCATGGGAGACCTGCGTACGGTTTTATGTGACTTTAATGATGGAGAAGAGAGCAGGAACCCACTGAGCCGTGCGGGATGAGAGTACAAACTTAGCTTTAAGTATTCGTCAATATCCTTACAGCGACTGAGAGAACAGAGGCTCAAGTTTAGTTGCTGCAGTGGCTGCAGCCTCAGACATTCTAATCATTTTTGTTCAAAAAGGCCGCAGTGGCTCTAAAAGGGACAAGAAATTGAGTAAAAGTCCAAAGATTATCTAATATCATTGTTCATGTTACTCTATTCGAGTTCCTTAATTTGAGTGTTACCCTCATATCCTACAATGTCTTTGAACAAATACAAAAAAGAGCTGATTTCTGTTCTAACTTACCAGGAATCCATGCAATTGCATCAGAGCTGAATGAAAATGAAAACACCCTCCACTCTAAAACAACCCAATGGAGTGTATTTCAGCATTTATAGGAGCACAAAAATGTTTTTTGTTTGTTTGTTTTTAACACTTATAATGCCCTGAAACTCTGTCCACCTTAAAAAAAAAATAACAAGCCTTACCTAAATTCAAATGTTCTCCACAAGATAATTCTTTTTGTGGAGACTCACACTTAGAAAAATTATATCATTTCATAAAAAAAATGTGATGGTAAATTAGCAATATTACAAAACATAATCATGTGAATGAAAGCATTATGCAGCCGTGTACGGGGGGGATGGTGAATGTAAGAGATGATGGGGTAATCAAGCACAGTGGGAACATTTTATCAAGTTGTTTACATTATTAAAAATGCTCGCATGATGATTAATTCCTGAAGAGAAAATTAGAGAAACCAGGTCACATATTAGCTAAAACAACAAGGGGCGATCTGCATCTGGTTCACTGCAATAAATTGAAATACAACTACACGCTTTACCTCATGCATATGCAATAACATCTGGTGACCCAGTGTCCTATTAATATCAGAAATTTTAAACCCAGGATTATTCTTCACACCTGGGGCCACTTCCAGGCCCCATACAAATCCCATTTCCATGGCTTCTTGTTCCTATCAGTGCGATTCATGAAAAATTGTTCTGCCTGTCAAGAATAATACAGGAGATAAGTTGATTTGAGGCTTTTAAAAGCTTCACACTTCTCCACAATGTTTATTTGAAATACTCTAGGTTTAAACATCCAGAAGAGGATGATTTTTAAAAAAATAAAAAAGAAGTAGCCTGTGGTGTTGTGACTGGATTTGCTTTTTATTTAAAGCAAATTCCAGCTGCTTTGCGTTTTAGTGTTGGATTATAAAGACAGACGGTGAACAAAGAAAGAATTAAAGAATTTTGAAGAAGAGAGAAAACACAGCAGGGAGTTACTCTAGGCTGTTGTGTCTGTTAAACACAATATATCAGTTTTTCTTGGAGAGTTCATCCGTCTTTTGTAAGACTCTATGTGGAGTTATTTCAAATGACTCCAGCTTCTCAGATTGGAGTATTCTGCCAACTGTTTTCCAGGTTATAGGTTTAATGTGCAGCATGTGCTGTTATAATCACCCTGGCTTTTTTACACTACATATTCACTCTGAGTGTACTGCCTCATGGACATTCCAAAATAAACCTAAAATGTGCCCAAATTGCTACTTCTTTCTTCTTCTTTCTTCTTCTTGATATGTCCTGAAGCTGAACTGATAACCTGATCATGCAGAGACTTTGCCTTGTTAGCCACTGGCAACCCACCAAAGAAAGTGGATGCATAGACACGTACAGTACTGCTTAAAAGCCTCCTCAATGTATTTTCTTTACCTCCTTTCTGATACAGCTGCTGATTCAGATATTCACTCAGAGGCAGCTCCTGGTTATTCTGCTATGATTTGCAAAACTTGCTCACTTAATTGCTGCTTCCAAAGCCTTTTAAAGCTTGTATTGTGTCAAGGACAGGAAGGAGATTCTAAGTTTGTGTTGGGCTATTGGGTGCTTCTTTCAGTAACATCCTTCAATATGCAGTAGTTTCTTCTGACCTTGGAGATAAATGCCCATCGTGCTCAGGCAGCTTGTTCAAGCCCACTGGGCAGATACCTTCAAGGCCATTCCCCATCAAAAAAATTAAAAAAAAAGGTTTTTGGTTGCTCTGAAGAAGCACTGCCCAGTCAAACAAAACATCTTTTTGAAAACCCCGTCTTAGATCCAGCAGCTCATTGCCCCTCGGAGAAGAAAAGAGCATTGAAAACAGTTTGTCCACACTGCAGGATTTGGCACGCTATTTGGAACTCACAATGACACATTGGCTTAGTCCCGTCCAAACAAATACTTGCCAATTAGCTGTGTGAAGATGTCTCACAAACATGAGTGTGAAGGGACAGGCCTTCCTCTGGTGAGAATGTGCCCTCCAAATACGTCTGGCGGCCTTGTTTGATGTAGTATTGGAGGTTGAAGAGTTGCAGTGGCATAAGGTGTGGCAGATCTTCAAGGTTTTGTGGGCCTTTTAGGACACTCACTCAACTGTATCATGAGGCCTGTGTTGGTACTCTTTGTCCTGTCTTTACAAGAAAAAAACATTGTAATAAAAGAGTTATTTAGGATTATTTCTGATGTATTTATGTCTCTCTTCCTCCTTGTGCTCTGTGCTGTGAAGGATGAACATTACAGACTATACAAACAGTTCTGCTGCCTCTGGTCCCAAGAAACAATCAGTTTGGTAATCCAAAATTTTCCAAAAAGAAAACTGGAGTTTGTTGAAGTTCTTGAAGACATTTCACCTCTTATTCAAAAGTTGACATAATAGAAGTATTTTAGAAGGACAATCTGTTGTGCTGCTTCTAAACCCCGAACTGTAAATGAGTCTTAGCATGGTCTGAGACTCTTGGCATCAATTTGTTACAAAATATGGGCCTTGGTCTGGACTGACAGATTAAGATCTAACATCTGACTTCATCCTACCATTCTGCCTTTGTGACTTCTCCACAGACATCAAAGCGTAACAGTCCAGTCCTCCACAGACTGTGCTAAAAGAGCTAAAGAGTTCATGCAGATGAATTCCTGCTTCTACAATGATGAGCATTGAGTCCGTGCTTATGTATGACATGTCGCTCACCTTCTTTGTGCTCAGTGGTATGGATAATAAGAGTGTGAAGTCGTCTCTTGTTCAAAGGTGTGTGACAGGTGTCTGGATGGCTGTAGAAAAGGCCTGTAAAAAGCATGGCCTGGTGCTTGTGATGGCTTTATGTCAGGTAGCTCCACCAGCACTTTCTGAAATAGCAGCAAAGATGTTGGAGTGCAGTCTTTATTCTGCCCGACTAGTGATCCGTCAATCAGGATCGTGAGGTGTCCCATGGTACCATTTTTTTCTCTCTCACTGATGTGAAGTCAGTCAGGCCAAGAATGGCGGCAGAAAGGTGAAGCATTGTTGAGTCAAAGTCTCAGCCAGCTTCATCTTTATTAGAGTCATTTTAATAAAGAGCAGAGCAGTTGTGCATAATATTTCATGCTACTGAAACATGAATAGAAGCTCCAGTCAGGTCCACAAATCATCAATACCCAAAAGTTTAAAGAAAGAAGTGGGGAGGATACGGCACTAATATACATTTATTTCCACTGTCCAATGTTCATACATCTTTTCTTTCTTCCCACCATCTTTCATTTTTGCCTTCCATTTTTTCTCTCTTCCATCCTCCATTTCTTTCTTTGATTTATTCTGTCTTCCAAACTTCCTTCCCTCTATCTTTCCCATCTACCAACTTTTTTTTCCTTACTTTCTCCTTTACATCTTTCTTTCCTTCCATCATTTCTTCCTTCCTTCTTTCATCCCTCTTTCCTTCCACCCTTCGCTCTATCCAGCCTTCTTTATTCCTCCTTTACCCTTTTTCTTTCTTCTCATCCTTCCCTGTATCCCTCATTGCATCCAGCCTCACTTTCATCCGTCTTCCTTCCATCATTTCTTTCATCCATCTTTCATTACTATATCTATCTTTTTCTTCCTTCTTTTCATCCAGCCTGTCGTTCTCTCCATTTTCTTTCTATCCATCCTTTTCTCTATCCTCTTACTCTCTTTTTTTCTTTTCATCCACATTTATCTCCATCCATCTTTCTTTCCCTTCTCCCCTCCACCATTTTTATAACAAACCATTTCAGCAGAGCGCTTTTGATTTGGTGCTGATGTGAGTTCAGTGTAAAACTAACAGAAATTCAAATCCAAGGACCCCACATGGACTGGAAAACAGGAGGACATTACACCCCCCCCTACACACACACACAGCATACATAGCCCATCCTAAAATACCACTGAGACATTAGTTTGAGTACAGTGTTTTACTCATCAAATCCCTTAAAAACATACTGAGTTATTATTATTATTATTTATTTTTTTTTACCTGTGATCAGTTTTGTGCTGTGACTTCAAACAGTGGTTACTTTTCATCAGTGAGTTCTCACAAGTAATCCTGGCTACAGCAGAGTGGCTTATTCTCAGTTCTGTGAACAGTGGCACATGGCGTTCTTGTGTGTGTATGTTTGTGTGATGATCCAACATGCAGACAGCAGAGGAGCAGGAGCCGATACTTCAAATGTGATGAAGAGTCAGCATATTTATCTTAATTATGCTACTGTTAAGATGCAGAGTAGCAGGGTTCATAACAGACATACAGTCCAAATATGTCTGTAAACTTATTAGTTTGGCTGTGGAGTGTAGTTTGATTTGACAGCACTGAGCTGGTATTCCTGTTATGTACACAGTTAAGTTCTCATTTGCGTGTTATGTGGCAACACAGTGCAGAAACTCCCATCATGCACCATTTTCAGAAGGAGTACAATGAGCTCGTGGTGCCATGCATGGCTTCCCCAAATTAATTAGAGGAAAGCAACACGAAGGACTCAAATTAGTGTTGTTAGTGAGGAGAATTATGGAGTAATGATGAGCGCCTGGTACTGTGGACGGTGGGAAGAAGTTTCAAAGTAACGGTTTTTAAGCTTCTGTGGAAAAAAAAACGAAGGAGAAAAACCCAATGATGAATGCATCTGCATGTCCGTATGTGAAGATAAGACTTCTGTTTATTTTTAACACTTTTATGTCTGATCTACAAAAACCTTTCTGCTGGAAATTCTGCAATAAGTCTGTGGCCTGCAACCCAGTTAAAAAGTAAAGTAAGAAGTTCAATGCTGTGGGAGAAACTGACCTTGAAGAGGCGCAGGATGTTGGCAACCATGATTGACACGGAGCTGGCAGACGCTCCGATCACTCCCACCACTCTCTCCGGCTTAGTGATGATGGGCGGACCTCCGCTGAGACACTTGACATCGGTGGAGTCTTTCTCAATCAGCGCCTGAACAAATGTCAACGACTGCTCCAGAGCATGTGTGTCCCTGGAGCAAGTGTCCAGAATCCGCGCCCCCAGCGTGATATTGGGCAGCAGCTCGTTGTCATTATTGATACGATCCAGAGCGAACAGCATGGCCTCCAGCCGATGGATCCCTTTCTCCTTCTTCAGCTCCCCACACGCTTTACCATCATTCCCCCTCGCATGCACAGGAAACAGCCCACCCAGACTTATATCCCCATCGATGCGTATTGAGTTGAGGTGTGTATGGCCTGGCATTTTGGGTTTGGCTCCAGAGGCAATCAAGAAATAACAAGCCAGCGGCAACAGCCAGCAGCAGACACCTCTGTGACAGCCGATCCATGCTCTCTCAAAGCCTCTTCGCGGAGTCATGGTGCAGGGCTAAATCTGCATCCAAGTACAAATTCAAGTCCTTTGAAAGTAAAAGAGGTGTGACACACTCATACAAATGTCCTGGAGGTGTGTTTTCAGAGCACAGACGTCTTCAGAAGTTTCTTCTCATGGTTTCTAGCTGTGACACAAACTCTGCAGAACTAATTATTCAGCCCTCACTGTCTGTATCTCTTGTTATCTCCTTTTCTTCTTCTCTTTGTGTCTCACTTTTCTCAGGCAGCTTTGAGCTCTGGCTGCATGCAGCAGCTAAACACTATGGGTCAGGCTGAGACAGGAGTCCACAGATAGAGTTCTAATAGGGCAAGATCAAAGCCTCTCCTCTCAGCTTCCCCAGAATCACTGGGGTGCATTTAGCGCTCCTCTCACTCCTTCAGGCAGACAGAAAGACGACCAGGTGGGTGGAACAGCAGGAACCTGTAAAACAGAGAAGAGTTGGGAGCTAAAGATGAAGAGAAAAGAAAGATGTTTTTTCCTTCAAAGTCAAATAATGAAAGATGAAATTGAATCACATTGAAATCATCATTAATATGTTACTCTGAGTTTTTATGAAGCGACTTCTTTCCAAATATCTCCAACAGTGTTGCACAATCTTTCAAAATGTCAATCTTCTGGAAAGACAAGCTGCTCTCAGTTTTCTGAGTTACTTCAAAATACAAACAGCAACATTTGCATCCATGAAACTCTGGGATTTCCATCCTGAAATTCAGAGCTGAATAATACCTGGACTCTCTGCACAGGAAATCTGTTCTGTGTTGCACCCATGCCTCAACTGCTTTCAGAGCACTGCAATGAATTATTTCTATGTGCCTTGAGCATAACTGATTCGCTGCTGCCTGGCACTGCTCCATAGCCTTCATAACCTCGCACTGCTCTGCTTATGTAGAGCCTCTCCAGAGCGTTTCAGCAAAAGGTTATGAAACGTAGTGTTAAATTAACAGCTCCCGCTTCTGATAATCAAAGAAACAATATTCTTTGAGTGTTGAACACATCTGGTCAATCTCAGCCCTGTTGGTCTGTACTAACCTTTAAATCAACACTGGCACTTGGTACCTCTCTCTCTCTCTCTCTCTCTCTCTCTCTCTCTCTCTCTCTCTCTCTCTGTGCGCTTGTACTGTGGGCCAGTTTTTTCCACAGCACCAGACTAATAGAACAGCGAATCTGCACACAGTAGGAGAAGCCTGCAGCTCTTCCCCTCTATCCGTCTCTTTCTCAATTGACCATCACACACACTCACTCTCTCTCAAACAGACATACACACACATCTGTCAGGCATGACTTCACGCTGCTTTTGTGCGCTAACATACAACCTCCTGCTGGGTGCACACTCTGACAAAGGACATAAAGGGCATAAACTTCATTCAGGGTCAGAAAGTTGTGCTGCACTGCACAGATGTCAAAGCCATCACTGTGGAGAGGGGACACTCTGCAAAGATTTAAATGTAGACTTTAAAACATTTTCTTTTAAATATTGACTAAATATTTGTTGCCTAAAGTACTCCGTGTCTTACTATTTTTTTAATTAGAGGTAGTTCAAGGTTAGGGCAGGGCTGGAGCCTTGAATAAACAGAAGATAACTAAACAGTGCATTGCTTACTTGCTTGTGAAATAATCTATGCATGGGCTCACTGGGCTGCTTGGGTATGTGGTGAGACCCATCTCCACAGGAGACATTGCACTGGGCCGGGCCCCTTTTTACAAATCTGGACATGAAAAGCTGAGGAATGGTGTGGAATAGGCTTGATTACAAGATTACATGCAAAAAAATTAGTTTGCATGCAATCAGAACTTTGATTAGTTGGCTGAAGAATGAAAAACAATAGTATAATGATGAGGTAAAATTGGACAAGCACTTTAAATTTTATTTTTAGAAGGGAAAGTACAGCTCAACATCAATATGTCGGCATGTTTTATTGTAACAAAAGTTTATCAGTGTTTTATTAATGTTAAATGTATAATGTGAAACTGTTGAAGGGCCAATTAAAAACAAACACTGCACTGAATATAATATATAAAGCATACATATTATTTAAGTGGTTAGATCGATGTCATTGATGAATCAAATTAGACACTGGCACTAAAAAGATGCATGTTGACACTTTAAACACTGTAACTCTGGTGACATGATTGGGGGGATGTTATTATAAGTAGAGTAGAAATGATCAGAAACTGTGAAAATAGCAGATCTACATGCTCAAACACATCACATTGCAACATGTGAGTTAGCTTGTAGATCTGCAATGTGACATCCTGTGATGAAAGTATTAAACAGGGCTGAAGTGGTTAATAAAAGCAACTAATCAATAAATCAGTATAGTACGGTAATTGTTTCCCATTACTTTAGATAACTAGATTTAGTTGTAACACACCACACCCTGTTCGCTACAGTTCAGCAACCGTTCTAAAGCGTTAATAGACCGAATGTTTATCCACACCGTACTGGAAGGCACCTGCTTAGCACAGTATCACCTCCTCCTTCACATGTTGTAAAGCTTTTCTTAAAACTCAGTTCATCTGCCTCCTCAGTCTCCTCCTGAGTGAGTGGTGCCTGCAGCTGCATGTCCCCGGGCCAGCCCAGGAGAGCCGTAGTTACCAAGGCAAGGTGCAGCAATAAATAAATAAAAAACATCCATCCAAACGTCCATCAGCCCACTTGGAAAACTCCCAGTGTTCCTGATGGCCAGTCCACCCCTGGGTTAGGGGATCTGTTACTGAAAGGCTCTGTGAGGACTTTATAAGTGATTTTGAAAAAGTCTTACTCATATATTTCCAGCCATGGATGAAAGTTATAAATGCACAACATAAAGTTAAATGACCATCAGAAATGAAAGACCAGCTTGTGACAACATGAGTGTTAAAGCAGTGCCCTGTAACACACTCACCACAAACAAGCCAAGTTGAACAAGAGGAACTGAATTGAAATTCCCACTGTAATGGATGTACCCGGTAGCTAAACAACCACACATCTATTCTGACGGCTGCCATGTTTGTTTACCCTTCTTATGTTGGGGGACTTTCCCGTTTTTAACATCTGTTTAGTTCTTTAATTTTTTAGTGTAGCCCACTCTCTAGTCAGAAAGCACATGTTCATTCAAGTTTAATTCATGTTACATCATTCCACTTTAATGAAATAGCTGCAAGTACTTCCTGCTTCACTCTCTGACACATTATCTGCTGCTCCCAGAGCTTGCTATGCCCATACCTTACATATAACTGTGGACTGTGATGTGAATTCTAATCAAATATGTGAAATGTATTTATTCACTTTTAATCATTTTAAACAGGAAATGCTGCTCATGATACCTTAAAATGGTGATGAAACTTATGAATAAAAAACAGCCTTCCTGAGTTACAGCCATGTGCACATCTCTGCCTTGTTTCAAATCAGACATGAAATCAAACTGTTAAACTGCCTCTGCTTTAACACTATATAGTGGTCTTTCATGTGCTGCTTCTCCCATCCTGCTGGGAACCAAAAGGAGATATTTATACCATCCAGCAGAGATCACCCCTTAAAACACAGCATCCATAATGGATGAAGGCCCACCAGTCGCTGCAAAACATCTCCTTCTGGGGGAAAGCCCAGAGAAGAAAGGGGAAGAGGGGAGTGGAGCTGTTTATAGAAGAATATAAAAGAAAGAGACAAGAAGAAAGGGAAATGGATGCACATGCTCAAAGGGGTGAATGGGTAATAATGACAGAGCGACACTCACTTCTGAACCACCATTATGTACCAGAGAGAAAATGCCCAAAGACCAGAGTTCTTTTGTCCAACACCAGAGTTCCAAATCTGAAAAGATTTGTGGTCCTTCTGACCTCGCACCAATCCTTTTCATTTAAAAAAAATTACCTTTCATTTTGTGAACATTGTAGACATTTCGTAAGAGATCACAAGTCCAAAAATTAAGGAGACAAGCTTCAGGCAAGGAATATGCATTTTAAATCAAATCAGCTCACCCTTCAACATTGTTATTACAAAGTAATTATACTGGAACTATGTCAATATTTAAGAATTAGTCCTGACACTTCAGTGATAAAGTCCTGCCTGTGGAGATCTTTCTCAAAGCGATGGACAGCAGTGGCCCCTTCACTGTCATCACTCTCTGAAACACTCTCTGCACCGAGGCAGCTCCACCAGATGTTTCGTCACGAGGCCCAGATGGGCAGAGCAGATAAACATCAGCTGTCTGCAGAGAGCCGGAGTTTGAGGAATATTGCAGAATCCACAACAGTAACCGTCTCTCCTCAGTGGGCCGTGGCAAAACTCTGGCTTCCTCTGCACTCGACCACAGTCCCCTGCTGCTGTTTGTGCTGCCACACTGATGGCTGACTGAGCTGGAGGCTTAAATTCTCGAGGCCTCCACCAACATAGAGTTACATGTCTGTGATGAAAATAAATTTCTAATACAAATGTTTAAAGGTACAAGACAACTGATTTTTGTGTCAGCACGTTACAGTTGTTGGTTTTGACATAGTCTAGAAAGACAGGGGCATTCATTGAAGTTTGACTGAACTGTAAACATCTGACAGAAACACTCAAAAGGCAGCATCTTTTATTTTCTCATCTTTTGGTTGTGCAGTTGTTGCCTAGTCTGCCTTGGTAGCTAGAAGGGCAACTGGATATTTTCTGGTGTCTCAATGTGTGGTGAAATGCTGTGGCAAGAATAGGAGAGACACACGTTGAGCTGCTGTTATCATCTCAGAAGGAATATTTATTCTTCACATATGTCAAGGCATATCAGTAACAGAGTATTAATCAAAGCATTTTCAGTTTCAGTCTTGTTTTCCAAAACATGGGCATAACCTGAGTTATAAAATACATTAGGTCCATTAACATTACCTTAAACAAAACAAAACCTCACTGTAAGGTTGCTTTATAAACATTTTTACATTAAATAAAGTCTCAAGCCAACATTTATCATTTTAACTTTGAGAAACGCACAAATTAATTACATTTTTTATAATTTGTAAACCACATGAAATGACATCTTTAATGTAAACCGTATTATCATTTTCATCCTGTTGTTTTATCATCTGTACAAAATCACTGCATTTCCTGAATAAGAAAATACACTTATCTGTAAACAACAATCTCACGAAAAAAGTATAATACTCCTTTAATGGCGCTTTCACTCACTTAAACTCTCTACATAAGCGTCCATAGCTTGATTTAAAAAAAAAAAAAAAAAAAAAAAAAAAAAAAAAAAAAAAAAAACTACATGAAAATATTCCTGGTCGTGGCATTAAACCTTTTACTTGTATCTGTTACAAACACTGATCAGACAATAAACATGCATGAGTAAATCTTCTCTGTGTTTAAGTTCAACAGACAGTTCAGTAGTTTCTCTGTTTCTCATGATTAGTTTCTCTATACTCTCTCACTACTCCACGTGCCAAAACCGCTAGCATCAGCATGTTCGCGTTCGGACTTAAACTCATGTTTACACACTTCTGCCTAAAAACGATCTTATTCACCAACTTGTGCAAACATACAGTGTTCAGTGCCGATGTTTTAAAACTGTTTGACTCTACTTTTTATGACGTTTGAGTACATTTTTACTAACCTGTGGCAAGAATAGGAGAGACACACGTTGAGCTGCTGTTATCATCTCAGAATGTTCATTCTTCCTCTGTGCTCAAACGCTATTCTGTGCCACCAGCGCCACTGCGCCCCCTAGTGTATGGGTGTAAAATAGTGAAATAAAAACGGAAACTGCTAAGAAACTATACAATTGCAACTGGAAGAAAATAAACAAACATAAATTATAGGGGTCTCTTTTTTTTTTTTTTACCTGTTTTAATGTGTTTTAATCTCACAGTTCAACTAGTTCTTAAATCATTTTTCAGACAACTGATTTCAACTCTCTACACAGTGATGATTTAGCTTAGGTAAGCTATTTCTTCTCTGTTCATAAAAGCAAACAGCATATCATGTGTGCATAATGATCTTTTTTCCACAATTTTGGCAACTGAGGTGCAGAGTTTTTGATTGCTTTTTCTAAGTAAATTCTCTGTTTCAGCACCCTGGGCTGAAATTTTTAATTGCATTTAATTTATTTTAATTTTTTACAAGCATGGAGGAGTTTAATACCCACCAGGGGGGCGCTCTTGGGGATTCCACTAGGTATCAAAGGACTGGTAAAAGATAAAACTAAACTTACAGGACTGATAAAAAGTTTAAGTGCCCCTGCTACAGCTGAAAAAAGCAGCAATCTTTTCTCCGCCAAATGATCAAAGATTACCGACAGCAGTTAGGAATTTTCTATCAGCTTTTGGCTTCTGGCCAGGCACCAACAAGGGAGAGAGACAGAAAAACTCCAACCTAACCACTGGTTCTTTGGCAATTTAGTGACAGGGGAGCATTTAGCTGTTTTTTAAAGCATCATGTTGCCTTTATAGTTTGTGGTTACACAAGTACCAACACCAAATGTCTTGAAAGACTTGGTACCTGTCCCCTGTTCAACAGGAGTGCGCAGAAGCTTTAAAACTTGACACCAAGACACAAACAATATCTAAAGAAATGGATTTATGGGTGGTCTTCTAAGTTGTGCACCTCATGTACCATAGCCCACTGGATTCTAATCTGGTCTCAGGTCATTCTCCACTCTGTCGCCCAGTTTTCTTCTCTGTTCACCATCCTTTTCTCTAGTCATAGGTGTAAAAGACCAAAAAGAAGTTTAAGAAATGAAGCCAAAGAGTGTGAGTCATTCTTTACAGAAACACACTGGCACAGCTACAGCTGCACTTTTTAATGTCATGTTTTGATGTTTTATTCATCCTCCCAACTCAGAATAGTGCCAGAAAAATGCAGAAGTACACACCCCTTGGTTTTACATCCTTTCGTCTCCCTAAAGCCTCACATTGACATGCGTCCTGCTAATAGGTCTGTCAGAGTGGAGCTGGGACGTCTGACAGTGATGTCCTAATCCGACGGGGAACTGCTGTTTGGGCCGTTATGCTCCAGCAGAGGAGCTGCTTAGCCCCAAAAGACCAATATGATCACGTTGGAGAATGGTGATAAAGAGCGCAGTGCTGAGTGTTACTTAGACTGCATGTCTGTCGGCTGCTCTGCTGGAGAATGCAGAAGTGGTTTCTGTAGCTTCAGACAGTATATGTACCTGAAGTTCACTCCGTGCATGATGTGGTGTTGAAATCTGAGGATTAGGTCCTTACCAGTCAAAGAAAAATAGTAGAAATCGTTGCAGTTACTTTTCAGGATTCAGCACACAGCTATGTTACAGTAATTGTCAATTTTACTTTTTTGTTTTGCCAATCCACCAGAGGACACAAGTGTAAGCCTTTGTATAATTTTTCAGAGATAATAGACACTTCTTTGTCAGTTTCCACTGGAAAACAAAAGCCACATGGGGTTTTATGTTAGTGGCGTCAAACTGATGAGTCTCCTTAAGATGGTGAAAAAAAAAGAAGGAAGCTCACATTGTCAAAGCCACTTCAGATCCTGTTGAGGCAATGAGTCATAGATAATGGTATGCGAAACAATACAGTTTAATTGCACCGCTGTATTTTGTGGGAGGAGTGGATGTAATGCAGTCTTAATTTGTTGTTATCATGTTTATATGGGGAATTTACAGTCTTTGGATGGATATGGATATTTAACGCTGATGCAATAACACAAGGTGCTTTACGGCTGCAGGAACTCGACTCAGGAACAAGGGACTTTTAGAGAAACTGAGTTTCGACAGCAGAAACAAGGGTTTAAATTTTAGCTATGGCTTGTTTTTTTCTGTTTTGGTCTTTGTTTACACTTTGGCATTGGTAGAATACTTGAATCAGCAACAACACATTACTGATAGTTGTTCATGTACAGAGTAAAATAAAAGAGACAACTCTGATTGATACATTTTCTGAGCCTTGAAGCTCCAAGAGGGAGTGTATGTTGATTTTGGCGCGCCCAGTGGACAAAGCGTACATCTTGCAATCATGCTGTTTTTTTCTTGTTTTAACAAAAAAAACAAAAATCTTAGACTTTCTTTGAACAATGAAACATTCAGCCCACTCACCCTAAGTGTCCCACCACGTCGACACTCCTGTATTGTGTAATCTGAAATGAATGTGTTCTGAAAAGATCCCACATGCAACATGCATAGCTTTCATTAAGAGTGCATTAACAAGCCAGTGCTACACAAGTTCCTGAGGATGACACATGTTCTGAGTCAGTGTCACATTAATTCTGTGTGAAACTGTCCTTGTGTGGTGAGTAAGAAGCACGGCAATGAAGAAAAACACAGGGATGCAAAGGTGCAAGGGTGTGGAGGCATGAAAAGCAGAAGAGTGTGTGAGCAGCCCTTCATTTCATGCATTGTAACTCTATATACAAGATAATCTTCATTCATCCCATCTCCATTGCAGACATCAGACACCAACCTCAAAGCTAATTCCTCCTTTTCCCATTACCCTCTTCCCCCTCTCCAGGACACTGTCCATTAGCTTGCTCCACCAGAGCTGCAGATATCAGAGCCTTTTCATATTCGCTCATTAGCACTTTCTTTATGCAAAATGCAGATTTCATTAACAAACAGCCTGTTTAACCGCCCTGGGCTAACGGGGACGATGATTCAAGATTTCTTTGGAGACGCCAAACAGTGAAAATGCAGGATGGAACAAAACAAGTCTTTATGGAGGTCATAGAGGCATAATAATGGTATTAAAGATTCATCAGGCTTTTTTTTTTGTCTGTTTAAACATCACGACCCGAGTCCTGTGCTCTTCCTCCTCCTGAAAATGGTTTCAAATCTGGTTCAGGTCTTTTTTCCTTTTTTTAAAAAAAAAAAGTACATCGCTACTGATAGAAGTTGGTTGCAGAAACAGTATAAGCACAGTACACCCTGTTTGAGGTAGTATCTTCCTCCCAGCTGGAGGCTTTTTATTGCCTCTGTAGATCAGCTTGACAGAAATGAATCCCAGGTTTGAGCTGCTGTTCTCAAGTGTTTCAGCAGCGTAATGTACAGATCCCACACAACATGACGCAATCTGCGCTACATGCTGTTTTCAACCATGTCTCCTCTTCACTGCATGCATGTACAATGTGAATTATTCATGACTCAACCCTTCAAGAATACGCAAACACGTATATTTAATTATTAGAAGATTTGCTGGGGTGGAATGCTGCTGGTCTTCCGCTGTTTCTAATTCAACGTTTTTTTGTTTTTTTTAAGGAGATGGGAGATAAGAAATGTTTGTTCAAGATGCAGTGAAGCCATGAGGAAGAGGCCCAGGCTGAGGCTTTGTGTGTGTCCCACTTAGCTTGAACTAATTTTTCATGTTGCTCCACAGTTTGGGACATGAGCACACAGACGCACAGTGAGCATCGCTGTTTAGCAGACAGATGCAGCACTTTGTAAAAGTGCTTAAATCACTATGTCCTAAATGTGCCAAATGAGACACACTTAAGAAGTGGACAGAAAGATTCAGCTGCGTTTTGTTCAATGAAACAGACTTCAAGATGCATTCATCATTTCTTTTCATATGTAACTGTAAAACATGTTGTAAATGCCACCTGATATCCTTATAGAGGACCAAAGCTTTTAAAAGCTTTTGGTAACTTCCGGAAGCCTCTGTTTGAGCAACACCAAAGACGATGAAGAATGAGGGTCAGTTTCTCATAGTGCCTCCACATGTGGTGTTTTAACTCCAGCAGTTCCCATCAAAGTGAGAAGACATGCAGCTGATTGAGCTGATTGATGGTTGAGCCAGACGATGCTGTGAAACTTGAAACCTGCTGCTCAATACGCTGGCGTCATACATGTGAAGACGATGGAGCAGGGAGGTGGGAATCCACTGTAAAGAGAGTTCATTTCTTTCTTTCTTTTTTGAAGTTATACTTTGGGCTTTGTATGTCTTTATTTTGAGAGGACAGGGCTGTGGATAGAGCAGGAAATAGAGTGAGAGTGGGGAGTGAGATGTAGGAAAGTCACCACAGGTTGGACTTGAACCCAGGCTGCCCATCAAGGGCTTTTTGTTCATATGGAGCATGACGTAAACCACTAGGTCATCTGCACAACCATTTATTTCTTAAATGTAGGGATTAGTGTGAGACTAATTTCATACTTTGAGCTTGTATAACTATTCTAATGTTGCACTTTTCTGGTGTCAGTAGATAATTGCTTAAAAATGAATCATCCCTATGGGCAGAGATGAAAATTTAAAGCATGGATGATGAGGTCATGCATTAATTATGTTCATGTGATGACAGCTCACATGTGCCAGTTGCGTGGAAGTAATTTAAATTGAAATAAACAACAAAATAGCTGTTATAGCGGAGATCGTGAAGCCCGAGTGATGCAAGGAGGAGCAAAACAACACTCCCTGAACTCTATTAATGTACTTTTGCATACCAAGAAGTCTCATCCTGAGCGGTGAGTTTCTGAAAAGTAAGAATGTAAAAGTGTCAAAAAAGAAAAAAAGACCTCTTTTTTTCTGAAATGTTTCTTTTTCATTAGTTATTAGATGTTAAAAACGGGGTTTTATGTCTCGTTTAATAATGATTGACAGCTGCTGTTCTTGTGTAGTTTTTTCAGGAATAATAAAATACATCAGGAAGGAGAGTTAAGAAGAGATTTGACTGTCGAAAGAAATAAAAATAAATTATTTTTGTCAACCGCTTCCAGTCAGATTTTCCCAGAGTTCCGCGTACGTCTCTACTGCGCAGACTCTGGCTGCACAATGGCGGCTCCTGTAACAGAGGTTTTTTGGCTTCAAAACCGTACAATGGTAAAAGGCGGAGCGACACTGTCCATTGTGTATACAGTCTATGGTTAACCCCACTTCGTAGTACAGGCCCCTGGTCTATAGATGTACCAGCATGATATCTCTGCACCGACTCTCTACCAGTCAGTCAGCTTTGTATTTAATGATGAGCTAATGTCCTGTAAAAAGTGTCCATAGTGGCAGCTGTTGTGTATTTTTCCCCCTAAAAAAGCTCACAGAGACTTTGTGCAGCCCCTGCTCTAAAGTTGAAACACCATCAGCCATGTACCGGTAGTTGAGTTTAACGAGACCACACATTGTTTGTTTCTATCTGATAGAAATTTAATCATAAAATGAATGTCGGAGAACATTCTTAAGAATTAATTACTAATTGTTCGCATCTCTAATCTTGACCTGTTGAGTTCATGTGGTACAGATTCGATTTCTGTGTCTGAGGAAACAATAAAGCCAAAGAGTTATTTCCAGTCTTGATCACAGGAACAAAGCATTTCTTGTGCTTTTGCACAGAAACCACCTGAGTGAAGACTGTGGCAGCTGCCATGTGAAGCACTCACTCAATCCAACAAGTCTCTCCCTGAGAGCAGCACCCTAGTAGTCAGTTAATAGCTAGCTAACAAAGCTGAGCACATTCCCGAGTGTGCTGGGAGAATAGTTCTTTCACAGTAAGCGATAGCAGGGAGTTCACTCCTCTTGGTGGTGACAATAGGGGGGCAGAGACGACGTATTTGTGAGGAATCACACGTTTCAAATCACACATGCAGCTTCTAAGTATAGCCCAGGTTTATCTGTGCTCCTGGAGACAGAAGCTATGAATACTGCATCCCTTCAGTTTCTGCCACCCTGTCAAAGAGGATTTCAATGTTGAGGCACGCTTGAATGGATAAAGAGGAGTTTCTATCATGAGAACAGCACCATCCACTTCTATTCTGTGTTCTGTATCATGGAGCAGAGAGCTGACTGTTCCTGACAGACTCAAAGGTAGCATGATACTCGAACACATACAGGAAGAATGGGAGCAGCATGAGAACTCCGACACCTCACCTAAGAACTCAAAACAGCTCACAGAGCGATGTATGACCGTCTCCACATTATAAAGTCTTGAGGTTAAAGGAAGTGTGAGAGCTAAAGGTAGCCAGAGCACAGGTGAATCTATCTACTACGTGTTTTGTGTCCTATTTTTTTACTCCCAGGGTCATTACAAAGCAAGCGAGCAGAGTTCTGTCAATTAAAAGAGAGGCTCTGCATTCCTGCCACAACGTGAGCACCTGGGCCTCATTTCCACTGGCACTGTCACTGCTGGAAATAATCATACATCACTTTTTCACAGTTTAAGCTCCAAACTGTTATGCCACAATGTTGCGTACACGCCGAGTGGGCGTGGTTTCCACACCATTTAAATTTGGCTCCCAAAAATGGTGCATGTTTCGTCCAAAAACAGTTCTACATGAAGCAAATAATGAAAACAGGAAGGCTCAGTCCTCGCACCCTGTTGAATTCATACGAGGAGTGATTGTCTTTGCAAATATCTGCAAGTTGCACAAAAGAAAATATAGTTTGTCATCATTCATGTCTGTTTGAGTTGTACAAGGACTGCTACAGCACAAATACAAATGTGTTTCCATGCACTATAAAACTTTGTGTTCCCACAGGTTCAGTGGCACCGCCTGTCACTGCTTGATGTTTTTGATTCAATTTTATACCTGCCATTGTGTCCTCTAAGTGGCTTTCTCCACCCCTGTTACTACACAGCATGTGGTGAGCGGGTGAGGCCAAATGGAGCTCTCCCTCAGTGATTTGAATGAGTGTCAGGAGGTCACAGAAGCTAGGCCTTAATAACACGTCTCTCCCCAAGCACAGATCAACCACTAAAGCTCTCCTTTCATTTGTCCTCTGTGAAAAACCTCTGCTGAACTCTTGACAACTTTTTTTTTAGATCTCTTGATTTATTCTCTGCTAAATTCACTTTTGATAGCTGTATGAATCAGTGTTATAGTTCTCTTTTTCATCAGGTTCATTGCTTTTAGTGAATTTATTGATTTTTACTCTTCCCCTTTATTTTCTATCCCTGTTTCAAAAGTACCCTATTGTCAACTTAACCGTGGGATGTAACCTTTGCTGGAGAACTAACCGCCCCTCGAGGCCACAATAAAATTAGGGATGTGTGCTGTTCAGTGATGGAAATCAAACAGATTGTTGGAGTGGACAGCTGCTTGCGACTGGAAAACAGATAGACTGGTCTAGAGAGAGAATGTAAATATACAGGCACCATTTTATTTACCTCTTGTTTTTGGACCAGATGCAAAATTGATCTGCCTTTGCAGTCTGCATCTTTTGGACATGTAGTTACAGTTGGGAGGAGGTGGACACACAGACCTTCAGCACTGACTATGGCATCTTTTTATCACAGAAGTATAAACCAAGTTTCACTGTAAGAGAAGTGTTTGGGTCTGAATTTATTAAATTTAGTGCTGGAGTTTACCTGACCACAGCCTCTCTGCCTTGCTGCTCTCTAAACAAAGGGGCCCAACGGGGCCAAATTCCCTGTGAGTAAAGTTCAGTGTCCCCCAAGCGGTTCGGTTTGGTTCAGTACGGTACAGCATTGTGGTGTTTTCTTTGAATAAAACCAGGACAGACCAACCCATACTGTCCCACTTTATGGTACCCTTCTGCTGAGGTGCCAGACATACCGATTCAGCACCAGAAGGTGGAGCTGGAAAGCTGCAGGCCATTGATTGGTCGAAAGAATTGTCACTTCCTGTACGACTGAGAGTATAAAGAACAACAAAAAACCTGGCCTTTTTTAAATCTCCAGTTGACTTTGTAAAGATAACCTGCTTTTTGTTTCAAAAATGGCATTATGAAACATTTTGCTATGTCAGGTTTTTCTTCTTTGTTTGAATTATCAGCGGGGCATGCTGTGTGGCACTGCTATGCACGTTATTATGTATCTGACACAGCCATTTTGTGGCATTTTCTTTGACTAAAACCGGGACAGGTCCTCAAATTACAGACCAGTACCAACCTACTTTATGGTACCCTTTTGTTGATGTGCCAGACATACCGATTTAACCCCAGAATGTAGACGTAGAAAAGCTGCAGTATGTTGATTGTTCAAAAGAATCGTCACTTCCTGTACAACAGCGGTAATGATTGTTGGATTTATTAGCAGGGTACACTGTGTTGCACTGTTATGCCTTCATGCTATTATGTAGCTGTCACAACTATCAGCATCCAGCTTACACGCCACACGGTTGGCTGTAGAAATGCAAACAGGATCGTGCTTTACCGATTCGACCTGTACCAGACTGTACTGATCCATACCAGACAGCTGGGTGGAAACGAGGCTTAATAGTCTTACCACTAACAAGTACTTCATATAGTCTAACATTAACTAAACTGTCTCTTTAAAAGTATTCATGATCAGATATGTGAGCATTTTTATCTTTGGAAAAAGTCAGCCTTGAACTTTTGCTCAGCCAGCTTCCTGAAATAGCTTTCTATTTACCTTTTAACAACAAGTTCTCATTATCCTACAGTCTGTTGGACAAGACTAAAGCACATTTCCTGAATTACTGACAATTATTCTAACCAAGACAGGATCTTTTGCTGTTCTCTTATTTGTTAAGTATATTTTGGATTGGCAAAACACTTGCTACCAAGCATACTTCATGCAGCACTCACTAACTGAGTGTATAAACACCTGAACACACAAACACACTCTGAATAGGTGTTTTATGTCTACAAACCCATTGGTCCTCTTCCTCAGTGGCTGCCATGTTTCTACAGTAGCACAGTAGTAACAAAGTAGTAACATACATTTTTGTATTTAGTAAATGGCTGAGTCAAATGCACAAGCTGGAAGACAAGAAGAAGAAACTTGTTTTTTTCTGAAAGAACTTGTATTGAAAGACCTTGCTGATGGTAAAATTTGACAAATGGGAGCATTTTCGACCTTGCAGTTCAAGTATGCGACCCATGTACAGAGGTGGTGGTCATTGAATTCAGAAACAAAAAAAGGAAACTTGACAAAAGGAGAATCATATCCCATGCATCAAAGGAGCTTCTTGTCCTCAGAGACCAGGGATGGGAGGGGTGAGAAAGGGAGCGTTACCGTCTACACACTGTACCTTAGAGTGGTAGATGTGAAAAACAAAACTAAGTTTGCACTAAATAAGTTTGTCTGAATCACACCGTATACAAAATAATTAGACCAGCAGAGCTTCCCTATCATTTCCTTTGATCAGACTTTTTTTTGGGATGAGGTATCCTCTCACCTCGCATTGTTTTGTTGTCCAGTTCCTCACTGAAGCTTTGTGTTGGTAGATTGAAGCTGATCATGCGGAGCTTCCGGCTAAACACTCTTTGGCACTCCCAAGCTCATATCAAAGGTCCCTGTCAACATCACAACCACTATCAGCCAAACTCACTTCCTCTGGCTGTCATTTCTCCTTTTTTTGTGCGATCATAGCTTAAAAAAGTAGATAGCAGAGCCAGGCATGCTTAATACTTTCTGCCAACACTGAAAACTCTCCTCTTCTTTGCCATTCATCCCTTCTTAGAGGGATCAATCTATCTTCAAAGGAAATTGAGCCAGCCTTTGGTATGATGACATGGATTTAATCCCCACACTAAAGATATTTTATAAAAGAGGTTTTTTGTAGTCATATATGCATGCTAGGCAGTTGGAGTGTGGCTAAAGGGCACATGTTATGAGCATGCCAAGAGGCGGAGCAGTCAGAGTTAAATACAAGAGCATGAGAAGTGTATCAAAGGGTATTAGGTTCTAAGCTTTGCATCAGTGCTAATTGGGTTGCCAGTATGCTCTTATTAAAATCTGCCACTTTTCTTTTTTGCTCTTCTTTAAAGGATCATTCTGACAATCTTGGCAGGAAGTATTTTGCAAAATATTGGAGAGGTAGAGTACAGTGCTGCTGGGAAGGTACATAGAGATTGTTACACTCAAGTGAATGTTACAGTAGCTTGAAAAGCCAACTGTGCATACCGAATAACTCACCAGGAGGCAGTAAAAGCATCTTTAGGATATTTAAATCTTAACTATTAAGTAAAAATATGTTGTAGAAATCCCTGAATTTGTCTGTAAGCTGTTCAAAATCATCTGTTCTGAGAGCACAAGATATTCACAAGATTTTTTTAAGTTATTTTTTTGGGGGGCTTTTTATGTCTTTATTTGAGAGGACAAGACAGTGGATAGAGGAGGAAACAGGGTGAGAGTGGGGAGTGACATGTGGGAAAGCCACAGGTCAGACTTGAACCCTTTTTTCAGTAAAATTATTGCTAATTTTCAAGAGGTTATGGTAAGAATCATCTGAATTGTTACTATTTTTTAAAATAAGTATTTTCTGCATTGAATGAATGCATATTTATTAAAAAAAAACTTTACTAAAAAGTTGCCAAAACCACCCAATTTATCAAATATGATACATATGACATATCATAAACAAAATGATACAGCAATATTTTTTGTGGATATTGTTAAAGGGGTCAGTAAACATCTCAGTTTAAAAAAATAGAATTTTGGGGGTATTTTTTGATGGGTCAGGCTTTAAAGGATTTAAAGGTTATAATTAGGCCTGTACATAGTTAACATGGTGACAGGTTAACTGCAGTTTCTATTAAGGCTACTAATTTTTGACCTACAGATGTTCTGTGATCATGACTCATTTGGAGTGCTGTAGTTCTGGAAATCTGTAAGGTCATGGATGGCATGTAGAAACAAACCTCCAGAAGCAGAAGAAATAAACAGTCTGGTCTGGTCGGTTTCAATGCCTGGCCAGATGGTCAGGAGACACTTGCAGTGACCCCATGTAAATCTTCCAGGCCGGATTCCTCTCTGGTGACTCAAAACCAGACTTGGACTTGAACTCTGGAAATTCAAACTTGAGGTTTAGTGACCTGACAAAGAAACTGTCAGAAACTGGATAACAGAAGGATTCTGTTATCCAGCCAGGTTCCACACTGGCGTCAAGTCATTGTACACTTAAAGTGAAATGATTGCCCTTAAAACAAGCACCGTCTCTTCCATTTTGGAGCAGATGGGTCCTAAAATTTTAAAGGTCTTCAGAAATCTCTTAAACTTCAATCCTTTATTGTTTTTGGAACTTGTGTGGCCATCTGAAACTAAGCTTGAGCACTTTGCCAAAAACCAATAACCATCGTCCTGCAAATCTGAAGGAAACTATTTTCAGTCCATTTTTTTCAGTATTTCTGGATCATTTTCCATGATTTTTACCATCACTTCTACTAGCATGGTGTAATTTTTGAGCATAACTATAAACAGTCTTTGCTTACTTCCACTCTCTTAACTCCATTGAGCTAAGCTGCAATGATTCATTTGTTAACATCTTGATCAGACGTCCATTCGTGGGCCAGAGAGAGAGAGAGCAAGAGAGAGGGAGAACAAGCTAACTTCAACTTCGTATTAAAGACAGTGATATTACAACTACAGGATGTCAATAAACAAGCTCAATAAAGCAACATAGGTTATTAAAATATAAGAATACATATGAGAAATATGATGCCCTGTGTGTGTATACTGGACAGCTTCATGTTCATTAATAAAGGACATCCAGGTTGAGATGAGTCATTGCTCTCCTATCGACTACAATAAAAACCAAAGCATGTCTTCCATGTCAATACACACTCACTGCAGACACTTCAGGCACGGCCTTGTGTCTCCTTTGTGGCTTTGAGCAGGAAACATATTTGATTCCAGGGTTCTTCCTGCACTAAGTCTTGCTGCGTTTAAACCCTTGTCACTAAACTTCAAGGTCTTTGTCTCACAAACATCATCTCCACAGGGATAAAAGGAGACACCTTAAATTCAGGGTCCTTTGACTCACTTGGATTTTGAAAGGCTTCACTTCTGTCTCTCTTTCTCTGCAGTATCCATATTTACAGGCTTGCAGTATGCATCTTGGCTTTTTACAACTGAATACAACCCGTTAATTATTCACCCCTCTCTGCTCTATCAGAGCCTCCTTAGTCCTATTTATCTCCCTCTCCCCAGTGCCTTCAGTTGCATTTTCAGCAGCAGATAGAGAAGAATGCAGAAACCCTCTTTTTGTAGCAGAGCTTAGCATTAAACCTAGGCTAACTCTGAGTTAGGAAGTCCTTAAAGGGAAACGTGGGACCTGGTAATTGTTCCTTTCATGTGACTTGTTAATTCTTGGATCAAAGCAGATGAGACGGACCATGAATGGGACGTTGATTGGGAACACACATAGCTAAGCGTTGAACAGTTTGGCAGCCTCTTTAATACTGCCATGTGTGCGCAGAGATGAAGGGAAAAGAATCACAAGAACCGCTAATGCCACGTGTTCCTGCTTGACATCATGACAAAACGTAACCAATTGTGTTTAAGGATGCTAAAAAGCTATTTCATCAGAACACTCTGTAAGTTACCAGGCCTTGCATGGGCCTCTGCAGTCATCTGCATAGCTGAATTAAAAATTTTTGTTCTAGTAATTGTGCTTAAAAATTAATGCAGGTTTTGTGAGCTGGTCTACTGCTAGCATTCATCATGTTCTGACAGCTTCCCCAGAAGATTAAGCATTCAACCTCAACGCCAGAGGAAAACAGGGAGGAGACTAGATGAGAAACAGGGTCATTAACTCGAGGCTCCTCAGCAGAAATAGGTGTCTGATTGAGCAATTGGGATTTACAGAGAAGAAAGCTTCGAAAAAGACTTTGATCCGTAAAGGGATTGTGTGAAAGATTTGTTTGAATATCTATGCAAAGTGTAGGACAAGAGTAGGATGCTGCTGAGAAGATTTGAACTGGTTCATAATTTTTTTTTCCTGATAAACTGATCTTGTGGTTCTGGGTGAGAAAAACAAAAGCTGATTGCTGTAAGCCCATCAGGTGCTGTCTGTGTGGTAATCTACAGTGGATTTGGAATAGAGTCTTTGCACAGCAGCTTATCAGCTGAGCTTTACACTGGAGTCAAGTTATTTAGCAGATTAGCTGCCAAAGAGTGAAATGATGACACTTGAAACAAGCACTTTCCTTTTTTTTCTACCCTGGAAGAGGTGAGTATTCAAATTTATACAGGATTACGGAGTCATCATCTTGGCTCCCAAAAATGTTGCAAACTTATTTGGGCTTGTCTGAAACTTTTAGTCTGAGTACTCTGCCAAAACAGACAATTATAGTTATTTTCCAACAAGGTTAATATCATTTCTGTCATTGGTACCCTATATTCTTGTGGTGTAGTTATTCCCACCTACTCTGGGGTAAGGTGGGTGGCTGATAAAGACCAAATCCAATCAGCCACACTGATTTCTACGATGCGATCAAAATAGTTTTGTTTTATGAAATGGGGCAAAAGTACTGCATCCAGGAGGTCAATCAGTCTTAAATGCCCATATTTTATCATTGTGTAGAATTGCCACGACATACTGTCTTCTTGTTGTAACGTCTAGCAAGTGTGAATTAGTAAGGACAACAAAGTCTTGGTCCTACTGACCGTATTAACTTGGCAGCCATTTTTCTCTAATGTCACTTTTAGTATGAGAAGCTTAAATGCTTTTCTTGTGTAACCATGTGACATTCCTGTTTACAGTTTGCAAATGCTACAAACTGATGATCTGAAAAATTATCACTTCTCACCTGCTCAGCAGCTGAACACACAATACATGTCTCAAAGGACAGTCGGCTGGATGAAGGATGGAGTTTAAATATCCAGTTTGCGGAATGTGCAAAAGCTGAATCAGTGTAGGCCATGGAAAATGGCAATGATGAAGGAAATGTAAATGCAGAAACATTATGCTACAAAGCAAACCAATTACAAGGCTTACAGTCTGTGTTGTTTCAATGCATCATTACATTTTTGAGGAGGAGGTGTACATCAAGCTACATATAGGCTTCTGAGTAGCTTTAGGGATGTACAAACCCCAAAGCTTATGCTACGATGTAGATTTATTTAGATGTACTCAGTACAAAGAAGTGACATCGACAAGGGTTTTCTAAAAGTTGAACTAGCTTTAACTAAGTGCTGAGTGTAGCAACACAAAAACCCTCCAAGGTTTTTTTTTGTTTGTTTGTTGTTGTTCTGAAAACACTGAACTACATTGTTTTTGTGAAGAAAACAGGCAATGCAGTTGAGAAAACATGCTGCCAGTAGACACAGGCCTTTGGTCTGACTGTCGGCACAAACTGAGTGCCTGTGCACAACAACAAGAGCAGTATGGGCCTATATGTGCCTCCTCTGGTATATGCAAGAAATATTCACAGAGCAAAAAAGCGCAACTTTTTGAACTGACACTACCGTTCTGCATGCTCTCACAGTTTTACAGCTGGAGGCTTCACAGTTCACTCAAAGTTTTGTCTGTCGCTGAGCTTCCTCTTCAGAGCTGCTGTCTTTGACTTACTCCTCCCACTGACTCTGGAAGTAAAAGCCCCGCAAACAACTGAACACAGATGTTTTCACAGGATTCTTTTTGGTCAAACTTGGACACGGCTAAAATGGATGCAGGGAAAGGTAGTGTGAAATGTATTTGCAATATTTTAAGTTTACATCCCAATTCTCTTGTTGCCCATCCATTAGTGGAATAACCGGTGGGATGATCAAGTAAGTCCTTGCATGCATTTACAGGAAGTATACAGATTGCTGGACCTTCACAAAAAGTTTCCAAAATTTAAACCAGTGTGACTTTTTCACCTCCTAGCTGCATATTTTTTCAAACTTGGCTTGACAAAAATAGTAATACCATCTTCACATAAAGCCTTTGGTTAGCCTTTGGAAAGGAGTTACACCAATGTAATGATTTGCATGCTCTAGTTTGCTTATATCTTCAGGATGTGGATGTAAGGAGACAATGAAATATTTAATATATTCAACACATTCTTATGCCAAAAGAATACAGCGTGTTCAGTGAGAAAGCCTCTGTGGGCTCCTTTTTAAAATATGTTTGGTATAAACAGAATTCATGTATGTAATAAAGCAGGAGGTTCAACCACACTTGAGTTCACATTTTGAATACATTTGTCCAGATACACCGCTCACATAGAGTATGAATGACTGTGGCTACACCCTCTCTTTGTTTCTCAGTATACACTACCCTGTATATGCGTTGCATGTCTTGTTGCTAATAAAGGTCCTGTCAAGCTGTGTCTATGTTTGCCAGGGGGCTGGTTCGCTGTGCCAGTGCATAATTGTACAGGTCTCCCTTGTCAGCCCTCCAAAGCTCCCCGGGCTCGACACGAGGCATCACAGTGAGAGAACAAGGGTCACAACCACTAGACATATCATTAATCACAGAATCTGGGGGTATCAGCCTGGGATTATCCGTCCCGAGGGGGGCCTGAGTCAGTTATGGAGTTCCCCGTAGGTGCTGCAGCTGAAGGGGAATGTGAGTCTGGTGGAGCCTGATAGACTCAGCTCCGGCTGAGGCAATCTGTAGAGAGGATGAAAAGGGCTGGAACATTGATTTCAGTTCAAGAAGAAGGTGGGAGGGAAAGGGGAATAGAGGCAAGTGAGAAAAGCCTTAAAACTAGCAGCCTATCCCCCAGATGAGGGAAATGTAGTCCGATAAAATGTGGCAATACCCATGTGGAAGCAGAAAAAAAAACTAAAGTAAGGACAATTCAGGTCACTTTTTCATCCCTGATGGATTCTTGTACCCCTTCTTCTATCCACTTTACATTTTAATCAGGGAAGTAAAACATAATAGCAACTGTAAACGTCTCAGGATGTATTTTTCAGCTACATTTAACACAGCATAAATTATAAAACAAATTTGGTCAGATGTAACTTCACCCTAAGGATATGTAGGGTTTTTTTTTTATAAGGGAGCAATATGATGAGTCTGAGTGAGACTAAATAGGTGTTAAGATAACTTTCACAGGTAAAATATAGTTAGACAGATACAAGGATTCAAGTCACATCCTCTTTCACAAACAGTTTCAAGTGTTCATCTGAAGGTGTTTGTTTTGCATCTCTATTTTATCAAGTCTGTCTTATGACTAACACTGCAAGTTTAAATGTGAATCATGAGCCACAAATGAGCCAGGGGTGTAAATGTAAGTTGTGTAGAGAAAACTATTCAAGTATCTCTGAATTCACAGTTCTTCTTAGCTGCACATCTGCTGCATTTTAGTGACTGAATTCCCCAGTTTCTCTGACTGCTCACCCTGAAGAGTGGAGGGATGAACTGCCCCCAAGGCTGTTGTCTTAACCTGCGTGATTAATGGTGCATTAACACGATGGCAGGTCTTTGAGCACATCACGGCTCTCGCATTGCCACTGCATTATTAATGCGGCACAAAGAGCCTGTTTAATGAGCCAGAACTCTCTCAGTAGATGTTGATTAGGCATGCAATGTGTGTAAAGCTTTGCCCCTCAAAATGTATCCACACTACAGAGGGTCTGATTTATTTATTTTGTGTGTTGTTGTTTCTTGTTGTTGTTGTTTTTTTCATATAGCAACTCAAATACCTTGTAGATAGATGAGGGCAGCGTGGATTCACAGAGTGTGGTTCTCCCAAAGGTTCCTGCCCATTAAAAGGAAGTTTTTCCTCACCATTATAACTTGTTAAATGCTGCAAAGGTTTCTTCTCCTGGTGGATTAAAATAAGATCACATTTCTTATCTTGTACTGATGTTGGTTCTCTGTGAGTATTGTAACATTAGCAACTCTAGACCTGTAAATGTTTAATGTTTTTGGAAAGCATCTTGAGATAAAATTTGTTCTGATTCAGCTCCATATAAATAAAGCTTAATTGATGAATAAGCCTTGGGTTCCCATCTTCTATGGTTCCCCTTTAACTTTGAAAGATGTTAATATCAATATGTCCACGTCAGCCTGTTCTGTGAAATACACTCAATTACTTACATGCTAAACATTATACAAATGAAGTATCTGTTTGGTTATTTGAGGTCTTAGCTAGCAGCTCGTTAGCCTACAATAAAGATTCAGAACAGCCAACTTATCTTTTTTGACTAAAGAAATACATGTCTCCACCCATGTAAGGCAGCCCCAGAACTACTAACAAATACAGCAAACTATTTATGGATAAATGTTGGATAAATGTGTCCAATTTTTACTATTTTCTGGACATTGACATACCTTTAGACTAATCAATTAGTTTAAACTATTACAACATAAGTTGCTTTGGATCATTTCTATGACAGGGAAGGCTGACTGTTTGCTCATACTGAATGGCTAAGCTTTTTTTTTTTTTTTTTTTTTTTTTTTTGAGAAATTTTCATCTTTAAGATAAAGACATTTTATTCCACAATTATATTTTTAGAAGAAAGTGCACATAGGCTCTTTTTAAAGGGACTGTTAGGACTTTCTACATATATGCCTGATCGTAATCCACAACTTAAAATGAGATTATGGGCACCAGTATAGGTTATTTCTAACGGCTATTTCTTAGCTTCCCGACTGGGTCGGGCAGGACTGGATTGATTTACGTAGAAGTCTTAATGACAACACCACACCGTCCGAACTGGAGCTGAACTATCAGACAGAAAAAGGTCGTCAGACCAGAAGAAAGCTAAACGGGAGAGTGTTAACACGAAATGGCTAAACCACCATCTAAAGGCTAAAACAAGGGTTAAGCTGTTTGTGATAATGTTCATGTCAACCCACATGCAGCAGTTATACTGCAGTGATCTGATCCAACTTGAGAATCTGTCAACATAATGAAGAGTGAGTTTGCGTTAGTTCTGTTTGGTAGATGAGCAGGACATGAGGATTCGCTAACGTTACATGTTAGCCTACAGATACATCAGACACTGGGCTGCGAGCGGCACTAAATATAACTGGCTACTAAACTACAGTAAAAACTGACTGAGTTTGCTTGTTGTCATGTTTCAAACAACAGTACTGTGTAACTGTTGATACAAACATTAGCTCATTGCATGGTATCTAGTAAAAAGTTGTCTTGAACAAAGAAAAATGGTGTTAAAAAGGAGATCCAATATCCATTCATTTCCAAAACAAACACACGCCTTGTTAAGAGTAATGTCATCACGACAGTATGCGCAAGATTCCAGCCAAAAGGTGTTGCTGCAATCCACTTCAAACCAATAGTCCTCACAGCCTCTTTAAAGAAAGCAAACAGGATTTTAAGATCATATTCCAGGGATGCATGCTCCAAATAAATATTCATAATATCACACAAATTTAATAGACTGTGCAGCTTGTATGTGCACCCCACTGCATTTATAGCTTTTTACCCACATTGTACAATTTCTGAATCTGGAGCAATCCATTTTCAACTCATTAAACACAATAGATTTTTTCATCTACTGTCACACAATGTTTATATGATGATGTATCTGTGCTTGTACACTTGGCCTACAGCACAGTGGTTGGTTAATCATAATTTTTGAGACAGGGCAAGAAAATAGAAGCAACCAGGTTATCTAAGCCTGTGTTGGGTTAGTAAAACACGACCGCAGCAAGGCTACATCAAGTGTGCTGTGGCATTATCTCTACAACTCTGACAGGAGAAGTGTAGGAGGGAGAAGTGCAGGCATGCTAATCACTGTCATTGACCGGCATCTCAATTTCAGAGGGCAGAATCAAGGTCAACGCTTGGCTTTCACAAGAAAAACTTAAAGGTGTATACTCACTCATTAACGTCACTCTCTTGTGCGCTCAGTCTTTGCTTCATTGCAACACTTCACACTCACAAACAAAACCCTCCTTCAGGTGTCATCATGTGAAATCCTAAACATCTTAAAGTTATGCAGTAATTTCATTACTGGTCAATTTTTTTCAGCTGAAACATGTTATTTTGTCATGCAACTCACAAATTAGCAGCATTTGTGCAACAATGCAGCAGCTCTGAGAGCAGAACAATAACCAGTTTCTTAAGAGAAACGTTCCAGTACAATCCAACAAATGAATTCATAAAGCAACAATTACTTTGACCCGCTGTTATTATCCTTTCAAACAGTTGCAATGTTTCAACAAAGGTAGCAATTAACAAATGCTCTCCTTTAAGACTAGGCTACATTTCTGAACAGCTCTAATTACCACAAAGAACAAACCTGTTTTATCTGCAGCGCTCACATTAAACGTCCACGCTGTTATGAGCGCTGTGAGAGCCGGAAAAGGTTTCCACATTACGGTAATCACTTTAATTACTTTAACATAATCAGCATCATCGGGCTGCTTTTTATATTTTATATAACAAGGTTGAAGCAATCTTTTTGTCATTCACATGGTAACAATGCTAACGAACATTCAGTTAGAGTGCCTGATGAATACAGAATGAGATGTACAGAGAAAAAGTACAATTCATAGAGAACATCTGACATGTGTCTTAAGTCAATTTGGTAAAGTATTCTCTTCCTGCATTGTTCTCAGGCACTTTATTAATGGTCTACTGGTGCTGCTGTAAGAAAGAAAAGACAGACGCGTTGACAAAAAAGAAAACGCTTCCAGCATCATTGTTCATCTCTTTGAAGTGAGATTGCCATTTAATTCTGCTCTTAATGGTTTCTTCTTTCCTTTAGCATATGGGTTTTAGTTATTTTTTCCTCTGTCACTTTTCAGTGGACACTGGATTCTCACAGTCAGTCTCAGTAACTACAGCAGATGGATGGACCATCCTGTGGAAGACAGAAACATCACTTGCTTACCCAGTCAACCATTAACCCTGATGGTAATACAGCTTTAGAAAACTTTGTTTGCATATCTTCGTTTCTCAAATTCTTCATTATGTTTGTCTAGCAGTCCATGGTTAATTACAAAGACAATTCGGATACTTTCAGAAGCATCTTACCACCATGATGTTTTGTTTAGAAAGTTTTTCTTTTGTCTTAATAGTATTAACAAAAGTTAGTGGTATGATACAGCAGACTAAAGTTATTCAGGGAGATAAACAGAGTGGTAACATTGTCACAACATCAATTAAAAGTAAAGTTTTAGTTGGATATCTGGAACAAAAGTCAGAAGGCTAAAAAGTTAAGAGCCTACTGCAAGGCAACTACAATAGTCAAGATTTACTAACTAGTGAATTAGAAATAGTGAGTTAAAAATGAAAGAAAAACAAAAATCAGTCATGCCCGTTGCACAGCTGCTGACATCTATCCAAAAGAGTGTTATGCCACAAAACATACATGTGGATATTGAAGTCACATTCACTGTGGTGTTCCACAGGGCTCCATACTAGGCCCTCTTTCGTTACTGAAACACCAAAAACCCAGCTGAAGGGGTGTGTGTGTGTGTGTGTGTGTGTGTGTGTGTGTGTGTGTGTGTGTGTGTGTGTGTGGGGGTGTGTGTGTGTGTGTGTGGGTGGGTGTGTGATTACTGAGGCCACATTCACTGTGGTGTTCCACAGGGATCCATACTTGGCCCTGTTTTCTTCCATATACTGTATATGTACATGGACAACAGTCACTTGATATTGAAAGACACCCTTTTATTTTACTTATCAATAATGTTTTGCAGGATTAAGCAATTAATGTTTCTAAGAACTACAAACAAGTAATTTTGCCTTTGACAACTGATGACTGATTTATTACAGATGATGGGAGGACATTGCGACATCAGATGCAAAGAAAAAGATACGCATGACCCCATGAACTTCTTTCAATTTTAAGGCATGCGAGGATCTTTATACTGCTTACTTATTTACATCCCAATTAGAAGCTGTTCTGATGAATCACTACAATGTTATGGCACAATATAGCTTTACAAGCTTATGTTTCTTGATCAAAGTTTCTGCCATTGTAAGGAACACCTTTTTTTGTAAGTATGGCTTAACCCTGTCTGCAGTGGTTAATAGTGTAGCTTCCATGTCGGTTCACCAGCCATTTTTAAAGTTTGCCAGGTTTTACAGACAAAGCTCAAAATACTGTACTATGCCTATAAATTCTAACCTTAGGGTCTTCACATAATCTTTAAAATACAGGATTTAACCCTGCTATTAATGCATAGATATTTATGTACCCGCATGTGTTCTTGTCCCTGAAGCAGCCTTGGCAGCTCTGGCAGATAGTTTGAATACATCAAAGCTAGTTTGTCGGAAAAAAAGTGTTTCTTTAATCCACTGGTTAGAATTCTATAAAGGCTGCAAAAAAAATTTTGCAAGAGAAAAGCTCTTGCATGCCATCTTAAATCTAAACTTATGTATAAGTTGTAGAGGAAATGTTAATATATATATATATATATATATATATATATATATATATATATATTGGGAGAGCATTCCTATGTAACATGGATTGTAACTTTCCATATGAGCACTACCTCTTTCCTTTGCTTCTTAAAAAAAGAGACAATTTTCATGCTTGGCTGATGCCCACAGGGGCTTAAATATATGATTCAAGCCACAGAACATACATTTTGCATCTGCTCCTCCTCCATAGAGACCTCAAACCTACGCTAAAACTTTAATGTTTCACTAGATCCTATCTGATGTGGCATGTTCTGGGAGAAAGCTCAGGGTTGCATGGAAACTGCAGAGAACAGATGCACTATGAAGTGCAGCAGGAGTGCCCGGCCCAGCATGGCATGCTATGAGGTATAAGAAAACATTACTGGCATGGATTTCTTATCATAAGCATACTGACATTTGACAGTCGACTTGAGAAGAGCTAATGTGCTCTCAGTGACATTTCCCCGCGGACCTGTCAGATGAACTCTCATAACCTCCTCAGCTTTTCTCATCTCAGAGAGTGTCACTAGAGCAAGGGTCAGGTCACTTCTTCCTTATCTGTCACAGAGAGACAAGAGAACGAAATTGGCAAACAAGAAAAGAAATGTCCGGGTGTTTGCTTACAAATTTACAGTGCTGCTGGTAAATGTCTGAAAAATGAAGAAAATGCCTCTGTCTATGCACAACATTCTTTCAACTGCAACAAAATACAACATTTCAAGACGCAACACTTCCAAGAAACTCTCTTTTAGCTTAACAAACTTTCATTCATGCTTGAAGCTTTGACCTAGAAAATTAAAAAACACCCATGGGAAAGCGCCATCTTTAGGGGACATCTTAGTTTCCTAAAGGGGATGTCAAAATGTGTGGTTCTGAGGGCCAAGAGTGCTGGCACTGGTTTCTGTTCAACTAACACAACACTAGAGGCTACATCTACAAAACTTTCAAATTGTCCATTTGTCCTGTCAGCAGAGAGGTTTAATGAAATCACCTAAAATTAGATGAAGTCTGAGACGTACTGAAGAAAAGCTCTTGATACTCCTTATTGGTGCATAGTGGTTCAATAACAGTATGAGAACTGTTTTGATCCATGCATCTCAAAAGAGGAGAAAACATCTGAAGAAATAAAAGAACTGTGCCCAAGATTCTTTGAGAAACAGATCTATAAGAGTTCCACACATCCGATTGTAAACAGGTTATATTTGTGGCTTATCCTCAGTTCATTAGGGACAAGTTTGTTTCCCTCACTCAATAAATCAATGCCATTACACCATTAACACAGTTTCACGGCTTCAATTAATTTTGTTATAAAAGGATGTGTTCATCTTGTGAGCCAATGAAGCAGCATTAAAGGACAGACTTAAAACAGACTTCTCAGGTATTATGGGATTTTTTTGAAGACACTGACTTCCATTCCTTGAGGGAGCAATCAACAAAAACAGACACGTTGATGCTGTTAGGTCTGGCTATATAAGCTATAATTTGGCTTCTCTTGACATAGAATGGAAGAGAATAGAATAGAATAGAATAGAACATACTTAATTAATTCCCATAGGGAAATTTAGAGTTACAGCAGCAATACAAGAAAGTGTATCGTGCAAAAGTTCCAAGAATATATAAATAGTATGATATAATAAATGTCAACTAGATAAAAAAGGCCATTATGGTGGAAATGCACCTTTCAGCTGGTTTGTCCATGGCCAAAAATCTCTGCGGGGATGAAGAAAACAACTTCAGCCACGCTAAGTTTTGATTCGTTGTGTTGTTGTTGACATCTTTAAAAATGGTCCCAACAGAAGAACTGAGAGAGGACACAGAAGAGGAGACTTTGGTGTCAAAGAGGAATAGCTCATTGATTGTTTGGACCTATTTTGGATTTAGGAAGGAAGATGCAGCACAGCATAAGGTATAGTGTAAAACATGTCTGGTTACAACAAGGGGCAACGCTGCAAACTTGTTCTAGCATTTAAGAGAGCACCACAAGGCCATGGCTAAAACCCTGACTACTAAGGAAAATATTGTTTATATGTTAACAGTGTCCTTTGACGTGTTGGTACTAGGATAGAATGATTTATTGCTCATGTTTAGTGAGTAATGCAGAGGATAAATGTTACCCCCCAAAAATTGTATGTTAAATCGCAATTGCAATATTGGTCCATAAAAATTGCAACCAGATTATTTCTCAAAATCATTCAGCCCTACTCCAAATACAAAGATAACTGGAAAGATAAAAAAAATAAATAAAGAGAAAAAAAGAACAACAAAAAGTGAGCTGCTGCAACAAGCTGCCACTGCAGCACTTGGCAATGAAAAAAAAGACATGAAACTGTGTAAGGACAAAGACAGACAAAAACGCTAAGAGAAGAGTAACTAGTGTGCTTTAAATATACTCATCACTATGATTAATTGTTTTACAGTATGACTTAAAATCAACATGAAAGTTGTGTCACCATCACAGCTCTGGGTCATCATGCTTGCCTTCACAGATGACTCAGTGTTTGAACTTAACAGGGTACGATTAACACTTCAACAGCTTGATGTCCTTCACTGCGACAACATGTGCTGAAATCGTTCTGTTTCAGACACTCTGATGGGACGAAGACACAGGGACTAATTTTAGGATAATTTCAGGGTAACTTCAGCCAATTTTTATCACAGAAGACAGATCCTGTGTGAGGCAATTTGCCTCAGATGACTTGTAGTTACAGCTGAAGGAGTAAACTCTGTGTTCAGACCTCTTAAAATACACCTAAAACACCACATCAAGACAGTTTAAACAATCAGGTCTTTTATAATGTACTGTGAGGAGTTTTCATTGGTTATGCATCAGACTGGGATTAATATGAATCTCTTTTGTGCTTCAAGTTGAGATTTATTGTCAGAAATGTGTGTTAAGACCAAACACGAGTTGAACTTTTCATGGTGTGATGTCAGTTTGGAGTGTGATGCAGATCTTTTTAAAGGCAAGCATGAAAAATGGGAAACCCACATCATTCACTTAACTTTCATAAAAATTTAAACTGATGTGACAAATTCACTGAACTATGTCATGACAACGCATTTAGAATTCCCCACGTTTCTGGGATGCATGAGAAAACACTTGATCCAACCTACAGCCAACTATTAAAAAGACGGGGGATTTTTTTTTTTTTTTTGGTTATCTTTCTGCTTTACAAATCTAAATGATAATGTCATTTGAACAATTTGATCAATCCTTGCACACAAATTAAAACACAATCAATCGAAGTAATAGGAAATGGTGAACAGGAAATCCTTTCTGAAACAGATTGCGTACAGTATAGGAAAAAATATCAAACTGACAGTGAGCCTGTAGTGGGAGGAAATACAGTATTTTCCTGTGGATGAGTTGAACCAAGTAATGATGGTGTTTGTTTTGCCAGCATATCTTAATCAGGGGAGGGAGGCACAGTGGTGTAGTAGTTTGCGCTGTTGCCTTCCAGCAAGAAGACTCCAGGTCAGAAATCTAGTAGGCGCCTTTTTTTCTGAATTTGTGTGTTTTCTTCATGTATGCATTGATTCCCTCTTGGCACTCTGGCCTCCTCCCACAGCTCAAAGCCATGCTTGTTAGGTTAATTGGTGTCTCTAAATTGCCTGCAGGTGTGTGAGTGTGTCAGCTTTTCTGTCCGTAAGCTAGCCTTGAGATACGTTGGTGATCTGACCCCTGCCTCTCGCCCAATGACATCTGGAATGGGCTCAAACCCCTGTGACCCTGAAAAGGCTAAGCACTGATTGATTTTAAAAGGTGTGTTCTTCATATTTAGATAGGTTACATCTCAGAAATATTGCAGTTTGGTCTGAAAACACTTAACCCACCTAAGTGACTGAATCAGCAAAAGATAAGATGATCTTAACTCCTGGGAGTTAGAAGCAAACTGGGGTCATAGTTTAAGATTTTTATGGGTTTTTGGAGTGCAACTGTTGTAGACAAAAAAAAAGAAGTCTTTCTCTCTGAGTCACTTTGTGAACTTTCCTAAATCACCTCTAAGCTGGAAGTGCTCTCTCTAACTCCGCTTGAAGTTTCTGCATGTTTGTGAACACCACCCCAAAATGATTTCCCTAATTACCTCTTCTTCCTCCTCCTCCTCTCTCCTCATCTCTTCCTCTCATCCTCTCTGAGAAATCACCAGGTGTAATCTGAAAGCTCCCTGCCCTCCATGACACACCATTTGACATGCCAGGATTAGACTCTTTTGTTATCCTGTTCCTAGTTCGGGAGATGTTCATGAGCTCGAAAAACCGAACTGTTCAAAGTCGTGGAAAGAAGATCCTGTGGGAGTTGCATTGGAAGCGTGTGTAACCCCACTGCTTTGCATTTTGAACGTCACGCTATGCATTCTTAGTGCATGTCATGTCTCAAAGTGTGCACCGCTGAGAAGTTGTGTAGCTTTAATATTTGATATTTCCTATGGGGTCCACTGTGTGACGATCAAAGATGCAGACAACCTTGAAATGCCTCCCTCAATTTACACACACAGGGTATCAATGAGAGAAAGTCATCTGAAAAGGAAGGAGGGTGGAAAAAGCAAGAGATTAGGGAGAGGAAGTTGAAGAAGGCCAGGAAGTCAAGAAGAGAGTGAGCTGCATGTAAGCAGTGGGAGGAGGATTCACAACCTCAGACCCCATACTGACAACTAATTAAAGCTGTTAGGCCTTTATTTATCACTTCTCAGTTCTATTATAAGAGGCCAGGCTTCATGTTGTGTTTCAGCTTTGGACCCAATTTAAAAGGCTTGTCTTTGGTCCCTCCCTATTAAAAACAGAAACACATTTTTCCAGGCACGCCATACATCCTTGCATCACTACCTCAAGAGTCCAATTTGGAGTTTCTTTCAGCATTTCATGAGGGTTAATTTGCACATATTGGCAGAATTTAAGTAATGGGATTTATGTCCTGTTTTGTGCCCTCATAGCATGTAGAAATTGAGCTCCACAGAGGAAGGCATAAAAAGCTACCAAAGCTGTTGAGTTCAATAAGATCCATTTCTAATCAACTAAATTGATAAAAGTCTCAAGACGCTTATATTTGTCTCAGTGTGAGCTGTAATCTAACCCGAGGGCGTCTCCAGATCACATTTAAAACATTTTTCTCCCACCAGTCAGGTACTGTAGCAGCACAGTGCTGTCTATTGTTTCTGGAGGCTTTTCTGCCCAAATGACAGATCTTTTGCCGGTGGTATTCTAAACTTTGTGCGTGAGAGGAAAAAAACGTTGTCATGAATAAAAATGGAAAATACAAGAAGTCAGACAGCTCATCCGATTACATCTCAAGCTGTATGAGAGTGTTTTGCTGCATCTTTTGCCTCACGAGAGAAAATTCTTTTTTTCTCTCTTGTTCTGCCATGAGAAGAATCCAACTTCTATCTCCTTATTTAAGTATTGTACAGTTCATGTACCTGATTTTTATTAGGTGAAATTAGTTAAATTCTGTGAAAGCTATCATCTCATTTAAGATAGCGACTAAAAAAGGACTGTTTTTTGCACTTTTTTTGCTATTTCACATGAAAAAAGTGACCAGCGGATTTACTTTTATACCCGACACAAGCACTCTTATGTTTGGTATTCAGCTAATTTTTTTAATACTTGTGGACATCCTTGACATTGTGAGTTATTGATCTCAAAGATAAAGATATTCTTCCTCTGATGTTCCAATTAATTTGTCATTTCCTTTGAGTTACAGTCAAATAAATTGCAATTAATTTGTTCAGCTCCTAAAATGCTTTTTGTCAGTGGAGATTCTGAATGCTCAAACGCCATCTGTAATGTAGATATCCTGAGATGAACCCCAGTAAACGTCATTCTATTCAACTGTGGATGAAAAGATTTGAATGTGAGGAAATCAAATGACATTTAAAGATTCATGAAAGGTTAGAGAAGCTCATTCATGCAGGGTGGACATCACCCACACTGAGACTTTCTACTGTTGAAATGACAGGGCTATATTAATGACAGTGATGCTGTCGTCAAAGCCCTTCTTCCTGCTTACTTGTTTCAGAGTCACACAGGGAATAAACGGAGGAATGAGCCCGGCTATAAGTGGAGCAAACACTTAACAGAAGATTAAAAGAGAGAGAAGCAGGCCGGGGACAAATCGGCCTCTTCTGTCTCTCCAGTTTTAACCACACGGCAAATAGCTGTGTCTCTGTGGCACCTCTAAAGCAACGACTCAATCCATTAAACTGGCACTTGGTGAACTCTGTTCAGCCCTCAGAGCTTCAAGCGAAGATATATCCTGATGTTCCCTGAAGGTGCTGATCCCACTCCAAAAGAGAAAGCTGCTCCTTATCCGACAAGACTTCAGTACGTGGAAGGTCCTAGGTGTCTGAAAGACGTTTACTTTTTGTAGAGGGTTAGCCACAAGGTGAAGGAATAATGATTGGGCAGGTAAATTCTGTGTTATGATCCTGTTGAGATCAGTCCTGTGGGCTCAGTCGTCCAGAAGGGACCTGATTGGGTACTGCTGGAGTTTTAGATCAAATCTTGGGAGTGAGTTTAAATTCACAATCAAATTCTAGTGTTCAAGAAAAAGTTAACACTGATCAGATTAGACCAGACATGTTTTAGGTTTCTTCTGAACATGCGTATTTAACTTATCTAAAATGTGATTTTTATGTTAAAGCAAACATTAAGCAAAACATTTATTCATCCTTTATTTAAACTTCTCTGGATTTTTCCTGACTTTCATTGGCACAATGTTCCTGAACTTCTAACTGAGGGGATCTGACCATCACATGATACCCTGCAAACATCGTAGTCAAAGCTTTAACTGTTCTGCCACTTTAAATGACTAAAGACATTCCAGTGGAGTCAGGCAACAGACTATCATGTACTCTCATCACCCTTATGAAGCTTCCAAAGTGGCAAATCTTGATGACAAGTGTTGCTGATGTTTCCCACTAAAGAAACGCCGCCTGATGCCTGTAGGCACACACTGAACCTCAGTCATTTCTGCAGGCCCTTTGGTATAAAGGTCAGTGGAGATGTGGAGTTTAAAAGGACTTTAAACTAACTGATAAGTAACCACAAAACCTTTGGTTTAGTGTGCTGCAGCTCCAGTATCTCCTGCGTCTGTCTTCCCTCCTGATTATTCATTCTCACAAAAAGCTTCAGGGACTGGGGAAGCAGACTTTTACACACACTGCCGCCTCCTTACAGCCCCAGTTTCTCTTTGTTGGCACTTCCTCAGAGAGCAGAGCAGGGTCCCTTGTGTCAGCACAGCCCCTGGTGACAAGCCTTATTACATAACCTCGGGCATAAAGTGAAATATGCAGCACAGAGGTACATACTGCTGCAATGAAAAATAGCTTTGATAAATCAGGCATGACTTATATCTAGAAATTACAGCATTCAGTGTGTCGCGATTCAAAGCAAAACAAGCTACAAAGACAGATATATAATTTAAGAGGTACCCTATACACTCTAATATTATCTCCCCTGCTTCTTCTTGGCTCACTCTGAAGTTTTATTTTTTTTGTATTAACATCAACAAAAAGAAAAGTAGCCTTTTTGCTGAATGTAGCAAATTAGCATCACATTAATTTTGAACTCTTACGGGACATTAAAGTCTTAATAAATCTTGTTTATCTGTTTTTGTTTTCATTAAATTATAGTATGACTAATTTCCTTTTTTGACTTGTATCCCCTGTCCTGTCCTGTAAACATGAACAGAAGAAGCAGACTTTAAAAACCTAAAGATTGATTTGTTTTTGCTGAATTTCAGCTGGACACTTACTGGTTCAAAAGACAAATTGTGTTTTGTCCAAAAATTTGCTCTGGAAAATGTAAAGCTGAGATAATAGGAAATCACTGTTTTGTTTTGTTTTGTTTTTTTTGTTTGTTTGGTTTTTTTTTACTGAAGCCCGAAGCTGACTCCTAAAACGTTGTTTAGTCTGACCCTCAGACCAAAATATTTAGGTGATAATGAGAGCTGAGATTCTCACCTATAAAAGCTGGAACACAAGCTGTGTGGTGTTTCTCTTTGAAATACTTTTGTTGATTTCCAGTGTTTTAATGACTCAGACTCACATTGTGAATCTTTTTTAACGCTGCCAGTGTGAGGACACATTCACTTAGAGCAGCGCTACAGATACTTTAACTTAATTGTCTGACCTTTATTGAACCATCTCATTTTAATTTAACCCAAGTCATGTTGGATAACAATCTCTTAAACATGTCAGCTACCATAATACTGACATGGACGTAGGAGACTTTCTCACTGCAGGAAAATTAGTCTAATTTAAAATCCATTCACACCACATTCATACAGTGATAGCAAATGTTGCTCTGTGAAGCATCATCAGTATTAGCTAATTCCATTCACATATCACTGACACAGCCCTTAAAGAGATAACTGATAGGATAAAAAAAAATCTTACCTTTCCAAACATAAAAAACGGTGCCCCGCAAGGGTCTCTATTGGGTCCTATCTTATTTGTTATCTGTCAATAATGTAAGTAAACATGTCAAAGATTACAAGATTCATTTCTGTGCAGACAATACCATTTTTTTCACTTCATCATCTTTCTCATTAAGTGCAATTAACCTACAAGAGATAAAGGGATTATGTATTTATGTCTTATTTTTAGTTGTAGTTTTTTTTTAAACCATCCTACTTTCTTGTATTGAGACATTGTTCTTATTTTAAGAAGCTTGAGAAAATTCAGGCATCAGTTTGTCCTTGAATACGGTGAAAGAAGACATTTTTCTGGACTTGTCAGGGAACATTGCTGTTGTCAAGTCTAATAGACAGTATATACTTAACATAAGACAAAAACACTTAGATTCAGTTTTTGCTATGAGTGGACCTTAGAATTAATAACAACCTGCTCTACACCTGAGCCACAGCCACCACGCCTGTAAATTAAGGCTATAAGAAGATGCTGCTTAAACTAAGCTGTTCTTGAATGAGATGCACTGTTGGCAGTAAATGTGACAGGCCTTAACACAGTGGGAGATATTTACAAGTAAATAATATAATTACTCCAGTTCAGTTTTACCTTTCATGATCCTTTATACCAGGGGTCTCAAACTCGCAGCCCGCGGGCCAATTGCAGCCCCCAGAACAATGTTTTTTGCCCCCCCCTGCCTGAAATCAAAACTTTATGTTAGTGCGGCCCGCGTGTCTTTTCTTACATGCATCTGGGCGTTTTATAATTTTTAACACTTGTGGGCTACCAATAGCTTAGGCTCATGACTACAACGTGAATTAGCAATTGGTCACTTGTAACATGTTTGGGTCACCGAGTGGAGGGGAAAATATATCCAGTCACCTAGTGCTATACAGTGTTTGGATCACGTGCCTTTTTTTGCAGCACCTATCTGTGTGAAAAGCTCTTCTCCACAATGAACTTTAATAAGTCAAAGTTCAGGTCCAAACTTAAAGCCGTACTGAGGGTCTCAGTTGCTTCCTCCCTCAAGCCAAATGTTCTGAAGAACTGTTCATGTTCTGCATGTTCTGACCTGTTAAGACTGAGAAGATTGGATCAATTGTACTTTTTTTTTTTTTTTTTATTTGAATACTTGAAGCCCTTTTTTGTGGAACACTTGATGCGGCCCAGACACTACCTCCATCAGCCCTTTGGTAAGTTGGGTTAGAGACCCCTGCTTTATACTCTCTGTGATGGAGTTAGACATCTTGAGTATAGTTACAGATAAACTGAGAGCTCTTCCGACAGTTTCTGATTTTCAGCAAACAGAATCACAAACATCTACATCTGATCTTTATCTGATGATGTTTTGTTCGTTGACACAGGATACAGTCTGAGTATACTTCAAAACCAATTGTCGCCTTTTTCATTGGAGGGCAAGATGAAACTATCATCTTCCTGTTTGTTAATTAGCACAGTTTCCTCAGAGGGCCGGCATTATTGAATCAAGTTCATTATCAGCTGATGCCGTGTGAAGGAGGAGAGTGACAGCAAAACAGGAAGGTATTTTTCAGTCCCCTTGGGGGCTAGAGCTGAGCGTAGGTCAACAAGCTGGAAAACTGTTTCCCTTAATGAAGATGCTGTTTCTTCTCTTCAGAGTCATGCGTGTACTGCGACTCTGAACTTCTCACCCTGTCTGCACAAAAGGAAGCACTGTTGTTGCTTTGTGCTGTATCGTGAGTGGTGAACTTTAATTTTAAAGGTCAGGAAAAAATAATAAATCTTACTCTTCTTGAATAGCTTTTTTGATCTGTTGAGTACCCTCTGTGATATATGAACGTTGTTTATGATACACCCAATCAACATAACACTGTGTTGTCTAGCATGTCCGTCATGTGAGGAGGATACCAGAGGGACATAGCAGCATGGATCAGAAAAAGAACCACTGAGAGTTTAATTTCAGATGGATCAGAATCTTTTAGATTCAGTGAAAGGCTAGCTGCCAGTTTTTGGTGTTGTTTTTATGTTCCTTGGGGCCTCCCTGCTTCTGCTGTTATCTTTCAAAGAACAGGAAACATTATTAGCTTCATAGAGACAAAAGATGATGAACTAAATCTGGGAAGGACCTCAGACAGAAAAGGAGAGAAAACACAGAGAGGGGAAAACAAGGAAGGAAAACAGAGCCATCCTTTCCTCTCTGACGGTGCGTCTCAATTCAGAAGCTCTGTATAATCTCCTGAGTTGAAACGCGTGGGGCGATCATGGTGTCCTGTCACCGGCAGTCCTTGTCGTTGATTAAGGCTTTTCATCCTCCATCGAGCTTAGCTGTGGGCCGCCCGCACTTCTTCATGTGACATGTAATTTCCTCCTCACAGTCACCCCATCTTGATAGAGAGCTAATAGAAACCCTCTGCAGATCCCCTCCTAATGAAGACAGATCCTCAGATGGCCATGCAGTCCCATTTATATTACCAGTCTATCAACTTGTTTTAAGTAGATTAAGCATGTTCTGTGTGACAACTGAAGGCTGGGTGGGTGGGGGTGTGAGGGTGTGTAAAAATAATTTGCAAAAGTGATTTTACAGAGTCTTCTCCTCGTTTAAGCCATATCATAGAGCTGCCGAAGGTTCTCTCCAGACAATGAGGGGATGAGAGGATTGTCAGAGGAGATTGAAAGTGAGATGAGATTGCTGTAGATTTTCTCTGAGGCCTGTCTGGATGAACAGATTAGTTTAGACAGGCGGGATGGATCGGTGTGGTTGGGCTTCATTCATCTGTTGTTTAAACTGATAAATCTGTCGTCTTGACCAATCAAATGTGAGCAAGCTTTAGTTGGCTGCAGAAAGACGGTCCAGTTACTTACAGTATGTCACACAAGCTGCATCGGTCAGAACAGAACAGCTATCTGTCAGTGGAAAAAAAAACACTTTTTCATGCCTTAAGTTGACTGTAAGCAATGACCAGCGCATAGAGTAGAGAGCAGTGTTGTAGTTAAGCCAATAAACTTGAGTTCAAGATGAGTCTTAAGTGTTCAGGTCAAAACTGAGTGTCAACATTCACCACTCTTTTCTTTACGTAAAAACACTCTCATGGATTCTGCTGCAGCCAAAGTATCTAAAGTACCTGCAACCTGGCCTCTATTAACCCCGAAATATAAGAAACCAAACATCCTGGACCCAGCAGATGTGATGTGAATTCGCTCTTTAAAATGATCCAAATTATTTGGCTCGGCTTAGCGATGAAAGCTGTCTCTTTCAGCTCCAGAACACCTCTCCACTGTCCCATTTTATATTTACCTTTCCATGAAATCATCCATTTGTAGTAATGCTTTGACCTGTGACTGATACGTGTGCACTCAGTCAGTGCGTGGTGTGCATGTGGCCAAACAGATAAAGTCTGTTTGGCCCCATGTCCTTTTCTTCTGCTGTGTATTTTCTTCCACTTTTTATTAGACAGGAGTGCAGGAAACATTGCTTCATGAAGTCATACAGGTGTTTAGCCATGGCTATTTTGCAATCCCTGTCCCCAGTTAGGCTTCAAAGATTAAAATAGAGGTTACATAGAGTTAGGTCTAAGACACTATGACTATTAAGATACACAAAATGATAAAAGACTGCAATACAATTGAGAACTGTATTATACATGAAGACCAGCATGAATACTGATAAAAAGACAAATTAAAAAATAATCACATTTTTTCCAACATTAAATCACAAAAAGAAGGGGGAGCTCTTAGAACAGGAGCCTGCTCATTAAATACAAATTCTAGCTCTTAGAGCCATGTCATACATGAACGACACAGCGCTGCTTGGGACACTTTAGTAGCTAACCGTTGGCTTATTCAGTTATATCAGCAACAGTCCAAGCAAGCTGACTTTAGCATAGACCTTAGTGTTCTGAGTGCATCCTGGTGCGGTGTCTGTTACACTTTGAGCATGTCCCTGTTTTCACCTCATTATCTTTTGATGGTAAGCATCAAACATGTTACTTTGCTCTTTCTGCATTTGATGTGAACTCTTTGGAAGTACAACACAAGATTTGAGATGCTTCTTCTAGCATCCTTGAATCCTGTCAGGAACCATTGCTTTTTTTTAACTTATATTTTGGGCTTCTTATGCCTTTATTTTGAAGGACAGGGCAGTGGATAGAGGAGGGAAAAGGATTAGAGAGTTGGGAGTTACATGTGGGAAAGTCACCACAGGTTGGACTTGAACTCAAGAGCTTTTTTTGCCCATTTGGAGTGCGACCTTAGCCACTACGCCATCTGCGCTCCAGAAACCATTGCATCAGATAAGCATGTATGCTAGACCCTCCTTGACACTGACTGACTTATGCATTATCATCAACAACCTTTATTTAAAGTTCTCAGAGAAATGATTGAGGGCGGCTCTCATTTACAATGATGCAGAGAGAGCACACAAAATAAATGAACAAACACGAGTCAAAAAATGAAGAAAATGCTTCAACAGGAGTGAGTAAAACCAATGAGAATGTAAACGTAAAATAATTAAAAGGCCAAGAATAGCTCTCATGGTTACCCAACAATTAAAATCAAATAAAATAGTTAGAATCCAGTAACGGGTGGTTAAGAATAATATTTCAAAAATGACCACGAGGGATAAAAGTGCTCAAGTTTAAGTCACATTGAGAGTGTTCCAGGAGTGTGCTGCACTGATGCTGAAAGCAGTCATTATTATGACCTTTTACTAAATAAACAACTTTTCATCAATGAATAGGTCAGAGTTTTCGTAGTCCTCTGAGTCCTGCTGCTTTAGTCAAGTCTAAGTCTAAGTCCTCAGTACTGAAGTCCAAGTTAAGTCACAAGTCTTGAATATCAGGAGTTAATTTGAACTTGGGTCAGAGCCTTGTGCTTGAGTATTACGATGCTGATAGAGAGTCTTAACCCTCATTTACATAAAGGCTTCCACTGGGTTCACTTTAAGTGTAGAAAAATCAATAATGTCCTCCAAAGGAGAAATCATCTTCAAAGAGGAGTCTACAGATCCAGGACCATCACTACTGTTAGGCGAAGAGATGGTAGAAGAATACATGAAGAAAAGATTTTACATTTTAAATACAATATAATTTTGGGTAGACAACCACTCCTAAACATGAATTGATTTACATTTAATTGAACTGGCTAGGATTTGCAAATTCGTTCCTTAAAACAAAAGCAGAATTGTGTCTCTCAGCCTTTTATCACTGCCACTATCAACAGTTAAAGGAATCCTTTTGTGTTGACTTAAACAGGCATCCGAATAGTGAATAAAACTTCCTGTAGCATTAGTTAACAGTGCCTATAGAGTGGTTATGTAACACTATATATTGTGTAGAACTTAAGAGGTCTTTGTCTGAGCCTGATATGTTCCACTGAGGTTGTGTGTTTTCATGACTTCAGCAGCTGAGCTGAGCAGACTGACATTAGCCTCTAATGATACTCAGCCTCCCACTCACTGAACTCCAGAGAGCGTACAGCTCTGTCTGTAGAGCTTCTGCTATAAGAGGTGTGTTAACCAATTTTATCATTAAAAATCCAGCTCGACGCACTAACAGGTGAACATTTCAGATTAATTATCACAGCCTGTCTTACACTTTAACTCTATGATTTAATTCTCCAACATTTGTTCTCCTTCTGATGTTATTAATGTTTGTTAGAGCCTCAGATCAGCTGCATGCTGGGGAGTTAAGAATGCATGATTTAATATTGATGGTGCTTCTTTGTTTCTCAAAGATAAAAGTCATCACGACTTCAAACATTTGAAATAGCTCTGGATGAAGAAAAGTTTTACATATTTCAAAATCTGTTTTTAGGCTGCAGTTCAAATCAAATGCTGATATTGTTTTCTTGATTATTCTTTAATTGTTTGGTCCAAAATGTGTAAAAAACTGGAATGTAATGTTTTTTTTTATTTTTGAGATGTTTTTTGAGAGCTATGGATGTCTCTTTCTCTACTTGTTTTACTAAACATGCAGCTCAAACCACATATTAATTTAAATATGATTATGAAAGAAAGAAACAAGTATACATCTTTGAGTAAGTGTTAAGTTAGTATGTTTGTAGTTTACTCATAAATAACTAGATTCATCTCAGGTCAAGTTTTTTTTATGTTTGGGCGATAGCAAAAAATCAAGTTATGTAAAATGTAAATGAATATTGAATTCTTAATAACATAAGGCTACTGTCTGCTCCAATAAGTGCTTTAATTCTCTCTGGATGGCTGTCTGAGTTCTAAACTGTGTGCAGGGGTTATTGGACTCTTACGAAAAAAGGAAATGCCTGCAGCTCTTTTACTTAAGTTTTGAAATATATATATTTGTTCAGGGGATGGGAAATGTTACACATCATTTCGGGGTTTATTACAAAACACTGCATTTTTAACCTATTGCAGCTGTATAAAGACTTTGATATGAGCAAAAGCTAAAAAATCCTTTCACTGTGTCAACAAAGTTGATAATATGCCAATGTGACCAACTGCTAAGTTATCTGAACATTATTTTAAATCCTGCCTAGCTTAACCCCTTAATCATCCCCCCTAAAATGCCAAAAACACCCCACAAAAGGCATACCCAAATGGACAGTGGAGGAACTGCAGTTTTTAACTCTTCTTCTTCTATTTATTTATTTATTTATTTATTTATTTATTTATTTATTTATTTATTTATTTACTCACTTACTTACTTACTTACTTACTTACTTACTTACTTACTTACTTACTTACTTACTTACTTACTTACTTATGCCAAGGCTAAAGTTAGCAGAGCTATCACCACCAGTCTTTGGACCAACTTCCTGTATGTGCAAATGGCAAAAAGGATTGAGCAATGAGATCTGTCAGCTGTGTTTGTTTACATCTGGGTAGTATGACTGGTATTTCAGAACTATTGGTATGTAAGGGTGACAACGTTTAATTAGTCAAGTCAACATCCCTGCTCTTTGAATATCTTTACTTAGCGGAACAAACCCCTTTTTTTAAGAGAGAGAGATAGCACTCATCCTCTTAATTATATAAAATTTTAAACCAATTAATTAAAAATTGTCAATGAGAGCAGTTTAGTAGTTTCTGGTGATAGTTTTTTTTATTATAAAACCTGACAATATTTTAACAGTATTAGAGTTAAGGCTTGTCACTGTTAATATTCAACCCATGTATTAAAATGCAGTTTGAGAGTCTTCAACCCTAGACTTTGTGTCATTAAGGTATAAAATCTGAAAATATACTGTCTTGGGTATTCTCAACTTAATATTGATTTCATAAGTCAACATTTACTATTACAAGTCTAATGTTGTAAAATGTGCAAAAATTTCACTGGAAATGTTAAAAGTAGAAGCAAAATATTCCATCAAAGTGCCAGTTCCTATATACTATACATCCGCACAGCATAACAGTGCTTCCTCCCCACCACTGCAAGCACATTACACCTTATAAGGTTGTTGCAATGGCTTTCTTATATTGACACTGAGCTTCATTAAAACAACTACATGTTCATTAAATACTATGCTGAGGCTTGCAAACTCTTCTTCCTGGTTCCCCAAGTTGTCACACTCAATGATCCAAGCAGCTTGAAAGTTGGAATTTATTTTGTACCTTGTGGGCAAATACAGTGGTCTAACTTCCAATAAGTATCTAAGCTATGCCATTACACGCAGTCCCAGCTCTCCGTTGGAAGAAATTATTCCTGTATTCAACCCTGTGGTCATTTATGTGGAGTCTAACTTTAGAGGATGTAAGATGTATGTTGGTGGACCCTGCAAACACATTAGCATCAAAGCCTGTGTTACTAAGTCAGCTGCTTCAATTAGTACAAGGGGAGGGCCACCAAATAAGGTGGAAAACTAGAAAGGGAGTCACCTGAAATATCTTAGAAATAAACCCATAAACTGGTATGATGCAGCTTAAGCACAAAGAAACCTCTTCTCTGTATAATTAAAACAATGCTGCAGGCTAGCAGAAGTCAGAGGAACATAATGCACAACAGTGCATGAATGCATGAGGTTTAATAGATCGTGACAATAGCAGTCTGATGACAGAGATGAAGCATTTCATTAGAAAGCCTTATTAGAGTCTGTCCGGGTGGTTGCTGTTGCAGTCTGTGATGAAAGACTGACTGCTGGAGTACTCAGTATACCTGGAAGGATGGCCTTTTGTTCACACAATATCCCTAATTAGAGATCCTGGGAGCTATTGTGGATCTAATTTTAGGTTACGACAATGCCCAGACTTTTTCAGCTCCTAATCTAAATCATTTGTCTTTTTAAGAAAGAACAAATACACAAATAATGACAGTAGATTTTTAGTCCAATTGGTAATTTCCTCAGTTCAAGCATGGGCCAGCAAGGACTCAGGCACAGCGTCTTCAGAAGAGTAAGTAAAGACACTTTACTTGAATCAAGGGCTTATTGTTGGCATGAAAAAAGTCAAATCTTGCTGAAAAACAGCAGGGAGGGGATTCACAAATCCAGCAGATCAGAGACAAAACAGCTATAAAAAAAGACTTGTTCAGTTCTGATATTCCCATATCCTTAAGCTCTGAACTCTCTCAGACATTATAATCTTGTTTGAGGATGTGATGGCTCCAAAACTGAGCAGGAAGTGTCAACCGTGGAGGACACCACATGAAGCCAAAAAGTCAACTTTCTCAGTTTGAAAACAACAGAAACAACACAGCTGGGCTAAACAAAATATAATCATTAGACCAACACATGCACATAGACAGGACAGTCACGCAGCAGCTTCAAACTCTGCGCTAAGTTTACAGTGTGCCATCTTTAAGCTCTCTTAGGCTAAACAGAGAAACTACAGTTGACTTAAGGCTTAAGTGAACCTGGCTGATTTACTTTCTTGTCAAAAAATCATTTGGAACTTGCAACAAAATGCAGAATCTGTAGTAATGACTGATGTGGAAAGGGTTTTGCTGCTCAAACACAACTGTCCACCTATGCTTTAATGGGAAGTAACTGAAAGCAAGTCAAAAAAGAGACTGTGGAGAGCAAAAGAGGAGGGACACAATTAGCTGTTAAAATTGTACATTGTCATTTGAGCCAGTTTACACCAGATTTCATTTAGGTGTGTTGAGATCATAAGCTATATTTAAAGGGACTGTGAGGACTTACTAAGTGATCTTGAACAAGTCTCACTTATACTTATATGCTTGATCCTAATCCACAAATTAAAATGAGATTGTCAGCACTGATAGGTAATTTTGAAAATGCTATTTCTTAGCTTCCTAATCGGGTCAGACAGGACCGGATTGATTTAAAGTACGTTGAAGTTTCTATGACAGCACCATGCTGACTGATGAAGTTTAGTAGTGAGAAGAGAGATCTGTGCTATTCTCTGCGAAAAGCAATTTCTTGGATGAATTTAGTAGTGATGGTGGACACTGCAGCTGGACTGTCAGACAGAAAAAGACGTCAGAGCAGAAGACAGCTGAACGTGAGAGTGATAGAACTCAAGCTAAAGGCTAAAACATGTGTCAAAGGCTAAACCAAGAGCTAAAGGCTAAAACGTGGGCTAATCTATATCTGATGTTCATTCCAACCCACATGGAGCAGTTATAGGCTACTGCAGTGATCTAATAAAACTTGAGAGTCTGTCAGTAAACTTAAGAATGAGGGTTACATGAGCTCTGCTTGGTAGGTTAGCACTTCGCTAACATTACTAGCTTATGGATACATCTCATAGCAACAGGCTGCCAGTAACACTAAAGAGAGCCGGCTACTAAACTACAGTACAAACTGACAAAATTTGCTTGTTGTCATGTCTCAAACAACAGCGCTGTGTAACTGTTGATAAATACCTTACCTCATCGAATTGTATCTGGTAAAAAGGTGTCTTGAACAAAGAAACAGTGTTAAAAAGAAGATCCAATTTCCATTCATTTCCTAAACAAATGTCACAACAGTTTGCGTGCAATTCCAGCCAAAGGTGTCGCTGCAGTCCAGTTTAAACAAAGTCATCACAGCCCCTTTAAACTTCAATCGTTGAGACATAATGTTGAAGTAAATGTCATTTTTAACATTTACTAAACACCCATTCATCTGTTTCAATGGGTCCAAGTTTTACAGTCAACAGTAAGACGCAGAGTCTGCACTCTGGCAAGCCGCTGCTTTATGAGCTACTAAATAAAATTTTCATTGGCTGCAGTTGCAGTTGATGGATCAAAACATTTGCCTGAATAATAACTTGATGATGCAGATTTGTAAAAAGTAAGTCAGTTCTCTTTGTAACGACTACATTCCACCAGTTATGTGTCCAATCGGTCTCCATACTGGAGCTGTTAGGTTTTAGTTGTATTCATTGTGTTAGCTTCCACTGGCTCTGTTTCTGACCCAGTGATTCACAAAACACTTGTTTTAGTCAACAGGTTTGAGATTTTTAGAGGCCAACAAAGACATCATGAATGAGGAGTGGTTCATCATTGGTGCAAGAAATTCTCTTGACCAGCTTTGTCCTGACAACAGAGCTCATGGGTGTTAATGGATGAGAGAGGACAGAGCAATAGTGCAACAGAGCGGAGATGGATCTAGTAGAAGTAAGGCATAAGAGGGCAGGAGAACCCCTACACAAATGCTTGTTTGCAAAATGGAGGTCTAGTCAGTCCAGCAAAGCTTGAAACTCACTTTTGAAATTGGTCTTATCACACCGTAAAACAGCAATCTTAAGCTTCTGAAATTGCTAATTAGATTGTGATAAGTGCAGTTCATGGAAAAGATGCCTTGGCTGAAATTTTATTTATTTCTAACCGCTGGCTGTACTGGTCACCCAAAAGAAGCCATCATTCCCAGAGGCTCAAGCTTTATCAAACAGCAGGCGATGGATTCTGAGTTTGTTTTCACTCTTACTGGCACAAGGCTTCTTTTCCACCTTCTGAGGGACTCGGGGCAACTGTTATCAGGACACCAGTGGTTCTCAGCTTTAAGACATGAGTGCATCAAAGAAAAAAATTATAATTCAAGCTTATTCAATATTTTTCTCTTATGACTGAACAAAACGGAGCATATACATAGCTGTTAATCTCTTCTTCACGCTAAGTCGGTTTGAAAAGGAGTCAAAGATTGGTGATCAATAAAATGCTTCCAGAGCTCATCCCTTAACATGATCATGATACATGTTGGCCTATATAACAAGCCTGCATACATTCACATATGCTTCTTTCATCTGTCATGTTTAAAAGAGCTCTATATACTAATCCTTACAGCCTTCAGTATGTTGGTGGCATGAGGGGAGCTAAATCCGTGGCACGTCCCCATATATGAAACGCACTTGCTGCCATGTGCAAGTATTTCTCTACATGGATAACACAGTCGGAGAAGAACACCCAGAGGCATTCCAGTGATCCCGCTGTGCTTAAGCCTGCGTGTGTGCTTCATGCAGCCAGGTTATAAAGCAGCTGGGGTCTACAACAGTGTTTGTATTGACTGAGTAAAGTCTATAGATCTCCTATCACAGCCTGGCTGTAAACAAAGACAGGACACAGTGTGTTACACAGGCGGGGAGTCTGAGGTGTCCTAAATCGCAAAACAAACGCTCTTCTCTGTCTGCGCAGGAAATTTGAAGGAAACATCATGAGTCAATATTTACAAGAGAAAACTTGAGTAGAGTGCATGTTTATTAAATAAAACATGCACGCTATTTCTGTCTAAACAATACACACTGTAGACCCCTAAAAGAATGAAATACATGACACATGTTCACCAGTCAAAAACAGCAACGGCTATATTTTGTCAACATTAAGAAAAGAATCAAACAGTTCATACAGGGTTTCAGTGTGCTGGACAATTTCAACATTCCCCAAATCCAAGTACTTTAAAATATTCATATTCTAGACATGAACTTTACAGCTGATTGGCTCCTGTAATTGAACTGATGCGATTATTAGCACAATCATCTGTACAGATACAACACGGCTACAGATAGCTGACTTAGCATAGACTTTTTTTTTTTTTCATTTCATTTTTTCATCTCATCAAGTTTAAGGAATACAGCTTAATATTTTGCATCATCATTAAAGGCACAGTAAGGCTTTTTATCACTGGTTTGAAAATGGTGTCACCATCATACCAATGCCTCTTCTTGACCTACAAAGCAAAATTAGCTTATAAGTGACAATATTAGTTATTTTTCTTTTTTAAAAAAAATATTTTTTCAAGCTTTTTATGCCTTTAATGTGAGGTGACAGGACAGTGGATAGAGCAGGATACAGGGGGAGAGTGCGGAGTGACATGCAGGAAAGTCACCACAGGCCCAACTTGGACCCGGGCTGCCTGCTCAAGGGCTTTTTGCCCATATGGAGCACGACCTAGACCACTAGGCCATCTGCACTCCAATATTAGTTATTTTTCTACCTTTTAGTGCTTGTAATCCGGTCCATTGTTATGCCATGCCCAGGAAGTGTGTGAAGGTAGAGCTCTGCTGGTGAAGTTTGAAATAATAAGTTATAAAGTGTAGTGTTTGTTACTCAAAGCTGATACTGGAGCAGGATTATAAAAGTATCTTGGTTTCATCAGAGGAACTCTACAACTTCTGGTTAAAGTAATTATAGCTGTCAACAGCCTAAAGGGTTATACTGTGTGACTGTGTTATTCAGACATTTACTGGGACAGCGCAGCACACATCATGAAGCACACATCATGACACAAAGTCTTGGAGAGGTCCCGTTAAGCCTGAATGTCTGGTCCTCTGTTAAACAAATTCCCTGGGAGGTTAGGTTATAGAACTTGCTTTACAAAAAAAAAAAAAAAAAAGTCATGTCCAAAGAAACTCAATAGCCATGGAAAAAAATGCTGAACTGAAGCTTTAATGCAAACAGTAAAGATCCTTTGAGGGATATTACAGTTTTGTATAGAATAGGACCAAATTGTACCGGATTTGTTTTGCCTCCATGTCCTGTCACAACATAAATACTGACCTAATTTAGACATTTGTACGACTGTTTGAATATCTTCATCCACACCCTCCTTCATGTATACATGTCTCTGTTTCCTGGAGATAGCATTTGCTGTTTGGGCTGCCCACCAAATCTTCTCCTGTCAGTCTGCACATTTGCAATATGAGTAACCACCTTAATTCCCTATTTACAGGTGTCACACATGAAAGCCAGGAGTGGTAGACATAGTATCTCATACCGCCGCCTCTGCATTAGTAATCAGGGCTTGCTGTAAATACAGACATCCCATTACGAGAGAACTGAAGTGTGGTACTGGAGAAGGGCAAGGGCAATGACAAGGATTCCCTGAGTAATGGGCTCTAACAGATCAGCACAGCATTAAGTGGACCTGCGGTACACGGAGTAGCCCTACAGGCCCATTATCAAGCAAAACACAACCAAGTGAGACAACTTAAGCCTCTAATGGCAGTCTCCTTTTACAATTTAATGTTGTTACTCACAACTCAGGGGATGTGTTTGAGGGGTGCAATATGATTTCTGTCCTCACTATTGACAAAGAGTGTGGGAGACATTACTCTATATGTTTTTAATTCTTGATTTTTTCAAATTGATTTCTTCTTCTCTTTTCTTGCATTTAGTCATGCTAAACAAACATCAGTAACCTGGAGTAATTAGGGTGGTTCAATGCAGCCACATCAATATGCTAATGCACTTTGCTGTGAAAAAAAAATGGCATCGTGCTTCCTTTTATTTGTCCTGTGCTTCCTTTAATGCTTATTTGATGTTCCATTGTGGGCTGAGGAGACAGAAAAGGAGCAAAGGATTGCAATTAATCATGTCTATTGTCTGGGATACCTTTATTGGTTATTTGAGCCATTCTAGGTTATAGGATGAAGGTTGTTTGCATCTTTCTTTAGGGCACTAGTTGGCGAATGATAAAACTGGATGTGATTGTGAATCTATGAGCATTAGGTGAAGAAGAATGGAAGAAAAATAGAACTATCTGCCGTGTAGATGTTGTTTGTAAAAGATTTGCTTTGCTTTTTCAACCTGCACTTTGTAAACACTCACCAAATTTTGTTGTTTATTGATATCTTCATGTAAATTACAAGTTTCTAAGTCTCTGCAGCACACTCAGCCATCCAGTCCAACATAATTGAATATTTCCATGTGGCCCCCTTTTTGGAGCCAGCCACCGTGGCACACAAATCGTAATCAAGGCCAGGAGTAGTGCAGACGGAGCCGGGTGGCTGTTGACTGCAGGATTTAGGAACTCGGCTGTGCCTTCCTGCTGCTGCTGGCAGGAGATTTCTACTAGGCTCTGGTGTGCAGAACAAGAACTAATCTGGAGTGGTCTGTCGCCGCTCAAAGGAAACGGCCCTGAAGTCATGCATCATGGGAGGAGAGGGGATAATTTGCCCACTCATTCCCAGGCTTGATTCATCCCAGTCAGTCAGAATTTCATCAGCTAACATTTTCCCCACAGAACAGCCATCATATTATGTCATCATCGCAATCAGAACGGATTTTACACAATCAGCTGTTGCATTGGTGGAGTTGTTGAGACTTTAAGGGTTTAAAGATTGATGCACAGATTCAGCTTTTAAGGGCTGGAGTATTCGAGCCAGAGCTCTGAAGATATGCTCATTAATATTCATGGGTGGTGGGCAGACCTCAACATTGACAAAGAATGTGGGAAAATGCCTCCATTCACACTTTGTGAATATCAGTGAAAAGGTTGGCCCCTTTTTGAAAGAAGACGATTGGAGTCGTGTTTGGAAACTAAGAAGGCAGAGGATGTTTAAAATATTCCATCTATAGCTTTAATAAATATTAGTTAAAATGTGGCCGAACCTTCATTACTGCCCTAATAAAAGTTAAAAACATCATCATGCTATGAACAGGGATGTCTTCACAGAAGTGGCACAGGGTTGCGTGCCCCCCTCAGGAAATCGGAATTGCTACCCCAAAATCCTTAACTATGATTGGATGTTTGAGCTGTGATGTGACCTGCTGCTAGAAACTTACTTTACTTACTATACTTTTGCTTTTTTTTATTTTTATGGTACTTTAAATTGAAGAAAAATGACGGATGTATAATATAGAAATCATTTTATCAAAAAATTTTCAGAATGCTTTCTAACTTCTCTCATAATGCTGCCTCTGTATGAGTCAGTGCCCCAATTAGGACATCATATTCAGCCAAGTCTGAAGACATTCCTGGATGTGAACACCAAAAACCAAGATTCTTTGTATAACTCTTTTACAATTTGTGTTCTGCATGTTGATTTGGCAGAGTTCCATGCGATACTCTTCCTGACACAACCCTTGACATTTTTCCAGCCTTGCAACCACTTAAAATCAGGAATACCAATTTTAAAATATTTGGTATGTAAAGAGAATTTTTCTCTCTTTTAAGTTATTTTTTTCTGCATTTGTGTCTTTGTTAGAAAGGACACCTGAGGAGAGACAGGGAATGTGGGGAATGGAGAATGAGGTATGACATGCAACAAAGGCCCATGGTTAAGAGTTGAAACCAAATACCACTGCAACAAGGTGTGTGGTTTAACTGCAAGGCCAACAGGCACCACATATAACAAATTCACTCTCTGTTCAAGCAACCAAAGAGTCCAGCTGTGTGTAAGAAAAAGCCAAAATGGCTTTAACCAGTGTGATTCAATGGAAAAAGCTATCATTCCCTACACTGAGACACAACAGAGCAGCCAAACAAAGTTCCCAACAGGAAACCAAAAGAAACGTTTGTTTATTTCATGCTTACAAATTGCCTTTCAGTGGCTGAAGTTATGTTGACTCCTCAGGTGTTAAAATAGTCCACTAATGGAGGAAGTTCAAGCTGATTTACTGTTGACTGTAACATGTGATCTCACTATTTTAAATTCAACATGTTTCATCTAACCCACCAGAGTGTTTTCATTGAGGTTAATAATAAAAAAAATGACAACATCAGACTTCTAACTTACAAAAGGAGCATTCAAACTTCACTCTAAAAAGCTTTAAGTTGATTTTTAGCCAAAACCTAACTTCAATCACTGGATGAACAGAGACTAGAGTTTGTAGTTTTTGTTTGTATTGGAGCGTCAGAGACAAATTAATACATCACGGAAATGTGACCCGGTTTGATTTGTCAAACATCATGTGGATTGAGTAGTAGTAGCTTTGGATCCTCAATGGGGAAAATCACATTTTTTTTTCAACACATTCATCAATTACACACGAAACTAACACCAAGAGGAGAGCAGTGTTTTCCATTTCTGAAAACTTTCCTCATCTATAACTTAAACTGTTCCTGACTGTTCAGAGCTGAGCAAATGAACAGAGGAAGTGAACCAGGAAATGAAGACGATGATATTAATGGAAAGGGAAGTGTTGAACAGGTGATGTCATGTGCAATCAGCAGCAAAAACCAGCAACACAGATATTAACTGCAGCTAAAAATGCAGGAATCTAACTTAAGTTTAGATCATTATTTCTGGTGATTATGTATTTAAAGTTCATTTGTCTACTGACTTCTTGATTAACTGTAAGTACTAGTTCTTTTCCTCTTATTTACATCAATTTAGTGTATATAAGGATGAATGGGGTGTCTCCTACTTCTCCTGTTACACAAAAGTGAAGTCACATAAAAGTAAACATTCCAACTTGGCAACAAACACCAGAGCAAGCAACAGATTATTTTGTTGGTTTGAAGCAGGCACTCAACCTAAAGAAGAGTTTTCAACTGTTGATGCATCTTCTTTCTGTTCTTCCTCGTATTCCATACACCGTCTATCATGGCGGTATACCTCATTTTATGGCACTGAATGACTATTTAAGTCTTATCTGGGAGAAAAAGTGACCAACATCAACATGATGAGAACTAACTTGATCCAACACTGCGCCTTTGTACTTCCACATTAGTTTCACATCACTTTGTGGTATTGCAAATGTGTGCAAGGAAAGGCCTTTTAACAGCGGGAAAGCAACATACCATATACACACATTCAGACATGCACACACACAGCATTGTTCAACCCTGCCAGCATAACAGGGATGTAACTTTCCAGCTTTAAAATAACATGATATAAGAGTGACCTATACTGCAACCAGCTAGTGGTCTTGTCTTCACTTTTAGGTGGCTGCCTCATCATCCATTTCTTCATACAGCGTATGTGTATCCTAAAACATCCTCCTTAGTTACACCACATGTCATTGTGAAATTGGTTCACCCTGAATGAACTCTACCTGTCAAAAAGTACAAACTTTTTAAATGTGAGCTGGAGCACGTTCTGCTGAGGACAGCATGCTGCATCATAACCTTTATAAAACAAGGATTAATTGGACAGCTTGTCACATGTGTCTTTGTTAGGATAAGGGACTCTCTGCTGGGATGGAAGCATTATTTGTTCCATTGTTTGCATTGTAAATCTTGTAAATTAACCTGAGTGCTCGCGGATGTCACCTCAGATTGTTGTCAACAGGCGTCTAATGAAGATATTCAACCTGTGAGCGGGGTTGCAGCAACGCTCACCGACTGTGACAGCGCATGGGAGATTTTACTCAAGAGCATCCAGGCTTTTTGAAAGTTTCTCCACCTAAAAACTTCTGAATTTCTACAGTCTGAGGCCTGAAATAGAGCTATTTTAGTAAAAGACACGTGGCAGAAGTGACAAAGCTCTATAAAAAGGAAAGCTTGTTAAAGGATCACAGAGAAAAAGAAAAATCAGCAGTTTGGAAAATAGGATTGTGTGAAGTGTGAGAAATGGATCTGCAGTGGTTTCTGAGGATCATCAGACCGTGGTCAGCAAAGTGAGGCTTCACAGACACAGACAGCACCAGATGAACAGATGGACAGGCAGGAGAAAGCGATCCAGAGTGTGGACAGTCCACGATCAAGAGGCAGCGATAAGGAACAAAGCAGGAGTAGATATCTTAAACTCCTCCAACTCCTGAAAAAAACACCCTGATTCCTTGTCTGCCTTTCCGTCTCTTTGGTGTGAATTTCATCCTGAAAAGAAGCCGACAGGGAGAATAATTCATCTGCTCCTGCTCCTGCTCCTTTAATGTCACACTAACTCACCGCAGCATGGAAAATGAATTACCAAAGAGGGAGGAAATGACAGTAAACATATCCTGGATGATTTTCTAGGTACAAGAGGAACATTATCAGGTGTGGAGCAGATTAAAGTACACGGGTATTCATTTGGATGTAAAGGTTAGAAGTAACAAGCTTTATGCTGACAGTCACTTTGTTTTCTGGAGCTTTTCCAAGCTTTGCATCTTAATGAGACATTTTGTGTTTCTGGGGAAAAAAAAGTTGTTAATGAGGTAAAATACTGAATAAAGCTTTGTTCCTGTTACAATATGCTGTTTGGGTAGGAGCTTTTTTAATATGTTTTAGGGAGGCTGTCAACAATAAATTCTGCAGTAATTGTGTCTTTCCCTGAATGAGGCCTCTGGGGGAGCATTTCCTCCCAGGCCACCAAGAAATCCCTCCTCTGATTGGCAGAGCCTTAAATGACCTCAGGCCTGAACTCGGACCTCAATAACAGACATGTAATTGGGCAGTGATGTTGGGGGTGGTGCAGAGCTGTATGTAAGGGGCTTCTCACAGGGGAAAAAAAAGACCAAATTTGCACATTTCAGCACATTTAGGTTTTCTCGATGCAAACTCGGACAAAAATGCTCAGAGACCATCTTGATATGCTGTTTAAAAGCAGGGAAGTAATGTAGTAACTGCAAGTCTGAAGGAGGAGAATCCAGTAAAAGGAGGATGATGAACTCCAAATATGCATAGGCCACTGAACCACCAAAAAGAGTTTGACTCCAGTTTTGGATGTGAGGGGACTGTAACTCATCATGAGTTTAGATTGTCAGGTCAAAAAGCCTTTTTAGTGTGTCTTAAAATGTATTGATCCATCCTTCTCATTATTTTTAATCCACAGGACTTATATTGCATGTAATATTCTGCCTTCTGGATGGCTGAAAAGACCCAGGAGAACCACTGCTGTTAAGATTTAGAGATGCTGCTACTGCAAGAACAAATGTCAGAATGATAAAAAAAAAAAAAAAAAAAAAAAAAAGGATGAATGTTGCTCCAGCGGAGGTGTCTGAATGTCTTACAGAGCTTCAGAAGACAAAAATGTCTGTCCAAAAGAAAAAAGAAGTCATGTGAATTGCTTTTGGTTGCACCTCTGCATGAAGTGAAATGACTGAGGTTTATCTTCTTTTACAGGCCAACAGTGCAGCTTGCACATCACTCGTTTGTAACATTTGTAAAATGTTGGTTCCACTTTTGTATTTTTGTTCATTTAGGATCACATGAAGATTTAAATATGAGGAGTTTCAGCTCCCTTGATATGTTTCCGCTAATTGAAATCCAGATGCATTTGAAGTCATTGTGGATGGATGGTGGATTCAGGAGACATTCAGAGGGATAAAAAAGCTCAAAAGATATGTGCCAGAAGCTGAACAGTCTTCATACTAAAGAACTGTGTAAATCCTGTCTCAAAAAGTGCAAAGAAATCTTAAAATAAGATACCTCATTCTCTCCAGAATGTCTATGCAAACATTTCTTTCCTTTCTCTGTGCATCCGCAAGAAAACCCACACAGTCACATCAAATCGATTGAAAAAATTCCCTGTGAAATAAAGCATGTGAATGTTTGAACACACACAAACAGCCATCATGTGTTCAGCAGCCTACAGGCTGCAGAAATATGAGCAGCAATTAACGCCTTCCCTGACAGTGATGCATAATGAAGCGAGGCGTCACCGAACCATCTGACCCACCGGGGCGTCTCTTGGAAATGATTCAATACTGTGATGGATTCGGCAGGAGCGCGCGCACAGTTCAGCGCGTCTTAAGGATTTCCACCTACAATCATTTGTCTGCTGAATTACAACAGTTCAAAAGAGCGTCTGCCTTCATCTCTGCAGTGATTAGACATGTGGACCGCTCGGGTTTGCACGCTCTTATGTGAGGGAACTACAGCGAGCCAAGTGGAGCGGAAAGCAGTGTGTGTGTGAGAGAGAGAGAGGAGGGGGGCTGGGGGGGGCTCACAGCTGATAAAGGGGTTCATTGTCTTATCAAGTCGCCCCCCCCCCCCCCTCCCAAGAAACGTCAGCCCCCAAAACCCTGCCAGTGAAAGGTGATTCATCTGTTGAGTCTACGATCAAAACGGGGGCAGCAGCACTCCAGAACGCGTACGCATATACATTTGCACAGAAGGGAAGGGGGGGCGTAAAGTCATGCCAAAACGCCACAAGAGGATAAAAACATCCACAGACCATTTCCAACACACCTACGTTTCTCCAGCAACAGATAAACCGATTTGTTGAGCATATTACCACACAGGAGCCACAACAGAGCTGCGTAAATGTGATACACGACTGTCATTCTGCTCCCAAACCCATCTACTTTCACAGAAAGAGAAAGAAAACACTCTTACCTCAGAATCCTCCAGATTTAAGTTGCCCTAAAGTGTTGAAAAATAACTTCTGATTCCGCTGAGTTCTTATTTCTTCCTTTTTTCCTGCGTCTTTGTTTGGCGACGCCAGCTCCAGTGAGCTTCTGGTTTGAACGCTGCTCACCAAAACCCGCCACAGGAATGGGATCAAAGAAAAAGAAGAAAACAGATGTGTAGACTCAAAAAAGCCGGTGTGAAATAGTGAGAGTTGCTTATGTGCAGATGTGTTGTTACTCCCAGTCCAGACTCGAGGTTTTTGGAACAGATCTCCTGTTTCTTGATGAACTCCTCCGCTGTAGCTGCTGCTGCTCAGACGCTGTCCAGAAGCGAGTGGTGCTGAATGAGACTCTGCTGGGTTGCACAGATTTCCTACTTTTCTTCCTCCTCTTTCCTCACCCGCTTCTTGGTTGCACGGATTCCCCTCCCACCGCGTAAGACGGGATATTATCTCCACCTTTTCCTTTCTTTGCCTGTTCTTTAATCTTTGAGTGCTAGAAAGTAGATCCTCTCCTAAACGAAGCTTTTTCTTGTACAGACATTGCTGTTTACAGATTTCCTCAAGAAAAACATAGGGAAATTACTGAATAGTTTAATAATTATAAAAGAAAAGGACACTAAATAGGTATACTTGCAAAATTTGAGAGATGAAAATCAGCGAAATGATGGACATAGATAAAAAAAAAAAAAAAAAAACCTTGAGGATGATGATTTCATGAGTGTTCCCTTGGATTTGTTAACAAAAAGAACGAAAAAAGAAAGGTAAAAAAGAAAATGGGAGTTTAGAAAATGAAAACATCGTTAAGACTTTAAATTAACCAGCTGGCACCAAATTTAAAGAGTCTTGTGGTTGGCAAGTACTGGGTGGAGGATTTCTTTTTCTTGTCTTTGTTTTTCATTATTTGCCCGCCGACGCAGATCTGCCTCATTTTGCGAATTTAATAAAAACAAAAAACTGCAAATTTATTTATCTTTTATGGTCCGTATTGGTTTTGGAAGCTGAATGTGTTTTAGAACCGTGCAGGAAGGGCTCTTCTGCAAGTTTAGGCTTCCCTCAGATCACTGTGGTCCTCTTTGACTGCGCAACACTCAAGTGTTGAATTTTATTCTGAAGGCGCCGACTAGCGCATCTTCAGCTCCACTGCCTCTCTCTCTCTCTCTCTCTCTCTCTCTCTCTCTCTCTCTCTCTCTCTCTCTCTCTCTGAAGATTCAAGTTCTGCTGCAGGTCCATCTCACGCGCTCACTCAGTTCAATCACGCGCGCGCACACGCGTTCCTCTCTGACGTTTATGTACTGTTCACCGTTCAGTGATCACTTCGGATCATCCCTCGGGTAATTTCGACTTGTTCATTGGAATCGCTTTTCTTTATATGTTGATCATTACCGCGCTGATTGCACTTATTGATCCATCAGTCTAATCAGTGGCAGCACCGCTCTGTCAGTAATGAACGAAAGGGAGCAGATCCAGCTGCTGCGTCTCTCTGAGCTCAATGGGCTCACTGGTCTGTGGAGCCTGAGGAGCCCCCACAGAGACCTTTACAGCTTGAACAGAGTTCTATCAGCCATGTCCATGTTAGAGATCATAAATCTTTAAAAATCACGGGCTGATGTGTTGCACTTAAAGAGTTCTGGCTGTAACTTATTGCTTTGTTAATGCTTAATAAGTCATTCAGCAGAGCCATTACAAGCCCTAATTAGAATATTTCTGGACCTTCAGTTTGCCAAATTGTTCAATTTCCACCTCTACTCCGACCCCTTAATTTCTCTTTTTTATCCCTTTACCTCATCATTAAGACTCTCTAAGGCCGTGTTTGAACACTGAAAAAGTTTTGGGCTCCATTTATAAACATTATTTACAACTACAGACTTGACAAACTGCTCCACAATAGGAGAGTGGGTGGCTGAGGCTCAGTGGTTGAGCTGGCTGTGTCTCAAGTGAAAGGTTGTGACAGCTCCTGCAGTCAACACATCTCCGGGGCGAGACACTGAACCCAAGATTGCTCCCAGGGGCATAGCCAGCAGTGTGTGACGGCACGTGAATGGCATTAGTTAATACTGAAAAGCACTTAGTATAACAGCCATAAATGGGAAAATGTGGCAAGAAGTGTAAAAGTGCTTTGAGTGGTTAGACTGTCGAGAAAATGGACATTTTATATCAGTCCTTTCACCATATTAGCTTAGTAAGGTGAAAAACGCATGTTTAACTTAAGACTTATAATGATGTTTATAATAAAATTTACACCTTAAAAATCAACCATTTATTAGAAAAAGAGTTGTGTTATACTTACTGTTGTACTTCTTATACTTACATTTGTTAAGAAACTTATTGAATTGTTGTCCACATTGACTTTACTTTCCTAACCAGTGCAGACAAACTGTCAGTATTTGAAAGCCCCAAAGCACAAGAAACAGTCCAAATTGAGCACAATTTGTTTTATTACAGAGAGACACATGATCACATGTTAACATTAGCAGAGCTAGCACCCCCATCCTTTGGCTCACCTTGCAGGTTTCTGTCCATATGCACATACTGGTTACATATCGCTCTGATTGGGTTGAATGCCAGTTTAACCTGACATAGTCTAATCTGACGTTATTTCCTTTTTCGAAATCAAAATACTGCACCACACTACAAGATGCCGCCTTTATTCTGTTTACCTTTTTATAACCTATGCCATCATAAAGATGCACACACATTTCGGCAACAGAAGTGGTGTTTAGCTCTATTCATTCGAATGCATTAGCATTCGAATGAAATGTAAATTAAAATTCTAAGTACCATAGAATATTCTGTTTGTTCCAAAGACAGATGTCAGAAATGATACTCCAGTGTGGGCTCAAGTTCTTCTGAATTCCGACTGGATCACATCTGTTATAGGACAACCAGTGTTTTGAAGTAAAGAGTGAGCATACTTGATGAGTTTTTAAGGTAAAAACTGCAGTTTTTTGAAGGTCAACTGCTGTAACTGTTTACAGACAGGGTCTACATCATTAAGACAGTTGCCATTAACTGTAGCTACAGCACCTGATAGAGGCCAGGGGATGCACTACATCTCATGTATAACATTTGACAAACACTTTTGGCCTATACTGACTGAAAAATAAGAATTTGTGTTATTTTTTAATGTAGTTCTGGTGCTGATTAGCATGAGTGATTACATTTACTAACATGGCCAAATGAATACGTACAACCCCAGCCAGTGTTCATCAACACTTAAAGGTAGTGTTGGTAATCAGATTTAGATACACTTTTTGTTATCTTGGTTAAAATGATATTTGTGTCCCGATGGCAATCAATGCATGATGTTTTCTTAAAACGGAACGAAAAATATACACTGTCTACAGCAGGAGTAAACCTGGGAAAATACCAACCAATCCCAGTGTTTGGCAGCCAATTAGTAAAACTAATCAAATTCCGTCCTGCTGTTCTCTTGCGCGTACATTTCGCCGGTGTGTGCTAGCCCTTATTCAGTGGGTATAACCAAGAGGGATCCAAGTACGCTTGAGAACGGCAGAAAAACTACCTATACCCCGATTACCATTAAACAAAAATGATGTGCTGGGGACCAGTTTTGAGTCTGTGGTTTTGAACCAGTCACAAGCGTATGATCGCGAATCAGTGGCTCTCATGTATGTGAGCAGAGGCGTAGTTTTGGAGGAGCTCCAAGTGTGGGAGTGAGGGGGACAAACAGAGTCTTGAGGAGATGCTACATTCAAATTCATCCCAACGATCCCTTTCAGAAAACAGAAATTGTTGAGAGCACTAATGTGAGTCCATTTTTAATGTAGACAGTTTCTTTTTTTTTTCATTTCTCTTCACTTTAATAAGTTATCAAGTCTGAAGCTGGATTTAAGTTAGTTATTAATAGAGGCTAACAGCTATGAGGTTAATAATAAATAAGTGCAGGAACAAACTTAGCAACCATGAAGGAGATGTTTTTTTAATGGATCTGTCTGTCTCATAGAGTAAATGTATCTACCATAAACACAGCTTTATTTTAGAGCTTAATAACCGTCATTACGAGTTACTCATTTAAAGACAGAGTATTAAAACTCAGTCTGATGTTATTAGGAGGCTTTTTCGTGAACTCCATTCATTCATCTTTTACCACTTATCCTGTTCAGGGTCACGGATGGCTGGAGCCTATCTCAACTGTCTTAGGGCGAGAGGTGGGGTACACCCTGGACTGGTCGCCAGTCAATCAAAGGGCTGACACATAGAGACAGACAACCTTTCACGCACACACTCACACCTACGGGCAATTTAGAATCCCTGATTGACCAAGTGAGCATGTTTTTGGACTGTGGAAGGAAGCCAAAGTACCTGAGGGAACCCACGCATACACAGAGAGAACATGCAAACTCCACACAGAAAAGCTCACTTTGCCCAAACCTGGATTCAAACTGGTGACCTTCTTGCTGTGAGGCTGCAGCGCTAACCACTGTTCCACCATGCAGCCGCAGCCTTCATGAACTTCACTTTTTATAAAAAAAAAATAAAAAATAAAAAAAAGCAGACAAAAATCTCTGAATCTGTGAAGCGTCTCTGTGGCACTAAGAATCAGCAGGTACCAGAGGTCAGAAAATGTTTGTCTGATTCCAATGAGCAGCTCATGTCCTCATGTAAAGACATTATTAGCATGCAGTTGACTCATTTCCCTCAAACTCATCCATCTATGTGTGATGTTCAAGGTGATCCCAATTTGGATCTCATGCAGAGTTTTGTCTCTATTATTGTTTTGAGTTTACCTCATCTCCCTGCAGTGTTTGATAAATTATGTAGGAACACACCTTGTAAACTCTTCTGAGCACATAGAAGACAGTTTCTCTGTTACGTGTGGTCCATTCCAAAACCATGAAGGCAGCAACATCCCATCAGTTAAAAATCCAGTAACAGTGTGTGCACTTATGTCCTTGTGCATCAACACTGTGGAAAATAACTTTGGCTGGCCTCACATTTTGTTTTTCTGAATTTGTTAGTTCAAAATGCCAGCGATTATTTTAGAAAATCACGAAGCAGCTTGTCCCGCGCTTCTCCGAAAGGTAACACATTTATTCTACATCTGTGCTTTGAGGTGGTATTATTTCATTTTCTCAGCCAGATACTGTTGCAGATTAAAGTCAAAGGGATTAAACCACAAAATCACGACTCAATTAGAAAAAGCTGAAAGAACAAGTGCCAACATTCTTAATTACATAAGCTGAGGATATATATTATTTTTCTCACCTCTAGATGGAAACTAAAACACATTTGTTTTCCCCCAAAGCATTCTTACTTTAAAGTAATAAAACTGTATCAGGAACGGAGACTTCAAGGCAGAAAATTGTTTCCTCTGAGAAAGTTTTATGAATTTCAAAGTATGAAACAGAAAGTTGCCTTAATGATGTTCAGTCTTAATTATTGGATTGCTGAGCGGAGGCAGGATTAATAAATAAATAATCGGGGTCTACCTTCACCTTGAACAGAAACATAAACTCAGAGTCCATGAATTATTCTGCCTTCCCCCTGACCGGGATCCCTTCAAATTGGGAGGACAGCAGGGTTTGATTAGCCCTCCCCAAGAGCTGCAGTGATAGACTCAGAGCGATTTAGTCTCAGTAAAATGCAGAGTCACACCCTCTGCAGCTTAAAAGCCAAATATCAAATAAATCAACATGAACTGTGCTCCCGTGTGTCTGCAAGATGAAACAGGTAATTACTGAGTGATGGTGTGATGTAGATGGAAACTCTCACCTAGCAGATGAGATGCTGTTATTTGTAGGTGTTCAGTATTCCTGCTCATATTTATGTTGCTGTCTGTGTCCTGTTAGGGTGCTGATGCAGTGCAGGCTAACAGGACTCCTAATGAAAGCACGGGCAGAGCTGCAACTCAGCACAGCACAACAAATATGTCTCCTGCAGAAGATTTGAAACCATAGTCAGTCTGCTCTAAAAGAGAATTGCGTGAGGTTCTTAGATATATCCTACATACAAGCAGGGGTCAAAGACTTAAATGTTTCCAGATGTTTTCCTATGTATTCTCTATTATTAAAGCTCCTGTGTGGAGTTTTTGCCCCATTTGAAATAGGCTGAAATCACTGATACAAAAGCAAACAAGACTAACATAGAGGAGACTGAAGTTGCATGAGCAGTAGCTACAGGATGGTCATTTGTTGTTTTAAATACTGGAGTCTGGGTATTATGCTTTCCAATATTTAAACATGGATTTGAATTAACAACATCTGCTACATATCAAAACATACGTCTAAAAAATGCACAAGATTATCATGAGACTTGCTGAAATGATGAGGTCATTGCTTAAAGATCTCCTAACTGACTCATAAAACATTGGAGACACAGCCCTCAAACACTAAGGCCTACCCATAGCTCTGCCCCAGACAAGCCTCCAGAGGGCTGTCCAATCAGAGGGAAGGGGGTTTGTAGAGCGAGGAGCCTTAAAGAGACAGCAGCTAAAAATAAAGAGAGTAAAGCAGCAGAGTAAATAAAGAAAGATGAGATTACTTTAGAGATACTCTATTTTTGCGTGCCAAAATTTACACAATCTGACCATTCTTCACAGCTCAGAGATAGTTGGAGATTATAAGGAGCTAGTTGACACACTTTTCTTTTCTTTTCTTCTTTTATTTTTCAATTTTCCCTAATGAGTACCAAAAGACAAGACAACTAGATTTAAAGCAATATTTGACACTGTTGTAATCGGTGTCTTCAGTGTATGCTGTTTATATGATTTTAATATTTGCTGTGAAAAAACAAAAACCTTGAACCATGAACTTTATTATTAGTATTAACTAGTCAACAAAAGACAAATGTTAGTCAGGAAAGGGATGAAACACTTGACATCTGATGACAGGTTATAATTATCAAGAAGAATAAAATAGAAAGGGGGGCAAGGTGAGAAAGGGTTAGTTTGATTATAAACTGCTGCAGACAGGACCAGCTGTAGCACCCAGACATTAACTTCAATGTAGCACATGCCTTATTCAGAAAATTTCCTTCACTCTGCTGTCAAAAAGCCACTTTGTTTCAGCTTTTGTCACAGACACAACACACACATGTCCCTCTGCCTGCAAGGCACTGATAAGATGTTCAGGTCTGTATGCTTCAAAGAAGACAAAAAAATAAAACCAAAGAAGAAAGAAAATTAGCAGAAGGAACTATCTCTTTAAAGCCTTTGAGCTACTTAGTCTAAGATTGTTTATGAAAGTAGGAGACAGTTTTTCCACTCAAATCCATAACTAACCTTTGAATCAAATAAGATTAACAGTTCCTCCAATATCTGTTTTTACCTTTTTTGTACCGTGTCTCAGAAGAGAAATGATGGCTGCACTCTGAATTTCCTGAACTGTTTCTTTCCACTTAAGGATAGTTGGAGATCTGCTACCAGATGATAGCACTGGTACTTGTTTTATTTCAGCGTTCAGTTATGAGTTTGTGCTGCTATCAGATGTTAGTAAGAGCCAAGCTCTACTGTAGCAGCAAATTTTATTGCTCGTGTTCTGAATTAAGAAAGTGAAAAGGAGCAGCAACCTCTCCTCTGCATGTATGAAGCTCTTTAACACATCCTGCACGATGTAACATACACAGATGTACACGTCTTTTGATGTGCCGTCTTTAGGTGTGTTCACACGTTTTCTGTCTTGCATGGCAGGGTGAAAGCGACACATTTAATAAAACACTGGAAATCCAGTAAACTTCTCAGTAAACAAAGCTGGCAGCTAGCAGCACTGAGCTAACAGCAGATCAAAGTATCCTTCTGTGATGCACCTCAGCAGAACCACAGATGGATCAGAGATGTGTTACACGTTACATAACCCAAACAAAAGGGAAATGAGATGCTATTGTAATGAAAAGTGTGTGTGGGTGTGGGTGTGTGTGTGCGCTTGTACTTGTGGAAGTGGTTGCAGAGGTTATAGGAAGAGCAGGTTGGGACACAGTTTGAGCCTCAGGAGCCGACCTCGAGCAGCACAGTTCTGGGCGTGAGGCCATGGATCTGTCTGGCCCACTGTCCTGCCTGGCATCACTTCAGCTGCCCACAGATGTAAATGTAACTGCAGGTGGTCTCCACAGCATTAAACATAGCTTAACAGAGCAGTAACCTTCCTGGGACTCTTAGATGTGGACTTTTATTAGTGTCGATGTGCATGTTTACTGTTTCAGCATGTAAAATTGGTATTTTCTTTTATTAGAATCCCCTTTTTTTCTGCATCAACAAAACCCAGCAGGGGAACAGCTGCAAGCTGCAAAAGGCATTCAACCTTTACAAATGATGCAGAGTCTCAGAATCACCAATGATTTTTATCAAATGTGGCATCAGAGACGACTGTCCAGCCTTTGGAAGTGGCAGTAAATAAGGCTGAAGGCTCATTCACACTGTCTAATTTTAGATATTTATGGTTTATACATAGAAAAACTGAAAACAGCCCTCTAGTGCAAGTACAACAGCTTTTGAGAGAGTAAAATATTAAAACGGTGACAAAAAGGACAGAAAATCAGATAAGAGAGCAGGTTTGTTACTCACTTAATCCAGATTACTCTTAATGGGGATGCAATAAATTTGGAATTAATTTTAAATGATAATGTAGCAAACTACAGGATTTTGTTTAACAGTCACCTCTTGAAGTTGCTCTGGTGGCTCTGCTGCAGCTCTGCACAGCCAAAACTGAAATCTAAGCAAGTTTATTATTTTTAGGGGGGAAAAAATGTCCTATGAGACTAAATATTTGCCACATTCATCTGACGGAGTCCAGAACATTTTTTTTCTTTAAGATAATTGGAGACAAAATTAACAACTGAACAACTGTTTCATCTTGTATTTAGACATTATCCTGATTTCAAGAAACTTCATAAGCAAATTTTTCTACCTCACTCACTGGCAGTTTTTTTTTTTTTTTTTTTTTACAAACAAGGCATCATTTTTGTCCTTAAATAACTTGAAACAAGACATTTTTTCTTTAATATTTAGGTGAATGTGATTCATGTTGAATCTAATAAATCAATTTCTTTGCTAAAGATACAAACACTTACTCAGATTTCAGCTTACTCAGTTTTCTGTCATTCCATTACACTTGAAATTGAGAATGTCAATTTAAGCACATAAACACAAACTTAACATTCAAGAGATCAATAAAATTTTAGATTTTAACTTTAAACCGTGGCTGCTCTGTGGCTCAATGGTTCGTGCTGAAGCCTCAAAGCAAGGTCACCTGTTCAAACCTCAGTTTACCTGAACCCATGCATCTTCTTCCTGTGCATACATGGGTTCCCCTGGGTACTCCAGCTTCCTCCCAAAGTCCAAAAACATGCTCATCAGGTTAATTGGTGATTCTAAATTGCATGTAGGTGTGAGTGTGTGTGTGTGAAAGGTTGTCTCTACATGTCAGCCCTGTGATTGACTGGCAACCAGTCCAGTGTCATTATTTTTAAAATAGTACATTCTGGGCTTGAGCTGAGATGAACTCAGCAGAAACATCACATATGTAAGAATGTTTACTTTTATAACATGTAAAACTCAGGATCAGCCAATTAACAGCATTGATAGTCTTGTTCCATGTACCGCAGATGGATTACTCTGCCACCTACTGGCAGGAGCATTAAATGTGTAAATTTGAAATGAATTATAACATCTGAATTAACAATACAAAATAAATATTTGATTGAAAAACAATAGGTATTTTTTTGTTTGTTTATTTTAATCAGAAGCTTTTGCATTATTTAAAAGTGCTGGTTTTATTTGATCCAACTGTGACAGAAGTCCACAGATGGAGCTCCACTGACCATACATCCTTTCTGTCCTCTGTGTGATTATTGCTTCAGGCTTCATTTACAAACTAACCAGGCAGAATTTGACATGAAATGACCCCCCAAAAAACACACTGCTACACAAAAAAAGGCCCTTTTACCTGAAACTTCCTTTTCAGATAACTAACTTTCTCATTTAAAATTTGGATCCTGTTTGGGGCCTTTATCAGACCCATCTGGTGGTTGCTCATTCCAGCAGCAGTGCCTTTAATTTATGCGTCATTGTGTTTGTCGGCGTTTATAGCTCAAACAGTAATTAACCTTTTCTGTAAGCTCTCCTAATAATTTAAAGAGCATATTTTTCTGCTATTAAGTTTAAAAATGTAGAGTATAAACATTAGCTGAAGTGTTTTCCTGAATGTTAATTCATAAAATCTCCACAGCTCATCACTCAATTCTGCATTATGTACAGTTTATCTGCCATTTACATTGTAATTCATGTGTCCCATGTAGCCCACAGTGAAGAATGTGGAATTAAGTTTTCTTTCTGCTGCCATTCACCGTGGGTACAGTGTGTCTCAGACTGCTTCACAGGGTTCAAAGCCAATAATCAATCACGCAGCACTGTGAGAATTAGGGACAACGCAAAACACAACCAGTACAAAGCACAAACACATGTAGGGAAGACAAAAGGAGGGAGTAGGGTAATAACTCAAAAGACAGGCCATGTTTTGTATGTTAAAGCAGCTGAATGCACAATGCAAGGCAAATGTGCACATTACCATTTTTACTCACACAGCTCTGAATGCTGGCTAGATTTTTTTGTTTGTTTGTTTTTTAAACATTTTTTGAGGTACAATTTTGGGTTTTGTACTGTTGGTCAGCTACTTGTTTTTTGTAAAGCCTTGGAGTTTGTCAGTCATGGGGACCTTTTCCTTTAAGGGTGGGAAAGCAGAGAAAACTGGAAGGAGAGTTTGTAAAATGCAGAACATGTGGCAAAGAGTTCCAGGTCAGATTTTAACCCAAGGCCGAAAACCAACATCGAATGCCCGTGACCTTCGATCCCTCAGGTGGCACTGCATTAAAAAACGATATCATTGTGTAAAGAATATCACCACATGGGCTGAGGGACACTTCAGAAAACTATTGTCAGTTAACACAGTTTGTCACTTTATCTACAAGTGCAAGTTAAAACTCTACCATGCAAAGCCAAAGCCACATATCAACAACTCCCAGAAACGCCGCTAGCTTCTCTGGGCCTCAGCTCATCTGAGATGGACTGACGCAAAGTGGAAAAGTGTGCTGTGGTCTGACGAGTCCACATTTTAAATTGTTTTTGGAAATCATGGATGTCGAGGAAAGGGACAACCAGGATTGTTGTCAGCACTAAGTTGAAAAGCCAGCATCTGTGATGGTATGGGGGTGTGTTAGTGCCCATGGCATGGCTAACTTGACCATCTGTGAAGGCTCCATTAATGCTGAAAGGTACATACAGGTTTTGGAGAAACATATGCTGCCATCCAAGCCACGTCTTTTTCAGGGACGTCTGATTATTTCAGCAAGACAACAACAAGACACATTCTGCACGTGTTACAACAGTGTGGCTTTGTAGTTAAAAAGTGCGGGTACTAGATTGTCCTGCCTGCAGTCCAGACCTGTCCCCCATTGAAAATGTGTGGTTCGCACATGGCAATTATAAGTTCCCACATTGAACGTGTAATACACAAAGTGGAGCGTGACATCAGAGTTTCCACTGAAAACTCCAGCTTGCTGTTTACACAGTAACAGTGGCTGCTGCGTATCATAAAAATTCCACTCTGGAGGCCGTATTCAAAAAATTGTGATTGTAGATTGGCAAAAATGCAATACTTTTGCGTGTCATCCTAAAAACATTGTTGTGTAAACAGGGCATAAATATAATGCTCTTTGGGGAGAAGATAAAAGGTACCTGTCTAAACATGCTGTGCTGCCATCAATGACAAGAGCACTCACCTCAACCCACCCACTTCCAGCAGAAAACTAAACCCTGATGACATGACACTATACATGAAACCAGAGTCCCAATACAAAGCTGTCACACTTCATCTCTTTTTCTGACCAAACTGCTCTGAAGCCAGAGGGCAAAAGGTAAAGCACATTAACATGGAGAGGCTGGCTCACTATAAATAACACATTCAGGTAAACTTGGCACCTGTGCTGTAAGCTTTAAATGTGCTTTTCTCACAAATCCTCCCTTTCATGCCAAGAGGCTTGATCCAAACTGTTTCAGTGCATTTGAATTTATTAATAAGGCAACTTAGCCTGAGGAAATAGATTATGATGAACCCAGACTGATACTGTTGGCGTCTTAGACTCAGGTCAGGACTGAGAAAAGAAAAGGCTGTTTAAAAAATGATGAGAAGGAAAGCAAGTAATTTTCAGTAGCTGGAACTTAAAATAGTATTGGTTTTAACTTTCCTGTCTGGGTGAAGAAGTAGCTGCTTAGCTTAGCTTGATGGGGAAGATGGGGTACAGGTTGGAAAAATAGCTAGCTAAGCTGTAACTACAATCAGCTGAAAGCTAATTGTAGTACACCGAAGTTTACAAAGTTTTTTCATAGTTATGTTACAGCTAATTTTGTTTTCTTATACCTACGAGTCAAAACGTCACCTGAGTAACTTTAAATCCTCTTGAACAAATAAAGTAGTATCAAAAAGAAGATCTGTATTTTACTCGTTTGCATCCAAAACAAATGTGCACACTTTGGAAGAGCCACATCTTCAAAATCTTTAAGGGTGATGGTGCTCATGGGAAGTGCAGTTTTCATCGCTGAATAAAACGTTTCAATTTTAGTTCAAAGGGTCACCAGAATCAAAGCAACATGAAAACTAACTGCCCTCTGGCTATGCTCAAATCGAAGGTATGGCAGCAGCAAAAAAGCAAACAACTAATTTTTTATTCAAGAAAAGCCCAGTTTGAATGTTTTGAACTTTTTTCATACATGTAAGTGAGTTTGATACTCCGAGAACATCACACTCTTAAGAACAGTAAGTTTTCTGACTTTAAAAAAGTCCCCCCTGCCCTCAGAGATGTGCTTTTGTCCTCCCTCTCCTTTATCCACTGTCTGAGTTTATCTTGGATGAGAATGTTGCCTTCCATATATTGTGTGAATGTAATCCAATTCAGAGAAATGTTTGCGGCAGCAGCCAGGAGTCATTGTTACACACTGAGACACCCTATCTGGAAAAAGCCAGCGAGCTGCCTGTACAATCACAGCATGTGGGATAAGTCATGTTTGGTTTTAATCCTCAGAAGCAGCTGCAGTCAGAACACAGCTACAATGCGTTTTATAGCCGATGAACCTGTATCATGGGGAAGAAGAGGCAGCCTAAGATGAACCCAGGGAAATATTTACACATGAAAATTGTGTTTATTCAACAGGATTATCAATGGCCAGCTGAGGAGAAAAGAATCCTTTGAGGTGATATTAGCAAAGTACACAAAGATTTAGCTACTGTCTGAATGTGAATGCATGTGCCCCAGCATTTTCATCCAGCATCCAGTAATCATGCGAAAACATACCCTCATGGTCACAAAGAGAAATTTAAATAGAGCTATAGCTCAGCAGGAACACGCCAAAAGCACATTGAGCACTAATGCTTATCTTAATTGCTTTTGCTCATGATATTTCTCACCAGTCCATCAAAGCTACACTGCCTTACAATGCTGAGGATAAATCTCAGTTTGTTCTTCGCAGAGCTGCTTCTGTGAGAATTAAGAACAGCTCAAATGTGTTTGGTATACCCCACATAAACCTGCATAGTGAGTCTGAAGCAGGATATTTACTTCAGTTCAGCTGGATTAATAAAAACCAACTGCTAAAAAGAAACCAGAGAAACATCTGTGATGATCTGTAGCTTTTTTGGATACCCAAAGGATTTAACGATAGCTCTAGCCAGCTGTAGAGGGAACTCTGTGTAAGTGAGTGTCTTTGTGTGATGCCTTAAAAGATGCAAGTTGACAGAAATGAATAATAGATGGAGAGATGTGGCTGAAGGGCTCTTTAACTGTGATACTGCAAGTGTGTTTCAACACATTATTTTGCATTTGTAAAAATAAACTTTTCAGATCCTTTATTGGCCGAATCTATTGAATCCAGAACCTCTTGAAACTGGATCCAATGAATAACATTGTCTTCATTGCAGAAGTTGCTGCTTTGACTACCAGGCAAAACCCTTTGAGTCTTCCTCCACTCTGTACTCCCCCTAAACTTTGTGTCTCAACAGCTGTTCTGTTGAACAATGACAAAAATGCCCCAAAATAAAGGGCTACCCAGCAAAATAAAGGGAAAAATATTTCATGATTTATTACAAAATAAATTTAAATGTAAATTTTCTTCACTCTGGTATAAATTAGATGTGTGTACATTTCATGCGGGTACATTGCTTTATGTAGAAGCATTTGTTATGAAATTGGTACTTCCTTTGCAGCCCAAAATGAATTTTGATTGTAAGAATTATCTGAAGTTAAACTTGAAAAGGAACTGCACATTTCAACTGACACTCTCCACGAGTGTCTTCTGGATGGCAGACAGGAGCATGACCTCTCTAAAATTAATGTCAAGACACTGTGGAACTTCATTGACTTCAACAGAAAGAAGTTTGTAAACACCAGGAGTTCACAAGAAAATTTAAAAAGTTTATAATAAACTATAAAATATTTCAAAGATGGATGTTAACCTGATGTTGTAAAGTTAAACAAATACTAAAGGACAAAGTATTGTAAAACAGTAAAATGTTCTGCTTTTACTTCATATCTTTGTTTTTGTCAGCACTGAGAGACCAAAGTTATTTCATTCATTATATATTTTTAAAATGAATTGGCTGATTAATCGGTTATTGGATTTTTTTCTGCCAAATATCGAAATCAGCATCAGCCTCAAAAAAATACCTATCGGTCGGGCCCTGGTTTAGACTTCTGCATCAGTGGCATTACCCACAATGTTTGTCCCTGTACCTGCACAGACACCTATCCACATAGCCAACGCGCACCTCCTCCCCCAAAGAAAAAAAAACCTGTTGAAATGATGATGACTGTTAGCCACATAATTTGTCTATATTTCCAAGAACTCGGAAATGCCACACATATAGGCTATATCTATCCCAAGGTCTTCACACTATCCTTCCTTTTAACAGTTGCTATATGATAAAAGGCAGCATCTATCAACTATACTGTAACATAATCACTGTGAAAAAGCACGACTACCGGTAACAGAAATAGCAGGACCAGAAACAGGTGATCACTGTCCTCATGCATTTCAGAGGAGTATTGCAAAGCCATGTGAACAGTATGCATAGGATCAACAAGAAGTATAAACCTGGCTTCAGGGACACATGTTTATATGTTTTATTTTATTTTATTTGTTCTTAAATCTTTAAATAGTCTGGCCCATCCTACCTCTCTGAGCTCCTTCACACCCACGCTCCTGCTCGGTGCCTCAGGTCAGCTGATCAGCTGCTCCTTAAGGTACCAACGTCTAAATGGAAGTTCAGAGGGGACAGGGCTTTTTCTGTTGCCGGTCCTATACTGTGGAACGATCTTCCGTTCCACATAAGACAAGCCCCGTCACTGTCTGTTTTTAAAACTTGTCTTAAAACCCATTTTTATTCCCTGGCTTTCAACCCAGCTTAAGACTCGGCTCCTGTTTTAATGTTTATATGGGTTGTTTTTAGTTTTTAAGTACTGTTTTATTGTTTTTAATTGTTTTGAAAATAATAAAACAATTATGCAAGTGCTGTTGTTTTATTTTCATTTTATTTCATTTATCTATTTTTAATGCCTTTATGTACAGCACTTTGTTTCAGCTATGGTTGTTTTTAAAGTGCTCTATAAATAAAGTTGAGTTGAGTTTCCAAATATATGTTCCTCTACTATGTATTCCAACTGTTTTTGCCTGGCTTTTGATGCTGAAGGTGAAGTGATTGCTGCAGAGTATTTTGTTTTGCTGAAATTTTGGCTCTTTCTTTGACTGAAACAGATTTTATAAAGTAAACCAAAACACCCCTTGTGTTTTTTTGCTCATGAAGAAGATGAAACATTAACGGCAAAGTCAGATAATATCGTGTGTGACCCTGTCACTGCTTACAGTCATGCAGTCAGTTAGCTATTGTTGATGAAAAGATGAGAAGAAGCTTTATTTCTCTGGGAAATATCTGTATCACAGTGTAAAGGCTTAACTGTCAAACTGTAGAGGTTATTTTCCTGGCTCATAAATTTAACTTTCTACTTACTATAGCCTGTACTCCTGAAGTAGCAGAGAATATGCTTTTTGAGTTAAATTTACAAGTTAATGTTTGTGAAATGCCCTGTTGTTCGTTATTTCCCAACTTAACATTCAACTGTAAAGAAAAACAGACCTGAGCTGTATTTGTTCTGTTCTAATAATAGTCCCGCTCATTCTAAACCATCAGACATGCACATTCAAACACAAAGTCTGCACTCTAAAAAGTGGATGTAACCTTTAAACTGAAGCTGGTTGGAAATGTCACGTTCACATTTGCCTTTTCTGTGCTATTCCAGCGAAGCAAGCCTCACTTGCTGGAAACAGAAAGGGGAAAGTTTGTTATCTCCCACTCTGCAACATTTTGAATAGAGAATGGCAAAGTGTAAACAATAGCGGGACAGTCTTTTTGCCATTGACCAAACCCTCCCCCAATTACTTTTTGTCTCCTTTCCTCTTTTCTCATTTGTTACATTCTCTGTGACCTTTCTATTGGATTTGGCAGCAGTCAAACGTCAGCGTGTGAGCGTATCATTGATGGAGGGATGGAGGTCATTACCAGCAGATGTCTTGGAGAGGGCTTTAATCCCCTGGAAGGCTAAGGCCAGGGCCTGGCCACTGGAGCTGGCTTAATTACTTGCCCAGTCTAATTGGCTCCTTGTACGGGCTGCGATGAAAGCAGGATGTGACACTTAAGGCTAGACTTCCTCTGCTGTCTGCCCTTTGTGTCAGTACCATTAACCTTTCCCTTTCACCTTCTACTCTGCCTTTTTATGTTCAATTAAAGGCTCCATTTAAATCAGATGGAGTAGTAGGACTAAGAGCTTTGTCATGAGTTTAATAACTGCATTCTGAATTACTATTACAGCCAAGTTTGACTCTTCTTCTAAGCGGCTCATTTATTTGGTTGCTCCATATCAGTTTTTGCAATAAGTCTTAGACTGAAATCAGTGCACATGATTAATGTATGTGGGAAATCTGTGCATTCATGTGTTTGTTTGGTTGTTTGTGGGTGCGTGAGATTTCTGCAACTTTAAGTGCAACCCATGTATTGGAAAATCACTTAATTGGGTGGTTCATGTCAGCAAAATGGTAAAAACTTCATGCAATAACTTTCAAAGTGAACAATACTTCACTTGGAAGCAGAAATCTGCAAAATAAATCCGTTTTCTGTTTGCCCTTTGGGATACTGTAAGCTTTGGTGTGTATTGTCACTACTGTGTAATTAATCATACAACCTAACTGCATTCACAGGGTCCCCTTTGGTTAATTGGACTGCAGCTGCAGAATGGACTAAGCGATGATTTATTCAGCAGGCAGGTAGGAGGCACCCTGCAACCCCCCTCCCAGGTACAGAGGATGGATGGCTCATTCCGGCACCCTGCTACTCCTCGTGCTCCTCCATCCCTCAGGCCAATCGACTCTGAGGGCACTCTTACAAGATGGGCTTCACTGTGACAAAATGAGAGGAGGAAAGGTACAGTAGAATCAATTTCCCCTTTTCCTCAGTATTCATGACTTGTACCAGTAAGAGTCTGAGAACAGAAGGATATTGGCCATCAGTAGAAAGTTGAACAAGTGAACTTCCTCACAGTTGTTGAGGAAAGACTAACACTAAAGGTGAAGCCCTTTAGACACTTGCTGCCCTCCCCACTTCATGGTTGTTTGTTTCATTTATTGGCCGTGCTGTGAGCAGACCAGTAGTAACTGTATCATTTCAGGCTTGTTGGCAAACTGCAGGACTCTGCCAAGCTTTGAAACAGTGTATTATATGAGGTCAAGACAATCTGGTCCTCAGAGTGAAGTGTATGTTGTTTTTACCAGAGGTTACCTACATCAAACCTGTTACCTACATCAAACCTACATCAAACCTATTTCGATCCATACTGGACCACCTAGTGGTCCAGTATGGAACGAAACAGTTTGGCATGGGTTGGATCGGTAAAACCTGATCCTGGTAACCAAGCCCTTCTTGGTAAGCAGAGTTTAGGCCAGATGCTGGTAGCTGCATTAGCTACGTAATAGCTTGACAGTGTGTCAGTGCCATATTAGAAAAGTAGTGTTCAAAGAAATTAAAGACAAAAGAAAACATTGGTGGTCAAATCAAAAGGGAGAAACGGATTTGTATGCAATGCTGTGATAAAAGCTGTTCTTCCACTGTAAAGAATGGGTTAAGGTGGCATTAAGAGTAATGATATAAAGTAATTAATTTAATAACAGAAAAAAAAAAAAAACACAGCAGGAAAGCTGAATGACCAGTGTCGAACTTTGTCTGCAGTGATGTACAACACAGCAGGTTTAAGTCAAGGAAACTTTGTGTATGCATATGTAAGGTACAAAAGAAACAAAGAGCTGAGTTTAAAGATAAATCTGTTTGGGGGGGAGTTTACTTTGCTCAGCAGGCTGGATCTTCCTTGCGCTGGAGCGCGTCTGCCAGACTCACCTGGAAAAAAATACAGATTTTCATGTTGGGGGATGTAACTCAGGGTGAGACCTTTAACATTTGTGTTTTGTCCAAACGAGGACATTTAAAGTTTAAAAAAATTGTTAATTTTGGGGCAATCAATGTTTAGGTTAATGGGTTATCTTGTTTGCAATGAGCTGAATACTTTTTGAGTTTGAGGTGTATGCCCCAATAGTTTTCAAACTATTAAAACTATCAAACTAAATTAAAACTTACAGCTGTCACACGGGAAATGACAATTCTTTTGACCAATCAACGGACTGCATGACTGTTTCTAGCTCCACCTTATGGGGTCGGATCAGTGTGTCTGGCACCCCAATAGAAGGGTACCAAAAAGTGGGGCAGTAAGGGTTGGTTATTTAGGGACCTGTCCTGGCTTTAGTCAAAGGAAATGCCACAAAATGTGTGCTGTACCGAGATGAAATTCCTCTATTTGGTGGAAAAGGGGCATAATTGTGTCATTTGGTGCACCAAAAGCTTCATCAAATTATCTTTATTCACAGGCACACTCAAAGTCTGATTTAACCCTGTGATAATGTTGTACAGCTGTGCTCTAGCTTGCAAGTCGTATCAGTGTAGGGAACCTGATTTTGTTTTTCTGCAACCCAACTGCTACTGAAAAGACAATTATAAGTTACAGTCTGCAGGGAGATTGGACTATGTTTTAAGTGAGAACTAGGAATGTGGGTGATAAAAAAAAAAAACTCGCTAGTTGGTACCAGAATTATGAGTCAGTTAAACAGATTATCAATGCTTTTATCATTGCAGGCCGAAAATAATAAGTTGTGTTTAAGCTAAGAGCCACCCACCACTAGCGGGGGGCTGAGGCTTTGGTTATTTGCTAACTGCAGGATGCCATCATGCTCTACAACCTGGATGAAAACAATCACAGATAGTAGAATGTAGCTCAAAGTGGGGCAGTATTTTGATCTGGAAAATTAAGATGGAAAATAACCACATGACAGGAGCAATGTGTAACCAGCACAGGTGTGTGAATGCCAAAGACTGGTGGTGCTAGCTCTGGTATTGTTAGCCTCTCCCATTAAACCATTTGACATTGCTTATCCACTGACTCTGTGATCCAGCGTTTCACCACTATGAATAAATCGTGCTCACTTTAACTTTTTATCACTCTATTTTATCATAAGACCATTTGGTTAGTAAGAAATTAAATCTCTGTTAAAACAACAAGGAAAAAAGCTGCTTCTTTAAAACACAAGTCCAATAATCATTGATAAATCTTGGAATACACTTAATGCTAGCACTGAAAGGAATTACTTTGCTATACCTGCCTACATGCTAACTTTTTCACAAATATGGCACTTATTACTAAAGTCTGCCCCCATTTTTCTCCATTCTGATGTCATTTAAGTTGCTGAACACTTAGTAAAACATGAAATGATAATTTTAGACAGTTAACATGTGTAGTTTAAAAACCATAAATACATAAGGTCATCATTCTGACATTTTAACTCCTCATCCTGAGCATGATGACAGGAAGCGGCTGTCATGCTAATATGGTGGGAGAATGATATGTAATAGTTAAGATACTCTTTTAAAGTACAACTTAGAGTAGGATGTATGTTCTAATGTTCCTTTGCTGTAGCATTAAGTGTGTAATTATTCTCTCTATGATGTCAGGTCTCTATTATCTCCTCTGTTGTGTTTACATTATTTTAAAGCCAGAGTACAGGGTTTTTATTGTTTCTCCCTCCTTAGAATATGTAACATTGCAGAGATAATCAGTCAGATTGGAGAATGACTTTATAAGGTACAGTAGCAGGGCCCATACATCAACATTAGGATCGCCCCTGCTCTCGCTGTAGTTTGTTTCAGTGCTGCTGGCATACCATTACCCAGAGATAACCACACTTTAATAGTTAATGTAGCTGTGGGGCTCCCTCTGCATTACAAATGGACCCATCCGTCTCACCTAGACCCCCACGGGTGGCAGCGCCACAGTCCATCTCTAGCAACTCTAATCATTCATCAATAGGTAGCTATCTGACACCCGCTTACACAGGAAACCGAACACTGCAATGTGGTCAAGGCCAGAGACGGACATCCTGGTGTCAAGCAGGGGATCTGTCAACTGATATTACTGTAGACACCACAGTGGGACTTCCCTGCAGCAACAGCTGGATAGCAGGCTCCAAGTAAAATTTAGTTCTCTGTAAACTACCTCTTCTCAAACCTGTCTAGACACTGTAAAAGAGAGGAACCAATGAGTTATTTTCCTGGATTAATGCATCCTATTATTCAAAGGGCTGCTGTATGGATTTCAGACATCAAAGGCTGTTTACAGGTCACAGAGAGTACCACTGCTTGTAGAAAAAAAATGAAGCATCACAAAGCTAAATGGCCTCAGAAAAGCAACATGAAGTCTGATAAATCATCGTTTCAGTCAGTGTCAGTGAAGTCTCAGGGCTGAGACTGAGAATGAAAGGAAAAATGTTTGTGAAGTAAGCAAAAAGTTAAATTATAGACCTTTGCAGCTTGTTCTATATTTCTGCATAAGCTGGAAGCTGAATCAGCTGCTACCAGCACAACACAATACTAGAGTCTCACAAGGAAAAAAACTGTCTGGACTCAGATTGCATTTTGGGCTATTTGGCACAAAGTGAGATCATAAAATCTTGTTTTATGTCCTCTTTGATAATGATATAACTTTTAAAAAACAAATTTCACTAAGCTAACCAACACATAAGAACCTGCATACCATACAGCCGTACCCTTTAACATGTGACAGCAAATGAACACATGATTCTAATTTTAACACACACACACGCACACGCACAGCATGTTAAAGTCACTCATAGATCCATGATACTACTGACAACACATATTTACAGCTGCTTTCTTGTTATTGTTTAAATTCTCTGTAGATGGCTAAAATAAAGCACCTGTAAGCCCCATTTGTTTCAAGAAGGAGCTGACTTGTAAGATTTTATATAAAAAAAACTTTCAGGTTGCTGTTTTAAAATGGCACTGTTGAGCTATTCTTCACTCATACAAATTCAATTTTCTCTGGTCCAGAGGCAAGAGTGCCCTCTTCCAATTTGCCTGACAGGGGCAGGCCAAGAAGAATGCAATCAATAAAACAAATGCTGAAGTGACTCAACTCTGCAGCTGAGGCTGGCACTTGTTTTGTAGAGCAGTGTGTAAACCTTTTATCCCCAACTGTAAAGCCTGCCTTTTATTTGTTGTTGCGGTCATCACATCAGCGATCCACCAAAGAATCAGCTCCCTATTCCCCATGGAAATAAAAAACAGGGATAAAACTCAGCCTACATCGCCTCCATAAGTAACCAGCACGGATGCAGGCTGGATGCCTTCTCCTGGGAGTGCAGCTGCCATGCTACGCTGTGACAGGCCCTGAAATGGCCAGGCAGGCTCCTTCCCTTTTGATCAATCAGGTAAGATGGAGAGGGGTAGCATGAATTCTAAAACTCTACATTCAACATGACCAAGGTGACTCATCTATTACCCCTCCCAACCACTCTGAATTCACACTCATCTGCCAGGTGACAGTGTCCCTTCGTTCTCTACTTACTTACGCTGGCTTTAGACCTGATGAGGGTCACTTGAATTAAGTAGTTAATCAGTCAGCTACGTCTGATTGTCATTTTCAGGGCAGGCTTTGAGTCACCTGCACCATGTAGATTATATTAAAAGAGAACTAAGAAGGAAATTGGATCTCTCTACAAAAATGTGTTCATTAATCAAGCTGCACATGTGAATTCCCTAAACCCTTTGGCAAATGTTTAAATTAAATGTGTCTGATTCCTTCATGAAAACATTATGGATTCATGTTCAACGAATACCTGCAAGATCTCAGACCTTGGAGAAAAATCCGATCGTACTTCCTCAAGGGAACACCACCATCTGCTGGACACCTTCCCTAATGTGCTGTTTGGAAACATCCTTGACCGCTTGAGCGGAGGTGTGTTTTATCACTGAGACACATGGAGAGGTAAACAGATAAACACAACAACACTTCAGCAGAGATTCATGTCTCCATGGCAAATCTGATCATGGTGGTGCAAGGTTAAGAGCCGATACTTCTTCTTCTTCTTCTTTCACTTCCTTCTACTTCTTGATGTAGTTCACTTCTGACATGTAAATAAGTGGGAAGAACCAGTCAAGAGTGAAAATAATTTCTCATTTAATAGAACAGACACACTTCATGTTCAAGTATCGCCACAAGATGGTGTCATTTCTCGAAATTGTCACATGGTGTTGACTGCTGCATTATTTTGCAAAGCTAATCTGCGTCTGCCACCTATTGGATGGAGAGAAAACAGCTCTGTACTAACCATAACAGAAACTTTACCTCAATAAAAATGTAACATGTAAACGGAAACATGTGTACTTTAACAGTTCAGCATCTTTAAAATACATATCTTAACAAAGAGAGAAATAAAATACAGATTGAAAACCTCACACACTACAGATTGCAAATTTAAAATGGAGTTGCAATAAAGATCTGCTGTCACATAGCTGCTGTCAGCTTGAGGAGTGCTGCACTTCAGCTGACCCTGACCTCTGACCCCCGTGTAGAGACACTAGGGAGAAATCACTTTGTGATTAATAGATTTGAACGAGATATTGTGTAGTGTTTCCTGAATATTTGGAGATGCAAAAGTCGCAGTTTTTGGGATTATTATATTATTTATTAAATTGGATGTGCTAAATTGAATTTAAAAGATAAAGCAGAGCAAATATGTAGAAAAATAGATGAAATAAAATAATAGTGATAAAAAAAATAAATCATCCAAAGGCAGGACCTTTTGGCACATTCAGGCTGTTGTTGCCAAAGGAAGTCTCAAATATGGCTTTATTTTCTCCTCTAAGAAATTTCAGAAGCTTGAGTCACAGTATGACTGATGCACACGCTGGATCTCGTTCCAAAAATCTCAGGATGTGGATCTGTAAGTATTTGAGAGAGAGGGTGAAGACGTTGACTCAGTGACCGACAGACGGGTGGACGGAGGTGAAATTAGGTAGTTGAAGAGCTCATATTATTCCAGTGCTTATAAGAGTATCACATAAATACAGCTCTGTGTTCACTAAACAGGCTGCACGCGCTACTTCCTGTGTTTGTGTGAGTCAGATACTACTCATGACTGAATCAGCCTGGCCTCCCCCCGCCCACTAACCTCCATCCGCCCCCTCACAGAAATATAAAAGACACCCACACACATATTCCCATCTCCGCCCACCTTGCCTTTCAACTGCTCCCACACTTTTCCTCTGCCCTCCCGGCGGGTTCTATCTCTCCTGCTCCTTTCGCTCTCTTTTTTTTCTCCTTCTCTCTTCTTTGGAGGATGTGAGTGGTGTGTGTGTATATGTGTGAGTTAGTCATGTTCAGGCTCATCCAGAGCCAACAGCAGCACAAGCACAAGGGGGAAACCCGGGCGCAGGCAGGAATAGGATGTTTTGTCCACATCTGTTAGTTGGTTTGGCTGCAGCAGTCTCGCGGTTTACACAGCACCTAAAAATGGATCAAGTTGGAGGAGAATGAGCTGCTGGAGGGGAAGACGGATAAGCATATAGGAGGAGGAGGTGGGGGGGATAAGGGCGGGAGGACATAGGTGGGGGAGGGGTGAACATGCCAAAGTGGGCCAAGACCCCCCCCCCCCCCCCCCCCCCTCCGATGGTTAATAGGATTCTGTCTGCCCTGAGCTGCTGCAGAGTTCACCAGCAGGAGATGGCTCTGAGGAGGACGTCTGAGGAAGAAGTGTTTGTCTTTGGGTTGATTTGATTAGCATGCAAATTCAGCCTGACTCACACGTTGGTTGTTTTCTTGTGCCACAGGTCAAAATCTGGTAGAGGGAAAATCATGAGATGGTGGGACTAACAAGCAAAGAGGAACCTTGTTTCAGATCATTGTAACTTCCAAATAAATCTAATTTTTCAACATGTGAGAGCTCAAATTTGAGCCTACAATATGTTGATAGAATTACTTCTTAATTTCATTTCGATGCAGACTTTATTTCTCAATTTTTGGGATTTGATTTGGCTGCACTTTGGAGGCTTGTACTTAAATAGAAGCCTCTTCTATCCAAATAACAAAATCGACTATTCTCTATCAGTTTAAAGGTTTAATGAATGCTCCATATGGCATCACTCTCTTTAAAACATGGCTTTGCAGACATGCGCTTTTGAATGTAAAGATTTTGTCTCTTAATATACAACAAGATAAAATCAAACTCCTGCTTAACTTTAAAGTTTCTGCACAAGTTTTGCAATTTTTGTGACAAACTTTTTCCCTTCACCTCCTTAAATGCAAACATTTGTTTTACATCATGTCCGACTGGTCACATTACCCAGTCCCCTGATCGGTCTCCAGGTGGTGCCAGTGGTTGAGGAGGACGACATTCCATCCACACACAACCACACACACACAGTAGACCTATTTCCCTGTCTCCATCCACACACATTCTGAGGCACTGGTATGGCAGAGATGTGTGAGGGTGTGGGGGATGGGGCCTGAAGTAGTTGTGGAAGATAGAGAGGAAGGAAGTGAATAGAGTGAGAAATGGGGAGGGATGGGGGTGGCATGCAAGGCAAGCACATGCTGAGCGGAACATTGGACTCATTGAGAAAAGCGCTCTCTCCATTCATACTCTATCCAATCCCCTTTTACTAAACTCCTACTCCTTTACTATCATACAATTACAGTATGTGGATATCTATGTGCCAACTGGAAAAATGTGATTTAATATGTTTGTTTAATCCCTAGTTTGCTGAGATGAGTCCTGACAGAGGAGATAGTAACTGAAATACACACAGACTGCAGCAAATGGCTGCTTTCGTCCACTCTCAGGTCACTCCATGTTCTCAGTATCTGTTTTCAGTTGCAGAGTGGTGGACCCATCAGCTCCAGATGGGCGGTCATTAACATGTGAAACCTTTGTGTGAGAGTGCTGGTAGGTGGTTTGATGAGAGCCCAGTTTAGAGGATCTCCTCTGTATCCACCACACCCCTGCTATAGACTTCAGATGTTTCTGTTTTAAATGCAAAATATTTACACCAGCTCCGAAGACGAACATGGAGGCTTTTTATTTGTGTTTATGGAGGAAAGAAATTAAAAGGGACTTCAGCTTTACTGAACAGCTGTTTTAACTTGTGATTGAGTTGATCTGTCTACTCAAATCTACTTTTAAATTTGCCCCAGAATATTATTTTTTTATTCCTTGATCTAACTTGTAAAGCCTCAGTGAGATTAATATAATCTTTTTCAGCAGTCTTCTAGCAAGATAAGCAAATCAGAAGACAAACAGAGATGACCTGTCAAATTATTGATGCAACTTTCTAATGCTAAATAAGTGGGATGATAAACACAAAATTAGCTTCTGAAAGCTTGAAAATCTGTTTTAAAAAAGTTACAATCAAACTGAGATATGCTATTATTATTATTATTATTATTATTATTATTATTATTATTATTATTATTATTATTATTGTGATGGTGATGGTGATGATGATGTTGGAGCATCTGAACGACAGAACTCAAGTTTCTGCTGCTATGCTTTAATTTTCACAGAGAGAAACTGAATCAGTTAGCATAATTCAACTTTTTATTGTTGTTTTCTTTATTTCTAAGTTAAAAAAATAGATTTGTACCTTATTGGAAAAGTTTTTGAAAAAGATTTTAGATAGTTGATTTTTTGTATTTTTATATCACTGGTAATTGCAAAACTTAATTAAGATAAAAAAAAAAATAGTTTGTTTTTTCCACAAGACCAGCATTTTTGTGAACATTTACAGATGCAACACAATGTATTCCAGTGTGTTTTAGACTTAATGAATTTCATTTACAATTCTACAATTTCATTTAGCAGACGCTTTTTTCCAAAGCGACGTATAACACAAGCAAGAATTTTGACAAGAAGGAGAAACCTTATTAAGTGCGAATAAATGCTTCAAGTTAGATTTGTCACAGGTTCTCTGTCATCAAGTGCCCACTGAACCCCCCCCCCCCCCCCTTTTTTTTTTATTTTTTTTTTTTTTTTTTTTTTATTTATTATTATTTTTTTTTTAATAAACTAGATAGCTGCTTAAATTTCAAGGATGAAGAAGCATATTTAACAGTCACTTACAAATCTTTTGTAGTTTATAATAATCTTAGTTCATAAAAACAAAGCTGGTCACATCTTTAGTCAGAGAAAAACAAGATATGCTTGTAATCCAAACCTAACTTTAAAAAATAAACTCATCTTTGTTCCCCAGATTATGTCTGCCCAGTCTCGATCAAATCCACTTAAAATCACTTCTGCCACTACTCACCTCACCCTCAGTTTTTTTTTACTTACTTTTATAGGTAGTTATTGTTTAGGATAAATTAGTCAAGTGTGTTTAGAAAAATCCCACATAAACCCAGTTAAATTCAATTAATTCTTCTATTGTTTCACAAAGTACATGACTCAAATACTGCACTGAGGTAAGGCTTGGAGAATTTACTCTTGAGTAGACTCCCACTTTACTACATTTAGAAAAAAAATTGAACTATAAGTTATCCGAAAGATATTCAAAGTTAATGTTGTAGATTTATTTTATTTTTACCATTTTGTAAAGCTGGTGCTTGGGTATATCTCTGCACTTGAAGTACACAACACTTCACCTAGAGCAGCTAAACCCTGGCTGTACACTCATGATGTAATAGACATAATACAGTGGTTTCATCCACACTAACTTTTTGTCCTGCATAAAGTAGGCAAACTCTTAATATTGTAGATAAATTTTGGTTTCTAACACTGAAACTGGGATTTTTTTTTTTTCTTTGATAGTTTGTCATTTTTCTTCTGAACTGAGTGTGTCTGAGAGCTTTTCCCCACTCCCGCATAGCAAAGTGTGTATTTGGGATGAAATAAGAAGTACACTCGCTTGTTTACATTGGGGGAGGTCACAGTTCATCCACAACACTGTGGAGACTGTGGTATGCAAGTGATGCAGATGATGTTGTTAATACACACCATTTTACAGCAGTGTATATTAAAATCAGGACTTCTTTTGTTGATGCAAGTATATTTTGAAACTTTCTGCACGTGTTTGTGGGTGTTAAGTGATCAAACCTGGGGGATATGAAGTATTCTGAAGGAGGAAGAGTAGGAGGAGGGGGTTGGAGAGCTCCTTCCAGTGCTGGTGGCCCATTTATCATATCTCCGCCCTCCAGTGTTTCTGCTCCCATGAGGGCGGCTCTTTAAATTGCCCCAAAACTGCTGCTGGCTCGCGCCTTTTTCCCTCCTTGTCTGCTGGAGACAAGACGCACGTGCTGTTTCAAGACACCGTTGGATCAAAGTTAACAGTCGGCAGGTATGAATTTAAAAATATATTATATTCTGACGTGAATATTGCTTTCTTTTTTAATTCATAAGTGTTTTACGACGCTGCATGAGCTTGGATTTGGAAGGGGCGGGCTGAGTGTTGTCTGACGAATAAAAGCTGTAGCCTATAGATCGGTGCAAGGCTTTTAACCGGGTACAACCAGCCAGGCTTAAAGGAAATATTTTGTCTCATATATAGAGCAGAGGTTATAATCGGGCGATAGAGGTGAGTACACAGAAATTCGTGAGAGTTTGCATGCTAGAGGGGTATTTTAAAACCTTTTACTTGGCATTCGAGCTCCGGCTTGCAAGCTCGGATGGCGAAGCCGTCTATTGTTGCTCTGGCCCGGGCTTTTTTTTCTGTGCGCCGCGAGTGAACCCGGTTACCTCACTCGCTGCATTTTTCTCCGTTCTTGAAGTGTTTCGTTGCATGAGAATGTTTAACCTGCAAATCCCACCGAACACACACGGTTCACTGTGTGCATAGGGAAGACGTGGTGAGATAGTTTCATACGCAGGCCCGATTAACCGGCCACAACAACTAGGGCCTCTAAACATGGTCAGCGCGGGGAAAGGGAGCGTCGGGTTCAGCAGTGTTGTGTAGATATGCTCGGCCTTAGACTGCCTTCGGAGCCCCGCTGATATCACCAGTACCAGTTTGACACCAATCCTGCGTTTGCGATGTAATGGAGCGCCGATCAGACCAAAATAGAGCTGGAAATAAGTGCGGATTAATTGAGTTAAACGTGTTACCGGTTCGGTTTGTTGTTGCGGTCATTGAGTTTAAATGCCCCAGTATTCTCTCTACTCAGTGTGCGCTAATGTGTGAGTGAACCCAACGCCTGTCCTTTAATAAGCCTGGCCGGTGTGATTTATCTCTCGCAGGTCTGTAAAGAGTTGGCAAGCATGAGCGATAAGGGGACACCACCGAAGGAGAAGGAGATACCAGAGAAGAGGGGGCGTGGAAGACCCCGTAAGCAGCCACAGGTGAACACCTCTGACGTGAGTCGTTTAAGTTTACATCTGCAGGGCCAAATTGTTACTCTTGCATGGCTTTGCAGTATGCATAATGAGGGGTTAATGCACCAGAAACCACAACAAGCTCAAATCTCGACCAAATGATGGTCAAGTAGATACAATGGGTAGGATGTCCATGCTGTAAGCCCTTGATCCATATCAGTCATGGCTGCAGAAACCCTCTGAGCCTTGCTGGTCATCAGTGTAAATGTAGAGGGCTCCCACAAACTTCCTGTTTGTCTCACCAGGTTTGTAAGCAAGCTGTAACTGAACACCTTTAAACTGGCTTTAACCCTTCCCCTGTGCTTACTCCACCTCTGCACCCCTCTGCTCGTCATGTAATGGATGACATAGCAGCGTGGAGGCTCAGAATGGCTCATATAGCTGTCACTCAGAGCCGTGTGTTCTAGGATTGAATTGCTGGGTTGCTATGAGCTGCGGTTGTAAACACTCATGAAATGCAATAGGAGACGAGTCAGCCATGGCATAACTTACAACCACAAATTTGCACACGTACAAGATGTCTGCTGTCATACTGAGGTTACCTTGCATGCTGGCGTGGATGGTAATCCCCTGTAATATTAACTTGTGCTTCAGTCTGCACCTTGTGAGTGCATGGTCCCTGTAGTTTTCTTCACGCTAGTGATCATTTAAGTAAGAAATTGGCTTATTTGCACGTCAGCCTGTGACAACCTGCAGCTTTGACCCACCTGTGAGTCTTATTCGGTCGTATTCTTGGTGAGCACTAGGAATAAGAGATATGCATACAGAGGTGCTGTTACTACTTATGAACTGGTTTTGTAATGTGTCTTTATTCTTTTCAAGGAACCAAGCGGATCTCCTTCTCCAAAGAGGCCCAGAGGACGACCAAAGGGCAGCAAAAGCAAGGGCAAAGTAAGTCACTTTCTGCTGTTAAGTTGTTACAGGCGAAGACAAGCTAACGTAAACACCGTCAGCTGGTTGGACCGCTGTAGTAGGGAGACAGATGTCATTGCATTGGCCTACCACTCGCTGTCTATGAACTGGATTCTTTTCATTTGATAAACGGAAGTTAACATCATCCTTGTTCAATAACGTCCCCCTGTTTGTGATATATCTGCTGGCAGCGATTTAGCCGCTTCCCTTCAGAAATAGCCCTGCTAAGGTTTCCTATTGTAACAGACTTCTGTTTACTGCCTCACTGTTTTTTTTTTTTTTTAAGAGATGCTCACTTTGCACTTCCTGTCCTCCAGCTTCCTGCAGCTTGTCATGCACAGTGTGGTGCAGGTGCAGAGGCCGCAAAGACTGTTTCCAAGCTGACACTAAGCACCCCTCCGCCCCCACCCAGCACACAGCCCTAGTTCTTCTCTGCCTGTCGTCTCCATAGCAACAACTGATTTTCTCCCTCGCCCCAGCCCTCCAGCTCCCCCATGCGCTCTCTAGCTTCTCTGCTATGTATAGGAAGCGTAGAGAGGGAGAAGTGGATAGAGAAGGATGCACAAACATGTATGATATAGGTTTTAACTGTGAGGGCCAAAGCTGTGAAGGGTTTGTCTCTGCACAGTTCCACCAGCTGTCTCTGAGCCTCAGACCAGGTGGCCAACGAACTGGAGTGCCCTCTGTGCAGTTCCTGTAGGCCTTCCAGATAATAGCCAATGAACCCAATGCCCCCTTTCCATCCGAATCATTACAAAAGTTCTGCTGCCATCTGCAGGCTACAGCAAAAAGAGCTCTGCAGGAGATGCTGTTTACACCAGGGTTCTGCAGGCAAAACAAATCTGAACCAATCAGGAACCACTGATGTACCTGTCAAAAAGCTGTCTTTTATTGCGCTGTGTTTTTTAAAACTTATTTTATTTTTGTTTTGCAGAAGGCAGCAACAGCCCCTTCTGCAGGTGGAAAACGCAGAGGACGACCTAAGAAGGAGGTAAGAGTGCATTCGAGAACAGCTCGTGCTCACATTTGTGAGACGATTCCTCCACAAATTAAATTACGATTGGTATGACTGTCTGCAGAGAGAAATTGCATCTCCCCCCCCTGCCTCTTTTCTTGGAGGACAAGTCATTCTTACTCACCATTTATTTTAGTCCTCAGACAGCTTCTTAAGTGTCATGTTTTCATATTTTCCTTCCAGTGAAGGTAGACATGGTTTTCTTTTTAGGATCAACATATGAGCCACTGGCTGGTCAAAGATGCAAGTTTAATCCAGAAAAAAAAAACCTGTGGTCTTGTAGTAACATTCTGTCATGTGCATGAGTGGTTTCAGGGCGTACACTGGAAGAAATCTGGATTGAATTAGTCACAGAAAAGGAATGACCCAGAGTTACCCTCGTAGCCTGCCCGCTCATTTTTATGAATGAACATCTCAGGCTGCAGAGTGTGAGCAGGGGGGAGAAAAGCAAAAGCAGGATGCTTCATTGTGACTCATCACTGTGTGATGAATCACTTTTCACTATGGAAGGCTCACCCTTCCCCTGGGTGTTCTTCATGCCACAGTGGTTTATTAAACTGTTTTATAACAACATTGACTTTTGTTTCATGTTGGTACTTGGGGGTTTAAAAGCAAAAGGAGTCGTGTTAAGACATGAATCACTGGTGGCCATTGTTGATTTCCTTGTGGGTGTAGCCAGAGTCTGATATTTTTTTTTCCTTTTTTTTTTTGTTAATCCTCCTTTCTGTCATAGGAGAAGGAAGAAAAGGCATCCCAGGAATCGTCCGAAGGGGAGGAGGAGGCAGAAGAGGACCAGTAATTCAAACGCATGCTACCTCACTAAACATACTGACATACTGTTAACCAGAACTGGGCTGTATCTTCAACACCAGTGCCACCACATGACCACTGTTCACGACTAAGCCCCTCTTTTTTCTGCCAAAAAAGAAAGGGTTAACACAGTACAAACATCATGCAACAGCACTGGATAGAATGATGGACCTTGCTCAAGCATAGATCTAAGAATTACAGGAAAGGTGTCAGCCCTTTTCTCTACGTCATGTTATTACAGAGTCTTTTATACTGGACAAAAAGCGTGCTCTGACGAGCCTGGACGATATCCGTTTTTACCCTAAAGAAGGTTCTTAGAACATTTCTCTGCTTAATGTTACTTATTTGTCGAACCCACATCTGGGATAGTAGGGTGTTTAGGTTTTTTCTCCATGTTTTGTACTGGACAAAGGTGAATTTTACCGATAACTTGCTGTTTTTCTGTTCCATGTGTGTTTTGTGTGAAGTGGTTAACCTCCTTTTGCATCGTATTTTAGACGGAGTTGAGCTTCAGCGTGTATGGTGAGAATAGGTATCTGATGGTAGAAGTGTTTTCCAATCTTTTCTGCACAACTGATTTCTTCCCCCTCCTCTTTTCTCAATGGTAGAGCAGAATCATATTAACCACCTTTTCCTCCTGTAGATCAGTTTAGATTTAGCTCTTTCTACGCGGTCCTTGGCGTCTAGTGGGGAGATGTTAGGTTTGTTAGTGATCAGAATAGATTTACTGTTTTTGTTCCTTCGGGTGACATACCATTTTAAAAAACATGAGTGTGCTGCTTATTCATGATATAATAAACTCAACCTTGTTTGGTATACAACGTGTATAAAGATGGCAGAGTTCTAGGCTGAGAGCAGCAGCGTTGTTTCTTCAGGGAGCTTTTACAAATGCTGTTATATTTGGCGTCTTTGTCTTCACATGGGTCCTCTGTTTTTCCAAGCGCGCCCAACAACTCGTCAGGCAATTCAGTCGGTCAAACACGGTTTGATTGTAAAAGAGGATAGTTGGTGGCACCTCTATCCCATAGGGCTGTACGTTTGCTTTTTTTTTCCATTCCATCTAGCTCTCACAGCTGCACCTAGCTCAGTCCCTCTGTCATCACTTAGTACAGTAAAATTCTTTTTCTTAGTCTTGACGTGTGTTTGTATGCGTTCTGCTACAGGAATTTAAAAAAAGATGTTTGTGTATTTCTAAGTGTCAGGGAACCTGCGGTCACAGTCCACTTAACTGGGTTTTTCCACACACCTAAGCTGCTACAACCTCAGTTACAAAACCCGGAAAACTGCAAGCAGGCGATACACGGCCTAGGATTTCATACCTCACTTGACAGCTTACTTTACCATATTATGATTGCATTAACTGGTTTCTGTTGTTTATAAATGTAACCTCTGGCATGAGTTGGAAAGATGTCGATTACAAAGTTTATTTTTTTTTCTGTTTAGCCTGACTGTAGTGAGTTTGTGAGATATCAACTTTGTGATTGTGTGCAAACGCAGCACGTCTATAGCTCCTTCATAATCCGAGCTTGCAGACAGACAGGTGTTTTATTTTTTTTTTTCATGTGAAGCAAGTCAGGGAGACCTGTCAGCTTGACAAACTGTGTTTGCTGACTGTGGTAGATTAGCAGGTGTGTTTTTAAATTCTTCTGGTGCACTGAAATGTTGGTTCAGATTTTCATGGACAAATCTGTGTGTGCGTGCGTGTGTGTGTTTGTGATAGACTGGGCGCTCTTTCCACTTAACATGTTCTGTTGGCTGATGTGGGTTTTTGCAAAACCACGCGCAGCCACCCTCGCCATACTCATAGAAATGGTCATTTCATGTCTTTTTTCAACATCCTCCAACTCCTCTGGACAATTTCAGCTTCATAACTCATTACACATTGCATCTGTCATTTATATACTGTAAACTCAACAGGATGGGATCATTCTTTTTAATGTACACCGTATATAAATGTACAATGTCTATATTTCTATGGTGCCCTACAACAATTTGTATCAGAAATGGTCAATAAAGAGAATTTTCTTTGTCATTCTTCTGTCTTTTCCTTTGTTAGATGACAGTGATACAGCTTTCAAGATAGAATTTTCTTGGGTTCATTCGCTCCTCTGACCTTGTTTCTGACATTGGTGTGTTCATGGGCTAGTTGTGCAGAAGAGGCAACATGGATGTAATGTAAATCTTGATCTTTTAAAAAAATATACTTTGAGTTGTTACAAAAAAAATCATGTATTAAACAAATCAGCCCCACATAAGGTGTTGTCAGTGAGAATGCAAAAGTATTACATTTCACACTGAAGGTGTTTTCTGTTGAATGGAAAATCATGCAACATTACATTATTCTAACATGTATAGATGGTATGATGTATGTTTTAAGTTCTTCATGAATGGTATAAATTAATAACCGCAAATAAATGGTGCAGCCATGGCCTACTGGTTAAATTGTGTGCCTATATAGTTCAGAGCCCAAGATTTCCTCCGGTTACTGTTTCTCTTTCCTATTTTCCTGTTCTGTGCACTCTCTGAATAAAGGTGTAAAAGACCAAAAATATAACCTTAAAAGAAAATCAGATAACGACCACAGCACTTGAGCAAAGTTCTATTGCTTTATTAACATGTCCAATGTTTTTGACACCATCTCATTTGGTCAAAGCAAACTCTACAAAAACATTCCAAAATAGAATCAGTGCTGCAAAAACTCACATCTTCATGAGAATTTCTTTGACATTTTGAAGTGAGACTTCAAATCAGAGCTTCTCATGACATCTACCAGTGTTAAGACCAGTGCAACCATCACATAAGAATGGATTCTTCCTTCTTTTAAAGGTGACAAACCCAATTTATGGAGCAGACATAACAGTGCTTGGACGCAGAGTGGATTGTAAAAATGACAGCATGTACTTTGAAGATATTTTCATATCCTTTCATATCCATCCATCAATAAATGCATTTTCTCAACTAATTCAAGATCCAATCTAAAACGTTCCGTTGTAATTCACTCACATTCCCACTAGCAAGGCAAACGAAGGTTTAGGAAGTTTACAACTAATGTAGAACCAAAAAAAGCAATGCTTCCTGAGTGCTTGATACAGTCAGACCTATGGCATTCCTCTCAGGCTGGAGGTAAATCTGCTGGTGCCATGCCTTGTAGACAGGACATTTTTTGGGCACTAGTCACGACTCATTCTGAGGATGAGAGGAGCGTGGTGTTATTTACTTCCATATCTGACTCTTCATGCCATAGATGAGAGTCACAGGATTTGGCAAAACCACAAAGAGTACTGGCTTGTGGCAGAGCTTGTTAGATTTTGAAAGGAAATTAAAACCAAAGGCTCAAACTTGAGACTCAAAATGAAACTTATCCACCGCACCCTCACTTTAACAGCTAGTTCTAGTCTCTTAGAATACACTGCAAACATATCTCCACAGCAACAAATGTACACAGGAGATTTTAAGATGTTTTAGAAGTGCAGTCATAATCTACACCTTTAAGTCCAAGAATGTACAAGTGTCTGCTGCAGATTAATGCAATGAAATCACCTGCTGCATGTCACTCACAACAGCAGTGAGCATGTAAACCCACAAGAACCTGCAGCTGTATGTACAGAAAGTTCACCTCTTTATTCTGAGTCTTGCAACTGGATATCATCGTAGAAAAATGGAATAAATAATTTCAAAATAAATACGGTGAAGATATTTTATCTGTTAGGCACACAGATTTGGCACCAGAGCCATACAAATTAACAGTCACTGTCTGTACATGTAATGGAAAATGATGCAAACGGTTCAAGGAGAGTTTTAGCATAAAAAAGACTGTTTATGCATGACGGATCTCTACTCTGAAGATGTCTGACGCTATGCCCTGCTAGCATCATGCGTTCACATCTTTGGTCAGAAGAGGGCGTCGCTGCTGATAACCTCTGGCCCAATTTTGCACAACCTGGAAACATAAAATGAAATCATTGATTAAATGTAGGACATCTACTTTGAAGCAGAAAATTAAATGAGAATGTGAAACTGTTTTACTATTCTAAAGATTAATGTCGTACAATCTTCACTTTAAATGCAGAAATTTTGACACGTCTTTAGAGACATGAAGCCAAGACAACATTTTCAGTTTTATATAGTGATGGTAAGAGCACTACACTTGAAATTTCTGCAAGTCATTCATTTCAAAAACAACACATATCATCTCTCCTGGGCTCTGTCAGTGTTTCTGGGGATTTCCTGTAATGTACGATTCTTTGGGAGGTATTCCTACACCAGAGCCTGTCCTCATTATTGTTGATGTTAGCATACACTGCAAACTAACCTCAGTAACAAAGACAGTGTTCACTTTTCAATCTTTGAGCTTTAAAATCTATGATCATATCACTCTCCTCTTCTCAGGAAGAATGAAACATAAAGCATAATAAAATTAGTGGAGATAATCCAGATAAAAAAGTGATGACATAACAGTGATTGTGATTTAGGTGAAGAAATCTTTTACATGACAAAAATTCAATTAATATGATGACTTTGTTTTCTCCATCTTCCAAGGCATAAGCCTTGATAACACTGCCACCTACTGCTCATCATTGTTCAGTGCATGTTTTCACCAAGGCAAATAATTTGATTTCTTCTTTTTTTTGTTTGTTTGTTCTAACTTTTCAGAAAGCAGAGGATCTGTCTAGTCAGGACTACCATATACAGTAAGCTCCAGAACAGGAAAGAAACTTCTGGTTTAACCTCTACATCTTCCATCTATCTAACTATAAATTACTTTTTTAAAATTTAAATTGCCCTGAGCTGAACTCTGATACCAGGAAATGTCTGGAGGGCTTTACTTGGCATTGGAGAAAAGTGTTGGTTATGTTTTTGTGCACCTTAACCGCTTTAATGAGGTGTCTCTCAACCTTTGTACTACAATAACACAAATTTAACTATACTGTACTTCTCACATTAATGTTTGTATGTGAGGAAGGAAGCGAATGAACAATTGAGGAAGTGCAGAGCTGCTAGAGTGAATGACATAACAGTTTAACCGCAATGTAGAAAAAACTAGAGTGAGAAAAAAAGGAAGCAGAAAGCAGCTTCCCTTTCAAAGAAAATGTGGTCAGTTTAACTACACGCTGACATATTTAATTCAAACCTCTGTTTGGAGAGAGTGAAATCCTCCTTAGGGGAGTGTTATAATTGAATCTTTTTTAATGCTAACTTGTTCATTCTATTTAATTCCACAATGAAAAGTTGACCCAGTTGCAGGAAAGATGTCTGAAGAAAGTGTGCAAAGTGACGGTGAAACATACCCTTGTGTCCTCTTCTCTCCATAAAATCTCTTGCTCTGCTTCATTCAGCTCCTCTGAAGGGTCATATGTGTAAACTGGCAACAGCTGATGCCTCAGTCTATCAACTCTGAGAGATGAAACAGCAAGAGAGTCAAATACTAAAAACATGATGCTCAAAGAAAACTGCTGAAAACATCAAGTGTGAGCCTCTAATCATAGTCCCTCACCTTCTCTTCTTACGGATATACATGACCTGAAACAGACATAATGAGGAGCATGAATACTGCACAAGTGTGTGTTTCATTTCTGACACATATCAGTACCTTCTCGTTTTGGTTTACCTTTGTGAAGGTCATACCAAACTGGCTACTTACCACAGCTGCAGCTATTCCAATGATGGTGATGAGGAAAAATGGCACCAACACATAGCTGACTGCCACATTCCCATCAAAGATGTCAGGGGGGTGAGTGGCGTTGTTGCTCATTGCATATGATCAGTTGAGGGGGCACACAGGGGGCTGCATGTGCAGTGCTTTTACAAGCAGCAGACCCCCGTCCTATAGCAGACACTGTGCAGCGGCTCCCCCTTGTTGTTTATGCCTCATCCTTGACGTTCATGTGACTACCACATGGTATTACCGCCCTCCCCTAATCAGCGAGAAGTCTGAGGGAACACGGGATACAGCGCGCTCAGTTTCATTCAAAAAAGCTGTGAAATAAAGCAGACAAACACGAAATACATCGTAAAATAAAAATTAAAATAAAAAAGCTATATCGTGTGTTAAGAAACGCTTCCGTCAGTGAGTTGGCAGGAATTTACTGCTCGTGTTACTACAGCAGACTGCCTTTATGGGCTAGCCTTTGAAGCCACAGTATTACATGTACATAGATTTAGCAGCAAAAAGTTCGACGTAAAACCAAAGGCTGTTAACACTACAGCCAGCATAACTCGCTGACAGGAAATAAGGCTTCATGTACCGTTAACTGCGCAGGTAGATATCGTCGTAACTGATCATTTAAAATATCCCCCCAAAAACTGTCGATGTTTATTTCTCAAGACCCACATCGGACCCTATCTCCTGAATTAATTTAGAGTGATTTATTACTTACTGTCAGCTGTACACTCCTCTCTTTCGGGAAACGTTATGCTGCGTTTCACTTGTCTTCGGTGAACACAGCTGTAGGTTACACACTTCCTGTCTGAACCCTTCAAAATAAAATCATCGTGACATGCAAAACGGAACCTTTTATGTGAAAAATAATCCACATAATTTCATTTATACCAATTTTTACTCAAGTCCATTGGTAAGAGTAGATTTACTTTTTTCCATGAAAAACTTAATTGTAGTAAAATTAACACAATATTTTATTTTATTATTATTATTATTATTATTATTATTATTTTTTTTTTTTTTTTTTTTTTTTTACTTTATTTACTTGGTAAGTAGTGTACTCAAACTCATTTCTGCGGACTGATTTGATATAGGGTTGCTTTTGGTGTTGCTTTTGTCGCTGATAATTGATCAGGGACGGTTTTTGCTATGGGCAGTTCGGGTGACTGCCTAGGGTGCATTCTTTGTGAGGGTACACAAGCAACCTCTTAAAAAAAGTGTGTGTGTGTGTGTGTGGGGGGGGGGGGTCCCATATGTTAAGTTCTCTAGATCAATTACAAATGTGTAGACACCTTGTTTAATATAAATAAATAAAACACAACACTGCTCTCTGGCCTTTTAATTGAATTTTATAGAAAAAAAATCAAATGGAGTGGCTTTAATTCAAGGTTTTATTGTCTTCTGCCTATTCTATACAATATAATCTCTCTTATTAGACAACAAAAACGTGACCTGTATCCTCACTGTTTTTGCACTGGCAGGCTTTTGCCACCAGATGTCACTTTACACCTTTGAGTCCATAAAGCCACTGTTCAGAGTAAAACTGATTTTTTCAGACGACTATGCAAATGTCAGAAATTCACTTGGACTATTTATTTGAAGGTGCTTTGTTTTAATGAGAACTTCATGTTATCTGCCAGTGTGGGCTTTCTGTGCTTTTCCAGTATTAACCAAAGACCAGAAATTGCAGATCCTAAAATCATAAGAGCCTGAGGCTCCTTACTCAGAATGGTTGAGTTTTCTTCAATATTGAAAATTCAAAGAGAATTTGATAAGCAGTGGATATAATCGCTTCTGGCGAGAATAAATTTCCCTGGACAGTTTAACCACAGCAGAGAGGAGGTGGCTTTGAGGGTGCACTTATTGAAAGAGAGGGAGCAAAAAGCCTGGCTCACTTTGGCTTCATTTCTAAAAGGGGCTTCAGTGTTTATGGTGATACTTGAATTGGGTTATATTTATGACGTTAGGATCTTTGTGAGTTAGAGATGCAGTGGAAGCAGACCTTGAAAACATAAGAGTGAACAATGATGGATGTTAGTGACTGTGCAACAAAGCAGCAATACACAACTCTCTCTGCATCTTCAGTGATGAAATAACGCTCGTTAGCTGTTTTCATCACATCATTAGCCTAAAATAATTGTTCTTCTGAAGCAAAAAAAAGACAGAATCTATCTATTTTCTTGATACAGTGCACTTACTCGTCTTATGACCTCATCTTCCCTTACCACTCGTCTTATGACCTCATCTTCCCTTCCCTGAAACACCTCTTCTCATCTTCATCCTCTCTCTGTAAGATGCTGAGCAGCTCTGGCAGGGTGCTTTGCTTCTCATAGAGGTGAAAAAAAAAATCAAAAAGGCAAGGTGTTAAATGCTTAGGCTTAGGTCAACTGTCTTTTGTGTGATTTTGAGTATACGTGCACTTGTTATGTTGCCATTTAAAGTGAAGTTTTCCAAAAATGGTGCATATTTGATGTTTATTTTCCAGTAAACACTTCCTTCCTTGTTTACCTGGAGCAGTGGATGCAGAATCAGTGGGCCTGCTTAGCAGCCAAAGGACAAAAACACTTATCTCCCTCCCCTGCAGTGTAGTGCAATGTGGGCGTGAGTGACATAAAAGCAGCGACGCCCCCTTTCTCCATTCCTTCATCCTATTGGTTGGAAAGTGGAAGTCACATTTGGGGGCTCTCCCTGCAATGAATTATTAACATATTAAACATATTAATTTTTGAAACAAGCGGATATTTGGGATGCAAAATGTTTTTAATCAACTTATTTTTTTTTAGCCACACAAAACTTCTGTCCTCATGAAACATTAAAGATGTGGACTAAATCACCCACTCCCATCATCACATGCAATACATGTGGCAATTCAACGTAAATCCATGTTGCAAACGTCTGGAGATAGTCTGAACAGTCCTGCTTTCGTGTCTGATGGTCTCCTTCGCTTCCTGCAGCCCATATCTGTCGTCCATTGAAAGGAAATTGCTGGGCCACCCCCCCTCGGACGCGCGCGCCTGTGCTGTGGAGCTCCCCCTCGCTGCGTGCATCGTGATCGTGTGGATGCAGAGTCTCGCGGAGAACGCAGGGTCACCTTCTGTCACTGCGAGGGGAAATACTGAAGAATTTGCAGCACAGACAGTTGGGTATTGGTGCACCTCAGCAGCAGCAGCAGCAGCAGTATCTTTGGTAAGTGTGTGTTGTGTGTGTGTGTGAGAGAGAAAGAGTCTCGCTGTGTGTGTGCATGGTGCTGATGAAGCCACATTGCTGCACTGAGAAGCTAAGCATCCTTTCAGCAAAGGGCGACGCGGGGATAAAGGAATCTCGCATCATTTACCTCCGTCTGGATTACGTCCAATCCCTTCTCTGCTACCAGAGCGACCAAGTAGTGCAGATTCATCCGTCATACTTGAGATATTGCAGTTCTCAATTATGCATGCGTCATTTTATATGCTGTCTCGCTGTTTGCATTTACGCCAAGGGTGAATATGACCATCTTGCATCATCTTGGATTACTATTACAAGCTGTGCTCGCCTGCAGAAGCTGTTTTCAGACTCCATTGGTTTGGTTTTGCACAGTCAACCCAGTGTTCTCACTTCCTGTTGTAATGACAGCATGATGCAGGGTGTTGTTTTTACTATGCAGCTGTCTCGATTTGTCAGGATGAGCACATTTGCCCCTGATGTCCTGATTGTGTTTGCCACGTAGTGTGTGTATCTGGTTGATTATTCTTCTCATGGAATAGGGAAGTCGGTTTTACACTAGGGAGCGTTGCCATGTCAAGTGCAGTGTAGTAAATTGAGATGGTGGTCAAGGCTGGGAAAGGATTGCCATTTTATGTTCCTTTCGTTGCGCTGTGCAAGTAAACAGAAACAAGGATGTGCAATACGTCGATTGAACGTGTTGAAATAGCTTGTGCCTGATCTATTTGCTGGGTTTTGTTGAGTGAAAGGACGCAGTGTAGGGCTTAGGGATCTGTTTCTTGAGGGTTTCTCGGTGAAATGGACGCAAATGTAAATGAGAGCTCTGACGTTATGTAATTGGTTGTCAGAGCGCAGCGAGGAGCCATCTCTAGCGTCATTGTTTTCCGCTCTGACAAACCAGCACGGAGGAGAAGCGTCCCGCTTTCTACATGGGATTAGGTGCATGTGCTGTTTCAATCATTCATCAGATCTTCCCCCGAGTGGTGCAGGCTGTGAGTCTCAGAGCTGCACATTCTGGTGCTTCGTTTCCTCCAGGCTCCGCTCACACTCACCGTGTGATGTGTTTAAGAGCGTTTTTTCGTCAAACCCTGCAGCCTCTCATCTTGGTGATGACGTAGCGTTTGACTGACAGGTCGCTCGTGCCCGCCTCAGTATGTTGTGGAGCTGTCCGCGGTGCTGAACTCACTGTTTGCTGGAGCGCGTGTCTGTCAGCAGTCAAGGTGCCCCCAAGAGAGCTGACATGAGGCCGCAGAGATGAGAGGATGATGATGATGATGATGATGATGATGCTGATGATGATGATACTACTACTGTGGGGGTGGGGGGGGGGGGGGGGGGTAATCAAATTTTAGTGGGGAAGAAGGAGTTAAAGGGAGCAGGCTACTTATTTGAAGACTCCTCACTCGTCACCACCAGGAAATCTATCTATCTATCTATCTATCTATCTATCTATCTATCTATCTATCTATCTATCTATCTATCTATCTATCTATCTGAAATTTGTAGCTAATCCTCAAGAAGAAGAAAGTGATAGTGTCTAAAAAATGACTTTGCCCAATTCCATTAAAGTATTCCGCTTTGGGTTGCAAGGCAAAACAGCAGTACTGGCAGTATTTTATTTCATATTTATCCAGTAGATCAATCATCTCATTTGGATCTCATTGTCCAAGTTTGTATTTAAAGTGCAAAATGTGTTTTTGATTGTAAATTATCAGCTGAAATAAGCAAAGAAAAAAGTCTCTGACTTCAAAAAGTGTTTCCATGTTAAGTGCACTGTAATAGAGTAGTTCATAGAAATGACGACCTCTGTGTGTCTGTGTTTAATATTTAATTCATTTTATGATTGATTTGTGGAAGTGTGGAAGTGCCTTCATTAAATGATCAAATGGTGGGTAGAATAAGATACTTGGGAAGAAAATGCCTACAGGGTCGCAGGTACACAGGTATGAATTGTACCCCCCCACGTGTCACCAAAGGACTGGAAATGATCAAGTGTACTGTTTGAGTTGATTTATAACACTGCTAATTCTTTGATCAAAGGAAGACATGCAGCAAATGCAAGTTACTGTTCCTGTTTTTCATCAGTTTGGTCAGGTAAATGTGATATAAGGAGCTATAGTATTATGGTTTCCATGTATGCATTGACCGTATTTATATTTTGAAAAGGGTTTTTTGTTTGTTTCGGATTCTGTAGAGAAATATGCCAGTAGCCTTCAGGGTCGTTACTGAAGTCATGTTTATTTTAGTCTCAGTACTGAATTTCTCCTCTACATGTGCTTTTATTTCAATCAGTGTGTACTATCAGACCGCCTGTGTCCTTGAGAGAAGTAGTACTATTAATTGAGTCACAAACTACTCTTCATCTCAGTTTTAAGGCTCTGTGATTATCTATAAAGCCACAAGAAAGTCTCCTCTCGTTTGCTGTAGTACTCTCACTCTGTGTCTGTGGTGTGTGTCCACACTCAACTTGTTTTGTTGTTGATTACAGCGAGGCGGCATCTCCCTGCTGAGGAATTTAATTTGCAGTCAGGAAACCACTGGCTTGAACTGTGGTTATCTTTCACCACAAATAGAAAACAGTGGTGGTGAGATGAATTTATCTACCACAGGAAGGGAACTGTTTGACCTGGAGGTGGAAAAAAAAGGAATAGTCTTTGGTAGTTAGGTTAAATGGTTTATAATCCTCCTCAATGTGGGTTTCTTTCTGGCCATGTGAATATTTACTGATAAAGGATTATAAGGAGTGTGGGATTTGTTAGGTGTACTACAGTCTGTGTACCTGTCATTTGGTTTGTTTTTAGCTGCTTTTGAAGTTAGAAATGTGAAATAGGTTCAGTAGCCTAAATCTGTCAAGTGCTGCAGTTGCATTAAAAGCCATTTAAAAAACAGCTATCACACTTATTTTGTGAGTATTACGATTTATTATGATGTGATACCACAAAACTAATACCCGCACATCACCTACAGATGAGATTTAATTACTTTTTATGATTTTCTGTTTTATTAGCAAGTATGAAGACCATATGAGGACTAATAGAGACTGATATTGATATCTGCAATCCTCTTTTAGCCAGTTACCAGCTAATCCAGTCAGATCTTATGCTTGTTCCTCTTTCAGTGCATCCCATGTGTAGGAAAGCTGTGTTTACTCCTGACCTTTATCTCTATTGTGTTACATTGTTAGTCGCTGGTGTTTGTCGACAGCCTCAAAACGTCACACGTGAAGAGGAGCGGATTACGTGTGAAACAGCAGGGTGTGTGTGCGTTTTTTTTTAATGTGTTTGTTGACGAAAGGGTTAAAGGCTGCTGCTCCTCTGGTTGAAGGGGGAGATAGTGGTGTCTGACAAGGTGTGAAAAAGAAGGCAATGCAAGAACACAGAGTCTGAAGGGCAGCCGGAGTGTCTCATTTCTCTGTGTGCGGCGGCGAACACACACTAACACACATACATACCCAGGGGAAGACTCAATCCTCGGTGGAAGATTTATGATATTAGAAATGCTCATGGAGCATCCATGGTGTCTTTGACAGAACCAAAAATATCTCATTATGAGAGCTCAGAGCGAGTTTTTCCATGTGTATCAAACAGAAACAGAGTAAGGATGGTGTTGATGTTCTATTTTATACAAGTTTCACCAGAGAGGGGGCTCAGAGATAGATAATGCATCTCTATTTTCAACTCAAACAAGAGTGTTACTTTCTTTTTGAATGGTACGACCAAGGCCCATGTTACCTGGCGTTCATGCATCATGTCTACCATAAATCATCATGTAGCTGTGGTGACTCAACACTAAATCATCTGGAATCACACTGAACCTCAAGTATGCTGAACAACGGTGTTGTGTGAGAGTTTTGAACGAATACAGGGCTAAGCGGTCAAATATGAGAGACAAACTCATTGTGTATTTGACAATAGTTGAACGTTGGAGCTTGAGGTCATCATTGGTTTGAACACTAGAGGGTGTCTTCCTCATGGACATGCTCAGACATGGAGTGGAGGAGACAGATAACGTCATGTTGCCTTCTTAACTGGATAGAAAAGGAGCCCACTGTGGATCAAAAACCAGCTGAAATCATCTCTATTTCAACACAGATATTTTTGCTCCACTAAGTTGATGATAAATAACCACAGTGTCTATTTAAACCCCAAAGGTGTGCAATGGCCTTAAATACAAATATATTTTATATTATTTTTATGAAAAAGTTCCAACTACTTATGTTAAAGAAATAGAATCAGATTAATTTGTCATGCTTTCACTTTGGAAAATTGTCCGGATCATTAATTTTACTATTGACTGATAAGTTTCTGCAGCAAGCTGTTTAAAGATTTGAAAACCCACGCTGGAATTCCTACATAAGAGCTCTGTCGGTAGCTGCTTCCTCCAGCATTAAAAAATGGTCAGATTAAAAGCACTGGTGGCATAATGTGACCATGACTCAGCAATAGCCCACGTCTCAGCTTCCTTCATTTGATAGGTGGGCTGATTCAAAGCTCAGTCAATCCATGTGTTATCTGAGCCGCATATCTTGTTCATAAAGTGTGGGAGAACATCCGGGCACACACATTGGATTCAGTCTGCACATGCAGACTGATTCAGTCACATGACATACACAATGTGACTCCAAACAGCAGCTGATGAAGTCATGTTAGTCACGTCACACTGAGCTGAATTCAAGTCATTATTGGCTCACTGACACTCAGGTCTGGATTTGTTGGTGCTTTAGAGAAGACAAGATGGCTGAATGATCATAAGAGCATGATGCTCCAACTAGAGCTGTTTTCTTTTTCTTGCTGATCAGCGTTTTTCAGATTCAGTCTGTCACGTGACGATAGAGTGCTTGCAGTTTCATTAAAGAGAAAGAAAGCAGCACTTGAAGTTGTAACACCGCTTAATTAATGATTCCAGTATGGTTGAGTCGTCATATTTTGGACTATAGTGTGTTTACATGGTTTCAGTTCATAGAGTCGGGTTCAACATTACGTAACTTTTTGTGATAGGTTGAATCCAACTTTGATCAACCTATCATGACACTGAGCCAATCTGATAACAGTATGAATTTAACATTCCCTATTCCTGAATATGTAGATGAGACTGAGAATTGTGTTCTGGCAACTTCATGCTTTTCTAACTTTAGAAGCTAAAATGGAATTAAAATATATTTAATCTGACTGTATTCTTATTATTTTGGGGGATTATTAATGTGTGGTGAGTAAATCTCCAGTCGTAATTGAAAATACAATTTAACTGTAAACCTCAGCAGTGGATAAATGAGGAATTAACAATCTGCAATTTGCAGCTGTAGTTACCTTTCTTCACGATATTTTGGCTCTGCTTTGCAAAAACACGCAGGCCTACCAATGTTAATGACAGTATGATGGGTATCTTACTGATACCTTATACCAGATATAAGAGTGTTCACAACTTTTCTAAAAAGTCTAGGTCACAGTGTGTGGACATCAATATTCTATTACACCATGTATAGGATATATTTTAACAAAAAGTTGATGTGCAAAATATGAATTCATGAAAAATGTTTTTTTTTTCCCATTAACCAATCATTTTTGTTTTGTTGATGACGTTGATGAAGTCAAGTCAGGTATCATAATTTTTGCAGAGTTTCTTAGCGTTCAACACCTCATGCATGCAGAGTGAATGACGTCCCCCATCGGTTCATGAAAAGGTTTTGAAGTCAGGCCATATTCAAATTGCTGACTTAACCTATCTTTGAATCCACTCAGAGACAGGCGAAAAAGTAAAATTAAGGCAAGCTTTTATCCCCCTGGCAAGCAGCTGCAACATGCCTACCTGTCTGTCAACTCAATCAGGGCTCTAATTATGCAATTCTATGTAAAGCTTTTATCTTTTTTTAATCATAACAGGAAAAAGAAATCATCTCTCGAGCAGAATGTTCAGATAACTGAGTGAGCATTTTAACTTTGTTTGAGCTTAAACAGTGTCTCCTGGACTCTCAAGGAAGTGTAGAGTTTTGCACTTCTGTACTGACTTCAGCTTTCAAGATCAGAGGTTGTTGTATGGTAAAGAGGCATATGCAGGGGTATAAGGGGGCTTCTGATTATTACGTTTGGGGAAAAGTTTACATTTTGTACTAAATGACTTGCATTTGAGGTGGAATTCAAAGCTTGTTGCACTTGAATGATCAATTCTTTTTCTTATTCCAGAAACATTACTGTTGAAGGTTTTTTAGTGTGGGTGAGCTTGTGTTTAATTCTGTGCTCAGTGTAGGATGGGTACTTGCATCATGTTTCATGTGATGTTGATATTAGGAGTGTTCATTCATTCATTCATGTTCTATACTTATCCAGTTCAGGGTCGCAGGTGGCTGAAGCCTATCCCAGCTGTCTTAGGGCGAGAGGCAGGGTACACCCTGGACTGGACACCAGTCACAAGGCTGACACACAAAGACAGACAACCTTTCACACTCACACCTACGAGAAAATTTTGAATAAGAAATTAACCTGATGAGCATGTTTTTGGACTATGGGAGGAACCCACGGGGAGAACATGTAAACTCCACACAGAAAGGCCGACCAGATGAACCAGGATTCAAAGTGGTGACCTTCTTGCTGTGAAGCTGCAGCAAGACCCGATGTTTCCACTGTGCAGCCCTATTAGAAGTGTTTTACTTTTCAAAATCACATAGAGATCATTCTTCTTTTCACTTAATTTGAGGAATATAAACCAGTAAATTGCCTTTTGTTAATTCATGTGCCGTTATAAAAATTAAATCTTTCCACATCATCAGTTTACTCATCTTTCTTTTCTAATTACTATTCTTAAAATTTAATTCAGCTAATCTCTTAATATCTTTGCCTCTGTAAAAAGAAATAATTAGTCTTTTGACACATTTTACAAAATGTCTGCCTGATATTCATTTATATTCCCATTAGGAGCAATTAAGCTGCACTGACTCTTTCTTAGTGCTCAAATCTCTGGCCCTAACGTGCTGTATTTTCCTCTCCACAGGTGATCTCCTGCAGGGGACCAACAGCTTCTCTCTAAGGTTTATGGAAACCTGACCTCCCATTGGTGGAGAAGGTGAGTTGTGCTTCTTTGTGCTATTTGATCTCTAAATGCTGCTGTTTGTATGGTTCTGGTCTACAGGTTTACCAAAGAGACCATGACACTCTTAAACCCTGACTCCTTGTAGGGACCTTTGTATAATTTATTATGCTAAACACACCACTTTTGGTAATTAATAGCTCTCTGTCAATGCTGTTAATATTTTATGAGGGTGTTCCGGTCTGCCAATAAGCTAACCCGAGGACAGGAAGGTGGGTTTTTTTTTTCATTTAGGTTTTTATATGCAATTATATATAAAATATATAATGTGGTCGCCTGTGTTTGATTGTCCACTGCATGATTTATATGACATGTAGCATTACGATGATAATGTAGGGTTTTGTTTCAATAACACCTCCTGATCTGCTGTTACTCTCAGGCAACAATAATCTCTGTATTTTTGTAATAAGCCATCTGTTTTTGAGAGATTTTTTTTCTTTAATGGCCTCACTAACATAAGCTGTCATCTCACCGGGGTGAATGATATCGCAGGAGTAAATATTGATTTCCTTGTGTGATCTCTGTGTCTCGTGCACATTCTAATAGAGGCGTGCTGCAGCAGGGAGGTAAGCAGCTGTTTGATGAGCACAGACTGGTGTTTGGGTATGCAGAGGGGCTCACCCTTCAGAACATGATGGCTCAGTTTAGCTGCGGGGATCTTTCTTTGTTTGGGCGAGTAGGGAGCTGAGGACTACAGCTTGTTTGTTTGTACTGTAGGGCAGCATGGTATGATCAAAGGTTAAATTCAAAGAAGAAGACGGATTTTTTGAAGTATGTTTTCATGCGATTACCTAACAAAATTCAGCGCATTAGTTACAACAAATGATGGCATATGAACACTGATGCAGAGGTATGTACTGCAAAGGTTCTGTAACCATTTGGAGCGATAAAAATCAATGTCAGTTTCTGGGAATGCTGTAGTAAGCATATTTTCAACACCTTACCCCTGGTGTCAAAAAAGTTATTTTCTTAGGCACTTTTGTACTTTTGCATATATATTCATTTGCAAGCGTCACAATTTACAAGAATGGCAAGCCTGAAGTATTCATGATGTTCAAATTAGGAAATATTTTCAGTGTCTACTTAAGAAGTAGAATGAATTATGAATTTACCTTCAGGGATTAATAAAGAACATTCTATTCTATTCTATTCTATTCTAAGCTTTTAGAAACACTGAAAAGAGATTTCTTTTAGTGTGCAAGGTAAATTTGAGGTTGCTTTTAGAAATATTTCCTCTGAGTTATGATTGTTAAAAGGGAACGTCATAAACCAAGAAGCCAAGCTCTGAGGTAATACCGGTAATACTCTTTAGCTATGATAATGTTAACATAAAATATGACACCATCAGGGAGGTCATTTTGCTACTTACAAACCAGAATACAGTGACTACAGATGAATCTTTATGACCTATAAAAAATAGACATGAGGGGCTAACTTCCTTTACATCTTAAGATAGGAAAGTGTACAGCAAATACGACTAAGTCAAGAGGCAACATCCAGTTTAGAAAAATAAAGCCTATGTGCTAGTGCTAAAAGCCACATTTCATCGAGTATCCGCTTGAGGCTGACTGCAGTAAGACCCAAAAATCACTTATACACCAAGCCAAAAAAGCAGACTTTTATGGCATTAAAAAGCATATTTACATTCTGGTTCAAAAAATGGCTTGGGGCTGAATCTCTAATTTCTCTATCAGCACACACTGAACAGAGGTGAATTTTTTTCTAACTCTAACTTTTTTCTAACGGGCACCCTATTGCTGTTCCTTAGGTGGCTCAAACTCCACCTCTTGAGTCAGCATTTCCAATATGGCTCCCACCGGCGATCAGCTTCATTACTCTGCATCAGGAACAGATGGGTGATGTAGCGGAGACTACGTCCATATTTAGTACAGTCTATCCACCTTATTCCTGACTTCCCATGGTTCATAGCAGTTGTCTATTTTGCTCTTCCGGTTGAACATTTTTTTACAAGGCAACAGAAAGTCTATAACCGCCGGTGGAAGTCAACACCCATAGGCTTCAAAAGAAACAGGGGGTTAGGCTAAACATGGGATTACCAGGTCTATTGTATTCTATAAGTATTTAGTACTACCACTAAATACTACTTTGTGTTGAGAATGGCATATGTTCAGCCAGGCCATAAAGTCAAGCTCTGCTTTCAGAACATCGGCTGTACTTACTTTTGTTTCTCCCCATCCAAACAGCTTTGAAACATACCTCCACTCCAGCTCCTCCTTTGATGCTGTGTCTGATTCTATTGGTGTCACGTGTTGTCATTGATGCTCGGTCTGTTCTGTACTGCTGGAGGTCTTTGCTGCTGCTCTTTCTATCTTGGCTTTTCATGTATGCCCATAAAAGACTGAAGTGGTGTGCTCTCCCTGCCTCAGGTTTTTGCAATACATGTAGATATCTGGAAGGGCAGGAAGCTCCCAAACAGAGCCATACTGCCAGATATAACTTCTACAGCCATGAGGCTTCTTGCCTTGGAATGTCATATCTCAGTTCTACTGTCAATCTCTTGTTTATATCTGGGTAGTACAGCATCATGGCATAGTGGAAGTAGCCAGAGCTACAGTCCTGGCGCTACAACTTTGGCACAGCATACCTCATCATTTCCAGCCTCTTATGCTGACTGGGAAGGGAGATTTCATTTTATCAATATGTTGGCTGAATGTGCACATCCCAAATGATGCTCTTATAATGTGCCACCACTGGATGAAGCTGTTTTATGACAAAGTTTTACAGTAAGCAGTAAGTTTTACAGCTGAAAGGAGGGGGGAGAAGAGATTTATTTCATCAGGCGTTACTTTCCCATGGGAGGGGTAGAATCAGCAAAGTAATACTATGTACCACCTCATCCACAGGGTCACCAAAATCAACACAAACAGAAATCTCCACACATCAGCTTCAAAGAAGAAGCAGTCAAATAAAACTGACCACACTTTAAGATGCTGCACTCTGTGCTCCATGTCCTGTAAAAATTTAGAAACTAAGGTTGTTATGTTCAGATATCCTAAAGTCACACAGTGAGTTGTTCACTGCTTCCTCCTTTTGCCAGTCTGAGTGTTTACATGGAAACATTTACACCACACATATTTATTTCCCTCAGTCTTTATTTAACAACCACCAGCGCTGGTTTGGCTCGCAGTTAGGTAGATTCATCCATCCACCACCCTTCAAGCCAAACTGGCTTCTGTTAGGAACACTGCTTCAAATCAACACAACATGTGCTTTGTGTGCCAGTCCAAAGTATGATAAGTTTAATAATGAAAGTCAAAGTGATATTTTTGATGCTTTCATTTTCTTTTCTAATCTTTTAAGGCCCGGTTTTGTCTTCAAGCTGTCTAATTGGTTGTTTCATGTGAGCTGACTTTCAGTGTTAATAAGTCCGCGGTCCAGTTGCGAGTCTAAGTGTATTCAGTCGGTTACTCTACCTAAATGGCTCCTGGGTATTAGAGGAGGGTATAAATAGGGATGTAAGATGATTATAGTCTGGTCATTCAGTTGACGTATCTCTGTTCAAACTGTGGTTGTTTGTAATCTTCTCCCAGTCTCCTGTGGTCATTGTCATATTAATACTAAGATGATCGACTGCATTAACTCTTTACAGCTTAACATTTTATTTCTTTTTACACTGGTGTGTGGTCTGCAACTTTGGTGGTTGGTAGTATATATGGAACATGAGATTTTGCTTCCAGGGTGATGTTAGATAGGTGTTATCATAGCTCTCACATCACCAATATGAGTTTGACTTTTAAAGATATTAGAGTATTGGACGGATGACTTAAAAGTGCTTATATCCAGGTGGCCGCAAAGGGTGGCGACAGCCCCTCTTTCAAACTTTCAAATTGGCATTTTGGACAAACTTTATTTTTGAGTCCTTAAAAGATTCTCTTTGGAGGTGCTCTGGTATTCTCTTGCAGCCTAATTGTACGTCGTCTTGCCTTTCAGGAATTATTAGACGACACAGAAACAGACTGTGTAAAGAGAGAAATAGAAAATGTGATCCTGGAAGCTATCAGCGGGGCTGATGCTGGTGTGATGATTAAAGTGACCTGAACCAGTGCTTTCTCAAGTCCAGCAATTTCAGTTAATTCCATTCACCCACTAATAGCACAGCCACAGGGGGCAGTCTGGTGTTAGGTGTCTTGCCCAAGGACACTTAGACATGTGGACAGCAGGACCTGGGATTGAACCCTCGACCCTGATTGAGAGACAGCCAACTCTACCTCTGAGCCACAGTCGCTTCAGTGATGCTGCTGTGTACTGATCAGATTTAGGGTGAAAGGGGAAACTGTAATCCTTGAAGCAATCAGCTGGTGTGATGTTGATTTATGCTGGTCTTTACTGGTCTTTACTGGTCTACGCTGGTCAGTGCCTTAATTTGGTGAACCAAAAGTCTGGAAACACTATTTAATGCTGCAGGCATATTGTAACTGTCTACTAGCACTTAGATGGTGAATTAATGATGCAGTATAACAATCTTTTTGAAAAGCAAAAAAGGAAAAAAAAATTGAAAGCCATGAGAATAGAAAAGTTGTTTGATCCTCATCCTCATGAAGGAGAGTCAGGTCCAGCAGCTTCCTGGGGTCAGAGGGGCTGAATTCCACTTAACTCTCATTTCATGTGTGTTTCATACTGGTCTTTGCTAGTTTAGCTGGTCAGACGCTATGCTTCTGACCCACTTTTTTGACAATGCATGAAAACAGTCTGGGTCGGGGGCAAAAGGGGAAACTGGAAAAGGATTGCTAGCAGCCTGTTAGCTTGTGGTCGCCATCATCATTTAAAGGGTCTATGAGGACTATCTGAAAAAGCTAGTGTTTTTCTGGGATAAAAACTTCATTTCCCATGAGCACTAGCACCCACTGTCACAAGGACATGACTCTGGCCAAGTTTTGTGTTTGTTTTGCAGCAAATGAATAGAGATTTGTTAGTTTTTTTTAACACTACTTTCCTTTGTTCAAGACAACCTTTTAACACATACAAAACGACAAAGTAATTCATAAATTAATAGTCACATAGCTCTATTGTTTGAAACTTGACAACAAGTAAACTTTGTAAATTTGATTTGTTACATAGTTGAGTAGCCGGCTATATTTAGCACTACTCACAGCCCAGTTCTCTGATACGCGTCCGTAACTTGTAACATTTGTGAAGCCTTAAGGTTAGTTAGCCTTTAGCTTGTGCTCTATCACCTTCCCGTTTAGCTTTATTCTGCTCTTCTGTCCTCTTTCTTTTTGACAGTCCAGCTCCAGTGTCTGCCGTTACTACAAAATGAATCCAAGAAATTGTTTTCAGTCGAGAAAAACACAGATCTCTCACTGCTAAACTTTGTAGCTGGTGTGGTGCTGTCATAGTGACTTCTACGTGCCGTAAATCAGTCTGGTCCTGGATGACCCGAAAAGGAAAACTGAGAAATACCATTTAAAATAACCTATTTTGGTGCTGATAATCTTATTTTAAATTGTGGATTTTGATCAGGCAAATACATAGAGGTGAGACTTTTCAAGACTACTTAGAAAGTCCTCACAGGGACTTGAAGTAGGAGATAGAAAGAATAATCACTCCTTTTTGTGTGTGACCATATATCACCCTGCAAAAGTCAGCGCTCCAGATTGGCTATCCTAGTCAAAAAACTTGGACACACCCCCAAAGAAAACGTGACAAAGATGGTGAAAGTGGACTCTTGGCACCTTTTTTGGCACTGATAGTGTAAGATTTTCATCTGCTGTACAAGCAGCACTTTTTGTCTTTCATTTCCAATTCAAATTAAAGCAAAGATACATTTTTATCATCTCGAGCAGCTTGTTTCTTTGAGGCTTTAAAATGAGGTAGGAAAGCAGTTCCATATAAAGAACACCATTAATGAGCCAATACTCTGTTCATAACTTGATTTGATTTGAATTTTTCAAGTCACTTTTCCCATTTATTCATAATATTCAGCAGCCTCTCTTCTTCATTGACTCTCCCTTCCTCTTTCATACCTCATAAATTCACACAAACGCAGACAGGCGGTGTGTTTCAAGTCAGCCAATCAGTATTCAGTGCAGCATCAGGCAGCTGAACGGGAAGAAGGCAAGGAGCCAGTGTGTTTGGAGAGCAACATTCCCAGATTTATGGTCGCCTTGCTCATTTTTCTCCCTGCCTCTGCTGCATTTGTCTGCCTGGGCATCAGGAAATACTGGACTGGAACCAGAGCCTCCATCCTCCCTGCTTCATCACACAGACACTGCTGCTTGTCTGCAGTTCATTCCTTCATCAGCAGCCATCACGATATGTCTTTTCCCCCCTCTCTGCTCCTCTCTGCCCTCCCCTGGCTGTTTTTCCCCCTGTCTTTTCCTCACTGTCACCAGGAGGCTTGTGGCTAGAGCTGGATAGTTACGTAACCACTGCAGCAGCGTGCAGGACGCTGTGTTAAATCACAACTCAGTCGGAAGTGTGTGTGTGTGTGTGTGTGTGTGTGTGTGTGTGTGTGTGTGTGTGTGTGTGTGTGTGTGTGTATGTGTGGTTTTGCTTCTGAGTAATATGATTGTGAAATGTATGTTCACTTAAGAGGAAAAATGGAGGAAGGATCGAGGTGGAACATTCAGACTGTCTCTCAGTTTGTGTCCATGTGTTTGTTTACAGCTGTCTGGGATTTTTCTCTGTTTACCTTTTCTTCAAGAGGGACCTTTGGTCTAATTCTACAAAAAGTACTTTGTATAGTTGGCTCAAGAGATTGGTGTAAGGACTGAAGGAATCAAACTCATTCAAAGACAAGTAAGCTTTTTAAACAAGACAGTTTAAAGCCAAGCTCGAACAGCTGAAAGTGATGGTGATTAGGGGTCAATAATAATGTTTTAAGGTACTGATACCAATGCCGATAGAAATCAGATTATGAGACAAACAACCAATACTGGAATCAGTATAATAAAAATAATAGTCTCTCTGTCAAAATAGAATTTGTCCAAAAATGAGAATCCATCAAGGATACTATATTAATAATTACTATCAATTAAAATGTGTTATAGCACTGAAATTGAATTTTTATCTCTTCAAGCTGTACACCTCCTACATTTAATGTAAATATTAACTCGTACTCAGATTTTTTTTTAGTCAAAGAAAATTATTGTTGATATGTAAACTGTGATGCTGATACAGCCAAGTTTTGACAATCAGTCCTAGAAAAATCTGCCAGGTGAATGATTAGACCCCTTGTGCAGATTTACATTACCCTCACACAGATGCCAGTTTTGCCTATTTATTTATTTATTTATTTATTTATTTATTTATTTATTTATTTATTTAGGTTGTCTTGTAGGTAATTTTCCAAATTCAAAGGTCATGTCTCAGAGCACCGGGGGCTGTGACTAATACTGAACAGATAGTCTGTTCACCTTCTGTACACTAAATGACACTTCAAATAGTTTGCTTGTTGTTATGTTTCAAACAATAGCGCTACATAACTAAAAAAATACATCCCTTCATTGCTTTGTATCCTGTAAAAAGTTGTCTTGAACAAAGAAAAGAAGTGTTAAAAAATGTTCCATTCCCTATTCATTATCTTCCAAAACAACAAAAATTTTAGCTGATTTTTCAACAATTGTGGAGAAACACAAATGTCATTCTCATGGTGGCTCTAGAGCAAAATTCAGTTACTTAGATAAGTTCGGTATATCTTTTGTAGAGCATGAATTTCTGCACACTGTACCCAATAGTTGTTGCAATCTGTAAGTAAAGAAATGGACAGATAGACCAATTTCTATTGGCAAGATTCATGCTATACGAAACCAATATTCTTTAGCATGATTAGCACTAAAGATAGCAGACCTCAAGTCTAATGCTACATAGTAGTTGAGCTGATGCAAACATGATCCAGAAACTGTTATTCCAGCTGCCAAACGTATTAAAAATGTCTTTGCATACTGTATCTTCAACCCTTTAATGACAGAATGACATGATTTAGAGTTCTGTGATTGGCTGTTTGTCACTCTATTTCTGTCTCTTTCATGCAACCCCTTACGGCTTCATATTTTTGACTACAGAGAACCTGTTTTATTCAGTGCCTTTGCTAATGGTAGTAGTTTTTTTGTACTCATGGTTAAACACAGGTGTTCATGGCCATCCAAGTGTTGAAAATCCTTCAGCAGTCAGTAACCTCAGTGAGAGGATCTAAATAAAAAAAGACAGTGCAGTAATAGAACGATGCTTCAGTTCATGTCTGCACATTGCTTAATTTGTTTTAATAGTTGTAAACAAGGTTAGAAAGAGCGAATCATGTCATCAGCGCTGCGGCTCGTTGATTGATCTGCCTGAACAGTTCATGAGATGATGTTTTTCTGCCTCTTGATGCTACTTAAATCAGGAATGACTACTATCAAATTACCTACTGTCTTAGATTGTTTTTCCACATCTGTTACAGCACATTAAAGGAGCATTACAATCATCAGCTGAACACTTTTGAGGTCACAGTAAGGTAGAGGCAAAGCAAGAGAGACTGTGTGCAGAAAAGAGAGAGAGAGAGAGAGAGAGAGAGAGAGAGAGAGAGAGAGAGTCAAGGAACAGAGACTGTTGGATGTGAAATGCCAAGTCCTATCACTTTGTGTCTCAGGAGTTTCGCTGAGTTAAAAGGTAGGAGTTTGGTATTTCAGTTTGTAGCTTTGCTAGGCTCTGGGGATGGCAGTGGGTGATGTTCTTTTAGTTGGTTTGCCACTATGAGACTTGCAGTATTGAGAAAATTGTACAGTTTTCCAAAACATTACATGCAATTCATAGTCCTCAGAGGGTGAACAATTGTATGCCCCTGATTTTACCTCCAGCACCACACTAACGGAATGGTTTTCTATTAAATTTGATTCAGATAATGATGCAATAGTTTTTGTTTCTGCTCAACCTTTAAATCAAGTGACATTTCCATCATATCATCTGCAGTATTTGTGTTTGTGCTAATAAGCAAACGCTGACAACCAATTAAAACCATGATAATGAGTCATTATAAATGTGCCACCTTGCTGGTGTTAGCATTTAGCTTAAATAACAGTTTTACATATAAAGGTCTGTAGGGGATGAGTTTGGACAAGATGTTTTTCCTAATAAGAGCATTTTTTATTGCTGGACTGTTACCTGAACCCTCTGATGATGTTACCTTGTTCTTGTTTGGAGATAAGAGATGAAAGTACAAATATTTTCTCTGCTGACAGATGAGATGCAGCACAGTGCTTCATCATTCAGCCTACTCAGTCCCTACCAGCTCCATGTGACCTGTCGCTGACCATGACCTCTTTCCTCCTCTTGAAAAGAGAAGAGAACATTTCCCCTGCAGGACCAATATAAAATTAATGCTTCCGTTTTCTTTTTTTCATATTTACATCCCAGCGCTCATGAATTATTGTGGGTCTGTTGTTTTGGGAGCTGAGCGGCAGAACACCTTGCTGAATCACAAAAAAGATTTTGATGTAAATAGGCCATAGGAGAATCCCCTCACCCACCCACCATCACGGCATTGAACAAACAGTGATGCAGAAACCTGATGCTGTTGCAGCAGAGATATTCATGATCAGATAGCTGAGTCATCCTGCGCTTGTTTTGCTTAAAATCTTGACCCACACAGCTTGCACAGGCAAAGGCCTCTGTGGACTTGGTTGCTGTGTTGCAATATCTTGCAGACATGGTCACACAGAGTGAATTGGAATGAGAGGATTTTCGAAGAGGTTTGAATTAGAAGAATACCTGATTTATACACATGTGCTGTATGTAAAAAGAGACATGTCTGAGGTCCAAGGAAAACAAAAACAGAGCCCTTACACAAAATTAAACGCTCAAAAAATGGTTTCTAGTCTGCTCTCTCTCTCTTATAACATTTTATGAAACAGAATGAGTAGTTAGATCCTAGTTGTGTCGTTTACAAAGTTTTTGAATTTCCCCTCGCACACATTTCTAAGTCCAGAGACATATGCCTCATTGTAAAGATCATATTTTACTTAATGGTAAAAATCTAGATTTGTCCCAGTCATATATCCCTTATATTACCTGCTTTTCCCAAAGGGGGTCTCAGGGGGCTGAAGCTTATTCCAGCTGTCATTGGGTGCAAGGCAGGTCAGGCTCTGAACAGCCTACGACCAGCATGTTTTTTTTTTTGGAAACCTAGAGGAAGGCGTAGTAACCAAAGAGAACCCATGCATGCCTAACCGACTCAACCCACTCAGTCAGTACATTTATTTTTTTGTATGTGTGTGCCATGGTGTTTGTTAGTTGTGCAGTGACCCTATTTATCGTGGTCACCTACTTCCTCTTATGACTGCACACCGAGGCGTACCAAGACCTGCCAAGTCCTGCCAAATTCAACCAGTCCGATTCAATTGCAGTCCGATAGCAATCGCATTATCTAGGTGTGTCAGTCGAGCCATGCTCAGTTCGTTCTTGGTCTGACTAAAGCCGCTTACATGCATTTTAATAGTCTGACTTCTGAAGCTGCATGTAAACATACTGATTGTGCAGCCTGGGTAGCATACAGATTATCTAGTGAGATAGGTCCCACTGACTTTAATGGTCCCCATACATTTTATCTAGTGACACCATTCTGTTAAGAATTAAGGTAAAAATAGCGCAACATCTGTTTGATTGTCTAGAGAAAATTGTGTTCATTCGTACATTCATGAGCCTCAGATGATGAACTGTGGCTGACTTTGGTAAACTAATCACACTCCACCAGCAGGTCAACAATTTAGACTGAGTTCTTTGGCAGTGGAAGCTCTGTTTATCTGCTGTCTACGACCAAGCTGTTACAGAGTTACAGAGAATAATAAGCATAATCATGGAAGTGGAAAGTCTTTGCTTCTTACGGAAGACTAAAGCAATCAGCAAGCTTCCTGCAGCAGTTGTAGTGATGCACTCTAAATCATGATCCAGTATACCTTATAGCAAAGGTCTCAAGGACCTTGATGCAGCTCTGGGGGAACCTCCCAGCTGCTTTTCCCTTATCTGATGTAAAATGTCCTTACATCTGTAGGTATGAAATTTGGTTGCAACATTCATGACTCCATCAGGAGTTTCTTTTGTGTGCTGCATCAGGTCAGTTAAAAACAGGGCAACACTTAAGGTTACATATGTCCATAATTCTTGTAAATTTATGGTGTTCTCATCAGCCTCAACTTTGCTTCAAGCTAAGTGAAATTTGTCCAATTTTAGCATGCTAAAATGCTAAGCTAAAATATTTTAGCATGAATCTAAAAGCACCACTGTGTTCAAAACAATCAGAGCTGTTCACATGCTTGTAGATTCTTGTTGTTGAGATCAAGCGTAAGCTAACCATGAAAATGACACATTTTGTTCCCCTGCTTGTCTCGACATGTTGGTTTTGCACTTGATCTGCTCATTAAAACAATGCTTTAAAAAATTGTCTGCATTTGAAGCAGTTTCAGGGGCTTTCCTCTGTTAGCAAGTCCAGTCCTCAGCTGACGTAGGAGATAGAGGGAAGATGGGGTGTTGCAGTCTGGAACAGTCTCCCTGTCTGGATCAGCTTGTCAGTTCAAATTTAACTCTCTTTCTGTATGCCCCAGCAAACAGTGAAGAAGGCTCACTGCACAACACGTTAAGCTAATAAACACAGCACAAGAACAACCTCACTCTCCACAACCACTGCTTGTCCTTCATCTCCTATATCTTTTATTTACTTCTGTAGCTCCTGTTAGATCCTGTGTCCTCTTAAGTCATCTCCTCTTCAGCACTCTCACTCCCTCTCATGTTGTTCAGTGTGTGCTCTCACTTTAAGTTTTCTGTGTATGTGTGATTGTGTTCTACGTCTTGCTGTTGTCCTGAGTATCGGTCACATGTCCAGTCTAATGACGGCCTTGGCTGTTACGATGTGTGTGAAGTCTGCACAAGGCTGCTCTGTCTCCTGGCAACATCCAACAGCCTGCACCATGAGATGAATCACAGCTCTGTCCTGATGTGTTCAGCTGCCGTTCTGCCCCTATGGCTCTCCACATACCACTTTGGAACCGCTTGGCTGTCTCACACTACACATTACATCCTAAGCTCACAGCAGACCCCCCCAATATTCGACCTCCCGTGTCTCCTTTACCTTTCTCATTCTTCATCTCCGCCTCTACTCTACTTCCCCTCTAACTGTGTCTCCCTGCTCATGTCTTATGAAAAGACCTCCCTCTGTCTTTCTTTGTGTCCTTTTCCTCGGTCAGAACAAGAGGAGAGCATGCAACGCATATCAAACAGATTTAGCCATAACCACAATGCATTGCATGGAAAACCAGCAGTTGGAAATCAAAACACCAGCATACGGCTTAACAGAGCTACTTTGATTGCTCAAGTATAAAAAAACAAATACAGATTCTATTTAGTGCAGTCCAATTAATAATAATAATTAATTGATTAATTAAAAAAAGGAAAATCAAAGTCAAAAGCATGCAAGTCCAAGAAAGGGTATAAAAGCAAAGTCCTAAAAATGCAGGATCCAGGAAAACAAACGGCTTTGAAACACAGACAGAAAATCTTAAATGCTTGGCATTGTGATCAAAGACAAACTGCCACTAGTAAAGGTGACAATAAGACTAAATACAATGAGAAAGTGAAGCTAATCAGGCACAGGTGAGTAGAATAAAGGCTGGGCACACATCACACAGAGGGGAAAACATGCGTTGGCAGGAAGTAAATTACCCCACGAGAGAGAACAGTGGAAAAAAAAAGCTTCTCATTACATTAAAGGCACAGCTGGTAGTCAGGGAAAACTAGCATGACTTTAAATATAGCATCTCGTCAGGGCTCCTTTTAAGCCCTGCCCTCCCACATTTGGAACTCCTCCAAAATGACGCCCCTAATCACATGCACAAACGCCACTGATTAGTGATCATATGATTGTGACTGATTCAAAACCACAGACTCAAACCGGTCCTCAGCACTTAGTTTTTGTTTGCACTATGTTACCAGTGATCGGGGTATAGGTAGTTTTTCTGTCATTCTCTAGAGTATTGGATCCCTCTTGGTTATGAGCATTGAATCAGGGCTAATGCATGCTGGTGAAATAAACGTGAAGGAGGCGGGCAGAGCGGCAGGACAGGATTTGATTGGTTTAACATACTGGCTGTCAAACGCTAGGATTGGTTGGTGTTCTTCCAGGTTTATTCCTGCTGTAGACAAATTAATCTATTGATTAATTTAACCTGAAACTATGAAGCTCAAATTTAAGTTTTGTCTTGATAATGTTAACAATCTAGTTTTTACATCATAGTTATTTTTTACATTTTGTCATGTAAGGGGACCTTAATTATCATTAATACAAACGTTACCATTTGAGGGCTGGCTAATGAGCTAAATTTCAACAGCACTCCCCCGACATGCCTCAGATTTGTGTTTGGATCTACAAACAAACATTACAATGCCGAAATTATAGAAGAGCTCATTCTTAATTCTGCTTGTGTTATCTAATCAGCCAGGACAAAGTGAGCTTGATAGTGTGCAGGAGTAAAGTTAGTTCATCTCTCTGAAATCTTCTTACCGTAACAAGCTTACAGGTTAGTTGTGGTTCCCATTCAGGGCTTTGAACGGCTTGTCAACACTGGACCTTTTGACTGTGTCGAGAACATTTGTCTCCTCTGAATCAGAGGTTTCTTTTAATGTTCTCTAAAAGTTGCGGGAACATAAGTTACCTGCTGTGGTCACATGAGTGCAATGTGTAATTGTGATGAACTGATAGCAACAAACTTCTCACCTGCTAAATTCACAAATGTCTTAATCCGTCTCTCTTTGCACAAGCAGCTCTTTCAGAAGAAGTGATGATCACAGCTTAACATCTAAGTTACACATCTTTCTCTCCACTTAGCATCTCTGTTACTCAGTCATCCTATCCCCTTCTCTGCTCTTCTCCCAAACTAGCACCCTCCCCCTCTAAAGCTATTCAAGTGGCACACTGCAGGATTATCCCTCAGCCTCTGAGACACGCTGGTTCTGTCAGACTTATCGTCTTCTCTGGGTTCACTTTGGCCACAGAGGTTAAAGCTGCAATTTTTTTTTGTTTTGTTTTGTTTTTGTGGCAACTCTAACAGAGATATTTGGACTACAAATTTGTTCATCTAGAAAGAGTAACGGAGGAGTGTGTCTGACTTTGATATTAAGGATTGTTTTTTTTCACAATTATGGAGCCAACAATGGTAAGTGAATGTGCAGAAGAATGTTACTAATGTGCAAAAGTTTGAATGTGGGGTTTTGTCAGTTTCAGACAGCAGTACCGCCTCTGCGATCACAACAGAGTCTCAAAAGACTCAAATTTTCTAAAGCAAAGGCTTTGACAACTGAAAGTGCTTTAGCCAGTGAGTGGGCGGGTAACAAACTGAGGGATATGTCCAAATAGCCAAACATGTTGTTTACAGGCCAAACGGTTTTTGTTTTATTTTACTTGAGCTGTATGGATTTTTTCTGTTTTTTACATTTTTTTCACAGACATTACCAACTTTCCCTGTCAATTTATTTATTTTTGTAGAGCCTGAAAAACCAGTTCTAGGTTGTCACTGACTTTCACACCAGTAAATTCATGGGGGAACGGGAGGTGTCACAGCCAGCGAGGTGGATTAACCTCAATAGCTCCAGTATAAGCCCTTCTCCACAATGTTTACCACTCCCAAGCCCCCCATCATGTTCTTTCTCATGGGACATATGACAGTAACCCACTGTGGACTGAAAGTGAGAATTTACTGCAATGTGTTTCTCTCTGAGGCTGTTTTTTTACCACACTGGTGTTAGAAATAGTGTCTGTTCCTTTGAAGTAAAAGAATATATTTAAAGTGAATTATGTGTACTTGTTCAGGTATTTGAAAGCATTGTTAGCTGTCATCTTTCATCCTTTGATCTTCACTTTCCTAACAAATAACTATCCAGGCAACAAAGGGATTGTACCGCAGTCTTTTCATAGATTTGTTCAAATATTTTGTCCACTATCTAGGAATCGTCATGTGAATCCACCCATGCATCATCAGGTGGGGTGAATTTATCTGCTGAACACTTTGAATTTGTTAGGTTTTGTTATGAGCTTGGATTCTGGCATCGTGCCGGAGCTTAACTGGCTTTGATGTGACTACAGTAGCTAACTGGAGGACTCGGCTGATTGACAGGTAGCCGGTCCATTAGTGTTGATTTGTGGCTAAGATTAAGGCATGCTATTTAAAAGGCTGCTAAGCCGCATTCTTGCATCATGTCATGGCATCTTTATTTCTTATGACATAAAGACTTACTTTTGAACGAAAGGTTTCTTGAACATTCTGATCACCTCTTTTGGTTGAGGTTTAAATTTGAGACATCTTGTGCTTTAAACTTGTGCAAGTTTTAGATACTACCAGTCAATTTTTACTGGTTTTGTTTTCAGGGCTCAAAGCATGTGCTTCTGGACATTTCCCTATTTATAGGCCCAAAAGATCAGTCCACCTTATTAATATTTTTACATGTTGTTGTTAGTTCTTAATATGATAGTTATATTCTTAGATGCAAATAAATGCTTTCCAATGTGTATCATCCTCAGAGGAGACTTTGATGAGAGAAGTCCTATTTCACATGAAACACATGAAGACTCATTAAATTTGTTTCTCCATGGTAAAGAGCTACTGCCAGTTAGCATAGTGTAGCATGGAAAATGATTTTTTTTTTTTGTTCTCTGAGCCCAGCCAGACAAGCGGCACCCTCTTTTCCTAGTGTTTCTGCCAAGTTTCTCTCTTTCTTAACCTCTCATAACAATAGTCTGCTGTATGTCCTCTGACAGGAGAAAAAGTTTGGTTTCATTGGCATTTAGTCCAGTTCTTGAGTAGAAGTTGGTGTAGTAATCAAATGACTCTTCATTTTTATGAATTGTCCTTGAATATTCTGCAGGTTGGCTGTCCCAAGCTGCATCCTGCTGAAATTTAGTAAAGTTACCTTAAGAAGTGGTTGACTAATATAAGCCATTTAATGCTAGCTATTCAATTCAATTAAATTCGAAAAAAAACTTTATTTGGCCATAGGGAGAAATTCAAGATAAGGATATATTATATATACATATAGGATATACAATAAGACGTTTGTATGAAATGTAAACGTTTGAATACCTTAAAGTGTAATGGGATACATTCAGAGACAAACGTTAGCACTCCACTCATCTAAGCTAACTATAAAAGTTGCTATAACTATCATAATTTTACAAACAACTGTTTTCTTACAATAGCTAGGTTTTATAAAAACAAACAAAAAAATACAGTTGCAATCCCTTTGCTAATTTTTGTAAACCTATCAATCCTGTGTTGAACTATCTTATCTTGCTATACACATAGACTGTATTATATAGACATTGCTTCCATGACATCACCACTTGTTTTTGAAGCACATTTTCAATGCCTGTTGTCAACATTTGCCAACTTGGCAAATCAAACTCAAAATATCTCCAGTCAAGTTAGGCTGTTGCAAAGAGACACGCCAAGCCAAAAAAGATGATTTCTACTGCAAAAATAAACATTCACAGCCTGGTACAAAAAAAATACTTTAGTCTGAGTAGCTAATTTCTTTACCGGCACACATTGCACAAGGTGTGAATTGCTTCTTTATAACTGAACAATTTAGAAGATATTAAGATCACAGGTTTGCCCAATAGGAGGCACCGCTCATCTTACTGACAAGCAGAAGCACTGTAGTTGTTCATGAGGAGGCTCAAAGCTTGCCTTAGTTACAGTGTAGCCACTGCCTATGATTAGTTTCAAAACTCTATCAGAAACAGATTGGTGACATCACAGATACTACAGCAATATATATAATACAGTTATTATTGTTGTTGTTATTATACAGAAACTATGTTTTATCATCAGCCATAACCTGTAGGTTTAATATCTTCATAAATACAGGCTTATTATCATGTCAGCCCTGTAATGTGTGTGTTTCTAATGAGCTTCAAGGGGACGCTTAGTGAGCCGCAGTTTATAACACTTCAGTAATGTCTTCATATTTTAGTTGCTGATTGGATATACATTAAAATGTTGTAGTCGCATTTTGTGACAGTTATGTCCTGCTAGCAGTTGACCAGGTAACTAAACCTCTTCTTAATTATCTTTGTGTTGTGAGTGGTTTTGGGGATTTTTTTTTATGCTAATAATTGACTAATATGACTTGCTGTTTTACATATGTTAGCATTAAAAAATAAGTTTTGGTGTCGTAATCATTGTTTAGTATAGAGTGTTTGTACTGACGTCACAGTTTTGATAGTTACCTGGATGTGCGGCCATATTGGAGATACACAAATGTAAACATTGAATGGACAGAGATAGAAGTGCACGGTCAAATATGATTTTAAGATGTCTTATCTGCAAATGTTGAAGCATGCACAAAGTACGCTAAAGCTTATCAAGAAGGACTTGGCCAGCTAGAAAAAGAGAGATATAGTGAGAAACTATAGAGAACCCATACAAGTTAGCATCATCTTCATGGAAACATGAAGAACCTGTGGTTCTGCCCTCCATATCCATCTGGATAATGTTGAGTATCTTATTTTTACTCCAGGCCCATAACTAAGTCTTCTTCTTCATGCATTTGAAATGTACGAGACTGTATCCTGTGGCATAATACCAATTTGACTGTTATGGTGCTTGTATGAAGACCATTTTTATACTCTGGCTTCAAGAAGGTTCATGAAACATTAAGCGTCAGTCGCATCATTGTCAGTATGAGAGCCTGGGACAAGAAATGCTGTGAACATACTCAAACGTTGACAAGATTATTGGCTTGGAAATCCTGCTGGAGTTTGGCTAGCCACAATCTCCTCCATTCTTTGGATCATCGTTTGCATTCCTCACCCTGACTTTTGGAGGTCAAATGTATTTGAGATGTTTTTCTTGGTTAGAACGATTAGCACAGCCAAAAACACAGCAATAATTTATCGTTTTTTGGGACATTAATCCTTTATACCCGCAAGTTCAGTTCCATTCTGTTGTGACAGTGCCTCCAACATGAGGCATTCCGAGTTGATGACGTCACGTGATAACACTCCATATTTAGTTTGTTGGTTATATGATGGTTCGTGCATATGATTGAATATATTGTTGGGGTTTTTTGGGGGTTTTTTTGGCTTGTTTCTCAGTCCATAGACATGTCGATCGGTATATTAAGTTACTGTTTCATAACATTTACAGTGCCGCTGTGCAAAGCCATACTAGCTCATGCTAATGATTTTGCTATGGGCACAGGCTAGCTCATTTCTTTGCGCCACCCTCTCTGTGTTATGGTAAAATGGTCAAACATGGATAACCAGCATGTCAACACCTGAATTGGGCAATCTGAACTATCTGAGTCATTTTAAAGAAGAAAGCTAGTTTCCTTAAGTGTATATTTAACCACATGTTCTGTATAAGATTTTGCAGAGGTTTTTTCTCCTCTTCTTTTGACATGTTTATCCTTCAGTATTTTATATATATTCAGTTGAACAGTTTTCCTATGCTGAGTGAGGCAGTGCAAAAACTCTAGCTTTGTTCAGCCCTGTAGGTATAAAGGGGAGTAAATTGCGCAGACTTTGCCTTTATTCCTTTAATAGCTCAGTTGTGAAGCTATCTTTTCAGTTAAAAGGATAAAATGCTTGTGGGCCACTTCACTGCTGCCCCCTTTGCAACTGAGAGCCTCATGTCTCTGAATCAGACACTGATATTGCATTTGCCAAGTCATGATTTTTTTTTCTCATTTTCTGTTTTGTAGCCACTTCAATAGCCAGAATCTGAAAGCATGTATTGTTAAGAGCCCCATAGACTGGTGTGATGGCTGTAACCAAGGCCTTTGATAACGCTCAGCTTGGCTAAATCCGTCAATGTAGAAACACTGACTGAGCCAGAATAGATTGCCTGTTCTGCAGCTGAAACCAGAAACAATAATGCTGGGAACAGTTGTTCCCCTGATAACATTTTGATGAGTTCACCCCCCCTGTGAAAAGACACATTTTGTGTTGCAGGAGCTGCTGTACCCTTCTAAACCTAACCTTTTACCTCCAGAAAATCTTATTTTTCTCTGAAGGACAATTATGTCTTTAAACTGCACACAAGGAAAGTGGGGTCAGGCCAGTTGAAGTGAGCCTAACGCAGAAAGTCATTTCTCATGACTCATTCTGGGGATGAAGGATGGTGCAGGGATGAATTTGCAGTTGTCTGTGAAGGAAGGTTGAAGGATAAAGCACAGAGGGTGCTAGTTATATTGAACAAAGTAATACTTGTGATGTATCAGACTGTAAAGTGCAGAGTCAGCATATCTGAAATGGCCATGAGTCATCCTTCAAATATAATGACCTCTATCTAGCACGCTTAATTTGTTCTGTGCATAGAAATCAATTATAACACTGTGCTAAAATATAACATTTTATGAGACTATTTTCAAGTTTAATTAAAGCTATAATAAAGTTCAGTTTTGTACTGTAAGATAAGAACCACATTTCATTTTAAATATGGTATCAACACACACTGAATAATATGAACACACACTTTATAGTGCTTAACCATCTTGGTTGTTGCAGGGCAGTAAAAACCTCTCTGTCAAAGGAGAGCTATTAGTCATGTGAGCAAAATGGATTAGACTTCAAACAGAGCTCAATACCAATACAGAACCCTACAGTCTCTTCTGCTTTAACCAGGGTGGTAAGATATCGACAAGATGTCAGACAATAAATCACCTTAAATGCTTGAGGGAATCCTGTAGTCACAAGTAGGTTTAAAGAATAGGTAATTAAAGTATATTATAAGAGGATGAAGTGAAGATTAAATTGTAGATCGTTTTTTGTTTGGTTGTTTTTTTTTTCATTCATTTTCAAGTTTTCAATTACACTATATCCCTCAGATTTCACCAGAAAAATCTGTCTATGAAGCTTTTTGTTCTGGTGATTTCTGCAAAATGACAGGATGTGAAAGAAAAAATTCACAGCTTGGATTCAAAAGACTCTAACACTGAATACAAAGGTAGACAAAAGACATGTGTAAAAAATCAAACACGCTGTATACATTTGCAAAATAGCCCAAACAAACTGCAAAAAAAGGAATCAGAAGCCAATAATTGGTAAAGTTAGTAAGGCGGTTTTGAGTACAAGATGCAACACAGGCTTCTTTAAGCATCTCTCAGATCTAGTGTGTCATAAGAGTGAGTGTCTGCAGCGTGGAAGGATTCAGGGTCAGAGCTGTGTGATGGCGGTGATGCTCCACTCTCTCAGGCTTCTTTTCTAGGACACACCACTATAAGAAGCTCCTTCTCATTCCTCAGGGCACAGCACTATATGCATGGTGAGGAGAAGGCTATTTTTATCTCATTATTATAAACGTCTGCAATAGAAACCTCATACTGAAAGGTTTGCTTCCAATATGTGTAGGAGAATCTCACTTCCTCTTCTCCTCCTCCTCCTTCTTCTTCTTCTTCTTCTTCTTCTTCTTCTTCTTCTTCTTCTTCTTCTTCTTCTTCTTCTTCTTCTTCTTCTTCTTCTTGCATTGCCTGGCAGTGTCCTTCACTGTGCTGCTTTGTTTCTGTTTGTGTAAGTAATAGAAAACTATCTGACATTGTCCTCCTTGTCTCTTTCAGTGCATGAGGAACCCAGCTCTGCTGCAGAGGACAGGTTTAGTCATTAGAGTGCTTTGCCACATCCAGGAAAATGTCTGGCTCCTACGATGAATGTGTTGGTGCTGACGACACCATGGACAGCTTCTGGGAGGTACACACACACACACACACACACACACACACACACACACAAACACCAACCTGTCTTATCAAAACCTTGTCCCTTTATTTGCCGTGTAGCGCCCATGACTGAAGCACAGAAGAGTCTCTGCCGTTGTGGCAATCAGGTTTCATGTTGACAGAGTTTCAACTCTAAGGTCAGCTTCTTCTGATGTAATTACTGACATTTGTGGCAACAAATAATGCTGGCACATTTTGGAGGCAAGCTGCTGGCCTTTAGTTTCACATTTACCCACAGATAAGAGGTGTTTCAATCTTTATTTGCTCCCTGAAAATGTCACACCCTGCTATCAGTATAAAGCCTTTCAGAGGTGACCTGAAGGGACAGCTTCACTGTAGTTTCTGTGGTTATAAAGTTGCAGCATGTGCATTTTTGGAGACATTACTGAAGTGAAGTCAAACTATAATTATTAGTCCTGATCGAGATTATAATTGGCATATTTGTGATACATTCTGATTTGAAATAGGAAATAAGGCTAAGCAGGCGTGCAGTTGCACCTTCTAAGGGCAATTGATTTTTTTTTCTCAATTTAGACATTCCCTGAATTAAACAAACTACAACCATACCAGAAAAAAAACATTTAAATTTGTCAAAATGTAGAATATGTTGTCATACAATGTAAAATGTAAGCTCCAAGGCCTTGGCCCATTTATTCCCCAAGCATTTCTTTAGTGTATCTCATCTTAAGTTGCAGACAAGTGAACAGACTACACTGAAAAAACTGAAATCTAACCAAGTCTTATTTTAGTGTTAATCAAGGTCATATAGAGTTTCTTTTTATTTCATTTGACTTTCTTGTTTTCAATTTCAGTTTAATGGTTTTTAAAGCAACTTTCTAGTTAATTTTAGTTTTTATCTTTTGAAAATGTATAGTTTAAGTTTAGTTTTTTGTTAGTTTCAATAATTGTTTTTGTCTTTTTTTGTAATATGGGGTAGTTGTAGGGGGCGGGATTCAAAAATGTCAAAACTCAAAACATTAAACCTTTAATAAGAATACACTCAACAGGGACAGATGAATGAACCATCAACATAAAACGATAAAAAGTGGCACTCAGGGTTTTTCTGTCTGGCCACTTGGCAGATGGTAGAAAAAAAAATGTAGTGACTTTTTGTGTGAGACTGATTGACAAAGATGAAAACTAAAAACGTTATCTCTTCAATTTATAGAAATGTAAGAGATTTTGTAAAACCCTCAATTTCATTTTTATTTCAGTAAACAAAAACATTTTCTCACCTCTTTTTCGTTATTTTGCTACTTTTCCTTAACTAAAGTAACATTGATATAAATTGAATTATTACACTAAATATGAGCCAGATTGTTTTTTACTCTACACAAGCAATGAAACCCCATTTTTTTCTTTTAATATCTTGAACTAAGACCTTTTCCTGGACTTCTAAGACGAATGTGGCTTATATTAAGTCATAGTAAGACAAACACTTGCTCAGATTCAGTTTTTGGACACAGTCTGGTGGTATTAATGGGATCACAGCAACTCACTTTGCAAACTACTTGACTGTTATAAAGTTCACTGGTTAGAGTTGAAATCATGCAGCAGCTTCATTTCTTTCTTAGTTAACAGAGATTTGTTTTTCTGTCCACAGTGTATTTATTAGAAATCATATCAGTAGTAGATTGTGTCATCACTGGACACATCACAACAAATACAATCATCGTACGAGGTCTTCCCATCCTCGCTTGTGCTGAGATGAAGTGTCTGTGTGTGTTTGTGTGTCCAGCGAATTAGCGTTAATGAATACCCTCAGTACAAAGTCTTCTTTGTCTAATGGCTCTTAGCCACAGAGACACAGACAAAGAGCCTCAGTCATCAGCGGCTCTGAGGAGGCCTTTCACCACATGCACCTGCCTATAACATCTCTATAGTAGCTTCACAGCACTGCTAAGCTCATGGCTCTCAGGTTTTCATCATCTGACATTTAAATGTAACACAACTGCTCTATGAAGCACAAACAAACCATGAGATAGCTGAATGCAAAAACACAAGCTCATGTGTGTTTTCATGTGTAGAATCGGTCCACCTGTGTGTTGTTGTTGGTATGACTCTGTAGTCTGCCACACAGGCCAACACACATACCGTCACACACCTGTCTCACCGCCTCCCTGCAGCGCCCTCATCTCACGCACTATACACACATGCATGCTCATGTCAGGACCAATCACAGTGCAGCTCTGCAACCACAAATGTATCAGACAGTCTGCACTAGCTGTGTGTGTGTGTGCGTGCTTGTGAGTGTGTGTGAGAATGTATATGGATGCATCTGAATTTTCAACACAGGCAGTCCGGGGTTTCTATGTATTTCTGTCTCTACCTCGTCATCTACCCCTGAGAATCTGTCTGCCTGCATTACACCACTCAAGAGGATTAAAGCTCGCTCTCTCTCTCTCACACACACACACAAACACGCACACACACACACACACACACACACACACACACACACACACACACACACACACACACACACACACACACAAAACACAAGCCTATGTCATTGCATAACTACACATGCACAGGCACGAGCAAACCCCCCCCTTCCCCTGTACTACCCTCCCTTCATCATGCAGCATGAGCTCACGCCCCCTGCAGGCACTAAAGAGGCGGAGCCACACAGCCTGGCACTGTGGTTTTTAAGGAGGTCTCGCTTAAGGTGGTGAGAGCTCAAAGCAAAGGCTGTAAAATCATTTAGTAAAAAAAATAAAGAATAAAAATATTTTTTCATTGTGCGTCAAAGAGAAAAAGCTTTGATTCGTTTATGCAAAAAACAAAAATATACCAGATACATTTTTTTGTTTTTTATTTGTTTTTTGCTCTGAATAAAAATTCTGCTTGGATATTCCTGTAAATCCTCCATAAACAACAATATTAAAAGCTTTACCTTTATAAAAAGAGTTAAACTTGTCTCTCAGGAGATAAATACTGCTCATACTGTTCAAAAGAGAAGCCTCCTCTCCTGGTATTCATGTGTTAATCTTAAAGTTTACAGAAAATCTGCATATTTTTGTCTGTGATGTATAAAAACACACTTTTCATTCACCTGTTTTGTATGCTCTTGTGCATTTTGTGTATTTTCCCCTTTCCTCTGAGAGGTCAGATTTGTTTTCTGTCATTCAGCCTGTTTGTCCCGCTGTTGTCAGGTGGGGAACTACAAACGTGCTGTCAAGAGATTTGATGATGGCCATCGGCTCTGCAACGACCTCATGGGCTGCCTGCAGGAACGTGCTAAGATTGAGAAGGCGTACGGTGATCAGCTAACTGCCTGGTCCAAGAGATGGAGGCAGCTCATCGAGAAAGGTCAATACCACAAAGTCCCTTAACAGTTTAATGTGCTTACAATGTTTGTTTGATGTTTACCTAATATTCTTTTCTTCATGTTGTTGGGTTCCCTAGGTCCACAGTACGGCTCTGTGGAGAGAGCCTGGCTGGCTGTGATGACCGAGGCAGAGAAAGTGAGCGAGCTGCACCAAGATGTGAAGAACAACCTGACGAATGAAGACGTAGAGAAAGTGAAGAACTGGCAGAAAGAGGCCTACCACAAGCAAATGATCGGAGGCTTCAAAGAGGCCAAGGAGGCAGAGGAAGGATTCAAGAAGGCTCAGAAACCATGGGCCAAGAAGCTGAAAGAGGTGAGGGGGTGGCGGGAAACTTGCATGAATCAGCAGGTTCATGTTGTGAGGATAGAGAACATTTCATGAAGCCCTATTCAGACTCACCGTTTCCTCATGATGATGATGATGTGTTGTCCTTTGATCTCTCCCCACTGGTCTTTCATCAGTTGTGTAAAATTTAGTAACAAATCTATAAATAACATATAGAAAAAATGCAGTAAACAATACCAGGCTATGCTGGTTAATTTGAGATATAACTGCCATATTATTAAGTTGAAATGCTGAGTCAGCATTTCAACTTATAGATCTTCGACTTTCTATTCACTTCTTCTTCTTCTTCTTCTTCTTCTTCTTTTTCTTCCGTACGTTTTTTGGCACCTATCTCCTTCCACAATTTTTCACCGATTTTCACCGTTCAACTTTTAAACTATTCAGCTACTTTAGGACATGTGTGCTATGACTTTTCTAATCTCTAACTCTTAAAATTTTTGAATTATTTCACTTTTTGTCAAAAAAATTTCCCATCTGAAATGACTGGGGAACTTTGACTTTTGCTCCTAAAACTCCTTCAACTTTGAGCTCCTCAAACTTCATCATACTTCCACTTACAGACTCCATTCTTGCTTTAAAATCTTCACTTATCTTTCCACTTTTCACTCATCTTTCAACTTTCTAACTATCTTTCACTGTTTTTGAGATTTCACTCCTTAAACAACACAAACTTTTCAGATTTTCCACTAAAAACTCAGCTCTCTGAGTGCGTGACATCGTCAGTTAGAGTGGGAGCAGCAGCTCATGACACACAAGGAATTTCCCAAACAAATGTCTCGTGGGACCACAAATTTCACTCCACGGTCATAAAAATTACATCAAAACGTAGGTATTTCCGTTGCGCTTCTGTCAAAGCAGCCTTTGAAGTCAAAGGATGGAGCTCTTAGTCAGGAAAGGGCCAACTGTCAGCCAACTGTCAGCCAAACCTGACCACCTCTCTACTTTACTTGCATTTTGAATCTCTCTGGTTTTTCAGAAAAGGGTCACTAATTTTCAACTTGGCCGTGAGGGCAAATTCTTGGCCCTACATATATAAACTTGACATTGGCCGATTCCTCCGATCCTCTGGATTCCCACGGTGCGCTCATTTCTCTGGTAGCTATAACGGTTTGGCCACAGCGAGCGTTTGTTCGGACCATTTCTCACCCCAAAATCCAGCCTGAGAGCAGCAGTCACAAAGAAGTGACCGTTACACTCAGCAGCTGTCCTTTGAAGTCCCATCACCATGGAAACCATGCAGCTGCTCATGAATGATGACTCATAAGGACATTCTGGGGCATTCGGGGAGAGCCTGGCTATATTATCAAAACAAGCACACACTCACACACACAGACACACAGAGTCAGGACTCGTTTTGAATCAAATAACTCAATTTAAACCATGTATTTTTAATGAAAGCTTACACACAAAGGTTTTCTTATCCTTGAAAGGGCATGTAAAGGGTTCAAACGTGTATGTGTGTGTGTGTGTATTGATGATGTTAAAGGTACATCAGTTCACACAAAACCCCCTCACATTTAAGTGCGCGTAATGCTTATGTCTCTGTGTGTGTGTGTGTGTGTGTGTGTTTTTGTGTTTGTGTGTGTGTGTTTATGTGTATGTTTGTGTGAGTGTCTGTGTGCGTTTGTGTGTGTGTGTGTGTTTGGGTGAGTGTGTGTGTGTGTATGTGTGTGTCTGTGTGTGTGTATGTTTGGGTGAGTGTGTGTGTACTTCTTTACTTCACATGACTTTATGCTATTTACACATAACTCATAGATTTTGCTGTTATTTACATTTTTTCAACATTTTATTGTTTAAACAATCTAAAGACTTCTTCAGTTCTTCTTTGCTCCTTCTTTTCATACAACTTTCTCATTTCTTAAAGGTCCCATATTATGCTCTTTTTCTGCAGGTTCATATAGCTCTTAGAGGTCCCAGAATAGTCAATATGAAGTTTTTTATCTCAAAAAACTGTTTTTTACTGGACTTAAGCCAACCTGAAAACTCTCTCTAGAGAGCTCTACCGAGAATAAGCTGTATTTGTGGGCTGTCCCTCCTTCAGCGCAGGCCACGCCCCTACCTGCCCCTCTTTTTATAGAGTTGGGGAGGGGCGTGGCCTGCGTTCAGGCGCGTGCTCTGATGTTTACAAACACAGTTCGCCGGTATGATGGCTAGACACAAACAACCCCAATACTAGCGTCCACAACAACAACAACAGCTCACAACAGCTGCTTAAAAAGCACCGCGAAAAAAATGTCACATGCATAAACAAAACACTGAATTCTGTCTGTATAGCTTTTTATCTGAATGAAGCCTTATCAGCCTGATTTTTTAGACAAAAACAACCCCAATACCAGCGTCCACAACAACAACAGTTGCTTATAAAGCATCGCGAAAAAAAGTTACGTGCATAAACAAGACACCGAACTCTATGTCCGTATAGCTTTTTATCTGAATGCAGCCTTATCAGCTTGATTTTTTTTAGACACAAACAACCCCCATACTTGCGTCCACAACAACAGCTCACGACAGCTGCTTATAAAGCACCACGAAAAAAAGTTACATGCTTAAACTAAAGAGATATTGCGTAAAGATAGCTCTATATGACATATATGGTCACAAAACTTCTCTTCAATTATTTATTTATTGTGTGACGTGTATATTACCAACACCGACTCATGTTAGCTGCCATGCTAACAAGTCAACAGGCTACGAGGCTGGGTAGGCCACTACAGTAAAGCAGCACAAAATACTGAAACTTTAAGCTCTTACCTTAGTTGGGTCACGGATAGTCGGAAGTGATCCAGGTTTCAGCTTTAAAGTCTTTGCAAATCCTGCTTTGAGCTGTCCCTCGTTCAGAAAGCAGTCCCCCATGAAGTGGTGAGCACAAACATACAACATTTTCGGGGTTGTTGAAGGTATTTCGCCGGCATAAATAAAATTAATCCACTCTTCCATCAAAGTTTCAGGTGAAGATGGAGGTAAAAAAAAGACTTTTGTGCTGCTCCATGCAGCCAACAACAGTGCATTTGCCATGCTTTGTTCGTACCTTTGCCATGTTAGACTAGTGTTGACTTATGACTGAGGACCGGGAAATTTGTGGGGGAAAAGCTTTTGGAGGCAGAACTACCTTGGTAGGGAGCCAATTAGGGAGCTGGGCGGAGTATTCGCGCCCTTTGTGACGTCACAAAGGGCGATTTCTAAAACGGCTCATTACTGCTCCCAGGAGCAGAGATTTTCTGAAAAGTGCAGCTTGCAGGAGAGGGAGAGGATAGAATTTCCTCATGTTGAGGGGTGTTGTTAACAGGCTGGGGGTGCATATTGTTATGAGGAAACCATTCAAAAGTGAATTTTGCATAATATGGCCCCTTTAATTGTTCTCACTCCTTCTTCTTTACATCCTTTACTTATTTTTCTTCATCACCCCTTCCCCCTCACTCCTTTCCTCATCACTCTGGCTTCACTTTCTTCCTCACTGCTTCTTCACTCTTTTCCCCACTGTTTATTTCTCACGTCTTTTACACTCCATCTTCCTCTTTACTTTTTTACTCACTCTTTCTTTTTCAATCCTTCTACCTCACTTCCTGGTCTTCTTCACTACTACTGCTTCACTCTTTCTTCTTCACTTTTTTTCACATTTCCATGGTTTGCTTTTTCTTACACCTTTCAGCAATTTTATTTTACATTTTTCCACATTTTCAGCTTTTTTTTCACGATTTCAAGTCTTCAGCGTCAGCATTTCAACGCATTTTCTGCAAGGAAATGCAATTTCTCTAGTTTATTCACATTTGATGAAAATGAATCAACTTAACAAAATTATAATAAAAAACAACAAGACAAAAATGTGAAAACAACTCGGCAGTGTAAAATTGTTACCTATATGTACAGCCCCTCTCTGCTTAACAGGATTTCTTTTTAAGTTTAAGCTGTTTTTTTAAAATCTGGATTCGCTCCCAGCTTCCTCTGCAACAGTTTTCAGCAGAACCTCTAAAACAAGCCCCAAAAGACAGAAATTTAGTTGTTGAAAGAACAGGATTTTTCCCTTATATTAGGAGGTGGAGACCAAAAGCAGAGCTACAAGAGAGCAAATTCTGGACCTAAACACACCTGCTCAACTGGAGCGCAGATGGCCTTGTGGTTTAGGTTGTGGCATGTGGCAAGGGCCCTTGGGCAGGTCTGGCCTGGGGTGACTTTCCTGCATGTCGCTCCCCACTCTCACCCTGTTTTCTGCACTGTCCTGTCCTTTCTCATTAAAGACATAAAAAGCCCCTAAAAATAAAACACACAAAAAAACACCTGCTTAACATGTTGCTATAGGGTTAGCTTTGTCAGCTTAAAATGTTTCATTGTTTTCACTAGTGCACAGAGAAATCTGTGACTGCTGGTCTCAATTTATGAATCCAAACAAGTGTGTGAACTTTAGAGCTTCTCTGTGGCACTGCGTTTGGCTGCACCCATGGTGGCTTACTGGAGCGTTTCCTGACTCACAGCCCTGCATTTGTGTGAGATATTTGTGACAAAAATTCTATAAGATAACAGAATCTGGCACTAATTAATCGTCAGTGGACCATCTCTCCATTTCCTGCATAGGGAGATGCTTTGTAGGCATCTTTTTTCACTGCTTCCTGCAGGAATTCATTGCAGTAAACGCTGTGGTTAAATCGAAATTTGATCTTTGTTTCACAGCATAAACTGAATCAAAGCAAGTGTTTATGCTTCATTTCTAAAAAAATAATCTCACTAGACTTAATATAAGACTTGTTTACCTCACAGGTCCTTTAAATATTATTATTTCAAGATATTAAGACAAAAATGACACCTAAATTGCCTAAAACAATCTGCTTTATGGATAGGAAACACAATGATTTTTAAATTTCTTGAAAAAAGTCTTAATACAAGAAACATAAGTAAATTTCTCTCACCCCATAACCAGATTTTTTCCCTCTTTACAAGCATTTCAGGCATACGCACTCTGGTCTTTTTACACTAAATTAGAGAGTAGCTCTTATTGTATTGGTAACAGGCACGTAATAATACAGTATTAATGCTCTGATACTGATCACATTTGAATGGAGTACCCAGTGTGGACAAGGTCAGTCCTGCTTTGACATGAGTGGATGTGACTCCCCTGTGCTTCTTTGGTCAAATCAGATAATGTTTTTTGGGATACTGACAATGCCTGCGTTTGGACATGCAGATGGAGGCAGCTAAGAAAACATACCACATGGCCTGCAAGGAGGAGAAGCTGGCTGCCGCCCGAGAGGCCAACGGCAAGACCGAGGCTTCTGTTACACCAGACCAGCAGAAGAAGCTCCACGAGAAAGTGGACAAATGTAAACAGGATGTGCAGAAGGTGAGAAGACAGCTGGAGGAGGAAGTAATGAGATAGAAATGTGTTTGTCTAGTTTAGAGGTGGGTGAAAAAGAAAAATGAAAATAGATTTCTTTCCTGGAATGCTTTTTATTGAAAGTATATTGGAAGAAGAAGGCTTTCCTAAATCAAATATGAAATATATGTGATTATCAGGGTGGTTTTTTTTAACCCTGTAAAGATGATTTAATCCAGATTTTCATATTGAGAAAGGTACGTTGCCTCTGAACCAATTCAACACACTCATTTGCATAAGTCTATTTGCCTGTTTGGAAATGTGTACATTTAAGAATGAAGAACACACTGAAAATAAAGAAATACATGTAAAAACAAAAGCACCTGTTAGAATAAAAACATTAGCTTGATCAGTCTTATTTTCTTGGTAATATTGTGTTTTGTGTCTCAGGCTAAGGAGAAGTACGAGAAGTCTCTGGAGGAGCTGAACAAGTGCACTCCAGCATACATGGAGAGCATGGAGCAGGTGTTTGATCAGTGCCAGCAGCATGAAGTCAAGAGGCTGACCTTCCTGAAGGAGGCCCTGCTGGACATCAAACGCCATCTTAACCTCACTGAGAACCAAAGGTAAGCATGTTTTTTTGTTTGTTTCAGAGAGATGTGTTTATATCTGACTCATGGTTTAGGAAAGAAAGACCTTCGAGTCCCTCGTTTACCTTAACCTTTTTGAAGTGGCGCCTTAACGTCAGAGCAGAAATAATTGGTCTGCACTCAGAGTCAGTTTAATGACTCTGATTTGTTGTGACAGTCAGCACAGTTTACTCTGACGGATCTGAACACTCCTCTTCATTAGGCATGCTTTTCTTATTAGCGTTCAGAATCACTGCGGTAACTAATGAATGATTCAGCCAATGACGTTTCTGACAAACTAAATTTTGTTAAGAGTGAATGCTTGTCACATTCTCACCTGAAGGAGACACGTTTGTTTTTACTGAACCTGTAGTGGATGATAGAATCCCTTTTCTGTTTCAAGGATTAAATTGAGGTTTAGTTTCTTGTTACCTTTGCAGACCTTTGCGCTCCCTGAACTCACTTGTGAGTCCCTCCACGGCTGCTTTATTTAGATATTTTTTTTTATCATTAATAAATTTCAAATGTGCAAATAATACAGGACTTCCTAATTAGCGCTATCAGTTTGTTTACATAACATGTACTATAAATGAAAAATTGAAAGAAACCGAAATGAAACAGAAAAGGAAAGAAGAAAAAAAAAGAAAGAAATGAGACATTTGAAAAGGAGTGAGTAGAAGCATAGCATATACACCTAATATACACCTATATATTTATATACGTATATACATATACATACCCATATACATACCTTATGTATGCATGTACATATAAACAAACATATACATCCACATGCATGTATATATATATATATATATATATATATATATATATATGTATATATATATATATATATATATATATATATATATATATATATATATATATATATATATATATATATATATATATATATATATATATATATATTATATATATATATATATATATATATATATATATATATTTATATATGTGTGTGTGTTTGTGTGTGTGTGTGTGTGTGTGTGTGTATGTATATATATATATATATATATATATATATATATATATATATATATATATATATATATATATATATATATATATATATATACACATACATATATATGCATATACAGCATACGCATACATACATATAAACCATACATAAACCATATATATATATACATTTATTAAGAATGCGTAACTGGAAAAAAAAACTGCCTGTGCCATTCAAATAGGAAAGCTTGAATCATCACACAAAAACTAGCTCTTTTATTCGTTTTTTTTTTTTTTAATAAAGTGTCACATTTCTCCTCCAAATGGCAGTTTAGCTTCGTTTAAACTGACATTAATTAGGCCCAAATAAATCTTACTGCGCAAAGAAATTTGAAGAAATCTCCTTATTCTTGCAAAAATTAGTAACAAAAATGAAATTACCTTAAGTTTTGGTCTGTAAAAAATGTGCCTCGCAGTCCACCACAGCATCTGTGTCGTTAATGTTGCACTTAGAGAATACAACTCCTTTTTTATTACAATACACCTCAATCATTTCTTCCTGCATTTGTATTTAAAGCTTTAAACTGATGTTTATATCCAGTAAATTTGCCTGAAAGACAACATACCTTTTTTAATCTGTTTTTTTCACATTTCACATTTCAAGGTTTTTGCAACCCAAAAGAACAATCTGAAAACAATTATTAGCATTATCCAGGCCAAACACTTTGTGGGTTTCTACTTGAGCACAAATCAAGAGGATACCAACAAGTCTCGTCCTGACCCAACGTTGGATCTCTCCCAGCCCAGAATCTGAACTACATTGTGGTTCAAATTCTGATGCCAAATTGGCAGCAACCCCAGGTCTCTTCTGGCACTTCCAGCATCACTATTTGTCCCATTTTCTCTCCACAGCTATTCCACAATATACAGAGAGCTGGAGCGCACGATCCTGGCTGCAAACACACAAGAGGACCTGAAGTGGTTCAGCAACAACCACGGGCCTGGGATGCACATGAACTGGCCTGCTTTTGAGGTTCAAGAGGAAATCTTCTTGGTTCAGTTTTATCCCATCATTGGAGCTAATGAATAAGTTTACAGTTAAAGTTTTTCACATTTTTAACTGATGTCCCTACCTCTGGATACAGAAAGACAAATTTTTCCCAGAGAACTCGGTTTGTTTCAGTTCTTACCCATTTATGTCTCTGATAATCCATTTAAGCTTGGGGACAAGTTGATATCCAGATTTATTTATATAATGCGCCACCAAGTGTAAAATAAAAAACCCTGCAGCTCCCAAACTGCAGTGAAGGTTTGGAATTATCCAGCCTTTAAGACTCTTATCTAGCAGCACAGACAAGTGGCTTTATTTCTCATTTTCATATGACTATTTTCTGCAAACGTGCTGTTCTGTATGTTTTGCACACAAGTATGCAAAATAAAACAAAATCTTCCTACAGGATGAAATACATGAGTCCCTTTTAACATGAATGTTTTTATGTCATCCACTGTCATCTCCAGGAATACAACCCAGACCAGGCCAACGCTCCTCCAAAGAAGAAGAAACCAGACGGAGCCCCACCCACTCCAAGCACAGACCATGTGGCTCCACCTGGTGACCGCAGCAGGTAAGTTCAAGCAATCAGTTGTTTACCATGAATGCCATCAGCTGTAGAAGAAGACTTGATTAGATCTGGAAAATACAATTTGTGACATATTTCGTCAGTAAAGTGGCTCATATTTCTTTCTGTTTGTATAAATGATTAAAGATGGGACTTGTTTTACCATTGTCTTTAGTTTTGGTTACTAATGTGTCACAACTTTACTGACATGTCACTCATGTGACATTTGCTCCCAGGCCCATTGGTTCCCAACTCACTCGTACAATCTCCCAAAACTGGACACATTTTTTAAATTCATGTGTGCTTTATTCAGAATTCTTGGATTAAAGAATAAACCACACTTTCCTGCAGTCCTTAAAATTAAATAAATGAAAAAGTGAATAAGAAAGTCATTTTTTGTGTACATGAGTGAGTATTTACAGTAGCAGTGTTAATCATCATCAGTAAAATGTTTCCAGAGCGACAGTGAGACTTTTTAATGTCTAATAGTTTAAATCTATGGCACAAATGGATAAACTAAACAATGTTTGCTTGTATAATTCATTCTTTGTTGATTTTTGAATCCCTCTTCCTTTGGTAATGTTTGAAGTGTTGTCTTGTTTCGAGGGTCACTGAATAGCTAATTTCACGCTGCATTTCCTCTGTCCTCCAGTGTTAGCAGCTACGATAAAAACCAAGCCTATTCGACTGAGTGGTCCGATGACGAGCAGCCTGCTGCGTACTCTGGCAATGAAAACGGAGGAAACGGAAATTCATTTGAAGACGATTCGAGCTCTGGCAAAGGGGTTCGTGTGCGGGCTCTGTATGATTACGAAGGCCAGGAACAGGATGAGCTGACCTTTAAAGCAGGTACGCTAACAATGACCAGATAAAACAGGATAATTGATTCTGTGTAAATGTACTTGAGAATGTGTCACACAGGTGGTCAAAAATCACCAAACGCTCCTTTTACCAGTGGTCGATAGCTGTGGTTAGTCACTAATAGCCATGTGGAAAACAAATTGCAGGCACTTTCCACCGATTAACAGAAGCTCTTTGTAGAAAGGGGCTCTTGAGCCACACACAGTTGATTGATTAACAATTTAGAGCCAAGCAGCAAATATAACAGATGTTGTGGCCACAGATGTGCACCTTTGTCTCTGCATCTTTGTTTTATTTTGAAAGGTACAGATTAAAGTGAGTTGTTTTCAGATCCTGAAAAGACTAGATACAACAGATGCTCTGAACTAGATCCATTCTTCTTCTACTTGTTTTTTTTTGTTCTTGTTAACTCAAATTTTTCTGTACGCATTAGTAAAAAACAGGCTTTAGTGTTGCTCGGCGCTGTGCTGTGTGCTATTTAGATCTATAAAAACATTAGAAAACATTAAACAGCTTGATTTTGAAAATACTTGAAAACGAGGTTACCCCCTGCAGTTTTCCTTTTCAGTCTTCCCTTGCATCTTATCGGCACTTGTTGTGCGTATTGTTGCATGAATCAGCGCTTTAGCACCACCTCTACATCAGTGGAATAGTGTGAAGCCAGTGGTAGGATTTGTAGCTCTTTGAAGACGTCGCTGCACTTACATTTTGGCATCGTTACAGGCATTCTCTAAACAGAGGTGTCAGTCATGACATAAAATCCTTTCTTTTTCATACTGAATAAATTATAATAAGTAAATATCTTTCAAACATATTACTTCTAAATAAATCAGCACAAGAACTAACATTTTGGAAAAAAAGGATATTTGAAAATAATGTTTCTCTAGTTTGACTGATGCACCATGTGTTATATTAGAAAAGGTGGGCTTTATGACCTATTTGACAAGAACATCTTTAAAGGACCCAATGTGTCCTAATGGATGACTTAAGTAAAAGTAAAAACCAAAAATGACAGACACTGTGGCCAAAACAAAACAAACAAAACCTCTGCAAATGCTGGAAAACTTGGGTCAAAATGTCACAAAAAAGAAAGAGAAAAAAACAAAATCACAGGAAAACCTGGCTTAAAACCAACTTGGACAGAAGAACTCCTAATAACTACCTGCAGCTCAAAATATGGCTTCAGAAAACACTCATGAAGAGATGAGACTACCAGACACAAGACAAAGAAAGACACAGACTGCTCATACACGGGGTAATGAGGCACAGGTAGAAACAATGAGGGCGAGGAAACACATCAGGACAGGAAGTGAGCTTATCCAAAACAAATGGAAAGACTTCAAAATAAAACAGAAGGGGTCAAATAAAAGACAAGACTGAACCAAAGAAGGTGAACCTAACATGTATGACGAGAGATGACACTGTTTAGCAGCCAGTTGTTTAGTGGAGCACTATGTCTTTTGGCTTCACTTATGGGGAGAGTTTGTGCTGTCTATCTTTTTATACACACTGCAAAAACTGAAATCTAAACTAGTGTTTATGTCAAGCTCATGATAAAAGAAACCGGTATTTTGAAAGCAATTTAGAGGTCATTTTTGTCTTATATCTTGAAATGATTTTTTTTTTTTCTGGACTTGTCATGTGAGTGTGGCTCATATTAAGTCTATAAGAAAATTTTCCTTAAAAATAAATGCTTGGATTTCAGTTTTTGCAAAGCTGTCTGTGATTTCTAAATTCAAACAGAGCCAGATATGTTTCTAGCCTTTATGCTATGCTAATCAGCAGCTGTCATTAGCAGGCAAATCAATCCTCTGATATAACGCTTTACAAATTTTTACTTTTAAACATTATTAAACATAAAATTTCAGACTTTTCAATTCAGTTGTCTTTATACATGTTAGCTCAAGCTTTTGGACTCATGACCTGAATATTGCTAAATTACTGGCTAGGATACAGTGAGAAAACAGATATGACACCATAATTTTAACAAAAAAACAAGCATTGGTCTAAAGCATTTTGGGTTTTATCTTTATTTTAGATGTAGATATTCTGTTATTTCACTATGGATTAAGCAGTGTTGTCTCCTTCACAGGTGACGAACTGACCAAGACTGAGGATGAAGATGAGCAAGGCTGGTGTAGAGGTCGTTTGGACAACGGCCGAGAGGGACTGTACCCGGCCAATTATGTCGAGCCGATCTAGTCACATTACTGGACAAGGACACGCTATTGGAGGCAGCTTGAACTGTCCCGTCCAATCGCACCGCACATAGCCAGAGACTTAAGAGCAACACATCCCTTGCCCAACAGATGCGCCAAGCAGTCTTGCCTAAATAAAAAACTTAGTAACCTAAAAGACAATATATCAGTATAATATATTTTATCCAGCATTTGGGGTGGGTGGACTTAACACGTTTAAAACAGGAGCAGCAATTATTCCAGTATATACACACTCAACTATAACATCCAGACAGTGCAGGAACACATTGCTTCTCGGTGTGGCTGTATTTAAACGTATAATGCAGCTTATTTAAACTTGCAGTATACTGCAGCCTGTTCTCTTGTGAAAATGGGAAGCTAATATAATAAGTTGAACCCATTCAACAAAGATGAGCTTCTTTAACCTGCATTGTGTATATACGGTGTGATGCCATTTTGTGTAGCATTTTTAATGCTGTGTGTGGTCAGTCGTCATTCTTACATCAGGAATGCTGTGTAGTGTTAAAGTACCACAGACAGTATCCTCTACTCTTTTTGTTTGTTTTTTGTTTGTTTTTTTGTGATTTGGTCCAACCTCTTTTCCAGTGTGTGCAGTGCTCTGTGTTTTTAACTGTTTCTGAACTTGCATAGCAGCATGTGCTATGCAACAACTTGCATTCCCTGAATCCCGTGGCCTCGTGCAGGCTACAACTTGATGCAACACTTCAACAACAAATGCAGAGTTCATTTTGTAAGCTTCACAGGCTTCTTCCTCCATGAAAGGAAGCTTGTTCATGAAGTGATAATCTGTTTGTTAAGTTGTTTTTTTTTTTTTAACATCTTTTTCTTTATTTTTTTTTCTTCGCATCGGAACCTCACATCTTTGACAAAGTCATCTTCATGAAACCCATGGTAAGGATATAGAGTCTGTGCAGGAGCTTTCATTCTTGGTTCAGTATGCGACTCTTCTTTTTGTCAGCTACAGAAAACTGAGTGATTCTTTCCCTCAGAGTAAAGTCTAATCAAGTCATCTTCTCGAGTTTGAAGAGGAGGGTTCGAACAATACCTGTGCCGGGCACGTTTCTTCCAGGGTGAGGGGCCATGAGAGGCATGTTATTGTCATACTCTAGTACAGACATTCATCTGATGATTGAAGCTTCTCAAACAGGACATGAATGTACTAGTGTTTGGGCTTGAAAGAGGGCATGTTGTCTTAACACGCGTCTTTAATGTCAGCCCTGCCTAGCATGAACACTAGTTATGTGGCCCGTTTTCCTGCTGAGCCAAAGAATGACCCAGTACCGTCAACTTTCTGTTTTCTCTCCATGCAATAACCTCACATATCACGTTTTAAACAGCTTCAGTGAAGATCAACTTGTAGCTGCCTCCCAGTCCACCCAGACTTCATTTGTCTGCTAACACTGCATGACGACACAGGGAAGACATTTGTTACCAGTAGTACACTACATGTAAGACGACACTTGACGAGTGCACTACAAGGTTATTTTTAAATCTTTAACTTGCTCCATGATACAATCTAAAGCAGAAATTACCAGATGTTGAAAAAAAGTTATTTCGCTTCGAGTTGCACCTAAATCTCTGATTAGATTGAATAGATGCTTTTATAACTTAGTTGTCCTCAAGTTTGAAAATGTCACTGGACCAACAGCAGTCAGATGTGTTTAGCTCTGTGTCTGGAACAGGATTTGACAGGTTTGGATCTCACACATGAGGAGAAACACATCACCAGCTCACAAGTTGTGTCTTAGAGTAAAGCTGTACAGCATAGCAAAAAGGACTCCTATCGTCAAACTTTCCCACATTATCAACGTGCACCCACACACACACACACACAAACAGACTAACACATGCATTTAACATACACTATACACAACACAGTTCAAAGACATAATTCACATCACCAGGTTAATATTTTGGGGTAAACATTTTCATCATCCAGTGTGTATGAGTTGTGTAAATGTATCAGGAAAAAAAATGTGAAAAAAAGAAAAAAAATGCAAGTGATTGACTATTAAGACAAAATGTAGTGTTATACATGTAAATGTGTTTCATTAAGATAACAGCAATGGAAAACATATTAAGTAATAGAAACCATATCGTATGAATTTCATTGCAATGGAATTGTCAGTGTATCATAAAAGCGTGACGTTATCCCACGCTGTCAGATTTGTATATGATGATGTAATTTAAAGATTATATTCTATTGTAACTGTACAACTGTGTTGAGTTGAAAATGAGACCTAACCATGTTGAGACAGTAAAAAGGTGTACATGTAAATGCTTTTTTATGTTGAAGATCTCTTCCTTATGCACACAGGGGACAGCAGCTCACGTTGTGGACCCCCCCTCCTATATTAGCGGTCTAGAAGATGTATGTTCATAGTTAGTGATGTACTTTTATCTCCTAACTGGTGTAGTGCCTGTTCATCTTGATGTAACAAGAAGTTCATTTAAATATGCATAAAGATGATTATGATCACCGATACTAATGACGATAGTGATAAAAAAAAACCCGACTCAAATTTGTTGTGATGGTGTCAATATTGCGATATTGGTTTGAAAGGGAAACAAGTTTGTTGAAAAAACAGAAGTTAGTGTCTGTGTGTTTATTGGCTGTCCTCCATATGTAATTCTAAACAATTGTGCTACCATGCTTTAAATGAAAGGGAGAATGGTGATTAATTGTTTTATTATATATTTTAAACACAAACCCAAAGACAGTAATGTAGAAGGGCTTTTTATCAAGAGAGGTTTAATAAAGTATTCATTTTAGCATTGCTCTGCAACTTCTAAATGTTCTTAAAAGAAAGAAAATAAATGTTGTCAGGAGAGAATATTGGACTATTTCAAAATTTGGGGAGCAATGAAATTATGAATATTTTCTTCCTTTACATAAATTAATTGAGCAGCCATCTAGCTTGGTTTAGCTTTCTTTTAGCTTAGCACAAAGAGCTGAAACAGCTAGTGTGGCGTAGTTGAAAGGTGTTAAAACACACCCTCCTTTCCTGAAGCTTTTCATTCATTAAACTTCTATGCTGCTTATCCTGTTCAGGGTCGCAGGTGGCTGGGGCCTATCCCAGCAGTCTTTGGGCAAGAGGCAGGGTACACCCTGAACTGGTCGCCAGTCAGTCACAGGGCTGACACATAGAGACAGACAACCTTTCATGCTCATACTCACACCTATGGGCAATTTAGAATCTTCCTGAAACTTATCAAAATAAATTTTGAAAACAAAACAAGGTTCTCCTTTTCTGGTCTTAAAGCCAGCTAACCTTAAAGTGGCTTGCCCCAGGTACAGAAAACATTTGGTAGGGGTGTCGATCTTCTCATTGTATTTAAAGAAATTAAATACTTCATCCATCTTTTTTTAGATTTCCATAATTAAAAGCATGAATATTTCCTTTAAAGAAAGTTAAAAATATCACAATATAAATTTAAACAGGAGAATTAGAAGGAGTTCTAAAGAAAAATACAGAAAATTAAAATACAAATGCAGTGGTAAGAGAAGTACAGTGATTATATGATAGGCAGGAGTGCATAATTTAATAGGCAGTCTTTACAGTTGAACTGAAATATAAACGCTTCTGTGAGGAACTTTCAATTTGTGTTGGATTTGGCGTCCCCCATAGACAATTTTACCTTTTGTGTCTTTGCTGAATTCCATGTGAACGTAGTGATTTTCATCTTGCCTTTTCACAGCTATCAAATATATCAAATATTGGCTATTGGAAATGTAAAAAAGAGACAGTTCTAACTGCTTGCTCTTAATTGCTTCCGTCATGCGGCAATGGTTACAGACGTGAACAATAATAATACATTTAATCGTGTTACTGATTTTTTTATGAATCATAAAACGGCATTAATATTGATTCAAGTCTTTTTCATAACTACTTAAAAACTCCTCACAGGAGCTTTAAATAAAAGAAGCCTCAGAGTTACATCTACTCTATGTCCAGCATATCTTCAGTTCCTCTTCAGCTCATTCTCTTCTTCATCATACAGGGTTTACAAACTGGTAGACCAGCCTGCGTGACACATCAGGCTTCCTGATGATTCCTTTCTTGTAGTACTGGCGGATGGAACGACTCAGTTTGTCGTAGTTCATGGCCGGGCGGTTCTTCCTGATGCCCCATAGCCTGGCCACATGAGCTGAGTCCTCAATTTTGAAAATCCCTTTCAACAGAAGAAAATATGTCACTCAGTTTGGGTTAAACATGTGGGACACAAGCGAGCTCACTAATATGCTAACATTACAATACATCTAGCTGACAATGCTAGCATGCTAATATTGACAAGCGTAATGTTTCACAAGTTTTTCATGGAAAGAAAAGTGCTGCGTAGGCTGGATGTATGTGGCTGTGCTTCGAGTTAGCATGCTAACATTTTCAAACTAGAACTACGTCAGAGCAAACGTCTGCGCGTGCATATTGGCAATGTAAGTACTGTGGAGTCCAATGATTTGTCAAACTATGTCAGGGGTTAATCAACCAAAAAAGCCGTTTTTACCTACATGACATCACTTTGACAGATGGCAAACAACTACAAGCTTCATGAGAAATCAGCAAGTGGACAGAATTCAGTGGACAGACATTATAGTAGATAATTCAAGCATATACACCAGAGAGGGGTTAAAACACTCAAGTCACTCAATGCTAATGACTAAATTATCAGTGGTTGGTTATGTTCCGACTGTGAAATATCAAGACATAAACGTGTTCCAATAAACCAGAAATCCTCCCAAAAGTCAGAAACCAGCTCCTTAGACTACTGAGTTTGAGACCTGGGTCAGGTGACATGAGCCAGAAAACTACATCCAAAGAGACTGCTCCAAATATCTTATTAATAATGATTATGTGTTTTAGAGTTGCTTATTAGAATCGTCAATAGTTTAATGATATACTGTAGTTGTACTTCGAACATTACATCTAATTCCACTAAACATAATTTATAATTTCACTTATAATTTACTCTCCATATTAAGTCTACAGTATTTCATGTTGGTTCATAACCAAGCCCGAAACCAACTTTTTTTTTAAGAACCACACAAATTAAAAACTGGATTACAAATTTTAGCAGTTAATGTTACTTATTTGCAGGCAAATCTGGTCATTTGAGGTTGGATATAGAAACACATTTAATAACTTGTAGCCACAGATGTTGGAAGTCACATACACACCAAGCCAAAAAAAAAAAAAAAAAAAGTTTTCACAGCTAAAATAAACATGTTTACAGCCTGATGCAAAAAAAAAACAAAAAAAAAAAAAACACCTCCTGTCTGATTGGCTAACTTCATTACTGGCACACTGTACAGGAGTGCATTTTTTTCTAACTCAGCAATTTAGAAGATATAAAGTTCACCCAATCAGAGACTCAAAGCCTGCCCCATTTCCATTATGGCCGTGTCAGTTGATTTGCTTCCGAACTCTTTTTTTTTTACTTCATCCAGTTATTATACAGTCTATGGTCAGAACACGATGAAAGTTGGCTTTGCAGTGTAGCTGCATTTCTGACAAGTGACCACGTCCCAATCAGACATTTTTTATGTTGCTTACAGTTTTGAATTAGTGTTTTATGAACAATAATGGGCTGCACAGTGACGTCATGGTTAGTGCTGCAGGCTCACAGCAAAAAGGTCACTAGTTCTATGTGCCTCCTTAATTTGCAGTGCTTTGAGCTCTCAGGGCCACTGTACTATGGGAATGTAATAAGTTTGGCAGGTATTTTGTCATATACTGAAGTACTGACATGGAAATAGTGTTCCATGAAAAGCAAGACTATCTTCAGATTCTTAAAATTATGTTAAAAATGTGTCCCAAATTTCTCATCGTATTTATGTCAGTTAGAGGTTAATGTTAGCATTTTTGTTGCAAAAAGGAATTGCTTCTGAACATCAGAAGAAAAACTCCACTATGAAACTCAGCACAGTTATATTTCATTTTTCTTGCAGTTGAGTTTGATAGGTGAGCTAAGGACGCTTCATGTAAAGGGCGAGGCAATAAAGTGTTTGTTTTGGAGCTATTCAGAGTATGACTGTCATTTAGTCTCTAAAGTTTAATTAGATGTGAAACGAGTTTGAACGCTTCTGACATTTTGTGTTAGCCGGTTTGCTTTCCTTTACTTGCTTTAGTTACATGAGAACATCGATAGCTCTTTATGCTGACTCTGACACTCCAGTTGGAGGAAAGTTGTAGTGAAATGTGGGGGGCTGTGTGGTCATGTAATTTTTTTTTACAAGGCTGGTGACTTTCATGAAAGGATCTCCTGGCTTGAGATCAATCAGTTACTTGCAACCATACCACTGTTGTACCAAAGTGCTCAGCTAACAGTAACTATTAGTCCTCTTACCTTTCTCTTTGTTAAGCCAGCGGATGCAGCGGCTGTAGTTATGAGGCTTTAGCAGAAGCTCTCGGAGGAACTGCCAAAGGTGGATGGGCTGGTTGGGATAGCTGCTGATCACCTCTGACCATGAATCATCATCGGCTGCTGAAGAAGAAAAGGTGTGCCGATATTTATTTTTCACTTTATATTATATTGTATTGTTCAGTGAAACCACCACAGATAGTCTTAAATAGCAACTCACTGGATTTGTTGTCCTCTGGTGGGCAGCGCTCCTTCATTGCAGCAGCTAAGTCACAAAGGAAATTGCAGTTAACCCTCCACAGAACATTTAAAGCCAGACTTAAAGTTACACTTTGTCATGGTGCATTTGCTTTACAATCAGGCTCTCCTATATGTTCTAACAGCAGAGTTGATGTCTTATAAGTTCATTTCCCAGTTGTTGTTTCTGTTGCTCTTACTTGATCTCCAGATGTCCAGATGAGCATACAGCATGTCCCCAAATTGCGATGAGCGTACTCTGAAGTCTGCTTCTGTCATGGAGCATAGATCTTTCCCGTTAAGCTCCTGAAACATGGTGCTGACCTGTGGCAGCCTGTACAGGTGCTCAGTCCAGAGGAGCCACTTCTGGACATGAACACAACTCCAGTCCAATGGGTCTGAAGGAAAACGGAGGGAGTCAACACATCTCACTTCGGTAGAACATTTTGTCTGATTTTAGATATTTAGAATATTACTGCCCCAGTTGTGAAAGTTTTTAATTGCTTAACCTTTTGAAGCACAAGTAATTTTTTTTTTTTTTTTTTTTGGAGAACAGCCAGTAAAATTATTCAGGAGCAAAGTTAGTGTGACAAGCTGTGCAAACTGTCATTAAAGAGAAAAAGATCAAAGGATATGCAAAGAGAGGCAATTCAGCTGTTTGCTTTCATAGGTCAATTAACCACAACAAAAATATTGCTCTGCTGTCAAAGATTTAAACTAGATGAAAACATAATGTGACTGAATTGTCAAAGCTGATGAAAGCTCCTGTTAGGAGTTTTGGTTTTAAAACAAAATTTCACACGACTTGACACATTCAACTGTTAAAAAAACACTGAAATATGATAAAGGATAAAATGAAGACAGAAATTAAAGGTACTGCTTTCTCTACTTTCTCATTAATATATGAGTTTAGAAATAAGATTTGACTGTCAAAGTTACCATAAAGTTTGGGACTTTGACTGAATGTTGTTTGTTAACATTTACAATAATTGCGTGAGCTGAAGACGATGTGCAGAACTTTGCACACAAATGTAATCGTAGTCTTTCTCTTTCAAAAATTTCTGAAGCTTCAATTGTGTAAGGGGGTTGTCTTTAGATGTCCAAGTCTCTTACGTGTAATTTTTATAACCTTAAAACCTTTAAAATAATGAATTTAAAGATCCTCACAAGCAGGGTGATAGGATGAGTCTAATAGTTGTATCAAGGGAAATGTAGGCTCAAAAGCAATCTCAAAGTTTGCTGCATCCGTTTTTTTTTAAACTCTCTTGCTGTCCATATTTTGATAGTTAATTTATAAATAAATGCTGATTTACTTTTTTTAGCTTTGAGAATTGTGCTCCATGTGTATGATGAGCACCCATTAATTTGTCATCTCCCCTCTGAGTTAGAGTTAGGTAAGAAGTGTGCAGTAACAAAAGCAAATATTCCTGCACACAGTGTGTGTGTGTGTGTGTGTATGAGTTCAGGGCTCCAAATAAAGAAGTTCAAGAACTGAGGAAGATCTTTCAACAGATGTGTTTGCACAAGGAAGGCAGGGCCCCAGATGCTCACAGGTAACAGTTGTGCCACTATGTGGATGTTGATGTGAGAGCAAACAAACAAATGATAGCTTTTAAAGGTGACGTTTTTCAGACTCAAACTTCTGCCAACACTTTTTGCCCCAGGTTTTCACCTTTCTCTCTCTGATAACCTGATGTTTTTTTGTAGCTACCTGGAGCAATGTTGAGCAGTTTGCATGCTGTGTCGACGTCCTTCAGCACTTCTCCCACCACCATAGTTTGGACCTGCTCCAGACAGCGCTCCTCTGCCTGGCCCTCAATCTCAGGGGAAGGGTCCTGGGTTTGGCTGGGCTTCACTGGACTCATCTCTGGAGTCCTGGGTGGAGGAACAGCAGGAGGAGCTGGGGCCTCTGTCATCCTCAGCACCCAGGGGTTCTCCTCCATAGCCAGTCTGTCGTAACAGGGGAGGTAGACCCCTGGCCAGCTGAGTTCAGGGAGCCCCAACAAGCTGCGGGGCGGTTTGACGTCCTCACCCTCGTCCAGCCACGCAGTCCTGGTGTCGGTGTGTGAGTGGCTAATGTAGAGAGGTGAGTGTGAGGTGAAGCCTGAGTGCTCACAGCCTGGACTCCCCATGCTCAGGTTTGTTTAATCCTGCCAGAAGAAGGCACAAAGTGTTTTCATCACACCCTCTGTGACATTTTCAGCAGAGATATTGTCTTCTGGGACAGAGATGCTCTATTGTCAGACTGAAACCATACCCAAATGCCCAATATTTAAACAGTAACTATCCCAAAGTAAACTTGACATTTGTTCTATGGTATTTACTCTGCCAGGACTTTGAAATACAGAGTCTGTCATCTAGAGCCTCTGTCACTGTCATATTCAGCAAGGCTATTGTTTGTCTTTCAGTGGGTTTTAATGTCACTTCAAATTAAAACTGTAGTTGCAAATATTTAAGAATAAAGTTCCCTCATGAACCCGTGAACTGGAAATACTCCAAAAGGTTCAGACTGGGTGAAAGTACCAGTATTACTCTCCTGATTCTCAACAACTTTCAACATTGAGACAGCAAACTATTCCACCTTTTCCTGATTAAAAATGCTGTAAGAAAGACTGAAGCATCATTTGAACTCAGCCTAGCCGTGTGGTTTTACTTTAAATCCTTATGTATGCGCACAGATTGAAGATGATTTTCACAGTGTAGAGAGCATCAAATTAGTCTACATCAGGATAGTGTGAATCACCAGTTATAGAAAAAAAGCCTGATGAAATATAGATTCAAGGGTGGGTTGACTGTAATATGTGAATAAAGGAGAAGTGGTCTGAGCCTATTTATAAGGATATGAGTAAGACATTGAAGTTCACTTAATAAACCGCAGTTCTGCATCCCTTATGCTCTGAGCACTTCAACTTTGAGAGTTCGAGAATGAGGTTTGTGCTAATGACAGAGACGTAGATCAATCTGATCACCACCATCCCTCAGTCTGTAACATTTCCAGAACAATGACCCATCAAGGAAACTATTTGATAAGAAAAAAGGCAAAAACTCGAGGTTTGTAACATAACTTGAAGCCATCTAAACCGAGACAGTTATTCAAGCATGTTTACAGGAAGAAAGGATAGCAGAATTTCTTTTTTAAATGTTTTTTACAAACAATTTGTTCTCTAACTTTGCCGTAAAGTTGAGCCATCTCAGAAGGATCAGTACAACTGACAGGAACCATTTTGACAGCATGCTCTCTGTGACTGGTTGTTTGGACACATGGCCCAAGTCTCTGCTATTATTTCCTTACCTGCAGGTGTTAGCAGTTTAAGTGTTTAGCAGCAGTAAAAGACTTGCTCTTCTAGATTATTCTTTCTCTCGGGGAAATTGTTCTTTCTTCACGTGTGTGGTCTCATTTCAGCAGCATGCACATCAGTGCAAGTCTGTGTCTTGTGGACGTGTTTGATTCTGTTCGCAACTAAAGTGATATGAGAGACATTTAGGAGCTTTGAAGAGCTGGGATCAGTTATATATGCCTTTAAATCAGTTCTTTCCACTAAAAGAGATTTAAAAACATTTCTTTTAACTGTTTTTGACTCTTTAGTGTTATGCCTGAATGTGTCTCTGAGTGTGGAGCTGCAGATGAATGCATGCGTGCAGGAGTGTTTGTTTCAGTTTGCAGAGTGGCAGTAAAAAAACAGTGAGAGAGAACAACTAACGGCTGCTTTTTTGGTTAAAAAAAAAAAAAAAAAAAAAAAAAAAAAACATGGAGGTTAGATATCTTCTTGCATTGATCTGCTACAAATTAGCAGTGTTTTTATCCACATACAGAAATACATGTATTGTCATTAAAAATGTAGTTAAAAAGACAAAGAACAAAAAAAGTACATTTATTGCTTTATGGTGGGTCAATGTTTTGAAATTAGAAGTACAAACATCAGCAGTGCTCATCTTGTTTCGTTATGATAACAGTACAGGGAATAGTGTGAGCTTAAATACATAATACATCATAGGTGCTGCAGAACCAACAGCAGAGTGACAGCAGGAATAACAACAGGAGTAGCAAAAAGTAAGAAGTCATTTACAGTTATAGAAAGCTTATAGAAAGCGTCGGATAACAACAAAACTCGATGGGCCTGTTGATGGCACAAAACAGGAACACACAGAGGCCTACAGAACAGCACAACATGGAAAACTGACAAACAACAATGGACTCAAATTAGCATAAAACTCACTGACAGAAACCAGAGTCACTGAATGAATGTTTTTGCTGGAGTTTTAACAACCAAAGTCATGATTAATTTCAGTTTTGTTCCACATACTGATACCAAAAACAGTTTAAAGGAGGTTTGAAGTCAGGGCCTGATATGTCTTACCTCTTATAACTTAAAAAAGTGCCTGATGCTGCTCCAGTGACAGTCGTAGTATTTTAGTACAGCTTTGCAGTCTTACCTGGTCAGTTTCGGATGCTGATGCTCTTCTCCGTCTCACTTGGTGTTGACAAATGTCAGGCTCTTGTGTAACTCAGTTGCCCCCAAGTGAAGATGTGCAGTCTGCACCCTGCGTGTCCTACCACCGCTCACAGTTTGATGACTTCTGTCCACTTGGTTTGACTCGTGGTCCCAGCAGCAGTAGTTTGACTTATTTGTCCCCCAGTGCCTTAAAGACCAATCAATTCTCAAAGAGAGGGCGTGTCCCAATGAGGGAGGTTGTTCTTAGAGCCGACTTAATAATGACCTGAGGCAGTATTCATATAGCGAGCTCCTTAAGTCAACAGAGCAGGTGAGTCTTAACAGCCTGGGGGGAAGCTGTGAGACACATGATCATCTCAAGAGGCAGTTTTTACACCATATTCAGGCTCTTTCAACATGAACCAGAGTGTGTGAAAATCTAATTTAGTCTGATCCAATGAAGTTTTTGAGTAAAGTTTAACATTTTGTGTGATCAGTTAAGAAAATTGGTGCCCATTTTTGTGAAAAAACTTTACAAAAACTTAAGTTGCTTTCTTTTCAGGCAGGTCTTAGACGCAGTTAAGCTCAAGGAAATCCAAGGAAATTTATGTTTCCATTTAAAATATCTTTATTAATGTATGAACTTTTTAACTCTGAAAACAAAATGATGACATATCTTGATGTGTGATTATATCTCAGTCTGAACTTGTATGACACCACAGAGTCCAGCTGCGTAAGGATACCCAAGATCTCTGGAGGATCTATGCAATATCCATAAATCATACACAGAAAAATGATCAGAGATAAGAGTCGAGATGCTCTTAAAGGCTGAAAAACTATCACAGGAAAAGTTGTCGAACTGGTACATGCAAGGAGTACAGAAGTCAGAGAGGGAAAAGAAAGCAAGAGTGTGTAAATGTTTACTTAAACCCAACAGAAATGTTTGTGCGGTTGTTGAAATATTCTCAGGAGCTGCTGCCTATGAATCACCGACGCAGATAAATCATTTTTCAAGGCCTTTTTTTTAAAAAAAAAAAAAAAAAAAGAAGAAGAAGAAAAGATTACAGCTTCACCGGTCAGAAATGTTGAAAAAGTGAGCAGCAGAGGTGAATAATAAAATGTATTTGCCTGAAAAACAGCAGCTACCTCTCAAAATTGAAGCATTTTAGACTTTAACAGTGAGTCATTCAGGAGCTAATACCACGTCCACTGAGCTACATGAAGATTTCTCTGTGCCTGGCTGTAAAACATTCAACATGAGTAAATGTCAAATGAGTATTGCTCCCTGAGGCAGTTTGGCTCTGCAGACTGCTGCTGGACAGAGCCGTTGACTGACACGAAGGCCCTTAAAGATGGAGGGGTACTGTAGACCAGTAGACCTTCAGGCTAACATGTAAGCTGACACCTCCTGAAAAAGAAGAAAAATCTCACAACTGTTAATCTACAGCACAGGACTGAAATGTTGTTACTGTTTTTTTTTCCAATCAAATCCTGAATAACAAAGGTCACTTTCACTAACATTATCCCGAGGCAGCTGTAAGCTGTGTGCTTGTCTTGATTTGGCCCTGTTGGTCTTTTTGCTGTATTAGTGATGAGATTGTTTGCAGATATTTATACTGAAAGGTAGCTTGATTGATTTTTTTTATGTGTGGAAAAAAGGGGGAGTTAAACCAGTAGTGAATGTTAGTTTAGTTTCTAATTAAACAAAGAGAAATGCTCATTGATTTCACTTTTTTTCAGGGGACAAAACAATAGATTGGAAAGGAAGCTGAAAAAATGAGTGGGGAATGACATGCAGCAAAAGGCCTGGCTGCCCACAGTCTGGACAATAGCCTTTGTACATGAGGTGTGCATTTTAAACACAGAGCTGAACTGGGATAACATTTATTTATTTATGTGTTTGTTTGTTCATTTATTTATTTATTTATTTATTTGTGTATCTATTTACACCTTGAAATAGTTTGTTAAGATCGAAAGGGCTAAACTCCTATTTATTTGTGAGTGTGTGTGTGTGTGTGTGTGTGTGTGTGTGTGTGTGTGTGTGTGTGTGTGTGTGTGTGTGTGTGTGTGTGTGTGTGTGTGGAAAAAAACATTGTAAGGGGGAAAGACTAAAGGAGGAAAAATGTCAACTGGTGTAACCAATGTTTCTCATAAAAAAATAAACTGAATTGTCAAAAAAGTTTCTATGACTAGGACTGTAGCAGTCTACTAAACTGTGAAAACGAAATTTAAAATTATTTTTTTCATTATTGAAAATGTTGATGTTTATGGCCTACTGACTTGCTCAGTACAACAAGTCATGTGATCAGTTTTAGAAGTAAAATTTTTTGAACATACTTTGAAATGATATCTCATAACAAACAACTGATTTCATCAGTACACTCGCATAACTTTCAGGAAGGTGAATTATTTTATTATGTTATTATTTTGCTTTCAGGTTACACCATTTGACTGCCAGCTGCACTAAATATAGCCGGCTGTTACACTACAGTACAAACTGACAAAGTTTGCTTGTTGTCTGGGTTCAAACAACAGCGCTGCGTAACTGTTGATAAAATACCTGACCTTGTTGCGTTGCATCTGGTAAAAGTTGTCCTGAACAATTACTAGTAGCGTTAAAAAGAAGATCCAATCCCCATTCATTTTGAAAATAAACATGCCTTGTTATTCATGTTGAGTCATGTGATTGCGGCCAAAAGGTGTCGCTGCAATGCACTTCAAACAGACAGTCCTCACAGTCCTTCTAAGAAAAAAAAATCCCTCCAGAAACTCAAAAGGCAAAAAGTCCAGTCCAAGACTTTTTCCCAATAGAAATGGTACAATCCCCTCCCTGTGTGTACTTATATTTATCTTATTTTACTATACATTTATTTTCCCATATTCATCAAACACTTCTAACACTTCTCTCTTCATATTTATGCTGTTTTTATTTTTAGGGTTTTTTTTGCGTCATCAGACCAAGGCAAATTTCTTGTAATGTAACAAATACTTGGTTTTAAATCTGATTCTGATTTCAATACTTTAATTGATCTTGAAGTAATCACTTGTTAGATTTAATAGAAGCATGTCAGCAGCTGTATTTTGCTAAAAAAAAAAAAAAAGTTAATAAAAATTACAAAAGGTTGACAATAACAAGAGATCAAACATTGTGAAAAGGGTTTTGATGCAAAAACTGACAAGTCTTTAGTCATCAGTGATAATTTAATCATACAAACGTTCGTCAAACACACAGGGAAAAAGCTTTCATCTGTTTGCGCTTCCTCACTCTCATAAATGTGCTGTAGTACAAGTCTAATGCCAACTGATTCATTCTGCAATCTGGCCAGTGGAAACTTCAGAGACATTACACCTAGAACAAAACACACTTTGCACTTGATGAATTGACACTGGCAGCGTGGAGAAACGTTTATCATCGACAGTTTGCACAGAAGATGTTGAGTGAGACAGCAAGTAGCCCAGAGATGAACTTTACATGTAAAACTGACTGGCTGGTACTGTCGTGTTGTCAGAGCTCAGTAACCCTGGGGCTAACAGTTAGCATTTTAATGAAACAGAGGTGTTTACCTGACGAGGTGGTCTAACTCAGAGCAGATAAAATCACAGAGGTGATAAAGCCTTCAGGACTTAACTGTTCTTGTTAAGTAAGAGAGCACACGCAGGCCTCGTCATTACTCAGTGCATAGATCAGCCAGTTAGTGCAAGTTCATATGCAGTAATGAGGATCTGTGTTTGTCGTTTCACAAACTGGTGTTGCTTCAGTTTGTGTCTTAAATGTTAATACCTGGTTCAAGAACCTCTTAGAGATAACTGAGAACAATTGGAGGACTAGAATGTAGAACATCAACATTAAGAGAAAATTCAGAACAATAATTACACTAATAAAAATATTCAATGCAAATATACAATGATGAATCTTTGGGTAAATTAATATGTTTCCAAATACATTATCGTCCTTTACATTCATCGTATACATTCAACCTAATATGATAATAAAAGCATGTCGAACAGCTTTAAAATGAAAAATTTGATTAAAATGTTTCAACAATAACACAATGTCTTCTGGCATATTGTGCATTAATCCTGTAACATCTTTTTGTTTCATTTAAATGTGAACATGTAAAAATAAGCTTCATCTTACATTCTGGAAACGGCTGAGGGAATCTATAGTACTTCTTTATTGTCATTCATAATATTCTACCTATATGTTTCTATAACTTCATAAATGTGTGAATAAAAGTGCCAGCAATGAGCTGAAAAATATTTTCACTACAGAGGCAGAACAAAAATTTTGCCTTTAAATTTTGGTTAACGTATGAATGTTTTTAAATGTTGGCCTGATCTTTTTTTATAAGAGAAGTGTTCAACTCCCTCCAGTGGAGAAAAAACAGCATTGCAAGTACAATGACAGCACAAAAACTCCTCTTAGTGCATAAGCCATTTTTTCTGCTGGTCTTTTTCTTCTTAAAATTAGAATTTAAACGTAAGATACAAGAGTGAATATTGATACCCAATGATTTGTTTGAAAGAGACCCAAACATTGCACCAAGAGTCAGAGCAGAAACTGGAGAATCAGTTGGCAACATTAATGGCTTTTCCTCCAAAGTCTCTCTTTAAAGTTGCACACACATATACACACAATTTCACAAATACACACTCCTGTCATTGTTTCATTTTCACTCTGACAACTAAAAAAATCTGAAAAAAAGAAGTATTCACTCAAAGGACTCAGCACTCATCTTTAACTTAGCATTCACGCGTGCATACAGTGGGTTGTGGGATGTTGGTAGAGCTGCACGTCAGGAGCATTGGCCTCTGGTTCATCAGAAAGAAAGAAAAAAAAAAGAATTGTAGCTGGATTTTGCATAAAGAGTTTTTGAATCTCCACACACTCTCTGCCAGCTGCTGATAAAAGCTTCTTCTTTCTCTCGTTGGTGTGACAGACTCCAGAGGTACGGTTCAGTGCTGCTTCACTGTGACAAGTCCCGTGATTTAAGAGTGCCCAAATGGATAGGGCTCCTGTATACCCTGCAGGAGAAACACACAGTAAGGTTGAATAAGAATACTCAAATAATACCATCAATTATTGTCTATTAACTCTCTGTTCATCTGCAAATTATTTAAAAACTACTTATGATTTTTTTTTTAGCTAAAATAGCTAGCAATAGCTTGTTTGAGTGTCTCTAATGTGTGGATCATCTGACCGCACTGCAAAATCTAAAATCCAAGCAAGTGTTTATGTCTTTTAAAACTGTCCTTTAAAAAACAATTTGCAGCCTTAGAAGGCTTTTGCCATGTCTCTTAGGGATATTTACCAGGTGTGTCAATTTTAGCCTCACTGGACGTCAAATTCTTAATTAGCAGTGAAATTGAATAAGGCTGATGAAACTGCTGTTCGTTTTGCAGACATGACAACCAGAAATCTAAGAAAAGTTAAAACTCTGACCTAATGATGGTTTAAAGAGGCTGTGAGGACTGTTTGTAGTGGACTGCAATGACAATTTTTGGCTGGAATCACGTGCACACTGTCATGAAGTCTCTTAACAAGGCGTGTGTTTGTTTTGGAAATGAATGGAGATCAGATCTCTTTTTTAACACTACTTTTCTTTGTTAAAGACAACTTTTACCAGATACAACACAACGCGGTAAGGTATTTATCAACAGTTATGCAGCGTTGTTGTTTGAAACGTGAAGCAGGCTATATCCAGTGCCACTCACAGCCTAGTGTCTGATGTATCTGTAGGCTAATGTGTAATGTTAACGAAATCTTATGGCCTGCTCATCTACCAAGCAGAGCTCACATAACCTCACTCTTCATTTTGTTGACAGACTCAAGTTTGATGAGATCACTGCAGTATAACTGCTGCATGTGGGTTGGAATGAACATTATCACAAACAGCTTAGCTCGTGCTTTAGCCTTTAGCCTGTGCTCTATCAGTCTCACATTCAGCTTTCTTCAGCTCTGACATCCTTTTTCTGTCTGACAGTCCAGTTCCAGTGTCCACCATCACTACTAAATTCATCACAGAAATCGTTTTCCACAGAGGAAAAACACAGATCTCTCTTCTCACTACTAAATTTTGTCAGCCAGTGTGGGTGTTGTCCTAGAGACTTCAGTTTGCTGTTAATCAATCTGGTCCTGCCCGTCCCCATCAGGAAGCTAAGAAATAGCATTTAGAAATAATCTATTTGGCTGCTGATAATCTCATTTTAAATTGTGGATTACAATCAGGTATATATCTAGAAGTGAGACTTTTTCAAGAAAACTTACAGAGTCCTCACAGTCCCTTTAACCAAAAATCTAAGCAAAGTTGAAACTCTGACATAATGACAGTTTAAGTTAGAAAGTCACTAATTTCACAGCCACACTTTTTTGCAGCAATACCAGTCTGAAACCTCCAGATACACTGTAAAAACTGAGATCTAAGCAAGTGTCTGTGTCTAATTTCTGGGGCAAACTGTTGTCTTATCAGACTTAATATAAGCCTCATAGACAGAGTCCTGAGGAGATGCTACATTCAAATTCATGCTAGTTTTCCGTGACTACCAGCCGTGCCTTAAACTGTAAAATACTCAACAGGAAACAGGAAATCACTTTAAAATGAGTCTTAGATTTAGTTCATTGATCATAGTTTACTATGATTTGGTAGTTCAAAGAAGCTCTCTGCCCTTCACTGTCTTACCTGGTTATAAGAGACTACTGATAAATTGCTTTGTAGACTGTTTGCTACTATATCCACAGAGTTATGTGAGAGTCCGTTCTGATCTTGCTGCAACTCGGTTTCCTTTCCCTGCCAATGTTCCTCTGCCATCCTTTGACTGCTGGCATCGTGGAGGCTGTTGTTGTTGCTGTTGGGGCACTTGCTCTTCTCTGGGGAAGCAAAGGGGTTGTAGTCTCCTTCCAGCATGCGGTGAGGCTGGGTGTTGAACTCAGCTTGGAAGGAGGAGAGCTGCTGCGTGACGCCAAGGAGGCCACCAACTTCCACACTCAGGATCACCCAAATGACATCTGTTAATTGAAACAAAAAGAATGTCAAGATAGAGTGCTAAGTAAAGGACACAAGCCTTTGAAGCAGTAGTTAAATCATTTAAACACACCAGATACTCAGACACTTAAACAGCCCCAGGTATGCAATTCTTTTCTCCATTAATAGTCAGGATAGTTAAATACCAGCAGTGAGAGGAGAGGAATTATCCCAAAGAACACCACCATGAAATATTCATGACACATTAATATTTGGTTCCTCCCAGCTGCTTAATTTGTAAAGAGCAAGTCTTGAGGGAGCTCCTTTTGTGATCCATCATACAGGTAAAACTTGCGGGAGACATAAATCAAGTAAAACGACTCGATATTCAATCTGTGCAAGCTAATAGAAATATTTTAATGATGTTTAATAATATGGCACTGAATCTTCAGTGGTGTTGCCTGACTTCTGGCAACAATGCTTAATGTACAATATTAACATTATCAATAATAGTTTGCTATAGTCTAATTTAAAAAAATCACAGATGATGAATGAATAAAGTTCATTTTCTATTGCTTAAAATTACAAAAAGTCCTCTGCAGTCGTGTTTTAAGCTAGATATTGTCTTACACTGCTTTGATAGGCATCGCAAATCTTGATTTACATGTAGGTACATGACTGAATAAAAATGAAAATCTATTTGAAAAGAGAAGAACAGAATTATAATGTAAGTGGCATTCTGGTGATTACACTCTCTGTGTGCACAGAACAGCACGAGTCTAACATTGGCCTGCTTACCCTCTTATTAAGCTGGGGAGTTTCAATGATTACTTTTTAAAATCGACAAATATTAGCTTTAGCAAACATGACCTTAGCATTGCTGAAAACTAGGGTGCATGCAAAAGCATGACAGTCTGAGCTTAAGTGTTTGGGTTGCAACCAATCATTATCAAAAACTTATTTATCAGCTTGTTGATTGCCAAGTGGTTAAGGTCGTGCTCCATATGGGCAAAAAGCCCTTGAGCAGGCAGCCCGGGTTCAAGTCCAACCTGTGGTGACATTCCCGCATGTCACTCCCCACTCTCACCCCATTTCCTACTCTATCCGCTGTCTTGTCCTCTCAGACTGTAATTGCCTGAACCGAAAACCAAAAGATGTATTAAGATAATAATAACAATGTAATGATAATGACAAAAAATCTTTATCATGAAATGCAATTCATGTTGTTTGCAGGGTGAACTTTGCAGTTCTTACCTCCAAAGTAAAGACCAGTAGCTGTGCACATTCTCCACTGGCCCTGGTACATGCCAGGAGCCACAGGGCTCTGCATTTGCACACTCACATCAGTCATTTCCTGTGGGTCTAAAGACCGAACCATCACCATGTTCACATGACCAAACTGATCTCCTCCAACATACTTCAGACAGACCCCAGGAGGCCACGACTCTGCACCTGTAGGACACACAAGCACAAGCAAGTGTTATTAGAAGGTCTTGCATCTACTTTGTGTGTGATCAGGTTTTCATTTCAAAAGACCTACCGGTGTTTTGTATTCTCCAGGTCTTTGTGAAAGGTGTGTCTGGTGGTACTGATTCTCCTTCCCCAATTGTCACATCCTTCACTAAGGACATGCAAGGTGCATTGATGTTGGGACTCTCAAAGTCATAGTAGGCTCCGATGGCTGCTTGTAAATTCCTGAGGGAGCAAGAGAGCAAAATCCAGGTGATCAGAGGAAATTACGTTGAGAGTGTTAAGTGTGATTTAGAAAGGAAACACACAATTCTAAAGCAGGTTGCTTTCCTCCCATTGCCAAGCACGATTTTTTTTCCATTATCTTGTTAAAGTTATAGAGATTAGACTAGACTAGACTAGAATAGAATAGAATTTAGTTTATTAATCTCTGAAGGGAAACTCAAGAAGGATTTATATGTATTATCTCAGCATTCATTTATGAATCTTTTTGACGGTTAAAAACAGAAAATAATGCATGTCATAAAACTTCATTATAATACAGCTAAAGCAAAAATTATAAATAGGGTTTTAACACTGGTTTAAGATAGTGTATATTGCCAGCAGCACCGGTGCACGTTTTTCTTTCTATTTTATCTTTTCTTGGTGAAATAATAGCAACTCATTTCTCTCAAATGTGAAAATCAAAGGAACTACTTTTACAAGTCTGAAGTGAAAATAGCTCAGCAAAACACGGTGGTTTTAATGTCTACAACATTAGTAGATTCTATATAATAACATTATTTTGTGTCATTTAAGTACAGTATGTGGCAAATGGGAGCTTCCTGTTACACGCTGGTCATCCATAAAGCTGCAGTTTTATTTTTAGACAGCCAGTTGCAGTGCAGCTATTACACCACATCACGTGATATTACTACAGCCAGAAGACTGCCGTTTAAATCCTCCATAGACTTGCATTGGTTTCGTACTGAATATGCGCAGAAGAGATACATGGAATAGGAATTCTTACAGTAACATTTCCGTCCAAAACACCTTCGTTTTTGATTCAGTCAGACTTTGAGTAACTTACGGTTTATTTTTAACCACCGTGTCGCAGAAAATCTTATTTAAAACTAGGATGATGATAGTTTAGTAGTCAGCAGTATTTGTCCTGAAAGGTGAAAATTCTCGAAGCTCACGAACTGCTGTGAGCTTTGAGCTCCCCTCTGCAGACGTTATGTCGGAAGCTTACGTAATGAACAGTTGCTTTCCGCACCGTGGTCAATGAGAGACAGACAACGTTATGTTACACCATGTTGGCTGACGCTAATGAATATTTGACCCCCACATAAAATGCAAAAACACGTCACAGATTGTGATAGCGATGAACTTTTTCTCATTTCAGTCCTATGACTAGCCACCTGGTAGTACCTAGCTAACATGACTACTGTCTACATTCCTCTCTGAAAACACTTCACTGTCAACTTAATTATGTTCAGCCCATGTAAGGATACATCGTCGAGTCTTTAGCTACATTTAATGTATAACTCTTCAATTTCTGAATGGTGAAACACCACCTAAACAGGCTTCCCTATGTCCCTGACAGGCAATCAGAAGTCGGTGACTCAGCTAACGCCTGTTACGTTACTACAGCGTCAATAGCTGTCATTGTACCCACGCCAACGTAAACACTCTCACTCTGGATCACAATGAAGGAAACACCATCTGAGATTGAATTCCATTGCTCCCTAGCCTTTTTATAACTACTGAGTAACAACTAGTGGGAAAATAGCTAGCATACAGTATCTGTCTATAGCATATAGCCCGCAGGAGGCCAGAGGAGTCACCGAGCTCACCAGTTGGTCATGTCCAGAAAGAAGGCGCATCCAGCAGGGTTTAGTTGGAACCCGAGGAGCCTCTGAAATTCCGATATCAAGATGTCTTTGTCTGTTGTTCCCATGCAGCTAAATTTCTGCATGAGCTCTTGGTCCAGGTCCAGGTCCATGCCCTCCATCGCGGAATCGCCTGGACAGACACAAGGGCTACGCTTCTAATTTAGTCCGAGGCCTCGACTTGTCATAACAAACTCAACAACAGGGCCAACTGCGCATGTCACATGATTTTGTTCTGTGGCTCCGTGCTTGTGCCTATGAAACTCTGGGCTGTACGAGAAACTAAAATATTGCGCTCGCTTCAAATTTATTAGATTTATGTTTAGTTTCAGAGTTATTTGATATGTAAATATCAAAAACATCCCATTTTATTTTTAAATACTTTATTTCGCAAATGAAAAGTATAAATTAAAACAACTACAGGCCGCTGAATGTCATAAAAGAGAAAAAAAAAATCAGTATTGCAAATAAGGGGGGAAAACGGAAAACAACTGTTAAAACCAGGGCTTCACGTCTTTTACATATCCAAAAAGAAGCGAAAATAATAAAACAAATTAATTCTTAGCCTTCCTCCATTATTAATCACTTAATAATGACCCATTTAGCTTCCTTTTTGTATATACACCGATGTGCAGAATGAAAAAAAAATGAAATAAAAAAAAAGAATAATCGTCTATCGATGAAAATAAGTTAAGTGGAAATGTTCAATTTTATTTGTTGTTTCCACAATTTCACCCTGCCGTTGTGCCGCGGAAATCCAGAAGATGGCGTCTTTGTCTCGTTTGAGCTTACCAGTAGTGGAGCAGTGTGCGTTTCCATGTGTGTTTATATGCGTGTGTGTCCCTGTAGGTTTGTATTCGTGTATGTGTGTACTTCTTCTGTGTGAGTCTGTGAAAGAGGGTCAGCGGCTGTCCGGTATTTAGCGAGGTAGCAGTTAGCCTGTGCTGTGCCAGCAGCGGCTAAAAGATGCACACAGCTAACGCTATGTACGATATACAGGTGCCTGGAAGCTAGTATATGTTTATTTCAATGAAACAGAGCTGTGAGTGTTACAATATAAACACGGGCAGAAATGGCCGGGATTATAAAAAAACAAATCCTGAAACATTTGTCAAGGTAAGTGGGTCTATGATGATGCTGTGGTAGCATATTAGCTCAGCTGGATGATGTATGTAACGTTACAGCCTTTAAGACAGAAAGCGATAGTTTTGTATTGGAACTACATTGATTTCAACGGTGGTTACCATCCGTTAGCCTAACGCTAACATGATTTATAGCTTCATGAGAGACGTGAGGAGACTTGACAGAGGCAGTGAACGCAGCATACCACCAAACCAACAACGTTAATCATTACTTTTCTCAGTGAATGCACATCTGCAAACAAAAATATTATATGTTACAAGCTACCGTATAACTTGCCTTTTGAAGCTGATTTGGTGGATTTAATGGGCCTAAAAAACACTTGCTGTTGAAAAAGCGTTGCCGATAATGTCATTATGATAGTTTTCAAGAGCCCTAAATATATTGTTTTAGACTTTTCCTTAATTAAGGCTACACTAATAACCAAAATCGTTTGAACACCTGACAAATCTGAAAATATTTTCATTTTTGCCTCCAGGACATGGTTTCATTTCATAATGTTCATTAACATGCGGATAGTTGGTTGTTTTTATTCATTTTGATTTTAACATTTGGTATTTACACCTTTTGTAGCAGTTGCGGTAGTAGATATCTCTGGCATTGTGTCGATATATTTCTTAAGAGCATCAACACTAATGTTAGCCCATGCCAAATTAAAAGCTTTCCTTTGAATGTACAATAGATCTGTACCTTTTATTTCCCATCTTGCCCAAATTTGCTGGATAGGATTTAAGGTGTCGGACTTGAGGAGGCAGGTCTGTCATTTTCAATATTCCTCTTAAAGATATCAAGTCTTTGAATAATTTTCCACCCATCTACCTATTTACCTATCTGTTTATCCATCTTCATCTTTTCCCAGTAGAGTTAAACAAGTGTGTTCCTCTAACAAGACTTAAATAATGCAAGTTTCTACATAGAAGGTTGACTCTGTGGAAGACTTATTTCACTCATTTATATCTGACTGCTTTGACCCCCTGCACATGACTCAGTGAATGAAGGAAAATCAGCTTTGTTTGTTTTCGTAACAGTATCAGTAATGCTTCTTAAACTTTTGTGCAACCACATTTTTTTTCCTTTCCTTTCTTCTTAGAAACAGTAAGTCTGTTTGCACAGCAGTCACACATTGCCGAATATTGTATTCCAGTCACCTTCAGCATCTGTTCTGGAGCAGGCTGCAGTATTTTTTTTTCCTACCTGGACTTACTTCCTGTACATGTGATGCTCCTGCATAGACAGGAGACAAAGGGCCTGCTACCCCATCTCTCTCATAAATGTCTGAATTTCTGAACGTGCATTTACATCTTAAATCAGTGCAGAATCATTGCCACAACAGACAAGATCAATAGTTTGTTGTCTGCGACGTTAATTCGTCAGGAGTAAAAATAGCTGCTGTGTGTTCAGCTTTTATCAATATAAACTGAAACTAAAATACACACAACCATTATTGGTGTTTACAGTTTTAACAGACTTTTCTGGGCAGTTCCTTTCACATTATTTTTTTTATAGTTAATTAGTTTAATTCTGAAAACCAAACAGTTGTGCTTTTAAGAAAGTTAGCACAATGACTTCTTTCTTTGATATTAACATGCTGAGTAAAGAGAATTGAGAGAACTGGCCGATAACGTAATCCGTTACTAATCTTTGTAGTTATCCAGAAATAATGGCACCATGGTTATCTTTGCTCAAAAGAAGATTTAATAAATGGGAGTGGCAGCATGCAGCTGTGTTAAAGTACAATAAAATACAGTATGTGTGCGGTTCGATCCTTGATGTATCATGGTTTCTGGACATGAGAACTAGGGCTGCAACTAAAGATTATTTTCATGATCCATCCATCTATCGATTACTCTTTTGATTAATCGAGTAGTTTTATGGTCCATAAATTGTCAGAAAATGGTGAAAAATGCCAGTGTTTCTCTGAGTCCAAGATGGCATTGTAAATTGTTTTTTTTTTTGTCATCTGACCAAAGATATTCAGGACTATCATTGAGGAGCAAAGAAACTAGAAAAAAATCCATATTTATGAAGCTGAAATCAGAACATTTGGACTTCTTTTTCTTAAATAATTACTTAAACCGATTAATCAGTGGTCAGAATAGTCAAGGATTAATTAAGTAATTGATTTATAATTGATTATTTAATTAATTGTTGCAGCTCAAATGAGAACTGGCTCAGGATCATAGGTGCTTTTGGTTGATGCCCATGTTTTGGCAACAATAATAGAAGTGTATTAATGCGTTGCTCGGTGTCAAAGAGAAGCTTTTTAAAGCTTTAACTGGATTTTCAGGCTTATCAGGCACAGAACTGTCGAACATTTTGAAAAAGTTAGTCCTCCTCCACACCTCTTCTCTTTTTTTATTTAATCTGATGAGGTAGAACAGAGTTATTCTCCTGCTACAGCTAGTCTGCTGCTTTTCAACAGCTCCTCTTGGTTGATGTCTTCAACATGTAGTTGGAATTCATCCTCTTTAGTCATGTGGTATATGTGAAATCACAGCTTCGGACAAATTGATTTGCCCTGATTGTTGCTATATTTACCCTGTGGGGGTTGTAGTGTGCTGTATATACTGGGTGTTGTTGTGATTAGAGACGGTTAACCAAGACTGGAAGCTGCGTGAGTCTTGAAAAGGAGGCTGCTTTCCCTGTTTCCTGAGATGACTCATGCAGCTGCACTACTTCTGGTCTATGCTGCATAATTGAATTTCGTGCGTTTCTGTTTCCCAGATCATCAGTGACGTATGCTGATGAAATATGGTGTTTCCCTCATAAATGTTTAATAATCCTCCCACACTTTGAAGTTGTGAGTTTTTTTGAAGCCATTAAATGTGTTCCTTTCTTTTCTTTTACCAGGTTCACCAAGAACCTCTCCCCGGATAAGATCAATCTGAGTACGCTGAAGGGAGAGGGGCAGCTCTCTAACCTCGAGCTCGATGAAGAAGTTCTGCAAAACATGCTCGACCTGCCCACCTGGCTGGCTGTCACCCGGGTCTACTGCAACAGAGCCGCCATCAGGGTACGTCACTGACTTGTCAAACCTGATTGTGTAGTTGCTCTGACAGGTGAGGCTGCCTCCCTGTTTTCTCCTCCTGTCTTTTCAACTGGATTATCAAAACATGAAGCAGGTTAAAAATCACTCACAGCTCACATCGTTTTATGACATTCAGAACAAACAAAAGATTTCCTGTTTATTGATGTGCTGCTTTTCAGTGCACAGGGTTATTGATGAAATGAGGAGTGGCAGTAACACAGAGATAAGCACTGCTTGAGGCACCACTGAGGACATTTTGATCCTCCAGACCAGCTCTGGTTGTTGATAATAGAGAGGCGAGCAGTGATTCAGAGGGACACAAAAGGCCAGAGGCCAGAGAGAGCGTTGGACAAACTGGCTGCTGTGCACTGAGCTGTCAGGATGGCTGCTTTGTGTTTCATATATCCAAACAGTGCTGCATGTTTGGACAGTTTACATCCACTTTAAGATTAACATGCATATTCTGTATCCTAAAAAAATCATTTTTAGGTCAGAGTTGGAAGCACGTCGTTCGATATTGTAGTAAAGTATTGCATCTGTTGCAACATATATCTTAGTCAGCACAAGCTCTCCATTATTTTCAGGTCATATCATATTGAAATATCAAAAAAAGGAACTGTTGTTTTTTTTACTACATGAATGATACACAGTGGAACGTTGTGCTCCTGCCTGACCTTGATGTCCTTTATTTTTAGATACAATGGACAAAGTTGAAAACAAGCCCCATCTGCCTGGTAAGAACAATGTTCTCCTTTGAGCTTTTGCATATCTCTGTTCATAGCATATATTGAACTAGCATAAACAGAGACGTAGCCTGAGCAGTACTCTTTCCTCTCTCGTGTAGTTCTTGGATAAGGTAGAGGTAGAAATGAGGACATGTGAGGAGCCTCGTCCACCTAACGGCCCTTCCCCGATAGCTATCACAGAAGGCCAGAGGTAACCCTGCAGGAATTTTGATTTTAGCCGTCTAATTTTTAATACCTGGTGTGTATGTTATTACTGCATTCTCATGTTTGTATTTGCAGTGAGTACGGCTTTGCAGAGAAGGTGGTGGAGGGCATGTCTGTACGGATCAACTCCATCACCATCAAGGTGCAGTCTCGTGCCTTCCACGCCTCCTTCGAGCTTTGGCAGCTACAAGGCAACAGTCTCAATCCCAAGTGGCAGCGCAGTGACCTCCGGTACACCCGCATCACCGACCCAAAGAGAGGAGAGGTACTGCACTGCACTGCACTGCACACTTTGTCCCCCTCTCCACATCAAGCTTTAGCTTTGCTGGATGAAAGCTGGAAAACTGTTTGGGTTTTTAGAAGCTTTGGTGAAGAAATTTGGATGGACGACACTTCAAAATGAACTTTTGTAATCTGCTTTTAAGCCTGGGTTCCATCATAAATCTTAAATCTCAAAACGTGACGTATTTTTGCTCAGTGATTGATGATTTCATCTTCTTTTTGTTTCAATAAGGTGCTGACATTTAAAGAAATCAACTGGCAGAGTCTACGAATAGAAGCAGACGCTATTGAGAGTGATGACCAGGACCTTGGTAGCACCCCATTACGTCTCATCACCAATCAGGGACGCATTCGTATCGCTCTGAAACGCAGAGTAAGGCTTTCTGTGCTTCCATAACTAGCTTCCTACAACGATAATATTTTGACGTAATCAAGTTTATTTCTCTTCTATTCTCCTCCAGATAAAGGACTGCAACGTGTTAGCATCCAAGCTACTTTTTATTTTGGATGATCTGCTGTGGGTGCTGACGGACTCTCAGCTCAAAGCCATCATCCATTACTCCAAATCCCTCAGTGAGGTCATGGAGAAGTCTGCCCAGCAGAGGAAGAGCAGGACCGCTGAATCCCTGCAGGTCCAGCTCACCTCAAACTCATGAATGCTTTGAAAAAAAACATTGCAAAGTAGAATAATTTCTAGGTTTGCAGAGTTTATAAGTTGGTCTTTTGGTTTTACCTCCTCTATGTTTACAGACTGCTCCTCCATCACCTGGCCTCCACAATCTCTGGGCAGACCCCACTCCTCTCCCACCTGGCACCCCCAACACCACAAGCCAATACTTTGATCTCTATGATGTCAAGGAGTCTTCCTACCACACCTTCATATCCCGTTTGGACTTACACATATGCAACGACAGTTCTTCACTAGATGAAGGTTTGGGGCAGATAACTTATTGTGTTCTATAAATATGGATATCAAGTATATTTGGGTTTATTATGTGTTTGTGCACATTCCATTGTCAGTTCTCTCGGTTCATGAGAGTTAATCTGGTTTTAACAACTATCATGTGATTTTGCACAGATGAGTCCCCCCCACCAGGCCTGCAAGGTGCCATGCAGCTGACGTTCAAGAAACTGGGTTTTGACTATTACCCCATCCACAGACCTGGTGAGAGTGAAAACAGACTTTTTCAGGCTGTAACTGTTTCTGTGTCACATCTCACCCAGAGGCCGTGTCCTGCTCCCACTACAACCACCGCTTTCATTCAGGCCGAGCTTTTAGGAGGATTACTATTCAGAGAGACCATTTCATTATTCTTTGAGGAATTTGTGGAAGTGTGGAGGAATGTAGAACAACAGAGCTGCCTCTGCGAGGCCTTATAGTCAATTAAAGAGACAAAGAGAGAAGAAAAGACAGCTAGCTAAATAAAAACAGATTCTTCAAAAATGTTACAGAATTTGTGTTTGATAGATTCTTTTTTTGTTTTGTTTTGTAAAAACATCTCTTGGCAATAAATCTTATAGTGTTGACAGCCTGTGTATTTTCCTTTTTAATGGTATCACATTTGTAAGGAACATGCGTTTGTGTGATGAGCAGCAGAGCTGAATACGGGTTGCGCTGATAAACAATTTCCCAAATCTCTGCCAATACCAGACAGCTTATTCCATCATTGACTCTGGATTGGATGATGAAGTCTGACATATTTACAGTTTGAACAGGTGCAAACCAGGCACCTGATGGTCAGAACCTGGGGTTACTAGAGCCTCAAAACAGGAGTCAGTAGGAACGAATAAGCTGTTCAGCATTGGTGAAGAAGATCTGGTTAATTTTTCATGGGCACAACCCACGTACTCGGATCTGCTCTCATTCCACAAATGTAGCACCATTTAAAGGGGAAATAAACAGGCTTTCCAGTGGTACAAGAGTTAATGCCAGGAAGCATTGTAACAACAAAGAAATTATCTACAGAACACAAATGTCCTTACTTTTTATTCTAAGTTTAGTTAGTGCTCATGTGTATGATCACCAGCTTTGAGAAGGGTCCAGATTTGTTGACACAAAGACGGAATTTTCCTGCAGTTCCTACTTACAGGAAAACATCTACAGCATCTGTGGCAAGATATCAGACATAAATTTAATAAACCATAAACTGGTAAATTAACTGTCTAAATAGGCTGCAGTGAACAGTGAGCATAAGGCCGTAGAGTTTACATCAGATTTTCTTCACAGGAATTTGGTTTAAAGTCTTGAACGTTGTCTGAATCATATCCGTCTTTTTGTTGCTTATCTAATACAGCTGATGGATGTCGACACTGGGAACGCCACTGTGGAGCCATGGAGGCTCAGCTTCAGTGGGCTGGGAAGTTGCTGCAGGAGTACCAGAAAAGAGCAGAGGTTTCTGGGTTCCCTGGGCCACATACTGAGACACCCCAGCCAAATAATAACTCCTTTGAAAATTCAGGTGGAGGTAAGAAGATTATGATTCCTATTGGTGCTTCAAGACTTCTGATTAGAAGTAAAATGGTTGAGGGAAACTCAAACATGATCAGTGCTGAACTGTAAATGTAAGTGGACATCTGATCAGCATGCATCTGAGCTTGTTAGGCATTGTTTTGTAAAACTAGAGGAATTTACGTAAAGTTTGACCTTTTAGCACCTCCCCCCTCTTCTCGGAAGGTTTTCCACAACACTGTGGTGTGAGTCTGTGTGAGTTTGTGCCCATTCAGACAAAAGAGCATTTGTTGGGTCAGGCTCTGGTGTTGTAGGAGAAGGCCTAGCTTTGAGTCAGCTTTCAAATTCCTCTCAAAGGCCTGCAGTGGGATTGAGGCCAGGCAGCTGGAGAGGTTAGTGGGGTTTCTGCAGAATGTTAGCTACGAAATGTTGCTTTTTGTACAGAGACACATCCGAGGCCTCAACACACAGACAGAGAGGGTTTTTCTAAACACTGAAAACAGCCGCAGATTATTTTTAGCATCACTCTTCCACTGAAATGTTCAGCACCCTCTATGCATTCTGGCAGCCTCAAAACCCAGATACATCCTCTAGACTGCCAGAGAGTAAAGCATGACTCATCACTCAAAACGACACCTTTACTCTGCTTCAGAGGTCAGAAGTTCCTCTCCAGCCTCAGGCTCTGCATTGTGATGAAAGGCCTGAGTGCAACCCATTTTGTAAATGTAGCTTCCAGAGTCACTTTTAGCAGATGACTGGTGCTTTTTTCTTTTAATTTACAACCTCATTGCAGAGTTGCTGTTGCTTTAAAGAGTTTATTGTTCACAGTTTCAGCTCTCTCAGTTGCCAGGGTAGATCAAACAGGGCAGAAATATTATAAGCAGTCACTTAGCAAGTTACAACCAAGTCTAAATGTTTGAAGATTTCATTTCAATATTCTGGGATTTCAGTTCCTGTTGGTAACACATGGTTAAAGCACCTCAACACAAATGTCAGTAAACATCTAATGAAATTATTATCAATATCTTAATGAATCCTCCACAGTCCTCATCACAATCCGATACAAGGCTCAGGAGAAATAGATGTGATCATCTGTATCATGATCCAAAAGAAATAGTTTTTCTTTTGCTTCTCTAAGTAATAACTTTTTAAATGTCAGCTCTTTTATTTTTATGCTTCAGATCAACAAACCAGTCCCAAATCCACTCCCCCTGCCTCAGAGGCCGGATCCAGAAGGAGCTCTGCTGCAGCTCCTCCCACACCCTCACTGAAGAGGCTGCGATCCTGCTGCGTAGTGGTCAGGATGGATGACGTCAACATTCACCAGGCAAGCTTTAAACATCAACTGTGATTGGACCTACTTCCTTTGAAAAAAAACATGCTTTGATTAGTGAATTGACAGGGCGACTGGGCAGTCTGGTAGATCATCTGCCAAAGGCTTGAACTTACTTTTCCAAATTAAATTCTAGCTGTGACAGAGCATGAGACACGTGGAGATGAGATGAACACTTTGTATGCATGCAGAAAACAAGCATGCATGAGTCACTGGCTCCTCTCTAAACTGCTGCTTCACAGTTCATAGCTCGCTTACAGGAGTGTCATGTGCTGCAGTGCGCTCAGCACAGCTCAGACCAGAAAAAGGCGGGTTAGATTAGAAACCCTGCAGACATCTGTCAGACAGGCTTCACAGTGGGAACAAAAGCCTCTTTCAAATCAGCTGTCTGATGTGTTCCTTGGTCAGATTTCTCATCTCTTATGTTGATATGGTGTGTAAATTTTTCAGATTAACTCCTTTGGGGAGTTTAAATGCAGAAAATGTGTACACAACCTATTAATAATTTCCAGTGGGTCCTTATGTCACTACCGGCTGAGAAATCCCCTTTGCTCCTTCACACTCTTAAGCTGCTTCTGCAGTTTCACTTTGGGCTTTTCTTCATGAAAAATTTAAGAGTTTCAGGGTTATTTTAGGTTCAAGCCTCCTTTTAGTTCCACATTTGATAGAGCAAAAATCACCTGAGGGAAATTCTGAACCTTTCTGGGTGTCCACCTTCAATTTCTATGAGGAAATGACCAATTTTCCAGACTAAGGTGTTTGTTTTTTTTGTTTTGTGCAACCTGTCTTTTACTTGAGGGTAAAATTAAAAAAAACACAAATGCAAAAAGGGAAGTCATTCAAAATCTAACCTCTACAACTCAACTTGCAGGTGTCAACAAGAGGCCGTCAAAACAAGAAGACACAGTCTTTATTATCCTGCAACCGTAAATCCCTACGTTTGCCTGACAACGTCCCAGCAGTTCATTTGCAGTTAACTGAATACTACTTCCCTGACAACCCTGCTGTCTCAGGTACCCTGCAACTGTCACCTTGTTTTTGTTTTCAACTTGTTCAAATTTAATTCTGTAAGACGTGCACCTGCTTTACTCACATATAGCGTTAAAGCTCCTTTACAAGTAGTCTAAGGGGGCTTTCACACCAACATTGTTTGGTCCGAACCTTCAGACTTTTCTGTTTGATCCGAACCAAAATGATAGGTGTGAAACCTCCCCTTGACCTTGGTCTGAACTAAACAGTCGGACCTTGCGGACCTTCAAAAGCGGTGGTCTCGGTCCGGACCAAATGGGACCACGGTCTTGTTCATGCCCAGTGTGAAAGCATTATTTTGAAAGGTTCAGACCTTCGTACCAATAACAGGAAATTACGACATGACTACATTTAAGATACAAACAAAAGCTTACAACAGGAATACATTTGTTGATTAATAAAACAGTGAGTGTTGTGACTTAGCACTTGCCCAGTCAAAATACATTACATTACAATTAATATCATGCTACCGAAATTAACCAGCAGCCTGGACAGAATGGGTGAACGGTAGCTGGTCTACGTTACGCGAAGAGTAGAAGTGTCTGTTATGCTGAATGGAAATTGTCCAAGAATGGGAAATTTTTATTGTAGATTAAGTTAAACCTCACTACTGACAGCTTATCTTTCAAAAGGTTTGACAACACATACCTTCTCTCCCGAGTCGGTGTTCCGATTGCTCGCAGGATTACATACTTTCTCCTCCTTTACTGTCAACGACAATAAAGTTGTCGTCTAATTATATAACTTAAAAGACAACCTCAGATCGGCCTTATATACAGCTCTTCAAGTTGTCGCTGTTGGTGGTACAAAATCATCAATAATATGAAAGCTGGTCCTCCTCCTACCTCTCTCTGATCTCCATCTTTTCTCTTTTCCTTCCTCCAGTGCCCACAACAAACCTGTATGCCCAGCTGAACGGCCTCCAGTTCTGTGTAGATCCAGCCAGCATACTGTGGATCAATCTGTTCTCCAGAGGGTTATTGCACACCCTGGACCAGGTCAAAGCTTTCTATCATTTGCAAGACAGCAGCAAGGCTGAAGAACATGTAGATATTTGTTTGGATGCGACTCAGCTAAAGGTGAAGAAAGCATCTCTCATTTTAGAATTGAACATTTATAACTGCTGTCTTTTCTTTTGTTTTATGCATCATGTGTTTGTGTTCCCTAATCTAGCTCGTAATACCTTTGGATTCCTCCATATTAGACCATCCGGAGCGTCCTCAGTCCCTCTCTGTCACTGTGCCCCAGTTGGCTCTCAGCAACACCCCCTACTGCCCTAACGGCTCCAGAGCGGATCTGGACAGCACTTATAACAAGTTTGCCAGCTGCCCTTTCTTCCAAACAACACCCCCCTGCCCTTACCCACGAGACAGGAGTGCCTTCTGCCCCATCCCATCAACTTTCCATGAGCTGTCCCAAGAAACAGAGCCCCAACCTTTGGACATTAAGAGGTTACGATCCCAGGATATCTGGTCCCTCAGTCTGTCCAATGTAACCTTAGGATTTGATGGAGCTCGGCGATTCCCCAAAGGCAGAACTCAACCTTTTGTTGAACCCTTTGCCATGTCAGTGTGGATTTGTCAGCCCACTGCCTTCAGGAGCAATTCACCATCTCCCTCCTCGAGTCCTGGTCCCTCCTCGAGTCCTGCTGGAGACCAGCTGGAGAACTCATCTCTTGCTTCATTCCACATTTTGGCATACACCATCAATCCAGTGAAGATGTGGCTCAATCATTACCAGTATGTAGCCCTACTGAGGATGAGGGATGCCATGGCTCGGTTGGGGGCCGAGTTGGGCAGAGATCTCCGAGATGTGAAGCAGGCTCACGGCAAAAAGACCAAACCCGCCACGCTTTGTCTTGCCCTCCTGGTGGACTCAACAGAAATGGGTCTCCTTTTGCCAGCAGTGTGCTCCGAGCCTGAAGGCGAGGTCCCTCACACCCCAGAGACAGACAGTCCGAGCATAACCGACTCTGACATGTCTCCCACTCATCATTCTGAAGACGTCCCAGAGGACAACGGGGTGGAAACCGGCTACTCCGTCAGTACAGTCAACGAGAACTTCATCGATGAACAAGGTGCGGTGGAGGAGGCGTTTGAGGCCATAGAGGAGGGGTTGGATGGACAGGAGGACAACGCCGCTGTTTCACCTGTGCTTTCTCCAGGACACTCCCCCGCCATCTCCCGTGAACCGTCCACCTTCAGCCTGGAGGGGGAGCTGTCAAGCGCCATTAACGTCACCAAGGATGTGACCAAAGATGCCATAAGTGCCTCACTGGACCTCACCAAAGGGGCGTTTTCGATTACAAAAGACGCCTTTAGCATGCTGAGTCGGGGCTCAGGGATGAGCAAATTGTTCAGTCCACAGGCGAAGTAAGTGCTACTGCTCTCCTGCTGGGCTGTTGGTAACACATGGTTGAGTCTGGAGCTCATGGCGAGCACTGTATGCTTTCTTAAACAACTGTCTGTGTGTTTACAGGGAACAGGTCCAGCGTTCAGACGGGTCCTCCCCCTCTTTGGCTGCCAGCCCACGTCACAAATCCATGAAGCAGTCGTCTTCCCAGCATTCCTTTGATAGTTCAATCATGGATGGCAGCTTGGGGGATGAGAATCTCTCTGTGCACAGCGACTTCAGCGATAATTTTGTTGTTCTTATGGACTCAGGTACTCAAGATAAACCTGAATGTTCTGAACAGTTCAAACCAAACACAGGTGATTTATTCTACTGTTTGTTTTTCGTCTGTTTCCAGAGTGTTTAGGTGCCAATAACACCAGTATGAGTCAAGCAATCCCAGCGTCAGGAGCAGAGAGACGTTCATCAGCTGAGCTCAGCAGCTCTCTTTCCCACAGCACGGAGGATGTGTCCCAGGATATGGTGGGTGCTTTGCCTCAGTAGTTTTAACGAACTCAGTTTGTTTTCCAGTGATTGAAATGTGACAGGACTGCGATGTGCTGTTGTTGCAGTCGTCTGTGTTGGTGCTGATCCTGAGTGGAACAGCTTGTACCATGGAGGTAAAGGGAGAAGACCAGATCGTGGCCGTGGAAACTCAGAATCTGATCCCTGTGCAGATGGGTAACATCAGGGTAGCTGACCTGCACGCTGGACTCGTACAAGGTGTGCTTTTGATTCATATCAACAAGCTCTTTAAAAATCATTCAAATTTAAAGCTGATAAGTCTTTTTCTGTTTTTATTTTTCTTTTTTTTTGGCTGGTCTTGATACGGACTGGAAGTAATACTGACCTCTGTATGAGCTACAACAGTCACAGAGTAGATGTTCAATGAAGAGATTAACTAACACGTGCTGATGTCATATTTTCCAAGATCAGTAAAGAGATAAAAAGCACCAGTTTGATATGAAAATAGAAAAAGGAGTGTAGATCTTGAAGAAATTTGAAACAGTCCTGACTGTAAAGTTTAGTTTAAGTTATTTTACAAGATGAGCTCTCTTAACCCTAACAGGTTCTGAGAATTTGCATTGTTGTTGATCACACACAAAGTGAATAAAATTACTTTTAATTTATTTATAAACTTGGAAAAATGCCTAAAATTGTAATACAGGCACCACATGAGAATTATAAAAGTTACCACAGCCTTTTTAATAGAGTCAAAAAAACCTATCACAAAACTCAGACATGTGGCACCTTTCCTGCATGTCTATCGCCACTCTGACCCTGTTTCCTGCTCTATCCACTGTCTTTTCCTCTTAATGAAGGATTTAAAAACCCAAAAATAAAGCTTTGGAAAAATAAGGAGGAAAAAAAACTTGCTGTCATAACTAAGCAATAAGAAAAATGATAGATAGAAAGAAACAAAAGCAGTGGAAGGTAAGAAAAAGGAAAGGTCAAGTAAGATAAAATAACATCACAGAGTTCTCAGAGTTCTTTGAGTCCTTAACTTTAAACAATCAGAAAGCCTCTCAAGCATCTGAGACTGCAGGCTGGCTCATAAGCTGATAGTAATGATTCTCTTGCGAAGGTTGGAGCCAGACCAAGCACATGGACACATGAACTGTTGCATTTCCCAGTATCCGTACAACTTACTGATGTTCTTTTATCTGCAGCCTCAGGTAGATCTGTCCAGACGCAGAACTATCAGGGCAGCAGAAGCACTCCTGCAGTGTGCATGCGATCAGAAATGGGTCCATCTGCTGCCAGACACTCTCCTCTGGCTGAGTCTTTGGGCTTCTTGGATATCAGAGTGCAGGATTTCCAGGCAGAGCTGTTATCCTCCACTGTGTCCAACATCGGCCCTTTTCTTGAAGATGAGTTTAGTGTTGATGGTCAGCTCATGCAGTTACACCTGAGCAACATCACCATCACTATAAAGGTGGGTAGTTGATACTTTTTAGGAGTTGACTATAAGATTTTAAAAAGGATATTACTACAATGAGTATATTAAGATGATATGAACATGACAGGATGCTGAGGGTGATCGTAGGTGTTTGACTGTCAGCTCTCTTGTTCCTTCAGGACGACAGTCCCAAAATCTACCCCACAGCCCCTCAACCGGTGCCGTCCTCCTTCATCGTAGATAAGCTGCTCCTGGAGCGAGGTGAAGATGGCATGATGAGGCTTAAAGGTGAGAAAGAAGACAACCTGTGGTTTCTACAGTTAAATATCTTAAGTTACATAACCTAAGTCGTCTTGCTTACAACATCTGCTGGAGCACACCTACAGAAAAGCAGAACAGAAAGTGATCACTGCTGTTTCCTTCTCGTGTTGCAGCTGGAGCTTTAGACCCCAGGCTGCTTGCAGGTGTTGCTTTGGATGGTGTGGATGATCTGAACAGTTTCTACGTGGTTCAACAGAGAAAAGAGGTAAGAGAGAGGAAGCCATTAGTGCTTCAGCTCATTGTGCCAACTTCTACATCCCGGGAAATGACCTCAGAGTTAAACATTTTCACAGACTGTACAAGTCTTTATTTAAAAGTGACTACAGCTGAGGAATCATTGTAAAATGTAAGACCCAAGTCCTCCCCCAAAAAATATAAGGCCAACACAGTTGTATAATCATGTCACAAAGTGTAGGGGAGTTGATCCAGAGAGCTTTGCTACCGTTTGAATCCCAGCTGCTACTTAGAAAACCAACAAACAAAAGGAGCTCTTTGTTTGGTATTGTTCTGTGTGTGAATGAAAACAAGCACTGTACCAGACATGAGGCGGTGTAGAGCTCTGCTACAGCGCTTTTTGTTTCTTTAATGTTTTATCAACTAGTCCAGGTCTTGAAATTAAAGCTGAGTTACACTCACAGTTGTCTATCCTGCCTGTGTTAAACACAGCAGGAATACTGAGGTTCAGTTACTGGTCACAGGATTGTGTAATCGAGTTCTGATTACACCTGCTGCTGTCTTTCAGAATCTGATATCTGCTCCACTCTGCCTGCAGCACCTGGCCAAAAAACTGTAGCAGCAACTAACCAATCCAATAATCTTTCTGTTTCAGATACAAACTCTGGAGACCAAGCTCTCTGAAACTCGGACTGCACTTGCGCAGGCGCTCACAGACAGAGAACGCCTCCTTCTGGAAGTCAGGAAGTATGACCCCACGTTCACTCTCTGAGTCTCTCTGCTTTTTCACATCTTTAAAGCAGGTGTGGACATTGGACATGAAAAGATTAGGATCTCTTCCAATGTATACACTGTTCTTAAAAGAAACTTATTATAATCACTCTTAGTTAAAAGAGAAACCTCGTAAGCTAACCCATTGGTAAATTAAAGGTACTACTTTTTAATCTGTCAGTCCCCTCACTTCTGTACTTTACCCCAACTTTGCTTATTTCTCATCCAAATCAGTGTGAACAGTGATGTTATTGTGTGATTTCAGTGTTCGTCACACAGCATGCAAAGGTAAATATCATCAAGCTTTAATTATTTACATTTGAATATTTATGTTGCAGTACTGGTAATTTATGTTGTGCACATGCCAAAACCTCCTCTTCACATACACTTACACTGCCAGACAGCTACTCCTCCTCCATAACGTGACTTCCTGTCAAGCATGCTTAGTGAACAGTGTGGGTTTGCACAATGACATAGTACTAACTGCCTTTGTTTGGTGTTTTCATTTTTAAGTAGTGTGAAGAAAAAAAAAACGTCAGCCGTTACGAGTTGGGACAACAATGCACTTTTTATTTAGAGAGAAAAAAAGCAGAACTTCACTATTTCAGTGGAGGGTACAGTATCTTTTGCATTCTTTATCAGCAGAGTGGAATGGTTACACACTCTTATCATGTTCTCAGAAAGCGGGTTGGATCATTCCCAGTGTTATTTTTTGACTTTGTGTTGTGAAATGTTGATCATGCTGCTTCTGTACTGTAAAACATCATGTTACATGTTCACTCATGATGACACACCTCCAGATTTTGCTTCGGAGAGCAGGTTGAGCTGCTTATGATTTATAGCTGAGTTGTTCTTTTTTTCTCTCTCTAACTCTTTGGTTTAGAGAAGTTTGGAGGGATTTAGCAGCCAGTTATAAAACTTGATCTCCTTAAAACTTGTTTTGTAGCTCAATAGGAAACAAATCTGACTGCTATTGTTACCACCTCAGTGCACATTTACTATGCATTGCATAGTTGTTAGGCATCATGAACTAAACGCTCATTCTGTATTTTTGTTTTTTACGTTTATATTTATTTAGATTTCTTTAAGCATGTTTTTTTTTAACATTATGCAGTGTTCTGAAGCCATATGATTGAAGAAAATGACATTTTGAAAGGTTGTGGTACTTGTAACAGTGTATTATAGATGACCAAACTTGTTACAGATTTTATTTTCATCATTGTATAACCTTGATTTTTTTTTTGTATTCTCTTCTGTCAGATAAAAATATCTGACACCTCCTAATTTCAATGCATATGTTTATTATGCATGAGTACAGACTGATGAATTTGTTCATCACAACATTCATTTTACAGACACTTTGATGAAAAGTTTGTCTCCATGAGCAAAACATTATGCACAAAAGTTCTGTTGTGAAATCAGTGTTTCAGTATTTGTCTTTGAGGTACAGTTCTCCATCTTTGTGCTTGAAAGCTGTTCCAACCTTTGTTAACGTTTGCTTATGAGACCCCTGGTGGTTAAGATTTGCCATTACACCCCCATTCCAAACATGATTGTTTATCTTTTTTATTCAAACACTGGTTGCCTTTTCAAGCTTTGAATTGCAGATTAGCATTCTTGAAAAGGAATGTGAAATATTGAAGCAATAGAAAGACAGCTTTGGTCTGACCAAAAATATTTCAAAATCTGTAACACTACACATTTTAATGTAGAGCTCTTCCATTTTTAATATCAAAGAAAAAAAAGATCTACCTGACTCTGTGTCCAACTGCATGTGAACTCATACATACTCACTCCATCAGTGTTCTAGAGCAGAGATACTGCCCGCTAGCCTCAGTGTCACTTCTAGTCGTGATCTATTTCTCAGTTTTTGATGTTGATGTTTTGCATGGCCTTAGTGGAAAAAAAAAAATCACTTTTATGAACTTCCCACACTGGGAGCAACATGTAGCTGTTGAGATTTATCCAGTCCTTTCTCTTCTCTGTCAGGTCTCTGTGTTGAGTAGCATCTATGTTGACAAACTGGTGCTCTGACTACTATCTGCTCAGAACGTTGCAAAATGTGAAGAACAGAGACTCAAACAAAGCTGACAGCAGGATTAGTTGTTTCTTCTTTCTTTTGACTGGCCTGGCAAAATGTTTGCCACTGGAAGCTGATGCATGTCTAATTTCTGCCTTGTGAATTATTTGCACTTGTGTGAAACATTCACTGGAAATTGCACTTGTTTTCACTTCAGGGGCTGCAGAAGGGTACTTGTGAAATCTTCTGAAGTGATGCAAATGTTGGAGACTTTGTGGACAGTATTTTTGTTAGTTGTGTGGCGTTACATTGGATTTTGTAATGTCTTTATCACTTTCATTGAGACTAATTTTAATCTGGTTCTGTGAACCAAAGCTAGTATGTGTAAAATATTTTAAAGATGAAAGAATAAATGATTAATTGCTGAACACATTTTACTTGTGCTGTCAAGTTTCTTTTGTTTCAAACCATTTTAATAACCTAGAAATGATTAAAAGATCTCTTCAAAACAGTATTACTGAATAACAACAAAATAAAAAAATCCACTTTTTTAAATTCACAGTTTGAAGGTGAATAAGATTATTATAAGATTTATAAGTGGAAAAAAAAATCTACTTTCAGGTAGAAAACAATTTATTTACAACCTTTATAAATGAGTAATGTCACAACCTCAGAACAGTACAGCCAACAAACTTCCCACAGACGGGTAAATGACAGAAATAAAAGTATTGGGCTTTCAATCTGTTCTTTGATACCACAGTCACTACTCTTGACTGGGAAGTAAACAGTCTCCATTTGACTTTGGTGGTACCACATCAAGCTATCGCAGCACAGTTGTCCATGGTCCCCAAACTGACAGCTTCCTCAGTTAAAGAGAATATTTTTGTACTTTGAGTTTGGGATCTGATCTCTGCTTTTCAGCCTCCTCACTGCTTCCCTCATATGCTTGGGCTGAAGTGGTGGTGTGTCTCCCCACTTCTCGCAAACATCCAACGCTGTAAGAACAAAAACCAAATATTATCATACTTTTCCAACTTCACTGGAGTGACTGACAAAAACTACTCATTTATTGAGCCATGTGTTTTAGTTTTCTCTTCATGTCTGTCACTCACCTTCTTCAACTATTTCCCCGGCGAAAACCTTGGATATACCGGACATGGCAATCACCACATTCTGGGACACTGATGATCCTGTTATTGACTGGATCAGCTAGAAAGAAAAACAATGTTAGGTGAATAAATTAGTGTCAGATGCTGGGAAAAAAAACTGTTGCTGATTCTTGATTCTTACCCTCTTAATAGCAGCCTTAGGAAAGGCTGAACGTCTGTACATCTCGTAACGATTGAGCTGCTCTTCAGAAAAGGATGACACCAAAACTCTGCAAGACACAAGATTTTTTCTTTTTTTTTTTTTTTGGTAACAGAATTTTTCTTCTCCGAGACCCTGAACAGGATAAGTGGTGTAGAAGATGAATGACGGAATTAATGAATTTTCTTCTGTCAAATATCGACTTACTGCATCTTTTGTATTTCATCCTCATCAACTTTGTGGCGCTTCTCTTTTTTCTTCTCTGGTTCCACCTTCAGTCTTTTGGAAGCAGGTTGGCCGGAGGTTCCTTCATCTTCGTCTTCTCCGGCTGCTGTTTCCTTAAAATCGAAAGACAAAATATCACTTAAGCCACTTTAAAAAAATGAAGTTTGAACAAAGTTTGAACTTTGAATTCTAAAGAAAAATCCTGTAGACAACTGTGGACAAAAAGACTGACTGTTAGGGAAAAAATATATTTCTGTCAATGAGTGACTTTTATCATTTTCAGGAGGAAAAACAGGTAACCATATGCCATCAGACATTTGTTTACTTAAAATAAGGCATCATAAATTTAAAAAAATAATAATTAAAAATTAAAAAAGTGCATGTAAATTACATGTAGTGGGTATGTAATTTCTGTAAGGTGTGTTGGCTTTTGAATCCAATTATTAAAGCTCCCATGCAGCATTTTAATCTGCCTATAAGACACACTTTGGTTTTGATGCCTCTGTCTCACTTACAAAAGCAATTGTCCGGTCTAATTTAGGAAAACTTCTATTTAACTTCCTGGTGATTTTTCTATCTTGAAACTTACACTACCGGTGTAAACTTCACCTTAACCCAAATCACAGGGAACAGAAATTGAAGTTTCTAGCATCCCAGTTGGAGGTTAGCCTGTAACTTGACTTTATTCTTACCTCCATGTGTTCTGCCTCTCCTGCTGTCTGAGGTGAAGAACAAGATAAGTGATAAATATACAGTATTTATAGTGTTCGCTCATTAACTTGGGCTCCCAGACTCACCGGTTTTGGCTCCTGTTTGGTCTGATCTTGCGAAGATGACTCTTTGTCTTCATCTGAAGATTTTTGTGCGGTGGATCCACTCTCTGATTCCTCTGGTTTAATGTCAGGATGCTCGTCATTGGAAGAAGCTGTTCTCTCAGGCGTGTTTTCAGCTTTAATTCGTGCAGGGTCTGCCATGATCACTTCGTTTAGCAGCTGTCAGCTTCAGAATCTGAAATACGAATAAGGCGGTTAAACCGATTGCTCTGTAAAGATCAGCTAAGTAACTGGAACAAAACAAACCACATTTAAATCCATCAATAATACACAGGTCTATATCAATAAACATGTATGGACATTAAACTGATGCACCTACCCTTTCTCCAGCTAGGCGTCGTCAAAGCTGTAGCAATATCCAAGCTAACAGCGAGCTAACGTTGGCATTAGTGTTCAATACAGAGGTATATACAGAAGTATATGAAAAAAGGAGTACATTCAGCTACATCAATACTAAATGCTCGCATAACTGCATGTTTAAGAAATTAAATAAAAGTTAAATTCCTTCCACAATAGTCTGCGGACAACGTTAGCATGAAAAAGCTCTTACTACAGGCACAATAGTTGTGATGTGTCAGTCGCAAACGTTTCGAATCTTTGAGCCGACGCTTTTAAGTGAATAACGGGAGTCGGTTCCAGATTGGGAGCCAATATCTTTTTTCTCCCCTTTTTTCTGTTACAGCCATACATGACATACAGGTCATGATGGGCTGTGGCGTCAGTGTATTCTGAGCGGCAACCTCCGATTTGAAAATATGAGACATACAGAAGTGCAAAAATCAGTAGTTCGTCAAGTGTATATTTGAGGCGGGCTCTGGAAGTACCAGAAGTCACGTACACACCAAGCCGAAAAAAGACGTTTTCACAGTTGAAATAAGCATGTTTAAAGCCTGGTACAAAGAATGTCTCCCATCTCAATCGCTAATTTTGCTAACGGCACGCACTGTACGGGGTTAAATTTTTTCCTAACTTAGCAGTTTAGACAACATTAAGATCGCCAGTTGGTCTAATCAGAGGCACAACTCAGCTCACATAACTGCAAGGTGCCCTATGGCTGTAACTGTGGCAAGTCCAAGCACCTAATTTCCAATATGGCCACAGCGGCCATTTTGCTTCAAAAATCAGATTCAGAAACAGATGGGTGACGTGGCGGAGGCTACGTCCATTAATTATTCAGTCTATGGTGTGTTCGCTATGCTACTTTTTCTTTTTCATATTTTAATTCATATTTTGTTGTATTATTAGCTAAGATTGTTTATTTTGTTTCATTGTAAATAGTTAAAGTTAACAAAAAGTATACAGTCTGAGATTGGATCTTTTTGTTGAGACAGGTTTTTGTTGTTGGAACTCATTTGTAAAACTCCTCTAAATTAAGCTACTCAAATAATGAGAAAATTTAAAATTTTGGTTTTATATAAGAATATTATATAATTCTGCATTATTTTTGATAACAGATTAATTGAAGGAAAGCAATATCTGAGGAGCCACTTGAGAGGTAAAGGAATCAGCTCTTTTAGTGAGCCGAGCCAAAAGGACCAACTCTCTTGAAAGATTTGGAATTCTCATCACTTCACATAGTGGATTGGATTTCCGTTTCCGGTTTTGAACGAACTTTATTAATACTGCTTAAGGACCAAATAATAATTCATACACAGGGGGATGTTGTCCATTCACTTCAATTTTAAAACACAGTTTTTAAATCATCCTCAGACACATAACACATAAGCCATGCTATCACTTTTTATGTTAAGAAATCTTTCTGTCACACCAATGAAAAATATGAAACATCTTCCTGTTAATTCCCTGCAAATTCCAATTGACAGCCACATCATATTAATACAATTTGATGACCATTTACTTTAAAATGAATCGTTCTACTTGAGTTGTGCTGATGATGAACAGTTTAAAGGAATGTTTCATTAAGTAAATCACAGAAGCCCTAAGTCTTTGACAGCCTGGGGATGATTGTATCAATGCATTTTAACTACTATTTTCCTGTAATTATGAGATCCAAACTTATCCACGGAGCTGCAAAAGCACAAGACAATGATAAAAAATCAGCTTGTAACAGAGTGACCTGAAGAAAAAGTTAATGTAAGCAAAAAGCCATGGAAGCCCAAATGGCCATTCATCCACAATTCATTCACTTCACTGTCACTTAAAAATATGGTCTTGGCGTATCTGCAGGCACGCGCGCGCGCGCACACACACATACACATACAAATAGAAATTGGCTTGATTTACCTTATTAATGTGGGATTAAAATAAATTTAAATAAATAACGTATTTTTTCTCGGGTGAACAAAGCTGGTTTTTGACTATTACAGAATTTACTGTACTGTACAAGAATTACTTACTTGGAACATAAGATATGGTCATCTGACATTAAGTTAAGAACTTAAGAAAAAACAAAGATGACCTTTTTTTGAATGGAAAGCGGAAAAAAAATAAATCTATGGCTGCATGTCCACCCAAGGCCTCGGTAGCATTGGCTTTCCAAGTTGATAAATAAAAGGTAAGTTTTATAATTTACTTTGAGCCAGATGTAATACTAAACAGACTTTAAAGGCACTGGATGGATGCACTCCGCCACTCTTCCCATTATATTTTACTGGACACCAGGCGCCATCTTGCTTTTACCTATCCACGTTATCTATCAAGCAGCTAGGGCGGGGGTGCTAGGTGTTGTGTGTGCGTGTGTGTAAAGGGTTTTGGATTGGAGATGCAGAAAGAAAGGGCAGTTTCGAGGAAGTGACGGACGAGACTCGGGGGCCTGGTCAGAGGAAGTTTGCTCGGTGGTGGTACCGTGCTGCTGAACGAAACTTTTCCCTCTTGAGCACGAGCGGCACCGTGGATCGGGACGGACAGATCCAGCTGCGGAGGAAGCTTTTGTTTCCTCGCCACACGAGCAGCACTGAGGAATAACTTGAGGTTGGGAGGGTAAAAAAAGGGGGGATCTCAGAGGAATTTCACTCCCACAACCAAGCCCCCGTTTTCTTTTCTTCCCCGCGCCTTCTCTGGATTTTATTTCTGGGATCCGCGATGGGGAAGGAGCAGGAACTTCTTGAAGCGGCGCGGACGGGAAACCTGGCCGCGGTGGAGAAGCTTTTATCCGGGAAGCGACAGTCTGCTGGCACGGGCAGCGGGTCGTCTGGAACCGGTGGAAGCAGCAACAGCGGCGGGCACGGCGCCTCCTCTCATCCGCTCTCCAGTCTGCTCAGGTAGGTTTTGGAAAAGGGAAGAGGCGGATATAACTCACTGGGCGATTCCAGTCCTCTCTTACTTGTCAGATACTCCTATATACTGTCCTAGCTCATGGCAAAGTGTTCAAAATTGTTTTCCCTGCATACCTGGAGTCTTTATTTACACTGCCAAACAAACAAAACCTAAACCATTGCATTGTAGTAGCAGTGGCATGCTTCTTTGTTAGCTCCCAGCTCTGTCCCAGCCAGCTGTAATGTAATGTGCATAAGGAGGCTGCTAGGTAATCAATTATGCAACCTAACTCCGAAAATCTGCAACAAAACAGCCCATGGCCACTTGAAAACTAATATAGATGCATTATTAAGTGTTTACTTACAGTCTAGACCTATACACGCACTGGTAGCAGGGAGCTAGTCATCTGAAACAGATTCCTGTATTTCAGCAGCATTCGTTTACACTTATTTTTTAAAGCTTTAGATTTAAAATAGCTTTTCTTGTTTAAGCTTTAAAGATGTAGACTCAACAGACTTCAGTTTCGTCCTTGATCACAAGGAGTGTACATTTGTTGTGGTTTTTAACATCTATGAAGCACCATCTTCAAATGCTCAAAATGTGTACATGCGTTTGTTTTGACATTCTCAGTTTAATAGGTTTTGACTCTAATTAAGAAGTAATTACACAAACTGTTTTCAACACACACACACACACACACACACACACACACACACACACACACACACACACACACACACGTATATGATTATGACCATAAAGGTGTTGTTAATAAGCCTGAATCTATTGTCCATGGTGTATGTACTTAAAAAAGATAGCATCAAGTCATCACTGTTGAGGATGCAGCCAGCTTAGCAAGGCTTTCACAGTTGTGCAGATGAGGGCTGCTGGGTAATATTCAGTAGTTTGATAAAATATACAGACCATCTGATAAGTTCTGGGTTTCATTTTGTCCTGCAGGTGTTATCTGATTAATAAGCTTACCGCAACAAAATTGTTGTCCCTGAGCTGAAAGATATGGTCCTGTTATTGTATGATGCAGTTTCACACAGCAGTTCTGTAGTTCAGACTAGACAAGAAAAGGACAACAACTTGAAGATCTACTTTGTAGGACCATTAAGACTGTCAGCCTGTGGATGACTGTTAGATATATGTTTTAGAGCAGAAAGAAAACGCAAAGACCCAAGCAAAACACTGCACTTAAGAATCTGACCACCTACTTTTTTTAATTACCTTTGTTTAATGCTGAGCACATACAGGTTAAGGTCTGTCCATCAAAATGTAATATTAGTCCTCTGGGAGCCCTTTGACAACCACCTTCCTCTGATGTACAAGTGTCCCGACAAAGCTCAAAGCGATGCACCGCCGTGTTACTTAGTGAGGACTGCAAAATGTACTCAGGGTAATTACATTAAACCCCCCTAATCGGAAATCCAATTCACAGATGTCAGGCAGTCAAGGCTGGCTCAGGCTCTCCCTCTCAGGTCTGTGGGCGGACAGAAGAGACTGTTGTGTCATCTACTCTGACTTGAGTAATCAATGTTTGGCAATGATCATTCTGGGAAAATATTGGCTGGACTTTTCAGGAAATGAATTATCTAGTGGTGTATTTAACTTAAAAAGCCTGTAAGCTTATTATAAAAAGGTGTACGAGTAGTGACCACAGGTTAGCCTGGCGGATCGTTGTCTTCTGTGTGACATTTAATGTACTTTGCATAATCAAACTATCAGTGTAAATGAGTATAGCAGGTAAAGTTGTGTGTTAGAGTGTGAGATTCTTGCCAGAGTTGTCATGCACCTAAAACATCATCCAGTGGTAGATCGTTCTGGTCTGTGATAAATGATGTCTTAGCAAATTTTAGTCAGTGGTAAGTTTACATGTAAAGGGACATGACTTTTTATCACATTTACTGAGGATATAGACTCTTAATTTTAGCTGTGCTGCAGCCACATCTGACCTGTTTGAATTGAGGCCTTGTGATCAGCCCTAATAGACTTTATAACTATACTTTAAAGGTGTGTTGTTGTCTTTCCACTAGATTTCTGGCGTTCTTGCTCAGGAATGAGTTGCATGTCATGACTTGCTGTGTTTTTGTAACCAGGCAGTTGTAGAGCCCTCCTCTGCGGAATGTCTGCTTTCCCAGGAGGCTGCATCCCAGTGGTTGCCAGGGGATAGACCCTGACCCCGGCGTGTTTAACACCGCCGACGCCCCAAACATTTGTTCCTCGGCAGTGCTCCATTAACAACAAAATGAGCTGGGAAGGGCCTCCAATAGTTGGAAGGTCATGGTGTAACCTCAGGAGTGTCACAGTGCAATAGTGCTTTGCTGTTTGGTTGATGCAAATGAAAGCAGGGTCTGACAGATATTGGATGTTTGGGAGTGGAAAAAAGTTACTGATTCTCTGTGATTTGGTGTTTGATATGGTAAAATTTTGAGGTAAAATGATAAGATCTTTTTTTTTGCATCATAGGACTAAGTAAAGTTGCTCAAGCTGTTACTTTTATAAGATATTATTAAACTTGGTGAACTTATTCTACTAAAAAACTATTTTACTTGTAATGGTGCTCTGTTGTAGGACTTTTTGTGATTAGTCATTCCAAAAATGTACAATCAAATATCAATCTATGATATAGATTTTCCCTGCTTGCCCTGCATGTACAGTGAGTTCTAATGTGAGTTCTAATCAATAAAGCATCCTTTTGTATAATCATGTTTTAATTTATTGAAAAAATGTTTAGTTTTCACTTGACCCATAGTCAAATTGTATTGTATCGATATCCAGATATCTGGCATTAATATCGAGATATGAAATTTTGCTCATATCATTCAGTGCCAATATCGACTCACCAATCGGTCGAGCCCTAGGATGAAAAGTTCATGATGTTTGTTGACATTTTTCAAGTCACATCGGTGTCTTTAAAGGGCTTATCTTAGTGGATGCATGTGCTTTGTCATTTTCCAGACCGTCCTTGAGTTTTTGCAATGTTAGAAATATACAAGCAGATATCAGCATATATGTGAGACACCCAAATCAGTCTAACGATATCGGCTCACCAGTATATTAGTCGAGCTCCAGGAATGACATTGAAAAGTTTGCACTGTTTTTCCGAATCACTGAGGCCACATTAGTGTTCCTCTAAGGGCTTGTTTTAGTGGATGCGTTTGTCTCGTACTCCATCTTCCCAGAGTTTTTGGAATGACCCCGTCATGACCCATTACAATCCCAGAGGTCTACAGGAAGAACTCTTTACTAGGACTTCCTGGACACAGTTATTCAAACACACGCAGCTGCTGCAGTCAGACCGGAGGTAAGACAAGTCCCTGGCAGGGAAAGTGCCTGCCCACTGAGGGGAAATTAACAGAGGAATGCATGGAGATCTGGACAGACGCTGTGAGAGCTTAGCCAGATGAGGGCTCGTCTCCCAGCTTCACAGCCATGTCCTTTGTCCCCCTGACAGAGCGTAGAGTGATGGCTTTTCATATTTATATCAGCTCCTAAAGACCATTATGAGGCTTTTCTGTGGTTTTTAGTTTTCCAAAGAAAATTGAGCTGTCATTAGGATAGAATTGGACCACCTATTTCGAGAATCCTACCTCATCTGAAACAAGTGGGATTCACAACATTCTATTGTTAAAATCATCTCAAGCCATTCACCAAGACTTTATAAAATATTTCGCTTTGTAACCATTTTCTTCCTTTAAATGCCAGTAAGGAAAGCATTTCGTTTAGTGTGATGACTCGGTGTGCATTTTAAGAGGCTTGGGCACAACTCCAGATCATTCCAATCCATTACATCCAGAATTTCTGGCTCATCCTGAGCATGCTATCACTGTTGTCAGCTGAGGAAATATCTGCTGTGCAGAAACTAGCACATACTGTCCTTTTTTTTTAAAAAAAAAAAAAAAAAAAACAGGATTTCCCTGGAGCCTTTGTGCTAACAGTATCTCTGTGTGTGTAGAATTCAGTGTGTGAGGAGTGTGAAGGTGCACTGTAGGACTCGGGATGGTGTGTCTGCACATGACAGACTCACAGCAGGAGATCTGTCACCCTCAGTGCTTAGCGGGATTTCATAGTAGCTATCAGAGTTCATGCAAACTGTCTCACTGCCTGTGCATGGTGCAGTCAGAGAGTGTTAACAAGGCTGTGTCCCACACTTTTATAGGACCAAAAAGAGCCAATCTAATGTAGCTAAAAGCTGGGCAAACAGCATGCCTGGCAGTCACATTTCACCAGTCGTTGACCTCTGAACTGACAGAAACTGTAGCTGTTCGACCCAAGAGGGAGCAATGCTAGCAGGGAAATCCAACACCAGTGTGTTAGCATTCCTGGAGCATCTGAATTTGGGATTCTGTGCTCTGAGTGTTACGTTTACGGCCTGTGTTTGTATAGTCTGAGCAAGCAGGGAGGCACTCAGTCGCTATGATGAATTTCACATGTGTGTGTTTGTGTGTGTATGTTGGTCAGAGCTGAGAAAACTGACCAATATGGCAGCTTTTACATGTAGCCATTTTAACTTAAACTTGATGGTGGTGAACTTTAAAAAGCTCACACTCCAGTAGGTTGAGGGTTACTTGGTTACTTTTTTGAGCAGAAGAGTCCTCTGTGTCTGAAAATGAAAACAGGGCTTGAGATGATGGTAAGCAGAGAGACTACAAAGATTTTAATGTCGAGCAGAACCCTTTCATGTTGGACAGCCATCTGCTTTGATTGTATCAGGATTGCAAAGAGGGATGATGGAGATACAGAGACGGACACCAGCAACAACAATCATCCACTCATGTTTACAGTGCCAGTAATGATGGTAAAAATATGTGTTCTGTTTACAGAAACAGGAAATTAATGTTAATAGATATTCTGAATATTTTTGGAATCTTAAGGCAATAGCTTCAGTATTAGCATTGACAGTAAGTGTGTTTAGCAACTCAATGGCCGGCCAAAGTTACATTTTCATCAGGCAATAACTCTTTCTTACAAAAAACCCCCAAACCTTTTCTCATCTATAACTATTATATCTTGTACAAAAATGCAATTTTACAAAGTTATTCCACATTGTGTCTGCGTTATGAAAAAAACAGGTACCTGGCAATAATAAGGGCTGAAATCTGACTCCGCTCCATCAGCACTGGATCAAACAGGTTTCCTCTCAGTTTATCATAGGGCAGATCGAGCAGGATAGAAAGTTTTGCACGGAAACTACCTGAAAACACCCAGTGACTTTCAAAATAAAACAAACCGTTTTAAAAATCTGATCATATTTAGCTTGATAAAAACAAAACAGATTGACATAATGAGCAGAGACGGTCAAAGGAGCAGAGCAGGTTTGGTTGAATCGCATCTGGTATATGTGAGCTGTTAGGCTGCTGTCTTTAATCACACACTTACACATACACACACACACACACACACACTCTTTTAACACTTGATGGTTAAATAATTACTATTTTAAATAATCAACACTTCTCTGAGCCTAACCAATGTATAAATCATTTTAAGGACATTTACTGAAATGATTTGTCTATCCGTCAGTAACATAGCCTATTCTCTGGACATCCTGATGCTGTTATTTTTTTATCCTGAGATAACATTGCGGCAAGAGACCGCCAACTAGCAAGACAAAATGTCCCTGTCCAAAGCAATAAAAAGGAAATTTGACAGCGAAGGACATAAGAATCATCCTACCTGATTTTATAAATGCCAAGCCAGTCAGTCTCATCTGCAATGAGGTTGTTGCGATTTTCAAGCAATAAAATATCCAAAGCACCACGAAACAAAGCAACTTCAAAGAAACAAATGCACTCCAGACAGAAACTTAGAGCACTGACAGCTGGATACACGCAGGTTTGCACCTCAGACCAGTGTGCATCTCATGTCAAACACATGTCGCTTTATTTTATTTTATTAGATTTTGTCAGTTAATGACTTTTGAATCAATTTATGTTGTTTACTGTTCCAGGTTGTCTTCTGTGGATCAACAGCTGATTAAAAGGAAAGCTCACAGGGGAGTTTCTCTTTGGATTAGATTAAAAATGGTGTCAAAAGTCATGCCCCTTCAAGTTTTTTTCTGTCAACAAATAAAATGTGGCAAGTGGCATTTTGGTGGAAGTAAAGAAAAACACAGGGAACCTACTTCAGTGGTCTCTAAAACATTTGACAAAGGAGACCCGAATATAGGATATAGGATCCCACTTTTCATTTCATGTGAATTTTTAAACTATGTGCATGTTTCCTGACTCACCTGAAACCTAAGGAATGTATTTAGCGATGCAAGGATGTAGTTCTGTGGCCTTTGCCTGTGGAAAAGCAAAAAGCTTTTTAAGTTGAACTAACACTAGCACCACCCAGGCCTGTGTGCTGGGAGCGTAGTGCTCCAGAGGGATAATCGGGCACTATGAGCTCTCTTTAAGATATGTTTGTGTGTTACCATTAAGAGTTTTGAGAAGAGAGATTTTAAATACAAGAATTTTTGTGTTTAGAAAAGATAGTACAGGACAGAGGTGCTCTCTTTTCCTAGATCTAGTCAGGACTTGAGCTGTAGTGTTTCAGCCCAGCTGAGGAGTCTTTCAGGACTTATTCAGGCTGCCTAATAAAAGGGAATTAGAAAAATCCAACATAGAGGTAACAGATAAACTTCTTTTTTGGCACTGTTTTGAAACAGTATGCCTCTGTTTTTATTTATACACACACACACACACACACACACACACACACACACATAAACTGAGTCTTTTGTGTGCATGTTTATGTGAACTCTGTATCACCCCTCTCACTAAGAACCTTATAATAACAAATGGACAAATGGAAAAGATAAGACTGCTGAGGTTGTTGTTGTTGTCCGTTTTTTAACCCAAATGAAAGAAAACACACAACTATCGGAAACTGTGACCCTCCTTCTTGGTGTGTTCAGGTCTCCATGTGTGTAAGCTCACAGTTAGCAGCCAGACATTTTCATGTGTCTGGCCTGCTGGCTGGCGGCTTCCTTTCTCTCCCACTCTGTTCTCTCTGCAGTCTTTCAAACCCACCTGCTGGGCCCACGCCAGCCTCCACCCCACCTCCAGACTTCAAACAGGTTGTTCTTGGAGCCGGAGTAATGGCACTGCCTACTGTGTTCACACAGGAAACAAATTAGCTTAGATCTTTATTAAGATAGAGTTCTCCTGTTCCTTTTATTGTTGTTGCAAACTGGACTGCTTTAGACTTTGAGCAGGCTGAAAGAAATAATCTGCACTAAATGACTAATTCTATACCAGACATATATAGCTTGTGAGAAGTGATGTGTGACAAAGTGTCATGGAGGTGTTGCAGAAGTCACAGAGTTACTTGGCTGCTGCATTTCATGAACAAACTCAGTTGTACTTTACAAAATCTTCACCCATACAAACCAGGTTTGACAGAAGTTGTGCGCTATTTCAAGGAGTGTATTGTCAGCAGCAAAACTGGAAATAACTGACCATCGGCCTGGCAGCATTTTTGGTCTCAGCTGAACATCAGCTTGCTCTCTCAAGAAAAACATTCAGGGGGTGCCTGTGTGAAGCAGTGAGGTCTGTGTTGTTGTGCTGTGGCGTCTGCTGTGAAGTCAGTGTGGGAAACGGCAGCTTTTGTGAAGACAGGCTGTGATTGAATGTGTTTTACTTCGTTTCTCGCCTCATCTGACTCTCCCCTGTCTCCATCTGTATTCATCCCATTTCCAGCCTGCCACCAGTGTTCTTTATGTCATCCTGATTCTGATGGCACCTCTGTTGGACTGCTCTAATCATACTCTGTGGGCAAACCCAGTTCATTCACAGCTCCTGCTGCAGCACAGTTGCAATGTGAAAAGCTCGCTATGGTGCTTATGAGCCATGAAGACTCAATCAGGCTTTGTGCTACAATAGCACAAGGAAATTAGCTGCATCATTGCTGTGTTCGTTTCAATAGTTTCTGTTCCTGTTTGACTGAAGCTTTTATATTTTCTGAGAACCAAAACGAGGTTAAAGAGTTTCAGTAATCTAATCAAAAACATTTATCTTCAGAAACGTCTTGTTCTAAAATTGATCTGAAATGAGGAAGACTGACAGTTTCTTATTTTGAACCATTTTAAGAATAGAACTGGTCCGATGGTTGACATTGATGGTCAGTCCACCATTTTCATCCATACAGCTGAAATATATCAACAGATGTAGACTAGATTGCCAAATTTATATAGATAGTCAAGTTCCCCAGAGTATGAACCCTACTGATTTTACTTAACACATAACTCTTCAGTGGATCAACCATAATGTCAACATTTCTGAACATCTACCTGCTTTGAAAATACCTAGGTTGTGTTAACTTTGGGGATCCTTTTTTCTGGAAATCTACCCCAAATTCTTACTTGTACATAACTTGTGTTTTTATCTTATTTTTATTTTTTAACCTGTGTGCTGTTCTATCCTTTGGTGTTACCTGCTAGAATCTCAATTTCCTGAGGGAAATATCCCGAGGTATCAGTAAAGCATCCATCCACCCATCCATCCATCCATCCATCCATCCATCCATCCATCCATCCATCCATCCATCCATCCATCCATCCACAATGTGTTGCATTAACGTTAGCATGCTAAAAACTAAACTAACACTGTGAACAACATACCTGCTAAATGTAAAGGTATTAACATGTTAGCATGTTATTCGGTAGCATGTTATCAGATGCCAGTCTTGCTAGTCTGAAATGTTGGTCATATATTGTGATTAAGGCAGTAGCTCTGTTTAATTGCTCTTGCCATAATACTGTATACCTGGATGTAAATAAGCACAGATGAAAGATGATGTCTCCTTGCGCAACAGTTTGGCAGCCTTTGAACTAGAAAGTGGTTATAATGCTATATGTTAAGAGTTTCAAGTTAAATTGACAATTAAACACTTAATCAGATCAATATCAACCAGCACCTGCAAGGTTTGAATGCTAGTTACATAAGCCACACTCTGAGATTTACATATGAGTATGCAGACTCTATGATCTCATGTTAGTCATGTCAGTAAATAATGCTGTTTTCACTTTTTTTAGTGTCTCCTGACCTTTTTAAAGTAATCCCTGATTCAGTGTAATCTGTTAAAATGACCAAGAAACTAGCCCATTTAGACAGAACCTTCTGTTTACACAGTTTTCTGTACAGTTTTGCTCAGCCTAAATTAAATATAGACTGAAAACAAGATCGAAAAAAAAAATATCCATAAATGGTCAGATGCATCACTTGTTAAGTAGTTTTAAAACATGTGATTGTTTAGATGAGGCTGTGTCATAGTTGTGTCATAGGTATGTGATGTTCGTTGCATAATTTGCTTCCTTGTGCCACTTGTTTTGCAACACTACTCTCATGATGAGTGTTCACTACTTCACTGCAGTAGAAGTTTTTTTGGTCCTATCAGGGCATCTGTTTGTGATCTTAGCTCATTTAAGCCTGTGAGTGTTGCTCAGCAGGCTCAGACGACTCTGGCAGGTACTTCAGTCCAGGTTGGCTGTGATGCTGGCAGGGCATCTGGTTTCAGCGCCTGCCAGCAGTATGCATAATTAAACCCAATTTCTCTGACGGTGGCTGACATGCGCCAGTCACTGCTGGGCCCGGTGCCCTGGGATAGACTAATCCCTGGCTGTGTGGTCACACAGCTAATAAGCTGTGGGACAAATCTGTTTATTTGACACCAGGTTCATGCACACCTGGGTTTTCACTTGCTTTAAGCTGAGACTGAATTTGGCCTTGCTATACCCCAAGGGCTCTATAAATAAACATGATCATTTAATATATCTTGGTCCCTGTAGCACAATAGGAACTCTTAGCTTAAATATCTGTTCATTTGTGCAGTGAAACTAGAAGTTCTGGTTCATCCTGATTGAAATAAAAGACACTGAAGCAATGAGTTGACGTGTTCATATTTTTCATGTCTGATGCATCCTTCCTCATCCTTGAATGTTGTTAGACTATCAATTCAAATGTGGATTAATTCAACTTACTGACACGTTCAAATGCATCTATTAATGAATTAATGAAGTTGCAGCTTTAGTCAAGAACCAAAGCACAAAACCGCCAGTGTCTTCTGTTGCTACACACAGTCACTGTGTGACATTTAGACTTCAAAATAAAACGCAGAGATTAATGTTTAAACCCACATACTTTTGACTGTTTAAAATGTGTGACTAATGCAGAGAACACATAAAAGAGAGGAAATGTTATTATCTTTCCTTCTCTCGCACTGGCTGCGCTTTGTACAACACAGCATTACAGCCCCCCAGAATCTTTTTCAAACTGCAGCTTCATCCCGCTGATATTCCCTCAGGGAAATTAAGGATTAGCTCAGCCTTTCAAACCGGAATTCCTCTGTCAGTTTGTTTGAGTGTGCCCCCCTCCTAAACCAAATCCACTCTGTTTTTGCCCAATGCCCTGCTCTGGGCCTATAAGCCCCGTCCCTCGGTTAGGTTGGTTGTGAGCCGTAGTAAGAGGATGAAGTGGATTGTCGAGCACCACTCTGACTCATGCCCTTGAGTGCCATGCTGCCAACCGCTCTGAGAGGGTGTAACACTTTGACTGCACTTAGAGCTGCTACTGCAGACAGATCTGATTGTAGCAAACGGAAATATATGACACTGAGCAAATGTAACAAGGAGACATCCTTGTACCCTCTGCATGCACATGACTGTGATTGTGTTAACTAACATCAGTGCTCCTGATTGAAGCTGTAATGTTAAGGAAGCAGATCCCAGAGAGTGACATCATGTTTGTAGCTGCTGTTAGGTTTTCTTTGGTCACGTGGCTGTTGTGACACTATCTTTGTGTTTCTGGGTCAAACATCTGGCACATCACAGTCATGACTGCTGTGGCCGACTAATGTGCAAATGCATCAAAATTTCTACCTTATTCCAGACTTATTTCAAATTTGGGGGACATTTTGAATCTGGTGTCAATGACAGGGACATTTGGCAAAAAGTCTGCTGATGCATGAGATTTAACAGCGCTTTATCTTATTCAGATATACTTATAAATCATAAAGGCTGATGTATGGATTCAAATTCCTTTAAAGTAAGCTCACCAATATACTGGCAATATATATTTATATATATATGTATGTATGCATATATATATATATATATATATATATATATATATATATATATATATATATATATATATATATATATATATATATATATATATAAATACTCTTCTGAAGTCACATTTGATCCTGTGAGATCTCATTTATGAAATTGTTTTTACAAATGTGAAGTGTTTAGCGATAGTGTGTGACCCAAGGGTTGTTGTGCCGCAAAATGAGATATTTGAAGAGTTTATACTTTTCTCTGATTGTTTTTGTATTTTAAAGGCAGAAATGTCAGTAAGTATAAAATATTTTACTCACTTTACAGTAGTTTTTTTTATCATCAAATTTGCAGAAACCTCACAGTATAAACTTTTTTTCAGTACAAAAATATATTTAGAATAATGGTAATCTTATCATTATCAGCCATCCAAAACAGGTAAATATCAGTCGTTGACACTGCCTCAAAAAAAATTATGTTGTACATCCTCAATTCAAACTTGTCAAAAGCAATTGTGGTAAATAATATTAATTGTTTATAGATTCACTCTGGTGTTATGAGGTGATCAAACATGCTTTTCACCTTGAAGTTGTAAAAACTAAAAATATTGTTTTTCCATTGTTTCAGTCCTTCTCTTAGATCCACTTTGTGCTGCGTCATACAGGACAGGCTAGCAGCACTAAAGCAGAGATTAAATATCCTCATGTGCACTAATATCAACACACTGAATTCACTAAGTCATGAGTAGCGTCTTGTCAAACTTGCGTCATGCCCTCTTCCTTTATTCCTGCAGACGTTACTGCCTCGTGCCTGAATCTGATGGATTCTTTGTTGGTAGCTGCTCTTTTCATGTTTATGTTAATTTGTTTATGGGGGGTTTTGCTGTAAGCTCTTACATAACTCTTTATCTAGGCCAGCAACTGGAGGTCTGTTTCTGTCTCAGATTTCCTGTTTGATGTGCTCTGTGTCCACATACAAAACAGTGTATCTACAGCTTTGCCGACTGGATCTGAAGGAACAGTGAAGAGGTGTGAGTGTGTGATGCCTGCCTGTAGAGCCGACACAATCATAGCTTGCACATTTTCCCCCCTCTCCAACACAAATTTATCAATCCGCAGCATTTCCTCCCACTACATTTTCCCGCTTGAGTATTTCCTCCGAGCACGCCCTGCTTTTGATGTCCCACGTCTTCACGGCTGCCTGCCTCAGTGAGATGAGACCCAGAAGGCGTGCTGTAAGAAATAAACGGCTTAGGTTATGACTATGAGTGGTGCATCCCTGTGTGTCTGTGTTCTGTCAGGCCCATTGTTCTGCAGGCTACAGAGCCCTCCAAGACACTTATTTAATGAGACGGCTCTGACTGTGTAATTGCAGGCTGTTCTCAGAGCTATTATGGGAGATGTATTTTAAGGGGGCAAAAGCAGCCATTACTGCGACAAAAACTGGGCCGTTTGTGTGAAGTTTAAGTCGTATGCGGCAGCACTGAAGCTAATGCTGTTACAGTGCAGATTGAGTTGCGGAGCGAGTAATATCGTGTCTTTGAGTGTTTTTAACTCTTAGAACTGATTTTAATTCTTTAAAAGCCTGCTCGGCTTTTCTTCTCCTTGGTTGAGTTCTCTCTGAAGGCTTTTTCATTCATGGAATCTACTCACTTGTACTAAAATCCAATCTAGTCATAATTCATGAAGCTGTTCTTCCGTCAGTTTAGTCTTTTTTTCATCGGAATAGTTTTCTATTAAACATCAAAAGCCAAATAAACAGCAGAGAAATATATAGAAATGTTTGCTTTCCCATTCATGATTGATTCTCCTGTAAGGCTCAGTGGTTTTGCTCCCATTCCCTTTCTCTTCTGCTCTCAGATATGTGGTGCACTAGTGCTGGGATTTCCTCATCGCATGATTTATTTAGGATGGACTTTCAGAGAGCCTCTCATCCCCGTCTTGGCACTCCGTCGAACCAGACAGCCTTTAGCTTCTTAACTCGCTCCCTCCATCTCTCTTCGCTGGCCCCTCTATCATCCGTCTCTGTCCTCCTCACCACAGCGAGGCTTTTTTAGCAAATTAAAAGAAACAAACCAATCTGAACTGACAGCTGAGTTCAGATCCAGTTGAATGAGAACGCTGGGGCTGCACTGGCACCACGTCTACTCTACTCTCTTCAGTACTTAAAGGTTCCATCCTGATGCTTTGTTTGTTGGTGCTTACACTGCATAACAAAAGCCTTTTCTTCTTCAGGACTTGACCTAGAATAATGAGGCTGAGGTTGCATGGAGTTACTGTAAACGAGACATAATTAGCTCATGGCGGCTGCTCAGTGGTGATAGTGTTTCTTTTGCTTCTTGGTTTTCTGGGTTGAAGTTTCAAGTTGCTTTCATGTTTTCTCTCTCCCAGTTTTCTTTGAAAACAGAATTGTACACCTGCACCTGTGAGTGGAACAGGTGGATAAGTGTGGTGAACTTAAGGTGTTGTGTAAGAATGGGGCCCTGAGATAGCGATCAGTAAAGAGCAAGTCACACCTACAGGTAGTCAAGCTGAGGGCCAGGCAATGTTTATTTCAGATTTCCATTGATGAGAGATTTTTGATGCCGATACAGATTTTGTTATGGGAAAATAGTGCCAGAGTAATGAACGAGAAGATGACATACTAGTGCTTCTTCTAGACTCTGCCTGATATGGGAAATATGTAAACAGTGTAGATTTTTAAAGAAGAATTGACCAGACATCGGTATAAAAGCTGGTATTGTGCATCTGAAGAGCAGAAGACTCTCAGGCCTCTACCTGTGTGTAGTTAGCATTGCTGTGTGATACACCAGAGTCCTGAGATAGCAATCAGAACATGGTCACACCCACAGTTAGACTTTACAAAGGGTCTTCACAACGCAGTGTTTGCTTTAGATCTTGATCAATATGACAGTTTCGATGCCAATACAGATTCAGGAGGGTAAATAAACACCTATGACCTACAAGACAGTAATGAGGTGGAGTTTTAGTTTGTTTTCGTTTTCAAACTTTGCACAATAATGGATTTATGTAACTGATACAGATTTTCTAAATACTGATACAGGAGCCAGGGGCAAATCTGACACACACACACATGGCATGTTCCCTCTTAACAGATGGACAACAGGGCTGCGTGATAAAATGATACTGAGATATTTTTGTTTCCGGCTACATAAATTGAGATATATTTTTTTAAAGTTTACTGCTTCACTCTGTTCAGCTGAATTCTACCAGATTTTCCCTGAAATAATGATAACAGACTCTCCCCTAATTAACTCAGTCAATCAATCAATCCATCAATTAATCAATCAGTCCTTATTTAAGATGGATTGCCAATTCATATGGGCGGAAACCGTGTGAAGAAGCTCACTCATGTTAGACATCTGCCTTGACTGTGATGAGGGGGGGAGGGGGGGGGGGGTAATGAGGGAGAAGGGAGAGAGGGAGATGTTGACAAAAAAAGAGGGATACAGACAGACAGACAGACAGACAGACAGACAGACAGACAGACAGACAGACAGACAGACAGACAGACAGACAGAGACAGAGATGTCTAAACCTACAACTTAAGGCATACAACAGAACATGGGAAAATTCCACTTTGAATATGTAAACGAAAGAGATTGCAAAAATAAAATCAAGAGCAAGCCAAAAATAAAATTAAAATTAATCATATCTTCACTCCTTCACTACATTCAGTCAGATGAAATTCAGTCTTACAGGTTTAACTTACAGTATTCTGTCCATTTGGACCAGATTCTGTAAAATCTTTCATTCTGAACCTTGAGGGAGAATGGCAGCCTCTCCAGAATATAAATTTAATATATTATTAAAATTTAAATTATTTTTTAAATCCAGAAAAAATGTTTTACAAATATCCGTGTCAGTCCAGAATACACTCAGAAATATCAGCCAGTTGAAATATCTGTCGAGCTCTTGTTTGTTCAGTGTGTACATGCCTAACAATCCTTTCTTTCTTTCACAGTATCTGGAGAGGCCCTAATGTGAATTGTGTGGACAGCACTGGATACTCCCCTCTCCACCACGCCGCCCTAAATGGACACAGGTAGACTGCTGATCAATTACTCTGGGAAATGGTTGAAATGTGTGTGCGAGCCTGTCTGGGGGTCCTGTGTGTGTGTGTGCTGTATTAAATGAGGTCTGCACTCACAGACAATTGTCCCTCTGGGAAGGTAAGGCCATTGATTGTCTGTTTGCTCAGGCCTTGTGTATTTATCGCTGTGGTTTATAGACTTGGCTGTTACTGACCTGACTTGACCTGTCCCCTCCTTCGTTTGCAGCGATGTTGTAGAGGCACTGCTACGAAATGAGGCCTTGACCAACATTGCCGACAACAAGGGCTGCTACCCTCTCCACCTGGCTGCGTGGAAAGGTGATGAACACATCGTCAAACTGCTCATTCACCAAGGACCTTCACACCCCAAACTCAATGAACAGGTCTGACGCTGCATTCACTCTTCTCTTTTCTTGTGTGCTTTTTGGTCATTATGTTTCACTCTTGCAGTTCCTGTTTTTAAACACGGTTACCATTTTGATAGCATCATGGGTTGTGAAATGATGTCAGCACTAAATTTGTCTTGCAGTTTTGACAGTTTGTTAGTGTCTTGAGCAGGAATGTGACACCTCAGCTTTAAAGCAATCTTTAAAAAAGGAAATAAAAGGAAGTAAGGCGACAGCACTCCGCTTATATGCACTTCTGTTGACCACATAGTCACATTCTTTATGGTTAAGTCAGCAGCCATAGGAAGTTATTTTTCATCCATGAAATGCCACACAGATATTTTGATACTCTGCGTCAGCATGGCATGTTTTTTATACTGTTTCTTAACAAAATGAACAAGAGCAGAGTTCATTAACAGCAGTGCATCATGGTCCTGACTCTTTCTGTGATAATGAAGTGCTTTGACCTCATGCTAGTGTGAAAAGTGCTTGTGCCCTAACCATTTCACTGTTTGTTCCATATTTTTGTTTGGTTGCTAACTGAAGCATCAAGAAAGCCATCACTTCTGTTCTGTTTTGTTTGGAATGAGGAGAAATGACCCATCATGAACACGAAACCACTGAATTTATCAAGAAACTGAAAATCAACTAGATAAAGAATTGTACCCATCTCATTTTGTGTCATTTCTCTCTCTCTTCCAGATTGTTCATTACTCAACTCTGATTTTTTTTCTCCTTCTTATTCAGTTTGACTCATTTGTGATCATCATTCATTTGTTCATTGCTTGTTTCAACCAAAACCATCGGCCTTTCTCCTCTTCCTCCCACCCAGAGCTCTGTAGACCATAAAGAGTTCAAACGCTGTGGGCCTTTTGACCCCTATATTAATGCCAAGGTGTGTACACTGTGCTGCTGAAACATCTTCTTTTGAAGTCCTTCTTTGCTTTACTGCTCTGCTCTGCTTTGGTTTGGTTTGCTGCTGCTGCTGCTGCTTGTGAGGCCACTCTGCTGCAGAGATATAGAGAGACATTTTTATTTGCTGCTGGCTTTCTGCTTATGTTTGCGTTGGAGCTCCAGGTTTATTGAGGACTTTAGTTTACTGTGCCTCACAACATACAACCCACAGGAGGTTATGACTTTGCAGCATGTGAACAATGCTGATATAGCAGCCTTTTATATCAGGGTCAGACTTCATTAGAGTTCTCTCTGGTGTGTTTTTTTTTCCTTATTAGAGCTCCTGAATATGATTTATGTTTAAATACTTGTTTTCTTTGGGGTTCATTGTTTAAAATTTGGAAACTAACTCACTAACAGCCCAAATCGGTGCAGTTTGTTTACAGTCACGGCTAACAGACAGGATAGTTTGAACTGTTCAGTGTTTTCCTGACCTGTGACAGCATGGAAAACATCCACAACAGAAGATTTTTGAATAGAATACCTGTCAGGAAGTTCTGTGATGCTGCTGCTGGATACCAGCAGATTGTTTATTGCTCTGAAGTGAGTGCTGAACTTCATTATTATGTAGCTCTCCAACTGCATTAATGAATAACCTAATTATTTGTATGTATTAAAAGCATGTAGTTCAAATGGTGAAACCTGCAGGTAGCAAAACAGTACATTTTTAAGTATTTATCTTGTTTAGCTGTTTTCAGCCTCAGGTAGGCTTACTTTGTATTTTACCAGTTAATAAATTGTATTCGGCTGCACGGTGGTGCAGTGGTTAGTGCTGTTGCTTCACAGCAAGAGGGCCCCCAGTTTGACTCCCTGTTGAGGCAAGGTGGGCCTTTCTTGTTTGGAGTTTGCATGTTCTCCCTGTGCATGCTTGGGATCTCTCAGAGTACTCCGGCTTATTCCCACAGTCCAATAACATGCTCATCAGGTTAATTGGTGAGTCTTAATTTTCTGTAAGTGTGAGTGTGCATGAAAGGTTGTCTGTCTCCGTTTGTTGGCCCTGGGATTGACTGGTGACTGGTCCAGGGTGTACCCCGCCTCTCGCCCTAAGACAGCTGGAATAGGCGCCAGCCACCCGCGACCCAGAACAGGATAAGTGATAGAAAATGGATGGATGGAATAAATTGTACTTTGGTAACTTTCTTAACTTGTTTGAAAATGTGTGAGAAAAATAGTGTCCATGCGGGATATTTACTTCGAAAGAGGAATGCATTGGACTATGTTTAACAAAAGTTATACAACAAGCCAAACTCTCCAACAGGCGACAGTCTTCCCATGTCAGTCTGCAAGACCTAAATTTGTGAATAAAAATGTAGACATGCACTTGCAATACACCACCCCCTGCAGTTTTGGAACAGACACTGCACGGAGTGTGAAAAGGCATAAAAACCACTTGGTTACAGAAAACATTATCAGCCTCATCTGATATCTCCACCACATTACCCCGTAGTGACTCCTAAACTGATCACCAAAGCCCCGTACTATCCTCATTCTTGGTTTCAGACTCAATCGTCCAACCAGCAGCCTTTAACCCGGACGGGCTGTTCACGAATAAAGAGATGCTGGTGAATCTGAAAGTAGACAGTGACATAACAAAACCAGTTTCTAAGTGCCGACCAAGACAGGAATGATCCGCCTCGAAATGCAGAACTGCTTTGTGCAGGAACACAGGATAGTAAGACTTTAAGAGCAGTGACGTGAGTGAATGTGATCAGCAGGAAATTTTGTTTATCGACAGTCCCTATTGGCCCCCCCCCACCAGTTAGAGCACATTGCGTCCTTCATGATTGTATTTTAAGCAAGCAGAGCTGGAAACTCACCCTGGCCTGTAGCTAAAGCTGCACACTATTTTTGAACATTGTCACATTTCTGTAGGACTAATCTTCTTAGTGTTTGGATGGGAAGGATTTCTCTAATGCTGCTATATATATTGGATTGTGAATTCCCCTTACTTTCTGTCTGAGTCTGTTTCAGAGACGTAACATTGACTCTTGTGGTTTGCTTCGATTATGGATGATGTCTTCTTGTCAACACTTTGAGGATAGCTTTTGGACCACTACCTGGTCTGTATTCTGAATTATTGAAGCTTTGTGATGAATAAATCACAAACATGATGCAGTGTGGTCATGGTTGTGGTTAAGCATGATGGCATCATGTGACTGAGTGGGGTCTGCCTCCCTTCTTACCACACTCCAGAACCAGAGAGAGGAAGAGGAGTGTGGGAGGTTTTCAGTGTACCAGTCTCTTTGCATCAGCATCAAAGGGAGACCTCCATGCCATGCTTGTGTGTTTGTGTGAGTGTGTAAATGGCTGGATTTGCCCCCACCTTCCAGTTTGTGCCCATAGAGCTCTGATGCTGAGGAGAGGAAGAGGTGGGACGTCGTCATAGCAACCGTGGCAGGGCAGGGCTTATTGGACATACAGAAGTGGTTGGTGACCCAGTGAAGAGATGTGCTGTTTGTGCTGAGTGAGACATGAAAGGCTTGTGATGAAGCTTTAAAGGAGGTCCAGGACTGGTGGAAGATTGGAGCCTTTGGGGACACTCTAGAAGTCAGTCTGAACGGGGTCCAATTCTGTCACTCAGACCGAGGAAGCTGTGTGGACGACTGTTTTCTCATTTATACTTCTGTGTGCTCTCCTGCTAATAGTGTCCCGAGTGTGTTTGCCTCTTTTGATGTTTGAATGCCCTAAAAAGAAGAGCTAACCACCAACTTTACTGTTGAATAAGAGAGGTGCACTGTTTCAGAGATGCATTGAAAAACAAGTTCAGCTCACAATGAGATTCAGAACTGATAATCTAAAAGCGGAGCTATGAACCACTTCACTATGGATTAAACTGGTCATCAATAGATAAAGATGATTGTTTATTATGTCCGAAAAATGAAAGGAAACCGTAGAATATGCCCTTTATCTCCTGTGTTGTATGGAAAATACCAAACAAATTTGAGAAACAGGGAGATTGGGATGCCATAAGACCAATGCGAGTCAGAATAGATGGCATCAAAGAACGTAGCGACTAGCCAGTCAGAAGAATTGATAAGAGACATACACCTGAACGACTACCAATTAAAAAGAGAGAGATAAATTGATCTGCCCGATAAGACCAATTTTTAAAAATAAGAAAAAACCTCTGCAGACACTGCAGGCAGCCTCTGTATGTGATGTCGAACAGGGTTAGTGATCTCTCTCCTGTTCATGTAGCCATGCTGCATTCTACTGGCAGAACTCAGGTGCTGTGGAATTGTAGGAAATGTGTCAGCACTCTCTTATGATGTTAGCTGAACAAAAATGGTTAGACATAATATCCTAGCTAAAGCTTTTCAAACCTTAATAAGGACAGATTTCCAGAAGCATTAGCATTTCAGACCCAAGCTGTTTTTTGAACCAGCCTGTAAATATGCTTTTTAATGCTGTAAAAGTCAGTTTTTTTTTTTTGGCTTGATGTGTATGGGACTTCTGGTCTTTCTGCGGCCAGCCTCTAGCGGATTCTCGATGAACAGCAACTTTTAGCACTTCTGCATAGGCTTAATTTTTCTCTACTAGATGTTGCCCCTTGGTCAGATCTAGTCGGAACCAGGGATCAATCAGCCTCTGTACATGGGGTGCCTTCTCAACCAACTGAGCTAAACCAGCACCCCAAGATAAAGTTTTCTGATCTGGATTATAGTTGTGGGGCCATAATCTGTCTGCTATTAATTACTCTGACTGCTTAACGTATGCTACCGACTTACGCTAGATTTGTTTTCTGTCATCACAGAGGGACCAAACAACTATACTTGCATTCACATAAAAGAAAAACAGGAAAAAAAAACGTATGCATTCCTTTATTTGTATCACTACTACAAAATGTGTAGCGACATACCCGTGGCATACCACTGAGGGGACCGACACAGTCTCTGGTCCCCTAGTAGTAAACCTTTGGAGTCACATGTAGTCACATGGTGTGCTATATTACTGACCATATTTCTCATGATGAAGACAGTGTCATTTTATTGATAGCTTTATTCCAACAGTGGTTAAAAACGCAGAAAAATCAATATCCTTTGAAAAGTTAAGATACCTTTAGCCAAAAAATGTATTTTTGCTTTCAAAATGTTTTATAAATCATTTAATCCTTAAAGTTAATTCCATTAATCTTCTTTATTCTCATCATTTATTTTTCACTGGACCTGTTTAAGCTCCAAATTCCCTCCTCATTAAAAGCATTTTAAAAGAAGTCAGTATAAAAATGGAGAGAGTCATGGCAGACCACTCATGAAATTGCTATCATTATCTCATTATCTAACTTAAGACGTCATAAAATGTCAAATTTCATGTATAAATCATAGGAGCATGTTCGCATCATAAAATTGACTCTTAGAATAATGATTATATAGGAAACCTGGCTTCAACAGAGCCCATTATAAAGACTCTCCTCATTGACCTCTTTTGATGTTAATTACCATATATTCTGTGTATATAGCCCTTAGTCAGCCCACACTCCTGTCACGCTACCTCTCACCAAGGCTCCATCTCTTTATATAGGTCACATGTCTGATGCGATATATGTTTAGATGAAATCCTCTGACCCAGGCTCACATATCTGGCTGCTTTGACATTAACTCTATCCTGGTCTCTGTGTTTCCACTGGAATAATTCAAACATGAAATTAATCTCCGCAAAATGTCAAATGTATGGCATTTAGTTATAGAAATAAGAACAATGTTTAGGTTTTGTCGTCTATACGCTTGTATACAGACCTGAGATGGATCATATGTGTCTGTCAGGCTTGGTGAACAGTGTCTCAAAAGGCTGACATCAGAAAAGCCTGTGTTGGCAGCTGCAGGAATAATTTCTCCGGACTTGGTCACCTCATTATCAGTGGAACAGAGTTTCCCTCCTCCTTCCTCTGGGCACAGCGCTTGCAGTCTGCCAGCACGCTCATTTATCCCCTCAGTCTGTCACATCAGAGTCCACCACCACACCACACCACACCACCCCTCCACCTCCTTTTACCTTCTGCTCCCTTCTCCCTCTGTCGTGCCAAGAAAAGGGGTTTGGCGAGTCCTCGGGGGAACGTGTTGTTATTTAACAAGGATTGGGATCTCTCCTTTGTCATGCATTCTCATTTGCAAATTTTAAGGTGTGTCTTGGATGGCAGTTGGAGTCACTTGTTTCTGAAAGGAGGAGAGCAGCTTCAAAGCAGAGATAGTGTTAAAGATATCAAGGTTATTTGTTTTTAACAGAAAAATTTCACAGTACAGAGAAATAAATCTATGGCAGGAAGCCAGTTGAACATTTATCAGGTCTACAGGGTCTGTTTTCTGTGGAATGTGCTACGTGTCCTAATAAACATCTGCTATCAGATTTGGTCTGATAACATTGTTGCTTACATTTAAAGCGAAAGAGAGAGCGTTGGGAGCTTGGGTGGCAGACTAAACAAAAGGAAAAAGTTTCAAGGGTGCAACTTAACCTTAACCACTGTTTCTTTTTAATTGTTAAGTGCCAAATACAACAATATTCAATTTAGATTAAAGATGAAGCTCCTGTTAAGAGCTTTTAACTGGCCCTGAAACAAACTGAGGTAAATGGTAGCGTATTATAACATAGAAAGCAAACAAGACTGGCTAAACAAAAGAGAAACATTTGACAGCTTAAAGAAATAAATGTTTGTAGTTTTTTTTGTCTTCCTGGTAATCAACATTACCTTTGATGTAAAGGACTCCAAGCAGGAAATCCAAGTTGGTGTCTTGTTCTGTGTAATGTAATCAATCATATTGATAGTATTGTGAAAGTTCTATCTGTGAACATGTTGTTTTCGCCCACACATAATAACTATAGTGCGTTTTTGTTGCCTGGAATTGGCTAATCATGCTAACATCAGTAGCTAATGGCTAAACAATTTTCAAGGCTATTTGACACAGTGAAGCTTACGGTGGCCCTAAAAGCTCACAGCACTGCAACTTAAGAAAGCACATGAAAAAAGACAAATCACAAGCAAATTAAGAAAACATCTTCATCACTTTGACAAAACATGTACAGCACTTAGAAAATGCGCTGCAAACACCACAACACAATACATTAGAAAAACGCACAGCAAATAGACCGCAACACAATGGAAGTGTTTCCAGAGGACACTTAACACGGATGTGTGCATCACTTTTAAGTGTCCTCTGGAAACTCTTCCGTTGTTTTGCAGTCTATTTGCAGTGTGTTTTTCTAATGTGTTGTGTTGTGGTTTTTGCAGCTTGTTTTCTAAATGCTGTGCAAATATTGTCAAATTGATGAAGATGTTTTCTTAATCTCGATTTCTTTAAAATGGACTGCATTATATTTGCTATGAATAAAATGAGCTAAGAAGAGAAAATCAGTTGAGAATAATACAGAGGAGCTGGAAACTGCGTATATTCTCTGCATTATGGCTCAAATCAAACCCTAAATGCTTTAAGCAGTTATCAATATAAATTTCTCTCATTTGATTTGGTTAACTCAGTTGGAAGAATTTTTTAGGACACCTGCTGGTGCGTGCATGTGTGAGCCATGGTTTAGGGATTTCAGTTTGTGACAGTCTGAGCGGGCACACACGAGCCTGAGCGGCCCTTTGGCACTCAAGCTGCAACAGCTGCTCAGCCCACCCCACCACCACCATCCCATCCAGCATCACCATCCAGCTCTACTACTCCAGCTACCAGCGGCCAGGGTGACGTAACTGCTGCCTCGCTCTGCTGCCAGCCTGCACGTCACGTGACAGAGGTCGCTAGTCAAACCGTGTTAGCATCTCTCAGCCGCAGGTTGTGAGAACCATACCATCCTCTGTTCTCTCTGTCACAGTGAGGCTCGTCCCTCCTCCTTCTGTGAACGCTGTGCGGCATGAAAACACGATGCAGTGTAATCTCCAGATGTTTCTGGTTAGGGCTGGCTTTATCATCACAGTGGAGATCCTAATCACTTCATGTTAAACATCCTCTGAGGTCTAAATCAAGACATCGTCTGCTGCAGAGTGAAAACAGACTTTTTATAAATACATGCTCTAATCAGGAAGTGTAGCTGTGTTTTAGAGACGTTTATGTTAGATGTTAAATCTAATTCCTTCTCAGCCTTTAGAGCTCTGTATTATTCCTACATGATTGTTTGACTGCTCACGTGGACTGTGGCAGCCCAGTCTAGATAAGGCTGGTCCTATTCTCTTAGCAGAGTTAGATGTCACTGGAGCTCACTGAGTCCTTGTTACATAATACACAAGCTTTGCACTGAAATGGCAACTTAATTTATTATCAACTTCTTTTCCTGATCTGCTGTATTAAATTAGACCAGCAGGCTGCCTTTTTTTATTTTACTCAGTGCATTATTGACTTTGTCTATCACAGCGCTTTTCAAATATAACCTTTTCAAATACTTAGCAGTGACTTGAAAACAATAAAAGTATTCCATTTGTTTTTAAATTTCACATACTGATGATATTATGATGGGGGATTAGAAAAGAAAGAAAAGTAAGCCTTTGAGAATGAAGGTAATGACTTTATTCTCCAAAATGTGCAATAAACAATAAAATGTATAACATTTAAGTCATATTACTGAGGAAAAAATGGAAATTTTACAAGATAAAAGTTGAAGATTTATATGAATGAAGTCAGTTTTGGACAATAATATATTTGTTACGTTTTTTTCAGTCTCATCAGGTAAATGTGAGATCAAAGACAAACCACCGCTGAAAATAGAGTGATGGTGATTTTTAGGAGGGGAATTTTAGAACTCCTGCAGAGGCCCTCCAGTGGATGGTAGCTCACATCAAAGGAGGGATGTTGAGGCTCAGTTTCTCAAAGCTGCTTGCTTTCTATCAGTGAGTCAAGTGTGTGGTTGGCCATCTTTAATGTGATCAGATTCAAACTGACACAAAGATAAAGAGCCCTGACCATCTCAGTGACAGCAGGAACACTAAGGCTGAGCATGATCCAAAGAGTTCAGAGTATCATTTTATTCTACTTTTTGTTTCCATATCGAATGAAAGCGCCTCATGTTTTGCTCAGGTTCACTGGATTTCCTTTGCTCTGTTGTTTTTGTTGCTTTGTGTAAATCTTTGCATGCTAGATTACCTCAGATTACCACTGAGGCAGCAGACCTGCGTATCTGAGGAGGTGAATCATGCTGATGTCATCGCAGCATGTACGTTTGCCTGCTGAAGTCATCAAACACTCAGAGTAAACCTTTCTTAAATAACTGTGGTGAAAACTTGATGGTGCGCCATAGATAAAGGACAGTTTTTTTTATGTCTCCGTAGCTGTGTTCTCCTGAGTTTGTTTGGAGAGAAAATAGCAGAAAGGAGAATCCCAGATTCTAAAAACCACCCAGGCAGCCAGAGAAAGCTGAGGTCCCTTTATTGACTTCTTAGAGTAAGCCTCTTTCAAAGTCTTTTTTTGTTGTTGTTTAAACAAAACAGGAGTTGGTTTCTTTTTTCCCCAGCCAGCCTCTGTGCTCCCTCTTTTGATAGGAAGGTGTCGTTTTTTGTTTCCCTAAGCTCCGCCTCCTCTCTCTCTGCTCAAGCTGTGACCTGCTTTGACAGTAAAACACAAAACTCCCTCTCTCTCTCTCTCTCTCTCTCTCTCTCTCTCTCTCTCTCTCTCTCTCTCTCTCTCTCTCTCTCTCACTGTAGCTCTGTTTCTCTGCTCTTTTCTCTCTTTTCCATTTCATCTTTGTCATCTGTCTCTTTCTGTCTCCTTAGTTCCTTTTTTCTTTTGTCTTTTCATTCTCTCCTTTTCTCTTTCTCTTACTTCCTTTCTCTGTTTTAACTGTTCATTCTACTTTTTTCTCAATACTTCCTCCTTTCTTTCTTTTTCTGTCTTTCCCCATTTAATCCTTACTTACTATTCATTTCTTCCCTCCTTTCCCCCTCTCTATCACCCTCTCTTCTCTCTCTTCCCTCTACTTTCTTTCTTTCTTTCTTTCTTTCTTTCTTTCTTTCTTTCTTTCTTTCTTTCTCTCTTTCTTTCTTTTTTCTTTCTTTCTTTCTTTCTTTCTTTCTTTCTTTCTTTCTTTTTCTCTGTATTTTTTTACCTCTCTCATTAAGTATCTTTCTTTCTCTCTTTTTAACCTTTCTTTCTCGCCCTTTCTCTCTCTTATTTCTTCGCTTGTTTTCTCACTTTCTTCCACTCTCCCATTCCCTTTCTTTCTTACTTTCCCTTTAAAACACATTCTTTCTTTTTGTCTTTTTCCGCTATTCTCACTTTCTCTCTCTTTTCTTCCTTTTTCTCACTCCTTCTTCCTCCCCCTTGTTTCTTTATTTCTATTCTCTCTACTGTCTCTCTTTCTCCCCATTGTTCTTTTTCTTCACCTCTCCTTTGTCCTGTCTTTCTTTCTCTGTTCCCTTATCCCTCCTCTCTTTTTCTACCCCTTTCTCTCCATTTCTTTCTCACTTTGTTTATATCTTTCTTCTTTCCTCACCTCTTTATACTTTCTTGTCCCCTTTGTTTCTTTTCATTTCTCTTAGTCTCCATTGATATCTACTTTTGTCTCTCTTCTACTCATCTTTCTTTCTTTTCCACCTCCCATTCATTTTCCTAGTTTTTTTTTTTCTCTCATTCCTTCTCTTGTTTTCTTCAACAAGACATTCTCTCTTTTACTTTGTATTCCTTTCCTCTTATCTACCTTCCTCTCACCTTTTTTTCCCAAACACTGAAATACATACCTGCTGCTCACTCCTGTCTGGCTCCAGGTCTTTGTCAGACTCGGACTGAAGGGCCGACTGGCACCTGTCCAGAGCTGCCCTGTTGGCTTCTCCTCCACATGACGCCCTGTCTCCTGTGGCACAGCTGGCATGTTTCTCTGGGGGTCACCCAAAGCTGGCATCATGTGTGTCTGTGTGGGGGCCTCTGATGCCAGCTGTCAGTCCTTTTGTAGATGGATCTGTGAGTCTGGAATGAGTGACTCTCAGGGCGTGTGGTAGTAAGATAGCTGGAATAATCTGCCACACCTTTTTGAAGCACAATATGTAAACAGCAAGGAAGCTGCTGAGGTTTTTTTCCTGGCTGCTGTGAATCACAGAGTTTCTATTCTGTCAAACCTTGAGAGATTCAGAACAGTGATAGTAATGTTTATTTACACTCTGCTCTAACACAGTGGTTTTAATGCTTTTTTTTGGAATAAAGTTCAAAAACTTTTAAATAAACAGCGCAAGACCACAGTCTAAATTATGGCTTTTCATGCTGTGGTTGTGTGTCAGTTGTTTGATTCGGTCAGCAAGATTTCCCACGCCATCACAACGGTGCAGCTCCAGGATTGTAGGGCTCGCCCCCTGCTGGCTGCTGTGGGTAGAGATAGTAACCAGTGCTTAGGCTCACCAGTCTGTTAGCCATTGATCTTGTTACTGCCTGAGAGTCATTAGATCGATTAGGCTCCACTTACTGACTCAAAGTTTTAATTGCTGTTTTGCTGCCTGTCTATTAGGAGGTTGATTTGCTTCTCAGAGCACAAAACGTGTCTCTGCAGAGATGAGATCAATGTAGAAATTACTAAGATTAATTGACAAAATGTGTGTTAAAATTTTTATCTTGAAGAAAAACATTTAACTATTGACTTTCATACATTCAAATCTTTACTTTTTCATTTCATTAAAGTGATTTTTTTAATAGAATTGGTTTTGAAACATTTGGTTGGTGAAACACATTTGGTTGGCAGCAGTTTTCAAATTCATAAGCAGTTACATAAATGTCAGCTTACTTTTTTCTTTATCTCAAGCAATTGTAAGATGAATATTTTTGAGCTAATAACATATTTTATCAATCAGAGAAAAAAATAACATAATAGTCGGTAAAATATGTTGTAAATTGCAGTCCAAGAGTCGTGATTGTCTCATGACATTAATACGCTCACCAGCAACTTAATTAGATTCAACCGTCCAAATGCATTTTAACGCAAATATCTAATCAGCCAATCACATGACAGCAACTGAATGCATTTAGGTATGTGGACACGGTCAAAACGAGCTGCTGAAGTTCAAACTGAGCATCAGAATGGAGAAGAAAGGTGATTTGGGACAAACCAATAAAGTCCAATAAAATAAGAATGATCTAAAATGACTATTATTAGAGTAGTCTACAGGTATGATAATGCTCAGAAAAAGACAATTTTGAGTGTGTTTGACACAACTAAACATGGGACCAAATGAAAATGTCTGAAAATGAATGAAAATTACAGATTTTAGTTAAAACATTAAAAAATATAGTTATTTATTTATTTGTTTTTTAATGTGAATTTAGACAAAACATTAGGAAGTTTTTTTTTTCTTTATTAGAAAGTTGAACTTGGAAATTTTAGACTTCCAAATGTTTTTTGTAACCATCGAACCTTTAAAAAGCTATTGACAGCAATTTGTTTTATTATCTTAGGCATTTTTCAGTGGGAAAAAAACAGGTGTATATAGGCGTTAAAATGTCTCTGCTGGTTATGCATTTTGTTGGTTATATTCAACTTTAACAAGATGCTGAATTTAATTTAACCTCTGTTCCCGCCAAAATATGCCAAGCTACGAGATGCAGTCTGTCCTTTGTGCTTGTTTACATCCAGGTAGTACAGCATAGCAATACATCAATAAGCTGAAGTAGCTAACTCCCAAAACGTGCAGATAGACCCGCTCTCATTATAAGCCAGCAATGTTCTCATCTCTTCACAAAAGTGGCCTCTGTCTCTGCTGATCCCTCACCTGTGTGGGTACCTGTGACCCTATGCTCGCACCCTCAGACACCTGCTTCACACACACCTGTCCTTATTTGTCCATGTGTGCCTACTGGTCCTCCACCCTCATACACCTCCTCTCCACTCTGCCATACTCTCCCTCCAGGCTTCACTTTGGTGCTTCTCATGACCTTTTGTTCTGTAAATAGTTGGGGCTCTACACACTGATTGGTTAACCTCACAATAATTTGTCTATGTTCTAACTATTAACCAACTTGATTCAGCTTGTGTCCTTTTCTTTGTGTGCTCATTTTTCATGTATTTCTTTGTCTCTATTGCTGTTTTCTCGTTCCACTTCTTACCCCTTCTTGGTCCTCCAACAGAACAATGACAATGAGACGCCGCTGCACTGTGCCGCCCAGTACGGTCACTCTCGGGTAGTACGGCTACTGCTCGAGGAGCTGACAGACCCCACCATGAGGAACAACAAGTTTGAGACCCCTCTGGATCTCGCTGCTCTGTACGGCCGTCTGGAGGTGGTCAAGCTGCTTCTCAGCGCTCATCCTAACCTGCTCAGCTGCAACACCAAGAAACACACTCCGCTGCATCTGGCCTCGCGGAACGGACACCTATCTGTAGTGGAGGTGCTCCTGGATGCCGGCATGGACATCAACTACGAGGTATGTGTAGACTTCGGTTGGAAAATCTTTCTTCATATGCTCTCATGGCACAAATAAGGTTGGGAAACTTAATCTGCCCTTGCAGCACTTCCTCTTGCTACTTCACATGACAGCAATGAGATTAAATGCGAGACTCTTAAGCTCTCCGTTTGCAGACGAGCTGATGTGGTATCAAAGCAGGACTAGCCTTGCTCCCCCTGGTGGAACTTATGGCTCCTGCTCTGAACTAAACAGTGTCATCCATCTGTCCCCTTTTCTCTGGCCTATTTTCCTTCATATGAAGTAAGGGGAGTCTAGCTAGTGTCCTTCAGGCTTTTGCATCCTACAGGTTTCAATTAGCATGGCCCTGTGAGCTGGAAAATGACTGTGAGCTGCTTTGACACCTCAGCCACATGATTGTCAGAAGCAAAGTGGACGAATTGTGGGTTCAAGAGCAGGAGAGCTGCAGGTTTTGCCGAGTCTGACTCATGTGGGAATAACAGGAGGAAATAAACATGCGCTGTAATTTTCATAATATTCATATTCATGTCAACTCTCTGTGTGCCTCTGGTTGTTTACGCTCTTTGTTTTTGTCTCTCTGCAGACGGAGAAAGGAAGCGCCCTGCATGAAGCTGCGTTGTTTGGGAAAGCTGATGTAGTACAGAAACTTCTCAGTGCAGGTCCGTGCAGCGCAAGAAACATTTTAACAGCTACTGAAACAACACCTGACACTCAATTGTTCTCTTTTCCTGCTGCTTCTACATGCACAGGTATTGATGTAAATATCGTCGACAAGAAGGGCCTGACAGCGCTGGACACTGTCAAAGACATGCCCTCGCAGAAGAGCAGAGAGATAGTTGCTCTTATCATAGGTAAGGATAGAAACACGGGAGCAGAGATGTGCAGGGAAGTATCCTCTTGATGTCACATGCAGGAGCTTGTGATACAGTTTGCTGTTTGTCTGTTGTAGGTCACATGACTGGGAAACCCCCTGACATTGACCTCCCTCCTCCACCCATCCCACCGCCTCAGGAGAGTCCAAGTCCAAGGAAAAAAGGTAAGAATCACCAGATAGCAGAAAAAGGTGTGCAGCCTCATCAGGAAATGTAGAAAAAAACAAGCTGGACCATCTTTTCCATGTTTCATAGGCGATCTAGAGAAAGTGAGTGAGTTGATCTCTGGGCTGGCCCCAGGTCCTGAAGAAGAGAGCCCATATGAGGCTCTGTTTGAAGCCACGTCCTGCCACTCTCTGGACAGCCTCACCAGCGGCAAGTCCTCTGACAGGGACTCTGGTCGGCCGGATAGCGAGGCTGGCAAGGTAAGAATTGTGGTATATCAGAAGTCCACCCACACACACGCACATGTTGGAGAGCTTGTTTTACAGTGGGGATGAATGCAGAACTCCCACTAGAGGGTGATAGTGGTCCTTTATGTTCATGTTTGAGCTTAAAGCCCATTTAGGTGATGATGAGAAGAGGGAGTATGTTTCTTTCCTCCTTCTGACAAACTGATAATAGATTTACAGCTTTATTTAATTGCATTTTAATTACTTCATCGTTAACAGAAAGAACGCCTGGTCCACTCCTCACATCCTGGTCCTGGTCATGATGAAGAGGTGAGTGTCATCTTAACCGTGTCAAGCATGGTTTAATGAGAGTACAGGCTTTAAGATTAGTTTTTCAATTTAGTTTTTTAAAATGTATTCATAAGTTATAGCACAATGTAACAACCGCTATTAAAAAACAATTATGTGCCAGCGAGAAAGTTCTTACTTTGTTCGCCACGAGCCCTGTCATGACTGTCCTCATCACGGCCGCTGCTCAAATCAAACAACTTCTTCATAAATATTCATGTGAGTGAGGTCTGGGAGGGAGGCAGTGGAGGTGTAAAAGGAGGAGAAGTGAAGTGGAAAAAGAGTTGAGACAAAACAAGAGAAACCTGTCTGGCTTTGTGAAATGTGGATGAGCATGGAGGATGAATTGTTCAGGTTGCAGTGAGAGTTTTATCCCATATAAAAACACACTCCAGTATTCAGTTTGAGCTGATAAATACGTTGTCTTCACTTTTTTTTCCCACTTTGTGTCTGTTTCTTCAGGCCCTCTTTACAAACAGCAACATAGATGAGAGAGGAGAGCGAGTGGAGGAGGAGGATCACACTTATGAGTTGTTGCTCACGGCACAGACCAAAGTCCCACCACCCAGCCAGGAGTCCCATTTAAGTAAAGGTAAATGTCATAATGATTCAGTTTAAAGGAAGTTAACACATGAAATATATACCATTTTTTAATGTTATTGGCTGATTTGTGCACTAGTGTTGTGACATTCCTGTTCCTTACTCAAAATAAAAGTCTGCTGATGCTTTCCAAGAACACAACAGAGTACATCCCTATCCTGACAAGCCCACACACACTTTTCTGTGGATTGTGTGACGTATACTCAGACCCTCCTTTGGTTTTGGTCGCTGAATGGCACTGCGTGTAATTGGATTAAATGGGATTAAATTAGAAGGCCATTTGAATCCACGGTTGTTGATGTATACGTTTTAAAAGCAGCCCCTCGAGCCCTTCAGCTTAGTCAGCCTCTGTAGCAGCCATTAAAAAACGTCACCCAGCTTGAAGGGTTGGCGTTTGATTGCTGATGTCATCGTGCTTACACTAAAGTGGATAAATGATGAGGGTAGAAAACAGGGAATCTTTTCTGCTCTAAATCGTCCTGGCACATAAACGATTCTTTTTCCATCCATTTCAAAAAGTGCTTTGTCATGTCCGCACTGTTTGAACAGCAGGAAGATTAATTTGAAGTGTCTCTGGCATGGGCCGGATAATTCCCATGCATAAAGCATGATGTCATTATACATCACTTTCTCTTGGCATGATGCCCCTCATTCTGCACAGGGCAGGCGGAGCAGTGTGTTTAACAAATGAGCTGGGTCGAAATGATGGACGACATAACAACAGCTAAAAAGTGAAGCCAAAAAGGTTAGAACTGCTTTGATGACTGGCTGCAAGAGAGGTCATAAAACCCATTCTGTCACATGAACAGATTTCCTCTTAGGGAGCCTGTTCTTACATCTGGCTAACAACTCTGATGGAATCTATCCTTTTGACTAACTCTTGCAAACTAATAGGAATTCTAAATAATAAATGTTTTCCCTGTTAGTGATAAAATGCATCAATATAAATTTGTATTTTTCGATGTTATTTAAAGGTGTACAGTCAGTCGGCCTCATGAGAGGAAAACAGGCAGATTTTTTTTTCATTTTATTTGTTTAACTGGGTAAGTCCCATTTGAAAATTTCTTTTTTAAAAGACCTTGCCAAGACATTCAACAGCAAAAAAAAACAATTAGAGACACTGATACACAGGGAATTTAAGTGCAATTCACAGGCTCTAAAATTTGCAATAAAAGAGACACAATCTAGGGGTCAGTTTTGCAAAAATCAAAGTAAGCTAAAATCATTGATATCCTCAAAAATATTCTTTATTGTAGGTTTGATATATTCAGGACATCAAGTTTTGAGTCATTGAAATTTACTCTTCTGAAGTTGTCCGAATAGTGCAGCTCATTGAGACATTCCCCACTCAGACATTTGCTTCAAATGCACACCCATTGCAAGGAATATTTTGACATCACTTGTTAAATGTTGAGGGGCTGATGTGCCGTGCTTCTTTATTTTTGGTGTATGTTGAACAACTGAGCTCCGAATTGATCTGTCTGATCATCCATGCCCCTAACTGCTTTGCTTTCTATTTTATTTTAGATGAGAAAACCACTACACAGTCCTCCAACAGTGTCCTACCTCAGGTAAATATAAAAATCATCTTCTCTTAATTTTTTTTCTCTTTTTTTCTCTTTTTTTAAATGCCATTTGTCAGATTCTTTTGCTAAACCTCTGCATGAACAAGCTGTTCAAAAATCCTACAAGTGGAGTTTTGACAGTCAGAGAGACGTCTCCGCGCTGCAGTTTGAATTGCATATCTGGAGCATGACCGTATGACTATAGAAGGTTATATAATAAAGATGGAGGTCTCTTGGCAGTCAGAGTTTGAGTCATATGTCAGCAGAAGGCACAAGTCACCATAAAGTAGCCCTTACAGCTTGGTCTGCATGTAAACCCGCCTGCTTTATTTATCGCTCCGTCATATTTGGCTTTATTGCATTTTTTCAATTTATCATGCAGTTAGCAGCTTTTATTATCACTGGCACACACCTTCAACCCCACCTGCTGCCAACAGTGTCTGCCCCTAACTTTTATTTTAAGCTGCTATTGGATTAGCTGTTCTTCTCAGCTGTCTCATCATAATAAAAGAGCAGTACTGCGTCCTCTGTCCTGATCTACAACCTGTTAGCTCAGACACATCATGGCTGATGTAGGCAAACCTGTCCGTCAGAAGACATCTTTGTATCATCTAAGACCGGCTTAAGAATATCCACTTAAATTTTTTTGTCCTCAAGAGAAGATTTGTTTTATATACAGGTCAACAAAGAAAACTTTTCAGTAAAAATGGCTTAAAAACATGTAGAAAACAAATGCTTTGGTTTGCTGTAGATGCTAATGTAATTAGCCGGATAAACAGTGAGTAATTGGAAGCTACGTTTTGATCGACAGATGCAATTAAACTCTAATCTTTTCCATCCAATTTCAGTGTAAACCCACTGCCCCAAATGACCTCAGAGCCCCTAACAAGATGAAAGACTCCCTGCACCCTCCAGGCCGGGTGGGCCCACGAGCCTCACGAGGTGAGTTTTATCAGTCTCTAAGATTTAAGTAACCTAAGATGGAACAACAACTGCTCTCTGCAATGCTGAGAGTAAGAAGAGCTGCAATGGACACATTACACTTGAAAAACAGCAGCCAAGCATGTCAGTGAAAGAGGAGCGATGCGTTGGGGTTTGCAGGGAGATATGGGGCAGGCTTGGATTAGTGCTGCCAGGGAATGCATGACTGGCATACTCAGGCAGCAGAGCGGATTTGGCTTGTCAGGAGCAGGCTGATTGACGCTCCCTGGCAAGTGGGCATGACTCATTTCGTTCTTGATACGATGCAGAATTCTTGATCAGATTGTGACATTCCTATCTTAGCTTCATATCCTGCCTAAAGCTGGATTTGCTACGTCATCCAGTCAGGAGCAGAGCAAAGGTAAGGAGCATGGCCTCTGGGAATCTTTCTGACACACACACATACACAGATGTCTCCATTGAGTAATGGTTTGTGTAGCATGGTTACATCATGAACTGTACAGGCAGGCATGACAGGCTAGCTGATTGGTTGGTGGTGTTTGCAGGAGAGCAGAGTTATTCTGCCTTTGGGTGCCAATTTAATTCTCATTTTAATGAGATGTTGTACAACAGATATCAAAGTTGATTTCTTCCACAGGATCAATGTCAAACCTCAGCAGCGTCCACATAATAGATCTGATTTTTTTTTTTTTTTAATTTAAGGTAGTTTCATGATAGTTTTGTGGATTTGTGTTGATGCAAACAGTCAGTCGAGTCAGAATGTTCCGCTCTTTGAGCTTGGACAATATGTACCAGAATGAATCATCATAAAATGTGAATGCTGCATAAAGCCTGGTTTTGGAGCCAATTTTCATAAAAGGAAACACCAGATACCTCAAAGAATGTTACCGGGAAATGGAAGAACACTACATTTTGAAGCTGTTTATCAGAGACATTTGAATGTCAATGAAATATGCAAATTATTTTTTTACACTATTTAGCTTACTGACTGTGGCCAACAAGGGCAGAGGATTTGCAAATGCCCAAATGATCTTCATAGGAAGCAGTATGTGTGCAATGTGTAGAGAAGCTCTAATGCACTGCAACTGAGAAAACATGCTGCAAAAACAGAATTGGTGCATTAACAAATGTAAATGCAGAAAAAAGTTGAAAACCCTCAAAAGCAAAAAAAATAGATGTAATGATGTAAAACATTGCCAATCTCACCTATTTTTTTCCCCAAAAACAAGTCTGTTGTTGCATTTACATGATTTTGAATTTTCATTGTTTTTGCGTTTGCTGCATGTTCCTACTGATGCAGGTTGTTCGGCCCTTTGCGGATCCTTCATCTTTGTTGGACACCATAAGGATAGAGCAAAATATCTGATGATAATTACAAGAAAAAGAAGTTTGATGCTTTTCAGCTTTAGTCATGTTTTGGACATCTAAGGCTTTGGTTCTAAGATAATCTTCTGAGGAGAAAATATATCTTGACCTCTTTATATAACCAAAGATTAGCAAATCATCCTCGTGGGATTAACTCCAGTGGTATTAAATATCTTCAATGGTGTTTAATGTTCAGCTTATGCATTTTTGAGCATATTTGCCCCAAGTCTCATGAGTAACTGAGTGAGTATGTGTGTAGCTGATGAAAATCTGATGTTTCAGTGAAGTCAGGGTGTAGAAAGCTTTTTATTTCCTTCTTGTATCCATGCCCTTCCCAGTTCCTCTGAAATAATTCTCAATTTTCCTCTTTTATAAGCCACAGAAACCACAGGTCTGGTTTATAAGTGTAAACCGCTTTGTTTCTTTTCTGTCTTTATTTGCACATCTGCAAGTTATGGTTCCCACTTTTATTGTTTTGACATGAAACCCACACAGCTGGCTGAGCTCAAATGTTTCCTGCTGCAGATGTGGATATAAAAGTTTGAGTTTTGAGGCAATCAGAGGAAGGATTTCTCTCCCTTGTGTGGACAGCATGAAACCAGTCCTCGGGGCCCTGTGGCAGGTGGGGTGCATACGAGCACAGTCAGCAATACTGAGGTGTTTATCATCTGTCACAAACACATTGCTGCTCTCAGCAGGAATATAGTGTTCCCCCACAGACTTCTACCTCTGTGTCATGTTTTATAGAGTTTCCAGTGGAGTAGAGCCATCATGTGATTCTCCACAGGGCTCAAATATTCACAAGTGCACAGCTAAGAACAGGAATGGTGATGAAGAAAATCATTTTTGTGCTGCCAGTTTGAGTTTAGGACTCGCCGTGATGGCTATTTTATTGCTTAATATGCAAATATAAACAATTTCTGGTCAAACTGCCACTGATGGGACATCCGTAATGACCAATGAGAGAAGCGGACCAGAAAGTGTCTTCGGCTGTGTGTCACAGCTCATGGGCATGACTACAGAGATAAACAAAACTTAACCCAGAACAGAGAGGAATATTAAAAATAAGGACAAGTTTGTGGTATTATTTACCTGTAATTTGTTTTACTATTTTAGTAGTTTGTCACTACAACACAAACCAGGACAGCTGGCTGACAACATTATTTGCCAATGTGTTTATCCTCCGAAATTTAGTTTAGTCACACAAGCAAGTGTGGTCTAGGAAACATTAAGTGTGTCATCTAAGGATTGTCATGTTAAAAATAAGTCTGTGCTGTTCTTATGTGAGTGATCTCCCAGGGTTATAAAACTGGTTAAGAATAATGAAAGATGTCTAGTGTGTGGCCAACCTAACACTAGCAGAGCTAGCACCAGCAGTCTTTTCGACCTCTTTGCAGACTTGTAGGTCTGGTGCAGGCCAGTGAGGGTGAAATTCTGTATCTGTTGGTTCAAGTGCATACATCTTTAATTGATTCAGAGTTCTCTTTGTATGTAGAGGTGCAGAAAATCAATCACTGACTATTTTGCCAATCTTTCAGGTATTTTGAAGTAAAAATGCCTTAAAATGGCTTGTTTTATCTTATTTAAAAATTTGAGTTCCGGGTGCAGATAAAGCCCACACCCTGTTTCCTGCCTTTCAAAAACTAATAACAGACAACACCAAAAACCAGAACAAAAAGATTTTCTGCTGTTTTGATTTTTAAAAAGCTGATGAGTTGTAAAGTTTTAAAGGGTTTGTTAAAGTTTCCTTTTTAGGATTCTAAAAAAAAATTACTCCTTGCTTTAACATTTTGTTTTCCTTTTGAAACTAAAGGATGAAATGGGCTGTAAAAATTGTCAGTGGATCAATCAAAGATCTAAAAAAGGAACATACCGTATTGATCTTACTCCCTTTACTGGTGATGTCGAAACATCAATAACAAGGCCTTCCCCTCCTTTTTGATATTCTTCATTCCTGACACAGTCAAAAAGGTCTTCGAATCAACATCAACACCAGCGCAGAGTTTCCACAGGCAGGGCACAGATTGACTTTGGAGCCTGTCAGCATCAGAGTGACAGCCAGCACTGGCTGCAAAACAAACATGACATCATTTGTTTGACATGAAGCCATTGCTGCCAAATGAAATACACATCCCACCTCTGCAGTGACCTCACCCCTCTATATGAGCTGCAGTAACACCAGATTGTATCTATAGACATTTATTCCACTGTGGAGCTGTGTGAGCGAGGGATATAGCGGTCTCAGGGAGGGTTAACACTGTGTGAGATTGTTGGAAGTGCACTGATGTTCTCATAGGGCGTTCACACTCCTCAGCTGCCAGGAGAGGGTGGGTGTTTGGCTGTGGTACAGACATATGCACATAGTTCACTCACTCACCTCTTATAACAAACACACACACACACACCACCACACATGCCTTTTTTAGATGAACAAGTGTTTAGAAATTTGTGAAGAAGGAGTGCAGGGCGTTGTTGGGCACTGCAAATGGTCCCTGAGACAGTTAATGGGGCGTTTTGTTGAATGTGCGTGTCAAACTTTTAAGTGGTACGCTTCCTCCCCTTCATGTTTTGTAGATCTGACTCCCTCACAGCCAGCTTCTTTTGATGTTTCCACTCTTAAAGAAGCATGTTCAGACAGCAGAGACATAAACTGTCAGCACTAACTCTCATGTGAAGGACAAACAAAGTGTTGCAACAGGTCACTTCTTTTGCTGCGGCGTCTCTGCCCCAGATTCCCTGTCACCAAACACCCTGACCCTGTCACCCTGTCAGAGACAGTCCATACACACACACTGACACACACAACCATCCTCTACATACACACTCCTTCACTATGTGCCACAGAGCTAATTATCAGGAGTCTGGCTTGCTGGAGGATAGGGTGATTCAAATTTCCATTCCTGAGCCCCCATTAGGGTCTAGAATTAGAAGGCAGCAAACACACAGAGAGGGCTGCTGGTCACACGGCAGTCCAACACGCAGCAGCACAGCAAGAAGGAAAGATGTATTTAGGACCACACAGACTGATGTGAATTTCTGAAGTCTTTGCGTCGGCGGGGACATCCCGCGTCTGATTTGTTTGCAGAAAAGAGGCTTAGGTGGAAGTAATTCCTCAGGGAGAGGGAGGAGGAAAATCTAATTGTTTTTAATTGCTCTCGCTCGCTTGTTCTCATTAAGGAGTTGTTTTTGTTGGAGACAGCAGCTGGTGTAAGTTTAACTTCTTTCAGTTGTATTTTTATGTCATTTTTGAAAATTCCAGTTTGTTTGTTGTTTTGTTGTAGTTACTGTGTGTTTAGTTGGAAGCTTTGTGGGGGATTCTTATTGTTGTATTGTTTTGGAAAGAAAAAGACACAACAGAGAAGTGGGCCTGTAGACTGAGGCTCATTCTAATTTTTAAGCAGCTAAGACTCACTGCTTTTACTTGACCTGTGCTGAAACTACAAATTTTCAAGTCTTTGAAACATAACTTTAAATTTTGACTAACTGATCAGTCTAATGGTAAGAAAACTGTTTGTTAACAATTTACTTATCATTGCCAAAGTGAAGATTGTTTCTAGATGTTTATCTGTATCATTGAGTGAGGCTAAAGATAGCTGAGTTAGCAGCCCTCAGTACTCATTGCAGGTTAACGTCCACATACCTGGGCAGGTTATGCATTGCTTTGGTTGAGTTTAATTAAACACAGCCTTCTTACAACTTTATCATATATTACTATTTCAGATGGGGAAAGTAATGCTGTACTAGGAGATGCTAATGATGAAATACATAGCTATGCTATGTAGCGCTATGAAATTACTTCCGTTTTCTGTGCTTGTTTACAGTAGCCACCTACAGTAGCTGCAGCACCAGCTAGTGGTCAGTGGCTGCATTACAGCTTGGACTCAACATGGTTTTGTGGTGACATTGACATCAACGGTTACTGACTCTTATCCTTTTATTGACAAGCGAGAGTTTTGTATTTGACCTTTTGGTCAACTAAATGTATGTTTCCCAGGTTGTTTGCACTCTTTTCTGCTTGTTTTTAATGTTTTACGTAGATTTTAAAAAACAAATTACTAATTGATGGAAATAAACAAAATTTCCAACTATTTCGTTGGTCACTTTAAGCCCAATTAAAGCTCCTGTGAGGTACTTTTCAAATTTTAGTTGGTTTAATGCCATCCCCAGGACAAAGTGATACATCTCATGTCTTTGTTAATTTTTGCCCGTGCATGTGAAAGTTTATTTTTTGACAACAACCATAGTCCAACTCTTGGTATTACCCACAGTAAACGTGCTATATTTACTGTATTTTCCAACACCTACCCCCTCACAGCAGTTACAAGTATTAAAAATTATAATACATTCAAACCTTTAAAAAAATTGTTTCCTTTTTTTTTTTTTTTTTGTTTTGTTTTTTTAGCTTATAAAGAGGTCTCACTACTAACTTCATTCCAGTCAAATTTCCCCACAGGAGCTTTAAAGGAAAGAAGCCATTTATCTTATTCCAAGTATTGGGTATTTTCTGCTTTTCTTTGTCTCTTATAACCCTAAACAGAGATCTTTGAGGTTTAGACTATTAGCTAGACAAAAACAAAACAAATAACCAATATGGGTACGTGTTGTGAAAGAGTCAGAGATGGTTTTGAGCTTTTCTCACTCATTAAACATTTTATAATTAAGATCATAACAATAATTTATCATAGAAAATTGTTATACACAGCTTTAGATGAAGCTTTGTATTAGTTGAGAATATTTTGATGTGTTAAAAATATGAGTCTGATCTTGTAAATTTGTACATGGCGAGGTATATAAAATTATTTGGTTTTTTTTGCTTTACTGTAGATGACATTGACTTTGCAATGTTGAACTCTACATGAAAAACAGAGCATTAAAAACATCAAATACTGTGGGTGGCAGAAGGCTTTATGTAAGTGTTAGTCAGAGGCTTAGTGGAAACTCTAATGCTGTGTCATGTTAGTAAGAAAGGGACCTAAAAAGAGAAATGGGCCTATAAGATGAGGCTTGTTCCAAAGATGACTAGCTCTAACACCCTGTTACGAAACACAAGCAGTGAGGCACCAGCAGAGAGTCGTCAGACGGCTGCAAGCTGGGTTTGGAATTCTGTTATTTCTCCAGCCAACATACGCCTTCTCCTCACTCCTTCTCTCGCTCTGTTTCTCTCCGTCACTCCTGGTAGGAAACAATTACAGATGTGTGTCTAGGCTTGTGTGGGCGGTTTCTTATTAGCCCTTCTCCGAGGATCTGCCCCTTAGTCAGAGGTCCACTTTTAAACTGCCTCAAACTTCTCCTTCTCCTCACAAACTTTCCTCTGGTTTTTCTTCTCTCTGTAGATAACTCCCAGCTCAGCCAGGATCAGGGAGCAGGTGTCCCGGAGCAGTTCACCGGCCTCTTGCACGGATCCTCTCCTGTCTTCGACAGCCACGAGGAGCCCTTCAGACTTCCAGGTGTCTCGCCAGAATCAAGAAAGCCAGTCAAAGTAAAAGAGGAAGCAGCAAAAGCAGGAGCAGCTGCACCGCCTCCCAGTCGTCCCAGCATGGCCGCCATCCTGACAGACTGTGATCCAAAAGCAATTTATGCCACTGTGAACAAGGAGCCCAGGGACTCAGGGGCTGGGGGTGCTGGTAGGATGCGGCCCGGAGACTTAAAGCTGGCACGCAGCCTCTCCAAGTCTGACTCTGATCTGCTGGTGTCGCCTCCTAGTGAGGAGGACGGAGGGCTGGGGAACAGGAGCGAGTCTGTTTCTAACTGTAGCACAGGGAAGAAGAGGCTGGAGAAGTCTCCGTCTTTCACATCAGAGTGGGATGAGGTAAGTGTTGATGTTTGGATTTGTTGGTATGCCACTTTTGGGTGCTTTAGCCTTTTCTAATCCTGGAGAAGCATTACAGCCAAAACAAGGCCCATACTGATGGACATTAAACTGTTAAAGGTGTAAAGTAAGAAACTGTCTTTAGTTATTTCTCTAAAAGTTATTTTGAGATAAATAGATAGGAACTTTATTGATCCTGTGGGATGTTTCCCTCAGGAAATTCAGATTCCAGCAGCAGGTAACACCAAAGGATAGAACAGCACACAGGTGCAAAAAAGATAAGATAAAAACACAAGTTATATATAAGCAATACAGTATACTATTTACAGTAGCAGTAGTTATAGACATGTCTAAATTAAACAAATATGAAAACTATATATACTGGCTAAAACTTATGATGAAGCAGCATTAATTGGAAAAAGTTAGCAGCATTGTGTTGTTTTGAAAAAAAGTCCTTTGTGTTAATAAATTGGTAGTTGACAATAAAAAGTGGCTAATGCTAGCTGTTGGTGTTAGGATTGTGTTGTGGTCAGTTCAGTCCAGTCTCCTATTTCTCCCCTGTCCTCAGTCCTCCTGTCCCCCCCTCCCTCTAAGTGAAGAGTTATACAGTTTGATGGCA